>OZ005736.1:201979994-203179994 GCA_963930755.1 Eudasyphora cyanicolor | reverse complement strand
CCTCGACCCTACAGCCTTTTTGCAGGAATATAAGGCGACGTTGGCCTTCCTTACACGTTCCAATACGTTAAGTCTAAATAACATTTTCCTATCTAGAATTATTCCTAAAAATTTTGCACTTTCAGAAAAGACTAGATCTGTTCCATTTATCCGAGGTGGAGGGTCCACATGTGGGACATTATTCATCCTAGTAAAGAGAACCAATTCTGTCTTGTTGGGGTTAACGCCCAAACCGCTGCTTCTGGCCCATCTAGCCAACTTGTTCAGAGCCACCTGTAGGATGTCTCTGAGGACGTTTACGAATTTGCAACTCACTGCGATTGCCACGTCGTCCGCATATGCCACGACCTTGCAGCCACAACGTTCTAGATCTAGCAGGATTTCATTCACCGCTAGGTTCCAAATTAGTGGAGACAGTACTCCTCCTTGCGGGGTCCCTCTGTTTACATACCTTGTTAGAGTTGTGGACCCTAGACATGCTGTTATGCGTCTTCTGGTGAGCAGACTTTGAATTAGTCTAATCAAACTAGTGTTAACTTTTAGATGTGAGAGTGCCGCAATTACCGCATCGGAGTGAATGTTGTTAAAAGCCCCTTCTATGTCAAGAAATGCCACCATGGTGAATTCCTTGAAATGCAGGGACGATTCGATAGTGCTCACAAGTTCGTGCAGGGCTGATTCAGTAGACTTGCCCTTGTTGTAAGCATGTTGGTTCCCCGACAGGAGTTTTGTATCCAGGTTTTCCCTAATGAAATGATCTAAAAGTCTTTCCAGACCTTTCAATAGGAACGAGGATAGGCTAATTGGTCTGAAGTCTTTTGGCCTAGTGTGTGATATCTTTCCCGCTTTAGGTATGAATACCACTTTGGTATCCCTCCATCGATTCGGGACGTATGAAAGCCTGATACAGCCTACATAAATTTTCTCCAGCCAGGGGATAATGTACTTTAACATTTTCTGCATTTCTGCTGGAGTGATGTCATCTGGTCCAGGTGACTTGAAGGGCTCAAAGCTGTTAATAGCCCAGCTTATTCTGGATCTCTCAGTCAAGAAGCTAGCGACGCTCGCAGTCCACTCGCACTCTTGTTGGTCCTGCTGATCCTCGGGTTCTGTTACAGAGTTCCCCGGGAAATGTGTGTCGAGCAGTACATTGAGCGACTGCTCGCTGTTTTTGGTCCAGTTATTTGCCTCATCCTGTAAATATCCCACTGTACAGGGTGAAGCAGATAATATCTTCCTCAGCCTAGCGGCGTCGGAGACCTTTTCCACTTCACCACAGAAGGTATACCAAGAGCGCCTTTGCGCCTTTCTAAGCTCCTTCTTATAGATCTTGAGTTGCTCTTTATAGGCGTCCCAATCATTAGCGACCCCAGTAGATTTAGCCTTATTGAATAGCTTGTTGCAGGTCTTTTTCATAGCGTTAGCTCAGAAGTCCACCATTGGGGTTTAGTTTTACCCTTGTACCTTGTTTTTGGACAGGCTTCTTCAAGGGATCTATTGAATGATATGGTGATATGATCGACCAGATTATCCAGACCGGCTTTGTCACTCGGTTCGTACGGAAGTTTAGAGTTGAGGTCTTTCTTGAAATTCTTCTCATACAGATGCCACTTTGTCTTCCTTACATTTCTGTGGACGGCGGGTTTAGGCGCTTTTTCCGCGAGTTTGAACTCAATATAATGGTGATCTGAGAATGAGTGGTCGTCCAGTACATTCCACCCAATAATTTTGTCTGACAGCCGGTCAGTAGCAAACGTTACGTCGAGTACTTCTTGTCTGTCTTTAATTGTGAAGGTCGGTTTATTACCTATGTTACAAATACTAAGATTGGTAGTTAGAATAAAGTCAAGAAGCGAATCACCCCTATTGTTTATATCCGTACTACCCCAGATAGTATGATGAGCGTTCGTGTCTGCGCCAATAATCAGCTCGAGCTCGTCAGACGTTGCTTCTTCTACTACTTCCCTGAATAGAGCAGTCGGTACTACAGATTCATAAGGCAAGTAGCTGGAGACCACCCAATATATGCGATTACCGATCTCCAGGCTAGCAGTTGTTTGGTCTTTACCACTTAAATTAGTCAGGAGAAAGATACTTAGATCTTTCCTGGCCAAAATGCAGGTTCTTGGAGTGCCTTCACAGTTGGCCACAAGCAGTTTAAAGTTGGGTGTCCTAATACCGCACACCTTCCTCCCACTACGTAGGGCTCCTGTATCAGGACGATGTCTACTGCGCCTGTGGACAGGCGCAGCAATAGAGCCGCTGAGGCTGCTTTAGCGTGATGGAGGTTAATCTGTAGAATTCTTACCATCATTGGTAATTGACAGATTAACATCCACCCCGACAAGGGTGTTATCGAACTCTTCGTCCGTATCGTCGAGAAGCATGTCCCCGCCAGATGCGTCAAAGAGTCCGGAGACTCCCCTCAGCCCCTCTGTGTCAGAAGTAGAGCTTTCGTCCTCAGAGTAGGACGTTACAGATCTTCTGTTAGAGTTGGAGTCACCAGAAATAATAGGCGTGGCTACCTCCGCACTTACAGAAAGTGCCACGGTGGACGACTCACCTTCTGCAGTGGGAGCTATATCCTGCTTGTATATCCTCAAGACTATAGTCTCGAAGCCATATTGTAGGGTTGCACTCGCACTTTGTATATGGGAGGTGGATTCAGCGTTTAGGATAAGATTGACCTGCCGCTTTTTACCATCCGCCTCACCCACCTTGATGATTCTCCAATTATGGGCCGGCAGACCAGGATTGGAATCTTTTATTATTTCTAAGATGTCAGCCGGGTTGGAGGGCTCTTCTGTAACCCAGGTGATGGCTCTAGGGTGACTAGGGATGTTGTTTTTTTCGACAACATCCAACTGGGCACCCGGCCACACCTCACCCGCTCGACTCAGAGCAGCCTTATAAAGGTCTACTGATCTGGCATCACCGAAATATAAGAGCTTTACTCTCCCCTGATGCCATCCTGCATCGTTGCAGATTGGTGGTTTGCCCGGCATTTCTCTACGGACATCGAGGTAATGAGCCATAATGGCTGATTGTACATGACTCCATTTGTCCTTGAGGATGGATCCATCCTCACTACTTCTGTCTATAACAGCCATCACTAGACTCTCCTTCGCCACTTCATTGAAGGGCTTGGTGAGTGTCCTGTTGATGGTGACATTAGGGCCTCTTGCCTTTTTCGAAGGCAGGGGTTCATCAGGTGATCTGATTCGTTTTACTTTATTAGCCGTTAACACAGCTGAATTTGTGGCTCTTTCAGCCGACTCATTGGCCTTAGAAGCATCTATGACGCCTTTAGCCCAGGTAAGTGACTCTTTTTGTTTTTCGGTAAGAGCCGAAACCTCAACAGCCTCCAACTTCGTCAAAACTCTGAGCGCTACACGATGCTCATTGTGCTTCCGTTTTGACGGTCGGACATGACGTTTTCCCCTCACCGCACCACCTGTTGTGAGTACTTGGGGGAGATTTTCACCATTTTTGGTGTGGTCGGCTTTGGCCAAGACCAACGGACGGACAGTCGGACGATTGGGGAACCGCGCTCCATCGGAACACGAAGGCATCCCCGTCAAGAGAATTTATTTTAATTTTGTCTGTATTAGACCGTAACAGGTACTACGATGTAGGCCTTACAGACTTTGTACAGATTTTTGCTATTGCGTAATAGGTACTGGTAACTATCCGCTATGTGATAAACACGTCCGTTCACTGCGAATGATCAGCAACGCTGGGTAAGAGTCCTAAAGACGCAAAAAGCATCTGAAGCCGTGCGGATACTTTACAGGAAGTAAATGACTAAATTTTGGACGAAAGCAAGAAAGTGAAAATGAACAAAGTAAACAACTGCACAGTGTTATTTCATCAATCTTGGTGAACAAAAGTCGAAAAAAAATGTTTATTGAATATCACAATCTTTATATATGTCATTAAGCCTGCTGTTAGGTTAAGCCCATATGGTCCAATTTTTGGCTTGTTTACTTTGTAAGTTTTGAACGGTGATATATACTGACATAGTTTCACAGCTCACGTGGTATTTTTATGAAGCAATTATATTTTCAAAAATTCAGCTTTCTGAGAAAATTAAAAAATTAAGAATCTTAGGTTAAGGGACCATTTGGTCCATAGTATATTTTCTTTTATTTTCTTTACATTTACTATCTAAAAATAAGTATTTATTAGTTTCTTTCACAATATTTGTCATTACATACAAGATGAGCAAAATGTTTTTCGGTTAGTTTTGCAAATTAACTTGATGCAAATGGAGCATTTTATATCAGATTTAGATTTGCAGCAGCTACAAATTCCCCGCTTTCGAGCCCCTGAACCAGAAGTAGCATTATTTGAGGAGGCCTTTGAAACTGTGCATTGTGTTCGTATTTCTGTCAATAGGTGTGCTGAGAACTCTTGTTGAGGTAATCTAGTTCGTTTCATCATATACGCCTTAGCCAAACAAAGTGCTAGTGGCCGCAAAAACTCTGGTCTCCTGCGTTTCCGATCAGCTGGATGCCATGAAACATGGATTTCAGAAAAAAGTATGTACGCATTCAAAGCGGATATATCAAGTATGTTTGCAAATACATACAATGTTCGGCCATCGATTTGTTTTCGATTTGTTTTCGTTTTGTGCTATAGGAGCCAATCATTTGATCAGCAGTATCTACGCCACCTAAAAGAGATAATAAGAAACAATCTCTGGTTTATTCTTCAATCCACTCTCATCAACTGCAGCTGTCTTGTGCTGTACTAATCAATATCGCTGCTTTGTTTTTGAGCCTGATGTACGATACTAATGTTGCAATGTCATTGAAGACATTGGAAGAAGTTGTTGCCAACGATCCCACAATTCACGAATAGGAGCAAATTTATCGCTACTACGCATTTGTCGCCGACTCGAAACATCATCGAGACGGAGTGCGCTGGTAATCATATGGAATGTCTCTTTAGACATAATTGATCGGAAAATGGGGCGACCAAATTTTGCATCAAATAATCCATGAACATCTTAATTTTTTCCGCTTTTAGGATTAATTTTATATGAGATAACTGAAATAATAAAAACTAGAATGTACCTGCCGACATACGCCTGCAAGAATGAGCACAGCAATATATGCGCGCAATGCGTCTTCATCAATATCTCTCCATTTGTCACCGAACTTATTGCTGCCGTACTTATTAGCATTTTCAATGACAATTTTTTCTATTGGAGGCGGAAAAAACAACAAAAAAGCTGACAGCATGTCACTGCATGTAGACACTGCAAATCGAGTAGGTCCTGGTTGTGCTGAGATAATATTCTCAGCCACAGTTCCAATAGGCTGAGGTAATGGAGTTGCACTCCATACCATCTTGTTTTTAGCAGTTAAAAAGAGATCAGCAGAGCTAGCTGCAGCTAAGTCGGGTTCCTGTTCACTATCTGTTTCAGAAAAACTTGTTTCGTTATCTTCCAAAGTAGTCAATAACACCACCAGTTCACCAATAGTACCGCCACTTTTGCAGGAAGTTCCCAGCAAAGGTGGTGATCAAAATAAAAAGAGCCACAAAACGATTCAAAACAATGAGGTAGCGACAAAAAATAACACCGCCTCCCAAAATTGTCGACTGGAAGATCGTGTAATAGGTAGTAAACGAAAGGAGGAGAGAGGGTGCTACCAAATAATGAGGGGGTGCCACCAGATAGGATAGACTCCCAAAAGAAACATTTACTGGAAGGACAATGATTGAGGTCATCCAGATAAACCTCCACCGGAGCGAGACAGCATCCAACGCTCTGATGGACATCATAAATAAAGGCAGGGTTCATATTGCTTTGATCCAGGAACCATGGACAACCAGCAACAAGGTTACTGGATTAAACCATGTGAACTATAACCTGTTCTACGCTAACACAGGTACTCGTCCAAGGACTTGTATTCTGTGCCATAAAAACGCCGACATTGCCACCTACGTCGGAATTACAACGTCTGGTGAGGGAATCCAAACGGCGGCCGGAAGTTGGACCCCAAGAAAATGCACCCCAAATTGAAAATGAAAGTGTGCCCCAAATTTGGGGCCTATTTTCGTTACAAAAACTGATTTAGGAAATTATACCCCAATCAAAAAAACAGCATGAAATGAAAATAAACCCCAAAAAACTAAGAAATTTTCTCTTCATAAATCCTGGGAGTACGTAATAATACACGTATACGAACATATTTGTTATACCCTACACCACACTGTTAAGATTTAGCTATAGCTCCCATATATATGTTTCGTCCGATTTGGCCTTTTAGTCCTGTAGAAGTTGTATTTTACATCCAATCATTTTGAAATTTAGAATAGTAGAGTTCCTTGATCCATGAACCAACACTGCCGAATTTGAAGAAAATCGGTTAAGATTTAGCTATAGCTCCCATATATATGTTTCGTCCGATTTGGCCCTTTAGTTCTATAGAAGCTATATTTTACATCCAATCGTTTTGAAATTTAGAATGGTAGAGTTTCTTGATTCATGAACCAACATTGCCGAATTTGAAGAAAATCGGTAAAGATTTAGCTATAGCTCCCATATATATGTTTCATCCGATTTGGCTCTTTAGATCCAATCGTTTTTATACCCAACACCACACTGTGGTACAGGGTATTATTGAGGTATAAAATGTCCCAAAAGTAAATTTATGTAAACAATTTATACATGAATTACAAAATTTATATATCAGAGTTATTCAATATTACGAGAGTGGTGTAGGGTATTATATAGTCGGCACCGCCCGACTTTAGCCTTTCCTTACTGGTTTTTACATAAGCTGTTTTGAGTAAAGAATAAATAACTAATATATAGCAAGTATTGAAACAATCTAGATACAACGAATAATATTAAATTGGTATTTTGTATGAAAATTGCAGTAACCTAACCTAAAACACAATAACTTACTGTTATTAAGATAACGGTAAATGAATGTGAGATATTGTCGTAGGTAGAAAAGCAATGTGGGAAATCTATATATTTTAGTTTGGAATGAGTGACGTGTGAGAACATTTTTCTTAGCTCGATTGAAAAAAAATGCTGGACATTTAAAAATTAGTTCTATTTTAATATATGTTGTGAATATCATTACTTCGACTCATTTTAATTAGAGCTATTTTGTTGATTTTAAACAGTGAGTTTTTGAACTCCCTTTAAAATCCAACTCGTTATAAAGAAGAGGACATAACAAAATTTCACCTCAAAACACCTCGTGTAAACTTTCAGGATTTTAAATATAGTGTGTATACTACACAAAAACGATATAATATCTTGCTCATATTTGCACAATTTTAAAATATTTGCCTCAACATAAATTAAAAATGCGTGTTAGCAAAACTTTGACAACATTCACATTTGAATAGTTTTGGGATAATTTTGAAAATTATTTTCCATATACATACTCGTATATCAATAACAACATTTGTTGAACTCCATAAAATTTAAATGTATTTGTAATACATTTGTTGAAATTTTCAAATTGTTTTTTTTTCTTGTGTGGAATGAACGAGAACAGGCAATTTTAAAGTAACCGGGATTGATGTCGTAGTTTTGCTAGAGCTCATTCAGATGCGCCCGAATTTAGCATTTGTTTAATTTTTTTCTGTTTACTCAGCTGTATTTGTACAAAAAGGACTTGCAATTATATTGTAATCTTAATATTTGATATATGTGAAGCTATTTATTAAAGAGAGAATGTATGTATGTATAATAAAGTCAGTTTACTCGATTGAGATTTTCTTACGTGTTTTACATGTTAATGTTTCCCTTCATTCAGTTTCCATGGTACAATATACTATCCAGACTATCGTTAACTCCGCGTAGCATACCAATTTTCCTCCCATCTTATGGAGAAGCACGAGTATATACGCTTGTGAGGCAAGTGATAGATGTGTTTCAGTTTTCATTTAGAGACTACAGACAAACCATATCAATGCTTTGGTTCCAGTCACTAGTCCTGTATTATTGTGATTGATGTTATGGTTATTTGGGTAAACCAATGATATACCTTCATGCCTATTTTGTCCAAGATAAATTAGTCATTTGTTTTTGTACGTTTATAGGGCCACTCAGCTTAGATGAAGCAACACGACTAATGGGATATGCTTGGTTTGCTTAGTTTACTACATTAAATAATTTCAGAAAATATTTATTTGTATATGGGTGAAATCAAAGAAAGTATCTAATTCTTAGATCTTGAAATAAACATTTCCATTGGTGAAGAATCATAAATCTTCTATCTCGGTGAGGCATCAATTTAAATTTAATTAATGTTGGAGAAAATGTATGCTCGTTCGGATGAAAGTCTCCCTGTGTTTTATTTTGATGGCTTATATTTTAATGCCGAATCTTATATACCCTCCACCATGGAACGCATGTGAATAGTTTCGGGTACAAATAAACTCATTATGCCATATTTCAGCCCAAATCGTAAAATTTTGTGGTTGTTCTTGCGTTAAGAAATCAAATATATAAGAGCCTTTGTATGGGGGTTGTGTGTGTGTGAAATTTTAGTGTATAAATAAACCCTAGTTACCAGTTTTCAGCGCGATCATGAAATTTTAGGTTTTTGTGGAGTTACGAAGTCAAATCTGGGGGACCCTTGATTGGGGGCTATATCAAATCCTGCACCTATGACTACCGTTGTTCCTGTCGAATCTTGAGTGAATAAATCCCAGATACCAAATTTCAGCCCAATTCGTTTTTGTGGCGTTACGAAGTCAAATCTAGATGGAACTTTGTATGGGGGCTATATCAAAACATGGACCTATGACTACCGTTGTTCGTGTGAAGGTTTCCGGGAATAAATAATCCCACTTACCAACTTTCAGACCGATCAGTTGACATTTGTGGTCTCTATGAAGTTAAGAAGTCAAATCGGTGAGATTCTGTATATGGGGGCTATATCAAACAAGTACAAGAGTTAAATTCGGCCATGCCGAATCTTATATACCCTCCACCATGGATTGTATTAAATTCTATTAAAAATCTTTGGATATGTAGAAATTCATGGAACGATCCATTTTGTTTAACTAATTAAAATAAATGAACGCTTCAATTTAGACCTCAAAAACTTTATACAAACTCTTCATCTTGAAAATGTGCCATTTATGGCTTAAATTAGCATATTTGAGGACTACCTCTAAACGGGGACTACAACAAAATATAAACTGATTTGTACAAATTTTATTGAGTGGAATTCTTGCCAATATTGAATACAAACTGCAAAGTTTCAGCTATCGCTTAGAAAATGTGATGTTTATGGCTTATAAAAGCCTTTTTAGGAGCGATATCTATAGGTGGATTGTAGCAAAATATGAATTGATTTAAAACATGTTTACTGCGATGAATTCGTGTCTAAATAAAATACAAACTGCAAAGATTCAGTTAAAATTTTTGGAAAATGGGGTATTTATGGCTTAAATAAGCGTATTTTAGAGCGACCTCTATAGGGTGACTATAAAAAATATGATCCGATTTGTAAAATTTTTGCTGTGATGAATTCTTGTTGAAATAGAATACAAACTGCAAAGTTTCAGCTAAATTGCTTTAAAAATGTGGTATCCATGGCTTAAAAGCCGTATTTTGGAGCGAACTCTATAGGGGAACTATATCAAAACATTGACCGTTATGGCCCATTTGCAATCTCATACAACTTGCAACTATAAGAAGTATTTCTACAAAATTTGATCAACCTAGCTCTATTATTACAGACTGTAGCGATTCATTACATAGTTGTAGGGTTCTACAATTCGACTAACACTAATGGACTAGTCGCCTTTTGGACAGAAACGTCGAAATCGATAGCCGACTTTTTGTTTTTGAAAAAGTCTAAACGTCGACTTTTCCATATCGACTTATTCGACTTTTTCATGTACGAGTAGTACCAAATATATATTACGTTTGGCTAAAATGAATAAAATCGCGTTGTGGGTTAGAACAAAAACCTTTATTTAGTTGTATAAACACCAATATCGGACAAATTTAAAAGTTAAAAATAAGCGTGATAATATGAATACATCGCATATGTCATAACAATAACAATGTGTAATATTGCTGAGAATGATATTCTTATACAGTCACGGGAATAATAATAGTATTGGATTTGGAGTTATTTTCGGCTTATCGTCACACAAATTCGGAGCCAAATATGTCTAAACGGTTTAAATAAGCATATTTTTTAAGACAAATTGATTTGGACATGTTCCGGGAATAAGTATCACATTTTAAATACAATTGGACTTGACAAAAAAATTATTTTATTATTTTTGTTTTTTTTTTTTTGTTTAAGTTTATACCCTACACCACACTGTGGTACAGGGTATTATAACTTTGTGCATTTGTTTGTAACACCCAAAAGGATAAGTAATAGACCCATCGTTTATTATACCGATCGACTTAGAATCACTTTCTGAGTTGATTTAGCTATGTCCGTCTGTCTGTCTGTGCATGTATTTTTGTAATCAAAGTACAGGTCGCAATTATGGTCCGATCTCGACGAAACTTTACAGATATCCTTTTTTTGGCCCAAGGACGATTCCTACTGAATTTGGTTAAAATCGGTTCACATTTAGATATAGCCCCCATATATATGTTACCCCCGATTTGACATGTAAGCGCCGTAAAAACTTTATTTTATATCCGATCAGTATGAAATTCAGCAAAAGAGGTTTAAGATTATATGAATTAACATTGCAAAATTTGGAAGAAATCGGTTCAGATTTAGATATAGCCCATAATTATACGTTACCCCCGATTTGACATGTAAGCGCTGTAAAAATGTTATCTTATATCCGATCAGTATGAAATTCGGCAAAAAGAGGTTTCTTATTTTATGAATGAACACTATTAAATTTGGAATAAATCGGTTCAGATTTAGATATAGCCCCCATATATACGTTACCCCCGATTTGACATGTAAGCGCTGTAAAAACTGTATTTTTTATCCGATCAGTATGAAATTCGGCAGAAAGAGGTTTCCTATTATTTGAATGAATACTTTTAAATTTCGAAGAAATCGGTTCAGATTTATATATAGCCCCATATATACGTTACCCCCGATTTGACATGTAAGCGCTGTAAAAATGTTATTTAATATCCGATCAGTGCGAAATTCGCAAAAAGAGGTTTCTTTACACATGAAGGAATACTGCCAAATTCGGAAAAAATCGGTTCAGATTTAGATATAGCCCCTATATTTAGAATGTGTATCCAGGGAAAATGGGTTCAGATTTATATATAACCTCCATATATATGTTCCTCCTGATTTGGTATCATAGCGCTATAGAAGTTGTACTTTACTTCCGATCATTAAAATTTTCCAGAAAGATGTTTCTCAATTTAAGAAATATATTGCCGCCCGACTTTCTGCCTTTCCTTACTGTTTTTTTTACTTTTATGGAAAGACTTCTGCGACTTTTTGGATCACCTGATCATTACCATTTTTTATCTTTTCCTGTATTTTATATTAATGAAGAAAACTAGAAATATTGGTAGACGAAAAGTCTAAAAGTCGAATTCTTGACTTTTTCAAAAAGTCGACACTTTACCGTAACTATATAACCCTACATGGTTCTCGTGAACTTATAGTATACATTTGTTGATATCTCAAAAACTACCGACCCAAAAGTTTTTTTTTTTACATTAGGCGCAATATGGGTTTCATCTAAAACAAAAAGATTTAAATTAGTAGTTTAAAAATAAAAATAAGTCATGCAGTTTCCAAACAGCATCCACCTCGATATTTCTTAAGGTTAAATATCTGTCGTAGAACAAGAGTTATGAGCATTGGAATGCATGCACTTTTCGATATTTTTTGCCCAATTGCGTTAATTAAACATACTTCTAGTTTAGGGGCCTGACCAGACCCCTATACAATTTGTATGAATTAAATTATTATTATAAACATTTTGGGTTGTTTTTCTGTGAATTCAATGCAGATGTTTACTTCCAGGTAGTTTCTGTGTTAATTTTTCTCTTATTTCTTTCATTCATTTGTGTTTTTGGTTTTGAGTTCAGTTTATTATTGAATGCAACATCGACAGTCCGAAATATAAATTTTTTGTGCGGAAACTAAAGTTAAATTATTACTATTATTATGGCAGGGGATTTAGAATTTGTGTACAATACGCGCGTGCGTACAGGCAGCCTTACGGATAATTTCCAACAATAACTATCATCAGCGTTACAGCGTGATTTCGCACTTCGCACAGAAGCAGACGAAGAACTAGATTTAATTAAAGACCAAAGTGGTGAAAACACAGATTTTGTGCCCGAAGATGACGCCTCGGACATTGAATATTAAATGGAAATTGAAGCAAATGAAATATTCGACGGCGATGAAGAATCCGAAGAAGAAAGTGAGAATGCACCAACTCAAGCTGCAGACGGTTTTTTGCTTGGAAAAGATGGTACCAAGTGGAGTACAGCTGAACCCGCTACAGTGAGATTCCGCCAGCACAACATCATACGTTTTGGAGGTGGACCAAAAACAAACCTGACGACTCCGCTTGAAGTGTTCAAGCTTTTCTTTTCACCCAATATTACGTTCATCATCGTAACACAAACAAATCTATATGGAGAAAACGTTACAAGCAAATGGAACGCAGAACATGCAAACTGCACACCACGAGTATGGGTTGAATGACAAGTGTTGAGCTTGACGCTTTTATTGGGATACTATTGGCTTTTGGTGTCAGTCATAATACTATGCAGCTCTCAAGATTGATGTGGCAAACTGATGCACTTCCAACACTTCCATGTCATATAGACGATTTGTTACTTTGATGCGCTGTATTCGATTTGACGATAGTCGTACGCGCGCATTTCGTCAACAAACAGACAAAGCTGCTCCCATTCGCGGCATATGGAACTTCTTGAATAACAATCTTGCCAGTAATTTTGAACCATACGAAAGTGTAACCATCGATGAGCCGCTATTTCCATAACCTGGGCGCACAAAGTTCACGCAATACATCCCATCAAGGCCCGCAAAGTATGGTGGGCATGCGGTGCGAAAACCAAATATCCGTTGCAAGGAAAACTGTATACTGGTAAGGAGGGAGAACAACGAGAGACAAACCAAGGCGAAAATGTGCTAATGAGTTTGGCTAATCGATACACCAATAGCGGCAAAACTATTATTGCTGATAACTTCTTTACAACATTAGACGCAGCTAAACGTCATTCGTCAATTAGACTAGCATACGTTGGCACCATTAGATCCAACAAAAGGTGTCTTCCCAAAGAAGTGAAAAAAGACAGCATTCATCTGTGTTCGGTTTCTATGACAACCTTATATTACAGTGCAGCTACGTTCCAAAGAAGAACAAAGCAGTAATTCTACTATCCACTGTGCACTACACCAAGAAAGTTGAAGGCGTAGCAAAAAACCGGAAGCTATATTATTTTACAATTCAACAAAGGCCGGCATTGATACAATGGACCAAATGGTAACGCATTACTCCACAAAACGGTCAACAAGACGTTGGCCATTAGCTTTTTTTGCAACATGATAGACGTCATGGGATTAGCCGCTTACATCATATGCAATGAAAATATAGGAGGAACCAGAAAAGAGAAGCGACGAACACGCTGAGTAAAGAATTGGTGCTTGCTAATACTAAAAATCGCATGAACAACAACCATATTTTGGGACAACATTCAACCCATTTGGCCATTGAATCTTTCTTTGGAAGGCCGTTGAATATTCCCAGCATCATTCTGCCTAACCAACAAAGCGGTCCTAGTACACTTAGTTCCAGAAAAGATTGCAGAATTTGTTTCACGCAAGACGAAGAGCTGCGTAGGAAGACACGTTTTTACTGCACCAAATGCACTAATTCTGTGTGCCAACAACATTCTAAAGTTGATTATACTTGTTTTTGATGCATTCCACAAAATGATATACGAACATACTTAGAAATTCAAAGTTACGGTACCTTTTTTGCCATACAAATGCATGAAAACGTATAGGGGTCTGGCCAGGCATATTTGTTTGTCGAAGGTTTCAGAATATGTGTTTGACAGGGGGTTAACATTTCCAGCAAGTTTCATCAAAAATTGTTGTGTACAATTAACATGATTCTCGTAATATAATTTATGGGATCTCAGATCAATATTTAGAGGTTTTACAAACGGAGTGACAAAATTAATATACCCCCATCAATTCAAAAGATATGCTTTTGCAGCGAAAAAACTCAAATGGCGCCACTATTTTTCAAAGACTATGTTGTATTTTAAGCATTTACATATATTACATTTTGATCCAAATTGTTCCTACGCGCAAAGAAAAAAACGTTTGGAGGTCGTTTATCGCAAACATTGTTATTTGTCTGAAACGCTCTACTTTTCCCGTAAAGTTGAAATATTTCTTGTGAATGAAAACGTTTGTCGTAAACGTATTTTCTCTTGTTGTCACAGAACATTCTTTCATTCCAAAATTTCATAATTTATGTTTATGGTAAACGAAAAACGTTTACGTTTATGGTAAATCAAACATTTTGTATTTAAATATGATTGAGAGTGTTGAGAGAACAAAGAGCGTAACTTGTTCTTATCTTGTGATGTGCGGTTTTATATTTTTTTATTTTTTATACGTTAGAATAATATGTGCATATGAGTACACAACGCAAAATATGCAGATGTGTACACAACGCAAAAAAGAAACGTTGTTTGTCCGCGTTGTTTTATTAACAGTTCTGCAGACGGTGATGGAAATTTTTCTCTGCATACCTCCTTCCGAACTGTTGCTCCACTTCACAATATTTCAATCGTACTCATCATTAGTAGAGTCGTATGCTGCCGGGCTTTTAGTTTTGGAAATGAAGCGAGTACATGTAGGAATATAACCAGATATTCAATAATGAAAACAATATGTGGATCGAGCACTGCATGCAAATATTTAACATTTTAAGAAAAGCCGGAATACCAAAAAACAATAGATCTTAACACAAACTGTGACGAACCATCTATTGTTTTTGTTAATCACTAAATGGTTATTTTCAACACATCGTTAATTTTGAATAAGCAAATTAAAACTATCAGTAAACAATCATCACACATTTAGGTAATGAAGCTCCTAATGGTAATTGTGAAAACCCATCGGCATCACAACCATGCAAAATACAACTGGATACTTCTGGAAACAGCTGCAATTTTGAACACCAATGAGGCAAACTCTTGTTTTTGTCATGTTATTTTCTGTTGTATTTTGGTATATGAATATATCACAGATGAGGAATCTTCTGAATGGTCAGCATTTAAGTCAGAATTTTTAATATTGATCTATAAGTCCTCTCTTTACTAAAAAGTTTGGTTTATGGTAAGATTTAATCTCGCTTTGATCCTTACAATGCCCTCCTAAATTTTTAATATGTTCTAACATTAGGGCGGGTTGATTTGTATGGATGAAAAAAAATTAAAAATCGTATAGCAAAAACGTAATCTACATTAAATTCTAAGAAAATTCTCCGAAGAAACCATGGGTCTAAAATTAAAACCTAATCCGCGCCTCTCGATTTGAAAATTTGTTTCCTCTTCTTTCGCTAAAATTATTTTCTTTTTTTGAAATATATTATGTTTTATTATACCCTCACTTTAGTGAGGGTATATATCATTTGCTACGGGCCACATAGAAGGAGCGACATAAGACCCTAAGTATGTTTGGCGGATATCCGTTTTAGGTCGTTTTAAGTCGAATGAGCAATGTTTGTCCGTCTGTCTGTCTTTCTGCTAGTTGGTGCGCACAATAACTCTCGAAAGGAGTAACCGATTGGTAATATTTTTTCTATCCCCGGCTTAGTTCGAAGATGGGCCATATTGGTCCTCTCCTTCTAGTACCTGCCCACAAAGTGTTAGTATTAAGTGAAATATTGATAATTTAATAACTTCTATGCTACTTATTTGAATACTCTGAAATACTACACATAATATTATTTTATTAGTCACTATCACCTCAAGAAAAATGGGCGAAGTTACCGCGCCCTTTTTGTACATTCCACACAAATGGACAATTTTGCTCCAAAAGTTAACAGCTTTTAACTTGAATACCTATGCACAAAAACACTTGAAATTTTGTACAGTGTAATGGTTTCATAGTATCTACAATCATGTGAAGAATGGGCGAAGTTGCCACGCCCCTTTTGGTACCTCCTACACAAAATGGCCAAATCATGCCAAAATTGAATAGATCATAACTTTAATATACCAGTGCATATAAACGCTTACAATTCGATACAGTGCAATATATTGTATTGTATTTGTTAAACCCCCTCTTGTATCTCCCATACAAATTGACAGATTAATTCGTGTATTTCATATTACAGTACTCACAAAGTGAGGTATACCTTAGTCGGTTTACCCGACTGAAACTTTCTTACTTGTTATATTATAGTTTATGCAATACAGGTTTTGTCTTGAGACTAATCAAAATATTCAATTATCAAAAAAGCAGTTAAACCCCAATTTGCATCTCCTCTGATTTGCGTTCTATATAAAAAACAGTTAGAACACGTTTCACGTTTTTATTTGCATTATAAAACCAGTAAGGAAAGGCTAAAGTCGGGCGGTGCCGACTATATAATACCCTACACCACTCTCGTAATATTGAATAACTCTGATATATACATTTTGTAATTCATGTATAAATTGTTTACATAAATTTACTTTTGGGACATTTTATACTTAAATAATACCCTGTACCACAGTGTGGTGTAGGGTATAAAAACGATTGGATCTAAAGAGCCAAATCGGATGAAACATATATATGGGAGCTATAGCTAAATCTTAACCGATTTTCTTCAAATTCGGTAGTGTTGGTTCATGGATCAAGAAACTCTACCATTCTAAATTTCAACACGATTGGATGTAAAATACAGCTTTTATAGGACTAAAGGGCCAAATCGGACGAAACATATATATTGGAGCTATAGCTAAATCTTAACCGATTTTCTTCAAATTCGGCAATGTCGGTTCATGGATCAAGAAACTCTACCATTCTAAACTTCAAAACGATCGGATGTAAAATTCAGCTTCTATAGGACTAAAGGGCCAAATCGGACGAAACATATATATGGGAGCTATAGCTAAATCTTAACCGATTTTCTTCAAATTTGGCAATGTTGGTTCATGGATCAAGAAACTCTACCATTCTAAATTTCAAAACGATCGGATGTAAAATACAGCTTCTATAGGACTAAAGGACCATATCGGACGAAAGATATATATGGGAGCTATATCTAAATCTGCACCGATTTTCTTCAAATTCGGCAATGTTTGTTCATGGATCAAGAAACTCTACCATTCTAAATTTCAAAACGATCGGATGTAAAATACAGCTTCTATAGGACTAAAGGGCCAAATCGGACGAAACATATATATGGGAGGTATAGCTAAATCTTAACCGATTTTCTTCAAATACGGCAATGTTGGTTCATGGATCAAGAAACTCTACCATTCTAAATTTCAAAACGATCGGAAGTAAAAAATACAGCTTCTATAGGACTAAAGGACCAAATCGGACGAAAGATATATATGGGAGCTATATCTAAATCTGAACCGATTTTCTTCAAATTCGGCAATGTTGGTTCATGGATCAAGAAACTCTACCATTCTAAATTTCAAAACGATCGGATGTAAAATACAGCTTCTATAGTACTAAAGGGCCAAATCGGACGAAACATATATATGGGAGCTATAGCTAAATCTTAACCGATTTTCTTCAAATTCAGCAATGTTGGTTCATGGATCAAGAAACTCTACCGTTCTAAATTTCAAAACGATCGGATGTAAAATACAGCTTCTATAGGACTAAAGGGCCAAATCGGACGAATGATATATGGGAGCTATATCTAAATCTGAACCGATTTCAACCAAATTCAACAGCGATCTTAATAGCCGCGAAATACTCTAAACTGCAAAATTTCAGAACGATCGGAGTGAAATTGCGACCTGTAGTCGACGAACAACTTTACATGGACAGACGGACGGACGGACGGACAGACATCGTTAGATGGACTCAGCTAGTGATTCTGAGTCGATCGGTATACTTTAAGGTGGGTCTAGCTGTGTTATTTTAAGGTGTTACAAACATCTGCCGTGAAACAAACTTATAATACCCTGTACCACAGTGTGGTGTAGGGTATAAAAAGAATTGTTTATCGAAACAAAAGAAGGTTAATTTATAAATACAAAAAAAAACAATTTTTTGAGTGCAATATTTTTTGCGTATTTCAAATCTTTTTTATTAAATTATGAAAGAAAAATTTTTTATCTATGTTCCTTATAAAAATATTAAATATAAAATTATATACAAACTTTTTTACTTGGGTGAATAATTTTTTTAATGAAAAAAATTTTGAGTGTAGAAAAGATATAAAGTGGAATAGCACTACCTTACTAAACAATTTTATTCAGAAAATTCGATTTTTTCTGGAAAAAGATTTTTTTCTAACATTTATTTTTTTGGCAAAGGCGGGCATATACATTTTCAAGTCGAGAGGCGCAGATTAGGCTTTTATTTTAGATACATGGTTTCTTCGGAGAATTTTCTTAGAATTTTATGTAGTTTACGTTTTTGCTATACGATTTAAAAAGAAAAAAAATCAACCCGCCCTAATGTACATGCTTTCTTATTTATACTTTGTCTACAACTCAATTAGAAGATATCGGCCAATTAATAGCAGAGGTGTTTGTCAGCTTATTTTAGGCATATTCCCAATATATTTCGTTTCTGCGATTGCAACATTAGGAGATATTTGTGATTTAAACCAGTAAGGAAAGGCAGAAAGTCGGGCGGGGCCGACTATATAATACCCTACACCTCCCTAACAATGCGATAAGGGTCATTGCCATAATAATTTGGAATAATTGGTAAATCGGTAGAAACATATTATCTAATTCTGAAACGATAATCGCTAAATTAAGCAATATTCGTTCCTAAATTGAGAAACATCTTTCTGGAAAATTTTAATGATCGGAAGTAAAATACAACTTCTATAGCGGTTTTATACCAAATCAGGAGGAACAATCAATATAAATCTGAACCGATCTTCCCTGAATACTCATTCATGTAAAAAGACCTCCTTCTGTCGAATTTCGTACTGATCGCATATAAAATACAGTCTCTACAGCGCCTACATGTAAAATCGGGGGTAACGTATATTTGGGGGCTATATCTAAATCTGAACCGATTTCTTCCAAATTTAACAGTGTTCATTCATATAATAAGAAACCTCTTTCTGCCGAATTTCATACTGATCGGATATAAAATAACATTTTTACAGCGCTTACAAGTCAAATCGGGGGTAACGTATATATGGGGGCTATATCTAAATCTGAACCGATTTCTTCCAAATTTAACAGTGTTCATTCATATAATAAGAAACCTCTTTCTGCCGAATTTCATACTGATCGGATATAAAATAACATTTTTACAGCGCTTACAAGTCAAATCGGGGGTAACGTATATATGGGGGCTATATCTAAATCTGAACCGATTTTCTCCGAATTTAGCAGTATTCCTTCATGTAATAAGAAACCTCTCTTTGCCGAATTTCGCACTGATCGGATATAAAATAACATTTTTACAGCGCTTATATGTCAAATCGGGGGTAATGTATATATGGGGGCTATATCTAAATCTGAACCGATTTCTTCCAAATTTAACAGAGTTAATTCATGTAATAAGAAACCTTTTCCTGCCGAATTTCATACTGATCGGATATAAAATAAAGTTTTTACAGCGCTTACATGTCACATCGGGGCTAACATATATATGGGGGCTATATCTAAATCTGAACCGATTTTAACCAAATTCAATAGGGATCGTCCTTGGGCCAAAAAAAAGATATGTGTAAAGTTTCGTCGAGATCGGACCATAATTGCGACCTGTACTTTGATTACAAGAATACATGCACAGACAGACAGACGGACAGACAGACGGACAGACAGACAGACAGACAGACGGACAGACGGACATAGCTAAATCGACTCAGAAAGTGATTCTAAGTCGATCGGTATAATAAACGATGGGTCTATTTCTTCTCCTTTTGGGTGTTACAAACAAATGCACAAAGTTATAATACCCTGTACCACAGTGTGGTGTAGGGTATAAAAACATTAAAAAATTATATATTTCTTCAGGAAATATTTCAGTTCTTACGGCCTGTTTCTGTATTTCTAACGAAATTCTCTGCGAATCAAAACCAGTCACTCACTTTCGTCAGGAATTTGGTTTCTCTAAGGTTCATTCGCCTAGCGTTACGTCAATGATGTTAGCAATTTACCATTTGCAAAATAATGTAATGTGTCTAAAAAAGGACAATTCTTTGTATGGTCGACCTTAGCAAATACACCTCTGTTGACTTTATACTAGCGGTGGCCACAAAATCAATTATGTGTGGGAATGCTAAGCTGATCCAAGAATTTAATTTCTTTCTCTCTCTCACGTCTCTCTCATTGTGCACTGATGATTTTTATACCCTCCACCATAGGATGGGGGGTATATTCATTTTGTCACTCCGTTTGTAAAACCTCTAAATATTGATCTGAGACCCCATAAAGTATATATATTCTTAATCGTCGTAAAATTCTAAGACGATTTAGCCATGTCCGTCCGTCCGTCCGTCTTTTGTAATCACGCTACAATCTATAATACTTGAGCTAGGTGGCTGAAATTTGGTATAGATACTTGTTATAGCTGCATGTAATTTGGGATTGAAAATGGCCGATATCGGTCCATATTTAGATATAGCTCCCATATAAATATAGCATCCAACTTGTTGTGATTCCTACTGTATATATTCTTAATTGTCGTAAAATTCTAAGACGATTTAGCCATGTCCGTCCGTCTGTTGTAATCACGCTACAATCTATAATACTTGAGCTAGGTGGCTGAAATTTGGTATAGATACTTCTTATAGCTGCAGGTAACTTGGGATTGAAAATGGCCGATATCGGTCCATATTTAGATATAGCTCCCATATATAGTTATTTTGTGAGGTCACATGCTATACATGGTGGAGGGTATATAAGATTCGGAATGGCCGAACTTAACGCTTTTACTGGTTGGTATTACCATAGTTATATTAATATCTAATTATTTTTGCCTTCAAAAAAGTTTTTTTCATTGCTAATTTCAGTCGACAAGAAAAACTATGTGACCCGATCTGAAATTTGTGTTCGCCCAAGTGACAGCAAAGAGATATAGAGAAACCATAATTTACACCGAAATGATTACGTTTTCGTACGAGTTTATTATCGTGCGACTTGTAGTTCAACGACTGATCGTTGCTGATCAGTAGACCTCGGATTAAATGCAATTGCATATTTTTTTTTTGCTTTGTTTGATAGAAAAATTCTGATTGGACCAAAATTCGTTTCAAAGAAAAAGGAATCGAAAGAAGGTGCATATTTTCCATTTTTTGTGCATATTTGCATATTTGAAATATGCAAAAAATATGCAAAATATTTTAAAAAAATTGCGATATATGAATCAAAAATGAGAAATTTTTGAAGGATATGTCAATACTATTTAAAAATTCATGACACAAAAATGGATGATTTTTGAAAAGTGCCCACTCTGAATATTTATAAATTTACATTTGGATACAAGACAATACGGAGTTATGACCAGATTCAAAGCAGTTTAGATTTTATGGGATGCCAAATTGGTCATCTAAACATATTTTTTTAGAAATTTTGCTATTTTGAAGTCGATATAAATTTTTAACGGAATATCAGATTTGAATGATATACAGTATATAAGTATAGTACTTGTATAAGTACCTGTTAACAAAATATTGAACCCTTTATACTATAAAGGGTATGTAAATCATGGAGGCGGCAATGTAATGATCTGGGGATCCTTTTCCTGTAACGTGGTTGGACTCCTCTATACAAAAAATGGAGTTATGTACCGCGAAATACAGGAGAATGCCATGTTTCCCTATGCTGAGTGGATGTTGCTCTATTACGGCAATTTCACGACAACCACCCGAATATTATCGCGAAATGATACAATAACTGAGTTACAAAGGAAGGGGTCAACGTTATGGAGAGGCCAGCTCAACCGAAGACTTAAATCCTATTGAAAATCTTTGGGAAAATGTCAACATAGAGATAAATCGAGAAAGCGTAGGTTGTGATAAAAATAAGCTATTTCAGGCTATTGCAGATGCTTGGAACTCCATAGATACAAAGATAACAAGCAATCTTATTTATTCCATGCAAGAAGAAGCAACGCCGTCCTTGATAATAAATGTTTTTCCATAAAAAAGGACGAAAATTTCATTAGTCCTTGATTATCCTGAAAAGCGTATCATCAATTTTTTTCCGTTTTATGTTTAAAAATTACCCACATATTTTCCCAAAAAATTTAAAAATTCAGCATTGGCTCTGCATGGGTTAAAAAAATATGAATTAATTAATGTCCGTCCGTCTGTCAGTTCGATTGACTGGTGTTAACGATAACCCTGGAAAGGAGTGACCGAATGACTTAAAATTTCGTTCGTGGTAATATTTTATTCAAATCCAGTTTATGTTTGATGGACAACCATATTAGCCTACTCTTTGTGGTACCTCGCCCACAAATGGTTAATAAAGGGTCCGATATCTAACGTTTTTTTCAACTAGTGCTTATTTCGTGAATGGTAACACTTAGCTCATGTCTGATTTGACAGATAACTAGTCTTATCCTTCCGCTGAACGAATGTGGTTGTGTATACCCTTGAAAAAGTGGGCCTGCCATCGACTTACAGAAGATGTCGATTTTGCAAAAAAAATCATCTTTTCAGATGAAGCAGGCAAAATTGTCGCAAATTGAAGAGGAGGATATTGGCAACATTTGGTTTCAACAGGACGGCGCTACGTGCCACACAGATGTTTTGCGCCCTGTTTTTGAAGATCGCATTATCAGCCGCAGAGCTGGTGTCGTTTGGCCACCTCGGAGCTGCAATTTGACACCGCTGGACTATTATTTGTGGGGTGCCCTCAAAGATAAGTGTTACGCCGACAAGCCAGAGACAATTGACGCTTTAAAGGACAATATTCGTGAAGCCATTGGTGAAATGCAGCTGCACACAATCGATAATGTGCTTAAAAATTGGACCGATCGTGTAGGCTACTGCATGGCCAGCCGAGGCAGCCATTTGAATGGAATTACAGGGTGGCTGATATGTATTGCAACCAACTTCAGGTTGCTATCATTTCTAAACCGCTAGTCTGATAGCTGACATATTTATTTCAGTGACAGTTCATTTTATTGTTTACAAGCTTACAAAAGCATTTTGATCTATTGCATTCAGAAAAAAAGTTATTCGTGATGGAATTCAAGCGTGATAGTGTGATTGCTTTATATTTGGGTGGAAAAACACAAGTGGCTATCGTTAGAGCCCTCCAGCATTTAAATGTGAATAAATCTTTTGTTTCTCGTACCATTGCTCGTTACCGTGATACTGGCAGTGTTGCATCGCGTCCAAAAAGTGGACAAAAAAAAAACGGCAACAACACCAGAAATGATCCGAAAAGTGAAGGCCAGATTTGATCGAAATCCACGCCGCAGTGGTAGAAAAATTGCTCGTGAGCTGAATATATCGCGAGAACGGATACAACACATATTAAAAAATTAGCTTGGACTAAAGCCATTGAAGTTCCAAAAAGTGCAAGAGCTCACCGATGCACAAAAAAAAGTTAGACTGGAAAGAGCCAAGGAGTTGCTTCGCTTGCCGATGAGAAGCCATTCCAAATTGAGCAGTTTGTGAACAAACAAAATGATCGGGTTTACTTGCCAAAGAGGTCAGCTGAAAATGTACACCTTCGATTGCCACCAGAACTCAAGCGCCGCCGATGGTCATGGTGTGGGCCGCCGTAACGGCCGATGGTCGCTTCCCGCTCGTATTCATCGACCATGAGGTCAAAATAAATGCCGAATATTATCGGGAAAATGTCCTAAAGACAGTATTGAAGCCGACAAACATTTCGGCCGCAGACCATGGACATTCCAACAGGCGTCAACCATGAATTTCTACCGCACAATGGCCACCAAGATCTCCGGATCTCAATCCGTTGGACTTTTGCGCCTGGGGCATTTTAGAGAGTAAGGTTCGCACTAAAAAATACCAAAGTATCGATCATCTCAAGACGGCGCTTCGCCGGGAATGGGCCAAAATACCGCAGAGCCACTTTCGTGCAGCGTGTGATGGCTTTGTCGGCCGTTTGAAGGCCATAATTCGTGCCAAAGGTGGCCAATTCGAACAAATCTAAACTGTTTCTAATATTTTATGTTATTTCCGACATTTTTTGCTTTTGAACAATAAAATTAAAAAAAATTAAAAAAATATAGCGCTTTACTTTGTTGCGTTACATATCAGCCACCCTGTATTTTCCATTAATAACCGGAAGGATTGTGCTTTCAAATAAAACCAGTAAGGAAAGACAGAAAGTCGGGCGGGGCCGACTATATAATACCCTACACCTCCCTAACAATGCGATAAAGGTCATTGCGATAATAATTTGGAATAATTGGAACATATTATCTAATTCTGAGCCGATAATCGCTAAATTAAGCAATATTCGTTCCTAAATTGAGAAACATCTTTCCGGAAAATATTAATGATCGGAAGTAGAGTACAACTTCTATAGCGCTTTGATACCATTTAATTATTACATACCATTTAATCTATATATATAAAGAAGAATGTGTGTTTGTTTGTTTGTTTGTTTGTTTGTTGGTTTGTTTGTACCGTATAGACGTCTAAACGGCTGAACCGATCTTCTTGAAATTTTCACATAATGTACATGTGTGGGGCGTGGTGAAAATAGGGTACTTGAATTTTCGATATATGAAGTGGGCGTGGCCCGCCCACATAAGGCAAATTTTAAAATTGAGATATCTTGCACAATTTGTTAGTGAGAGTGCTGCAATTTTGTACATATGTATCTGGTGGCAGTCTACGTGATTGGTCCAAAAATGGGCGGGATCGGACAAATGGGCGTGGCCCCGCCCATATAAGCCAAATTTTGAATTTGAGATATCTTGCACAATTTGTTAGCGAGAGAACTGTAATTTTGTTTATATATATCTGGAGGCAGTCTACGTGATTGCTCCAAAAATGGGCGGGGTCAGACTAATGGGCGTGGCCCCGCCCCATTAAGCTAAATTTTGAAATCGAGATATCTTGCACAATTTGTTAGCAAGAGAGCTGTAATTTTGTGTATATATATCTGCTGGCGACCTACGTTATTGGTCCCAAAATGGGCGGGATCGGACGAGGGGGCGTGGCCCCGCACATATAAGCCACATTTTGAATTTGAGATATCTTGCACAATTTGTTAGTGAGAGAACTAGAAATTTGTATATATATATCTGGAGGCAGTCTACGTGATTGGTCCAAAAATGGGCGGGGTCGGACTAATGGGCGTGGCCCCGCCCCTTTATGCCACATTTTGAAATCGAGATATCTGGCACAATTTGTTAGCGAGAGAGCTGTAATTTTGTGCATATGTATCTGGTGGCACTATACGTGATTGGTTCAAAAATGGGCGGGATCGGACCAATGGGCGTGGCCCCGCCCATATAAGCCAAGTTTTGAATTTGAGATATGTCGCACAATTTGTTAGCGAGAGAGCTGTAATTTTGGGTAAATATATATGATGGCGACCTACGTGATTGGTCCAAAAATGGGCGGATTCAGACGAATAGCCATGGCCCGCCCATATAAGCCAAATTTTGAAATCGAGATATCTTGCACAATCTGTTAGCTAGAGTGCTGCAATGTTGTGCATATGTATCTGGTGGTAGTCTTCGTGATTTGTCTAAAAATGGGCGGGATTGGACCAATGGGCGTGGTCCCGCCCCTGTAAACCAAATTTTTAAATTGACATATATTGCACAATTTGCTAGCGAGGGTGCTGTAATGTTGTGCATATGTATTAGGTGGTAGTCTACTTACTTGGTTTAAAAATGGGCGGGATCGGACCAATGGGCGTGGCCCCGCCCATATAAGCCAAATTTTGAATTTGAGATATCTTGCACAATTTTTTAGCGAGAGAACTGTAAGTTTGTTTATATATATCTGTTGGCGACCTACGTGATTGGTCCAAAAATAGGCGGGGTCGGACTAATGGGCGTTGCCCCGCCACTTTAAGCCAAATTTTGAAATCGAGATATCTTGCACAATCTGTTAGCGAGAGAGCTGTAATTTGGTGCATATGTATCTGGTGGCAGTCTTCGTGATTGGTCCAAAAATGGGCAGGATTGGAACAATGGGCGTGGCCCCGCCCTTATAAACCAAATTTTTAAATTGACATATATTGCACAATTTGTTAGCGAGAGTGCTGTAATTTTGTGCCATGTTTCCGGTGGTAGTCTTCGTGATTTGTCCAAATATAGGCGGGATTGGACGAATGGGCGTGGCCCCGCCCTTATAAACAAAGATTTTAAATTGACATATCTTGCACAATTTGTTAGCGAGAGTGCTGTAATTTTTGCATATGTATTAGGTGGTTGTCTACTTGATTGGTGCAAAAATGGGCAGGATTGGACCAATCGGCGTGGCCCCGCGAATTTTGTATTTGAAATTGACATAACTCGCACAAATTATTAGCGAGATTACTCTAATGTTGTGCATACATATACATTAGGTGGCAGCCTACGTGCATGGTCCAAAAATGGGCGGGGTCGGACAAATGGGAGTGGCCCCGCCCATATAAGCCAATTCAATTTTGTGTTTGATATATCTTGAGCAATTTGTTAGAGAGATCAATGTAATTATGTGCATATATATTTGGTGTCAGTCTACGTAATAAGTGCAAAAATTAAAGGGATCGGAAATCTGAAGCCTGGGGCAACGAAGTGGACCGGGTCCAGCTAGTTATTATATATATGTAAATCTGAACGGATTTTCCTTGAATACTCATGCATGTAAAAAGAAACCTCTTTCTGCCGAATTTCGTACTGATCGGATTAAAACACTTTTTACAGCGCTTACATGTAAAATCGGGGGTAACATATATATGGGGGCTATATCTAAATCTGAACCTATTTTCTCCGAATTTGGCAGTATTCCTTCATGTAATAAGAAACCTCTTTCTGCCGAATTTCACACTGATCGGTTATAAAATAATTTTTTTACGGCGCTTACATGTGAAATCGGGGGTAACGTATATATGGGGGCTATATCTAAATCTGAACCGATTTCTTCCAAATTTAACAGTGTTCATTCATATAATAAGAGACCTGAATTTCATACTGATCGGATATAAAATAAAGTTTTTACAGCGCTTACATGTCAAATCGGGGCTATATCCAAATCTGAACCGATTTTAACCAAATTAAATAGGGATCGTCCTTGGGCCAAAAAAAGATATGTGTAAAGTTTCGTCAAGATCGGTCCATAATTGCACCTGTACTTTGATTACAAAATACATCTACAGACAGACGGACAGACAGACGGACATAGCTAAATCGACTCAGAAAGTGATTACAAGTCGATCGGTATAATAAACAATGGACCTATCTCTTCTCCTTTTGGGTGTTACAAACAAATGCACAAACTCATAATACCCTGTACCACAGTGTGGTGTAGGGTATAAAAAGAAATTCGAGAAAATATTCAGTAGTTTTTTTTTATTAGCATTTTCCACAAAAAGTTATTTGGCGGACCCTTTATTTTGGGGCATGTTAAAACTCTTATAACTTCTATACTACTCATGGGAATTCTGTAAAATTGTATACATAGTAATCATTTTACCGTCTCTATAAGTTGGACAAAAAAAGAACGAATATGCCATGCGCCTTTTGATACCCTCACACAAAGTGACCAATTGGTACAAAAAGTTAACAGCTTATAATATTATTGCCAGTGCATACAAATACTTGCAATTTTGTGCAGTGTAATGTTATGGACTGTAGTACCTACAGTCCAGTATAAAGTGGGCGTGGGACGCCCCTTACTCTCACACAAATGGCAACAATTTTGTGAAATGTTAAAAATGAGAAATTTATTGAAGTAAGTATATAAATAAAGAGTTTTAACAAATCACAACATTTTTACCATTTGCGCACCAAAAAAATGTTTGTAAAGCGTTTATTTTTTGTGACTTTTATGAAATGAAGAAAAGTTACAATATTTATTTTTACAACTCTGAGTGTGAAATGCAAATCAAGTACAGTTACTGGGTAACGGCTGCCACTCTAACCTAAAGCTAAACTGGGATAACGGCTTAATTTGAATATCAACTACACTTGCTTTTGAAATGTGATGTATTTCTGATATGACATTCGTTTGAACGCAGCAACAAACATTCTTATTTTTCTTGAAATGATGGAATAAGAAAAATTTTTTTTGGTGTTTTATTCGACCAAAATGAATTCGGAAATGTACATTGAATTGCAGGAAATTCACATTACAACTTATCAAAACTTGATAAACTCAATGCCAAATCGAATTTTTTCTACCGTTCAGAATAAGGGAGGACACACTAAATACTAGTTTACCAAAACAAATGTACTTGGATTTATATTAGATTATTGTATGTGTTTTCAACTATATCTTGTTTGTTGATTTTTTAAAAAAAAAAAATTCTTTGTAATTTGGAGAAGATTTTCAGCTATTATAAATTTAAAATTTAAAAAAAATTTACACCATCGGTAGAGTACATATTGAATTTTTTTAATTTTTTTTATTTATATTTTTATTTCCGCGATAAGTGACCGAAATAAACTGTTTTAGATAAAATTTATATTTTTTATGAAAAGTCCGCGGAAAAAGCTATAAGAAATTATATTTTCTATTTTTAATTTCTTATGCTCTGTGTCATTAAAATTAACTTCAAAAAACCATTACAGAAGAAAAAAAATAAATTTTTCTGAACTTTGACATCGTCCCCTGCCTCCAATTTTCATTTTAATATTGTGGTTCATTACTCCCACATACTTAACAAAGATCTAGTTTTTGACTTGTGACACTTAAGAATAACTACCCACATACATACGAAATTTTAAGAACCATTCAGTCGAACTGACAGACTCACTTTAATTAATTCATTTTTTAACCAATGCTGAAATTTTTTGGGAAAATATGTGGGTAATTTTGAAAAATATAACAAAGAAAATAATAATAACATATGCTTGTGAGCCATTAATATTGGCAACTTAATTCATATTTCTTAGAGAGGGTGTTAAATTCTTTCTAATGGTACTTATATCATTCAAATCTAGTATTCCGTTCAAAAGTTATGTCGACTTCAAAATAGTTAAATTTGTAAAAAATGTTGTAGATGACCAACTTTGGCACCCTATAAAATCTAAACCACTATGAAATTGCTCAAGTGGTAAAAGGCCATAATTCCGCATTGTCTTGTAGTATAATCATGCAAAATTGCACCCAAATCTAAATGTATAAATATTGTGATTTGGTCGGTTTCATTTAGAATTACCCCATACTTTTCACTTATTTAGGCATTTTTTTTGGATGATTTTTGAAGTCACCCATTTTTCATTTTTGTGCCATGATTTTTTAAATATTATTGACATATCCTTCTGATATTTTGCATTTTTGATTGATACATCGCAAAAATGTTTGCACATTTTTGAAAATTTTTGCATATTTTTTGCACATTTTTGCATATGTTTGCATATTTTTTGCATATTTTTGATATGCACTCAAATTATTTAAATTTTAGTGATGAAACGTCTAAATACAAATTTTGGTTCAAATCGGATGAAAATTGAAAGATATGCAAAAATCCGAGGTCTACGGATCAGTCGTAGTGAACGGACGGATAGTTAAAACATATTACGCAGTACCTATTACGCAATCGCCAAAAAAATCTGTACAAAGCCTCGAAGGCCTACATCGTAGTACCTATTACGGGCTAATACAGACAAAAAACAAATAAATTATCCTGACGGAGATGCCTTCGTGTTCCGATGGAGCGGGGTTCCCCAATCGTCCGACTGTCCATCCTTTGGTCTTGGCCAAAGCCGACCGCACCAAAAATGGTCAACATTTCCCCGCAGTACTAACAACAGGTGTTACGGTGAGGGGAAAACGTCATGTCCGACCGTCAAAATGGAAGGACAATGAGCACCGGATAGCGCTCAGAGTTTTGACAAAGTTGGAGGCTGTTGTGGTTTCGGCTCTTACCGAAAAACAAAAAGAGTCACTTACCTGGGCTAAAGGCGTCATAGATGATTCTAAGGCCAATGAGCCGGCTGAACGAGCCACAATAAAGTCAAAAGAATCAGATCACCTGATGAACCCCCGCCTTCGAAAAAGGCAAGAGGTCCTAATGTCACCATCAACAGGACAATGAAGTGGCGAAGGAGAGTCTAGTGATGGCTGTTATAGACAGAAGTAGTGAGGATGGATCCATCCTCAAGGACAAATGGAGCCATGTGCAATCAGCCATTATGGCTCATTACCTCCGTAGAGAAATGCCGGGCAAACCACCAATCTGCAACGATGCAGGATAGCATCAGGAGAGAGTAAAGCTCTTATATTTCGGAGTTGCCAGATCAGTAGACCTGTATATGGCTACTCTGAGTCGATCGGGTGAGGTGTGGCCGGGTGCCCAGATGGATGTTGTCGAAAAAACAACATCCCTAGTCACCCTAGAGCCATAACCTGGGTTACAGGTTATGGCTCTCCAATCCTGGTCTGCCGGCCCATAATTGGAAAATCAGCAAGGTGGGTGAGGCGGATGGTAAAAAGCGGCAGGTCAATTTGATCCTTAACGTTGAATCCACCTCCCATATACAACGTGCAAGTGCAACCCTACAATATGGCTTCGGGACTATAGTCTTGAAGGCATATAAGCAGGATATAGCTCCCACTGCGGAAGGTGAGTCGTCCACCGTGGTTGATGCACGGCTTTCTGGAAGTGCGGAGGTACCCACGCGCATTATTTCTGGTGACTCCAACTCTAACAGAAGATCTGTAACGTCCTTCTCTGATTACGAAAGCTCTACTTCTGACACAGAGGGGCTGAGGGGAGTCTCCGGACTCTTTGACGCATCTGGCGGGGACACGCTTCTCGATGATACGGACGAAGAGTTCGATAACACCCTTGTCGGGGTGGATGTTAAAGCAGCCTCCTCACACAGGTGCCTGTCCACAGGTGCAGTAGACATCGTCCTGATACAGGAGCCCTACGCAGCACAGTGTCACGAGCGTGGCAAAAAATGGTAAGAGCTGATGTTGGAATTGTTGATTTTTTTTTACACAATTTTATGAAAAACACAACAACTAAACAAAGTGTAAAATATTATCCAAAAATATTGGCGTCATGACGCCCACTTTTTACTGGACTATGGGTACTATAAAAGCATTACATAGCACAAAATTTCAATTTTAAGCAGTTAACTACTGGTGCGAAATGGCCCATTTGTGTGGGACTGTAGGTACTGAAACGAAATGGTCCATTTGTGTGGTAATAACACTGTATAAAATTTCAAGTATTTGTATGCATTGATATTCAAGTTGTAAGCAGATAACTTTTGCTGAAAATGGTCCATTTGTGTAGGAGGTACCACTTCACCGGAGTCTAGGTACTATAACAGCATTACGCTGTACAAAATGTCAAGTATTTATATGTACTGGTATTAAAGTTATTAGTAGTTAACTTTTTGTGCAAAATGGTCTCTTTGTGTGGGAGGTACCGAAAGGGACCTCCCGCCCCGACTCCGCCCATTTCTGTCACGCTAAATTAAATACTACTACCCAGAATCTTTCACAATTGAACACATAGTGTTAGTTTATTAATCGCTATCATCTGTAGAAAAATGGGCGAAGTTGCCGCGCCCCTTTTGGTATCTCCCATACAAATGTACCATTTTGAACAAATAGTTAACGGCTTATAATTTGGATTGCTGCACATACAAATACTTGAAATTTTGTGAAGTGTAATTTTTGATAGTACCTACAGTCCCGTCAAAAATGGGCGAAGTTACCACGCCCTTTTATTACCTCCAATACAAATGGACCATTTTGCACAAAAAGCATTAAAAGTGGGCGTTATTGCCACACCCCTTTTGGTACCTCCAAAACAAAACTGCAAAAATAAAACCAGTAAGGAAAGGCAGAAAGTCGGGCGGGGCCGACTGTATAATAGCCTACACCTCCCTAACAATGCGATAAGGGTCATTGCCATAATAATTTGGAATAATTGGTAAGTGGGTAGAAACGTATTCTAATTCTGAAACGGTAATCGCTAAATTAAGCAATATTCGCTCCTAAAGTGAGAAACATCTTTCTGGAAAATTTTAATGATCGGAAGTAAAATACAACTTCTATAGCGGTTTGATACCAAATCAGGAAGAACATATATATGGAGCTTTAATGTAAATCTGAACCGATCTTCCCTGAATACTTATTCATGTAAAAAGACCTCCTTCTGTCGAATTTCGTACTGATCGGATATAAAATACAGTCTCTACAGCGCTTACATGTCAAATCGGGGGTAACATATATATGGGAGCTATATCTAAATCTGAACCGATTTTCTCCAAATTTGGCAGTATTCCTTCATGTAATAAGAAACCTCTTTCTGCCGCATTTCGCACTGATCGGATATAAAATACAGTTTTTACAGCGTTTACAGGTCAAATCGGGGGTAACATATATATGGGGGCTATATCTAAATCTGAACCGATTTCTTCCAAATTTAATAGTGTTCATCCATATAATAAGAAACCTCTTTCTGCCGAATTTCATACTGATCGGATATAAAATAAAGTTTTTACAGCGCTCACATGTCAAATCGGGACTAACATATATATGGGGGCTATATCTAAATCTGAACCGATTTTAACCAAATTCAATAGGGATCGTCCTGGGGCCAAAAAAAAGATGTGTGTAAAGTTTCGTCGAGATCGGACCATAATTGCGACCTGTACTTTGATTACAATTATACATGCACAGACGGACAGACAGACAGACAGACAGACGGACAGACGGACATAGCTAAATCAACTCAGAAAGTGATTCTAAGTCGATGGGTATAATAAACGATGGGTCTATTTCTTCTCCGTTTGGGTGTTACAAACAAATGCACAAAGTTATAATACCCTGTACCACAGTGTGGTGTAGGGTATAAAAATTGAAAAATTATTTTTTTTAATTTCCCTATTTTTGCAATATTCGTCATAATTTATACATTTATCCATAGATTTTTTTTATCAAATAGGGTTAGGAAGCTGTCTTTGAAAAAATGGAATAGAATTTTCTATTTTTATATTTTTTTCGTGCCAGAAAAACACGATATTTTTGAAAAAATCAATGTTTTTCTAATTGTTTTAACGGCAGTTACTAAACTTCAGTTTCTACATGAACGTGACGTTTTCAGCAATTTTAGCCCTCAACATTTCTTTAAATTTAAATAGTATCTCAGATTTATCGAGCTTTTACTTCAAAAATATGGTTCAAATACTAAAGGTACCTTCCACGAAAATAGGAACTTTATAAATTTTTTTTAAAAAAAAAATTTTGTTTTTTTTTTCATAAAATAGTATGCCTCAATCTAAACAAAAAATAAGGGAAGAACAGAAAAAAAAATTTTGTTGCATGGTGTTATCGTTTCAGATCTAGTTTATAATGATCAACGTCTTCAACTTCTCCTTGCAATATGCCTTGATGAGGGGTGGATGCTCTTTTCCGTATTATTAGGGAGATGTAGGGTCTTTCCTTGTCTTTCCTCACTGGTTTAATTTTGGAATTTGTACCGTAAGAAAAAAGAAAAATCGTTTCTGTAGTATATATGCTGGAAACATATAATTTTTGCGAAAGAAAATTTTTTGTTCATTCCGTTGGAAAACAAAATCTGTAACTTATTTAAAGATTTCCTTGTTGGACAAACTGCACAAAAAATTCGAAAATAATATTGATAAAATATATTTCGACATGTAAATATAAAATATTTGCCTAAATGTATATTTTACTTAAATTTAGCTTTCAAACGTATTTTGTTTCCTGTTTTTTTCGTTTTCTTAAAGTAATGGTTTGATATGGCCCCTAAATATTTCTCTTTGCTTTGCTTGACACATTATGGAGGGGCCTTTACACAGTCGACCCCGCCCGACTTTATTCTTTCCGAACTGGTTTTTAATACATACCGGCTTTAATCAAATAAATTGGAGAATCTCGTAGTGCAAGACATTCACATGACTCCGCGTAAAATGAACAAAATTTATCTGTTTTCCATTTGTGTTATAAAGCGCATGCTCTTTATCAAGGCGAATGTGAATCACGGGAAAATTGACATTCGTCAGCAATCCATTTTGGTTTCTCGAAAAAGGCAAACATTAACATTAACATTTGTCTTTGTCATTTGCTTTCTAGTGCCTCAAAGCACATTATATTTGCAAATTGCACTTTCTTTGATAACAATTGCACAGTGTCTGAGAAACGTTATGTTTTGGAAATAAATCTGTATCATGTGAATGGTTACAAATATTTGCAGGAAATTTGTTATGCCTAAAGCTGGGATATTTCTGTGCCTGTTCCGAAATTTGCAGTCGCTAGTGTTTGTGGTTGGCAAAGTTTGGCATCAAAGTTTAATACCTCGGGTACATTTAATTTTATGTATAATTGTTGCCAAATGTGCATTTATGGGTGTGGGTCGAATTTTGTACGTGGTAACTATCACGAACGACGAATTTTCATTAAAAATAATTTGTTGAATAGATGCAAATTCTAAATAAAATATTTATAAATAATTTTTTTAAGTTTTTGCCTAAAACGCAAGCTAATTCTTTCATCTATAAACAGTTATTTTCAAAATAATGCTACTATTCCTTTTTTCGAAAAAAAATATTTTATGTGCATGTTTCTTATGTGTGGCCAGCGAACACCCAATATCTGATCCTGGTTTTGAGAGATTATCAAGAAAAAATATTTGATTTGAAAATTTCTCAGGACGCAAAGCACAATTCTCAAATTTATACAATACTAGCTGGGCCCGGTTCACTTCGTTGCCCCAGATTTCAGATTTCCGATCACGTCCATTTTTGGAATAATAACGTAGACTGCCGCCAAATACATATACACAAAACTCAGCAATCTCTCTAACAAATTTCTCAAGATATATCAATTTCAAAACATGGCTCATGTGGGCGGGGTCACTACCATTGGTCCAATCCCTTCAATTTGTTTACCAATCACGTAGACTGTCACCAGATAAATATACACAAAATTACAGCAATCTTGCTAACAAATTATGCTACATATCTCAATTTCAAAAGTTTACCTATATGGGCGGGGCCAAGCCCATTAATGCGAACTCGCCCATTTTCCGATCCCGTCCATTCTTGGACAAATAACCTAAACTACCACCAGATACATATACACAAAATTACAGCACTCTCGCTAACAAATTGTGCAAGACACATCAATTTAAAATATTGGCTTATACGGGCTGGTCTACACCCACTGGTCCTATTCCAATCACGTAGACAGCCTCCAGACACATATACACAAAATTACAGCATTTTCGCTAATAAATTGTGTTATCTAACATCCTAATTTCAAAATTTGGTCTATATGGACGGGGCCAAGCCCATTGGTCCGATCCCGCCCATTTTTCTACCAATCACGTAGACTGTCACCAGATACATACATATACGCAAAATGTCGGCACTCTTGCTAACAAATTGTGTAAGATATCTCAATTTCACGCTTATTGATCCGATCCCACCCTTTTTTGGACCAATCGCGCATAATGCCACCAGATACTTACACACAAAATTACAGAACTCTCGCTAATGAATTGTAGAAAATATTTCAATTTCAAAATTTGGGGCCACGCCCATTGGTCCGATTCCACTAAATGCATACACACAAAATTTCAGCACTCTAGCTAAAAAAATTTCTCAATATCAAAATTGGACCCATATGGGCGGGTCCACGCTCACTTGATATATCGAAAATTGAGGATTCAAATATTATATATTTTATTTATTCATTGGGGATCACAAAAAACACCAATGTTGTAAATAACGCTCTTTACGCTTAAATAGCAAAATTATACGCCAACTTTTTTGAAAATTTAAAGTTGTGATATCTACGGAAAGATTGGAATAGAATATTGACCCTATAATTCTGAAAGGCAAACTGAGTAAACTATGGATCTATCTCTTTATTTTTGAAGCGTTACAAACAAATGCACAAAATTAATACCCTACTACCCTATTAATACAAAAATATATTAGGATTATTTTCAAACACGAACTAATATGTATAATTTTGAAAATACGTTATCGTTACACATACTCAAAGCGGTAAATATATTACACACTAGGTTAAGGGAATTCAGGCCAATTAATCTATCCTCTTTCCAATTGAAAGGTCTACAAATGCTCTAGGGGCGATTCTAGAAAAAATTAAAAATTGTGTTTGCCATTTTGTTCTTTTCTTACACATTTTAGAAATTTAAAAAGATAAATTCGGGGTACTACATCGTATTGACCTAAAAGGTGCAAATATTTTCTAGTGTTTTCTAGCGAACTCTAGCTTGATTAGAATAATTCTGCATTTGTTCACCAGAAGACGCATACTCGTATTAGCAAGTCTCGGGACCACAACTCTAACGGGATTTGTAAACGACCACTAATATTGAGTTGAGGTTGTGCCTGCAAAATAGTGACGTATGCGAACGACTTTGCATTCGCAGTAACTGAAAAATTCGCCAATATCCTCGGAGACATTATACAGGTGGGACAAATTGGCTAATTGGCCCAGGATTAGTGGTTTGAGCGTTAACCTAAAACAAGACAGAATTGGTTCCCTTTACTAGGGAGATTCCACATTTAGGTATTACCTAAAAAAGAAATTGTACTTTATATTTTGCAACGTGTCGCTTTATATTTCCAAAGAAAAGCTGTAAGGGCACGTTGGGGCATCTGTGCATTGGATTGGATACACTAGTAGTTTGAACAATACTATTGTGCGGCATAAGCAATCCATAAACAAAATATTAATTAATATTCAGAGATATAGCTGCCTATGCATAAACGGGGTTTTAATGACCTCAGCGACGGAGTCTCTACAAGTTCAACTTCATCTAATGGACAATATACTAGAGCTGTCAAACTATCGATATTATCGATTGTTTATTTTTGCGTCAATATCGATAGTTTTTTTCACTATCGATACTATTGGTGAAAATGTCATTACTTGGTACACTGCGAAATTGGATAAGAAAAGTATAAAAAACAATACTTTTGGTTTGTTGGTTTGTTTGTTTGTTGGTTTGTTGGTTTGTTTGTACCGTATAGACGTCTAAACGGCTGGACCGATCTTCTTGAAATTTTCACAGAATGTACATGTGCGGGATCGCAGCAATGGGCGTGGCACCGCCATACAAGCCAAATTTAAAAAATGTTATATTTTGCACAATTTGTTAGCGAGAGTGCTGGAATTTTGTGTATACGTATCTGGTGGCAGTCTACGTGACTGGTCTAAAAATGGGCGGAATGGGGTCAATGGGCGTGGCACCGCCCATATAAGCCAAATTTTGAAACTGACTTATCATGCACATTTTGTTAGCGAGAGTGCTGTAATTTTGTGCATAAGTATCTGGTGGTAGTCTACGTGATTGTTCCAAAAATGGGCGGAATCGGACCAGTGGGCGTGGCACCGCCCATATAAGTCAAATTTTTAAATTAAGATATCTTGCACAATTTGTTATCGAGAGTGCTGTAATTTTGTGCACATATATCTGGTGGTAGTCTACGTGATTGGCCCAAAAATGGGCGGAAGCGGACCAATGGGCGTGGCACCGCCCATATAAGTCAAATTTTGAATTTTAGATATTTTTCACAATATGTTAGAGAGAGTGCTGTAATTTTGTACATATGTATCTGGTGGCAGTCTACATGAGTGGTCCAAAAATGGGCGGGATCGCAGCAATGGGCGTGTCACCGCCCATATAAGCCAAATTTAAAAAATGTTATATCTTAAGATATCGTGCACAATTTGTTATCGAGTGCTGTAATTTTGTGCACATGTATCTGGTGGTAGTCTACGTAATTGGTCCAAAAATAGGTGGAATCGGACCAATGGGCGTGGCACCGCCCATATAAGTAATATTTTGAAATTCAGATATTTTTCACAATATGTTAGAGAGAGTGCTGTAATTTTGAACATACATATCTGGTGGTAGTCTACGTGATTGTTCCAAAAATAGCCGGGATCGGACCAAAGGGCGTGGCACCGCCCATATAAGCCAAATCTTAAAATTAAGATATTTTGCACAATTTGTTACCGAGGTTGCTGTGATTTTGTGCATATGTATCTGGTGGTAGTCTACGTGATTGGTCAAAAACTGGGAGGAATCGGATCAATGGGCGTGAAATTGAGATATCTTCAAAATTTTTTTGCGAGAGTGCTCTTATTTTATGGAGATGTTTTTGGTGGAAGTAATCGTGATTGGTTCAAAAATGGACGGAATTGGAAATCTAAATCTGGGGCAACGAAGTGGACCGGGTCCAGCTATATATATATACATGGATGTGTGTATGTTACGTATGGACTCCAAAACGTCTGGATCGGTTTTGACGACATTTTCAGGGAATGTTCAGATAAGCCTAGAGGGTGACATAGGCTTTATAAGTTCTTGATTGAGGCGGCGTGGGTCCGCCCATACAAGCCAATGTTTTCCTACTGTCCGTACCTACGAATAGATTAACGAGATTCCTACTGTCGCTATCTACATGAACCATGTTTTGATAAATGGACGGCATCGGAAATCTGAAGTCTGGGGGCAACGAAGTGGACCGGGTCCAACTAGTCTATGATAAAAACCAAAACTAATATTTTTGCTGAAAGTATAAAATATACACACATTTGGTAATAACTTGAAATCTGCTACCGATAGTGTTGACAAAAACTATTGAATGGGGCGACTATTGATAGTTTGACAGCTCTACAATATAACAACTGTGAAAAGCTTCGTGAGGAACTTTACCGCTAAGATACGTACCAGAGAGGAATGGTTGGCGAACACCAGGAAATAGAAACTATCTCTACTTCTATACAGCTGGTTCAAAACTTTATGAGAAGGCTGACTTCGGAACTCAGTCTTGATAAAGCTCATACACTACCAGATACCACCAACAATGGTCTGTGTCCGTTTTATAAATCATTCTCTCATCGTTTGGTACATTTATTATGTGTAACATTTCTAATGTGTATCTCCTTTTGTAAATTTTATATGCAATGTGCTGTAAGCGTCGGCTTTTGTTCTATAGTTTTGTCAGTGGCTTTCTGATCAGACCTGTGTCCGGATATCCTAATCTTAAATTTTGATTTAGTCAATAGAACAATGCAACGAATATAATTTCACCTGACCTTCATTGATTTCGAAAAGGCTTTCAACTCTCTAAACCGAAGCAAAATATGTACTGCTTTATATGCTAAAGGAGTACCCATCAAAATAATAACGTTAATAAAAGCATAATACGACAACTGCAGAGCCGGTACGTCAAGAGGCATACAATGGAAGGTGAATCAGCTGTAGGAAGATCACAACTATGCAGGCAGACGACATGATATCAACCATAACAGATGCCATGCAGAATAAAATCGATAACCTTGCAGCAAAGACGTCTGAATATGGCCTACGAAACAACGCAAAGAAACCCAAATTTATTAATGTTAAAAGCAACAATATACCTGCTTTTAATCTAAACAATAGCATAATGGATCACGTAAACATTTTTATGTGTCTTGGTAGTAACATATCACATTTGCAAATCTAGTGTCATTTCACCTAAAACAAAAATGCATATATACAAAGCTTTGTCAAATCTGTACACCTTTATGGTTGAGAACAGAAGTTTGAGCAACATCTTAAAAATAGCTGATCAGGAAGACATTAACATACAAATTATAAAGAAAAAATACATGTGGTTGGGTCATACTCTTCTAAAATTAACTAATGAAATCTGTCATGAGACGCTTGAGTGGAACCCCAGGACTTCAGGAGGCGTGCAGACCTAAAACAGCATGGAGACAAACCATCTTTAAGGAAACATATTACTGAACTGAAACGTTTAGCTGTGGACAGAGAACAATGGAGATTCTATATATACATACGGCTTATGATATTCATATATAATATATTTATATATATGGGCAAATATCAAAACTTATTTACACCGTTTTTTGACAACAAGTTTTTATTTTTGTGGTTTGTCTATTTCCACCAACATTTGCACCGAAATCTGTATACAAAGCGAGAAATGTAACAACCAACATACATTACCCCTGTGTTAAAATTTTTGATATTTGCTTACATATTTTTCTATATTTGGCGCTTGAGTACTATAAAAGTCGTATTTACATTTCATTATTTTGATTCAATTGTTTCTTTTTAACTATTTATATTTTCATGGCATTGGAAGATATAGCATTTTCCGAAACATATTTTTGAAATGTTCTGCCTTTTCAACAAATTCACTTCCAAAAATTCAGATTTAAATATCAGTTGGCCTAGTTGTGTTACTGAGCCAATTCACATCCTCCTCGATTGCTCGAACTTCCGCCCGAATGACTGTGTCTGGGGAAGAAGCAAAACTCCGACCCTGACTCTTCAATAAAAATTCCCAATCTCTTTCCCCAACGAACTCCGCTAAAGCTAAAGTTAATGAAAACGAAATATGCATCGTACTTGCGACCAATAACAGCGATGATTTGGTTCTTCGGTACAGCAGCAGATAAAATATTTAAATAGCGGAACACTTGCATAGACACTTCCCCTGCTCGTAGCAGCATCCTGTCTACGCGTTACAACCTTGACACGTTTCGATTACAGCGACCCAAATACTGCTAAAGTACAATACACTCATAGAAAAAGTCTTTGCCCAGCAGTGAAATTTGAGAAAACTATGTAATTTATTTCTGACAATTTTAAAAAATGGTTTTATATAACCGGTTATCATTTTCAGCCTTAAGATATAGCGGATTGTATTTGGTTAATATTTCATTCAGTAGAAAATATTTTTTCTTTAGGTGTAATAAAGGTGTATGTTAAAAAGAAAAAACACATCGATGTGAAAGTGTGAAACCATGTTTTTCAGTGCAACCGACAAGGGAATTACTATACATATCTGAATATACAAATTCATGCTGCTTTGTGACTCTGCATCGCACAGTGTTTCTTACCATAAGGAAAATTGAATTTTCTCTCACATATTAATAAAAATAAATTGCTGTGAAAAAATAACAAACAAAATAACTGAAATATATTTATTAATTATTTATTTATATGAATTACAATACAAAGTAAATTTATATTCTGATTTTAAGGTCCAGGGATAGGCCGGGTTACTAAGAAAATATGACTAAATGTTTGCAGCGACAGACCAGAGCCTCTGGTGGGAATCGAACCCACGACCCCCCAAACTCATAGGCGAGTACGCTACAGTTGTCAGCCGACAACGTCAAAATTTATGTTTATAATACACGATGCAACAATATTTTTGTCGAAGGGCTGTGCATACATTTTTGTGGTGTAATACGGAGTCCTAAGCAGGAAAATAATATACAAAAAAAAATGTTATTGGTATTTTTTTAATTTTTTTTTGGATCAAATTTTTTGAAGTATAAACTCGATAAATAGAAATACGTTAAATTAAAGGAAATTTTGTGGATTACAAATTGTAGTAATGATACCTTAACGTCGAGAAAGGAGTTTATTAACTGTGGTTAAAACAGTTAGAAAAATTAGATTTTTATCGCAAAATTTTTATCAAAAAAAATACATAAAAAAAATCGCAAAAAATTATCATGTTCCAGTTTTTGACAGCTAGAATCTTTGCGAAGAAAACAACGCCTATTTAAAGAAAACGACGAGTGCAGGGCATGCATTTTCTGTGTCACTGCCCAGCTTTCACACATGCAAGATCCCGATATTTCGGTTCCTACATATTGCCAGACTTGACTCATCTCAGAGGATATAACTGGAAGATACTGAGAAAATACGTGTCTACACTGAGCCAAAAATTAACCTTATATAAGGTTAACTTAACCATAAATAAACATGATTTTGAGTCTACGTTATATAAGGTTAATTTGAACATTTTCTTGTTGACTGGTATTTAACAATAATAATATTTAATTTAACTATTCCATGGTTGAATTTTTTAACCATGAAAATTGTTAATATTATAATAATAATTGTTACTTTAACAATGCATTTTTGAATTTTTTAACCATGAAAATTGTTAATATTAACATTTCATAGTTACTTTATTGAAACAATGCATGTTCAATTTAACAATGAAATTGTTAATATTATTAACTATGAAGATTGTTATTGAAAACTTTTTTAATGTTAATTTTACTATTTAGTGGTTACTTCATGTAACCAGAAACATATTTGTTTCAATAATTTTGAATATTTATATTAAATAAAACAAGAAAAATGTAACTTTCGCATTTTTATTTTATTTACAAAATATATGTTAATTTATTTATTATTTATATATTCTTATACATACATATAAGAAACACCTGAAAAGGAAAAAAAACACAAAAAGGTTAGAAAATATAAGTATAAATGTAAAAAAGGGTGCAATTCTAAGAAGATCTTTTGACTTTTTACCTAAATTCTGTAGTTCAAAGAGCATAAGCATTTACCGATGGGCTGATCTGATGGAATAATCTGCTCTGTGACTATAAGTTAAGTGTCTACGTTTCTGTGCTTGACCAACATGTGATCAGGCCCCGCTCAAAAGGTGCCGTCCACGTAAACTCCCTGAATCTTTCGATTATTAAGGGCCCAGGACGGTTAGGCACTTAGTTTGGGGTACTGAGCTTAGTCCGATCTTACGCAAACTTATAGGAGAGAGGAGATTAATAAAAAAGGCAATCTGATAGAAAGCCGATGTCCCAACAAAATCATAATCGGAATAGATATAAAAATCAAGGATTGGGTAAGTCAATGGATGATACTTCAAGGAAGTGCACTGAATTGTATATTAAAAACAAGTAAGAAAGTTTCAGTCGGGTAAACCGACCAAGGTATAGTTGTTATTAAAGAATCAATATTTCACTAAATGTTAACCCTTTGTGTGGGAGGTACCAGAAGGAATGGACCAATATGGCCCATCTTTGAACTTAACCGGAGATAGAAAAAAATATTACCGTATACCAAATTTGAAGTGAATCGGTTACTCTTTTCGAGAGTTATCGTACGCACTAGCCAGCAGACAGACGGACGGACATATCTCATTCGACTTAAAATGTCCCAAAACTAATATTCGCTGAACATACTTAGGGTCTTAGATCACTTCTTCAATGTGTTACACTTTTGGCCCCTTGCAAATGATATATACCCTCGTATTACTAAAGTGAGGGTATAAAAAAACAAATGTATGCATGCATACCACTTTTCCTGTAATTACTTCGCACACTACAACTAGTATTGGTACAGCTTATCAACAGTTTCTAGTATTGGCACAACTTACCAACAGATTCAAGGCCGGACTCCCAGCACAAGCAGCCGCAAGCCACAGAAAAAGAAACAACTGAAAAGAAAAAAACAAAAACATCGTTTATATGTATGTATGTAGGTATTACGAAAGCACTTCTAACAACATATGTATGTATGTACATTTAACAATATCAACATCGCACAACAAAAAAAACTATCGTATGTATGTACGGCGTAGCAGCCACAAGTGTTCAAACGAAAAGACAAGATGAACACATACCCACACGTACACATCACTTCTCTCCGTATGTTTGCTTGCTGCTGCATATACTTACGTACATACATTGTTGTTGGTTGTTTTTTCATGCTCTGTTAATGCGACAGCGTGTACATATTTTTTTCCACTCTTAACCACTGAATTTCACAATTTTAATGGCATAATCACAAAAAATAATATTAATATTACATTCGCCTTTACTATAGTTAAACAGGCACAAAACACTATTAACATTTTTAACACACATATTTTATTATTTCACTTTTTAAATACACATATGTACATGCATACTTATGAATGTAGTTCTTTACAAAATGTTTTACTACTTACCTCTAGTCCCATCGACTATTCAACACCAACTGAACCCCCGCACTCGATCAAGCACCGAAGCTGGCATTTGGTGGTGTTTTGAATGAGCGAGTTAAATTCTCTTATGACGACAGTCGCATTCGTTTCAACTTCGTTTAACTTAATACTCAACTTCGTCTAACACAAAGCAGTTGAAAAACGTCGACCACAACAGAGCCGAATTGTTGTTTATCTCGCACATTTGTCTGCCTTTCTTTCAAAAAAACCAACCATATATAATGTTAACTTAACCATTTTTCATGTACATTTGAACTTATATAAGGTTATTTTTGTCTTCGAAATCAAACATTTACCATGAAAAATTTAACCAGACACATGGTTAAAAAAATCATTGTATTTTCGGCTCTGTGTAGTACCGATTTTCTGTAACCCGTGGGATATAAAAATCATAAGGAGCGCACAACAGGCCGAACCACTAGCTTAAGTGTATGTTCATGGATATGAGACGTTTAAACTTCTACCCTATTCAACTTAACCTAAGCTAAAGAAAATCTATGAATAGATGTAGTAATAATTGCATTTTTGGTAAATATAAAAGAATTTCAACATAATCTGGTTGTTATACCACCACAATGTCAGTTGCTGCGGGCCAAAAGTGGAACTCACGGAAGGAGTGACCTAGGTTTAGGTTAAGGTTAGGGTGGCTGCCGTTTTTTTTTTTGCCAGCTCATAATCACCATTTTCAATTGTAATTCGAAAAAAGTCAATTGAAATTCGAAGATTCCATTTAATATTCGAAAAATATCAATTGAAATTCGGATATTCCATTTGAAATTCGAAAATTGTCAATTGAAAATAGAAAAACATCAATTGAAATTCGGAAAACATCAATTGAAATTCGAAACACATCACTTGATATTCAAAGAACATCAATTGAAATTCGAAAAACATCAATTGAAATTCGAAACACATCATATGAAATTCGTAAAATTGCAATTGAAATTCGAAATACGTCAATTGAAATTCGAATTTTTCCATTTGAAATTCGTAATACACCAATTGAAATTCGGAAAACATCAATTGAAATTCGAAATTCATCATTTGAAATTCGAAAAATGTAAACAAATTCAATGCTGTATATTACATGGTTTAGCATTTAAGTGATTCAATCTGTCTGTGTTAAACCTTTAATTTCAAAATATTTAAATATGTTTTGTTTCAACTAATTTTGAATTAATATTCATAAAAGATAAGATCATCTATATGTCTTCTGTTCGTGACATTACAGGTTAAGATTAAGTCAGCAAATGTGTTTAAATAAATTCTACCCAATCTAATGTACAGATTTGTCTACATTTTAAATTTCAATTGATGTATTTCGAATATCAATTGAAGTTTTTCGAATTTCAATTGGTGTATGTATTACGATTAATAAGGCTAAATCTACTGGGGTCGCTAATGATTGGGATGCCTATAAAGAGCAACTCAAGATCTATAAGAAGGAGCTTAGAAAGGCGCAAAGGCGCTCTTGGTATACCTTCTGTGGTGAAGTGGAAAAGGTCTCCGACGCCGCTAGGCTGAGGAAGATATTATCTGCTTCACCCTGTACAGTGGGATATTTACAGGATGAGGCAAATAACTGGACCAAAAACAGCGAGCAGTCGCTCAATGTACTGCTCGACACACATTTCCCGGGGAACTCTATAACAGAACCCGAGGATCAGCAGGACCAACAAGAGTGCGAGTGGACTGCGAGCGTCGCTAGCTTCTTGACTGAGAGATCCAGAATAAGCTGGGCTATTAACAGCTTTGAGCCCTTCAAGTCACCTGGACCAGATGGCATCACTCCAGCAGAAATGCAGAAAATGTTAAAGTACATTATCCCCTGGCTGGAGAAAATTTATGTAGGCTGTATCAGGCTTTCATACGTCCCGAATCGATGGAGGGATACCAAAGTGGTATTCATACCTAAAGCGGGAAAGATATCACACACTAGGCCAAAAGACTTCAGACCAATTAGCCTATCCTCGTTCTTATTGAAAGGTCTGGAAAGACTTTTAGATCATTTCATTAGGGAAAACCTGGATACAAAACTCCTGTCGGGGAACCAACATGCTTACAACAAGGGCAAGTCTACTGAATCAGCCCTGCACGAACTTGTGAGCACTATCGAATCGTCCCTGCATTTCAAGGAATTCACCATGGTGGCATTTCTTGACATAGAAGGGGCTTTTAACAACATTCATTCCGATGCGGTAATTGCGGCACTCTCACATCTAAAAGTTAACACTAGTTTGATTAGACTAATTCAAAGTCTGCTCACCAGAAGACGCATAACAGCATGTCTAGGGTCCACAACTCTAACAAGGTATGTAAACAGAGGGACCCCGCAAGGAGGAGTATTGTCTCCACTAATTTGGAACGTAGCGGTGAATGAAATCCTGCTAGATCTAGAACGTTGTGGCTGCAAGGTCGTGGCATATGCGGACGACGTGGCAATCGCAGTGAGTGGCAAATTCGTAAACGTCCTCAGAGACATCCTACAGGTGGCTCTGAACAAGTTGGCTAGATGGGCCAGAAGCAGCGGTTTGGGCGTTAACCCCAACAAGACAGAATTGGTTCTCTTTACTAGGATGAATAATGTCCCACATGTGGACCCTCCACCTCGGATAAATGGAACAGATCTAGTCTTTTCTGAAAGTGCAAAATTTTTAGGAATAATTCTAGATAGGAAAATGTTATTTAGACTTAACGTATTGGAACGTGTAAGGAAGGCCAACGTCGCCTTATATTCCTGCAAAAAGGCTGTAGGGTCGCGGTGGGGACTCTCTCCTAAAATCGTCCACTGGATATATATAGCAGTAGTTCGTCCAATACTGTTATACGGTATTGTGGTATGGTGGACGGCAACTGACAAACTAACCATTACCAACCTACTAACAAAGGTTCAGAGGACTGCCTGCCTGAGCATAAGCGGAGCCTTAAGGACTACAGCGACCGAGTCTCTACAAGCCCTACTCCATATACTGCCGATTAATATTGTGGCGAGAGAAGTTGCAACCAAAGCGGCAATAAGATTAAACTGGCTATCAATGTGGAGGTACAAGAACTATGGTCACATGAGGATATCAAAGTGTAGTGCTATGGTAACCGACCGAGTGGACTATATACCAACAGTGTACGCCTTCGAGAGAAATTACATCACTATTATTCCCGCCAGAGATGAATGGGTCGGCAGAATACCAGGTAATATAAACCATCTCCACTTTTACACGGATGGTTCGAAGCTTGATGAAAAGGTTGGCTTCGGAGTACACTGTGAAGAACTTAGTCTGGATATAGCTCACAGACTACCAGATACCTGCAGTGTCTATCAAGCCGAAATAATGGCAATATGGGAAGTCGCCAAGTGGCTGAGTCGCAACATAGTAACCAACAATGGCGTTGTCATTTACTCGGACAGCCAGGCTGCCATCAATTCTCTGGAGGCAACATCCCTAAATTCACAAACAGCCCTCGACTTCCGCAGATCTCTTAACGAGATGGCTGAGCAGTTTAATATACACCTCATATGGGTGCCTGGGCATAGGGATATCCCGGGGAACTGCAAAGCCGATGAACTTGCTAGGAAAGGGACGACATTACAAATTCTCGAAGAATTTGCATATATTGGTGCGCCACTATCCACGTGCAAGCTTTGGCTTAGGCAAGAGGCAATCAGGCAGTCCAACGATAGATGGACAGAAATCGGCACCTGCAGGGTAGCTAGACAAATCTGGCCAAGGTATGACCTGAGAAGGTCAAAATATCTCCTCGCGCTAGAGAGGAAACGATTGTCTACGTTAGTACAGGTTCTGACGGGACACTGCTTGATCGGCGAACACGCCAAAAGATTGGGTATTGACTCCAATGACTTCTGCCGAAGCTGTGGAGATGAGGAAGAAGTGGAGAGCATTGAGCACTTGCTTTGCGACTGTCCCGCTTTGAGTAAACGACGACTGGATATACTGGGGTCGGCCTTTTTAGGCAGCCTAACAGATCTTTCCAGTACTGATATTCGTACTATCGATAAATTTATATATCAAACAGGTTGGTTTCGATGAGTGGCATTTCAGCCCGTGGTAACGCTAGGGACCTAAACTGGTCTATGTGAGCTTGTAAAAAAATACGGCTGCCACCCTAACCTAAACCTAAAAAAAACCATGTATTACGAATTTCAAATGGAAAAATTCGAATTTCAATTGATGTATTTCGAATTTCAATTGATGTATTTCGAATTTCAATTGATGTTTTTCGAATTTCAATTGATGTGTTTCGAATTCCAATTGATGTTTTTCGAATTTCAATTGATGTGTTTCGAAATTCAATTGATGTGTTTCGAATTTCAATTGATGTATTTCGAATTTCAATTGATTTTTTTCGAATTTAAAATGGAATCTTCGAATTTCAATTGACCTTTTTCGAATTTCAAATGGAATCTTCGAATTTCAATTGATCTTATTCAAAATAAAATTGATTTTTTTCGAATTACAGTTGAAAATGGTGTAGACCAACTTAGGTACCTAGTGTTACCACGCGCTGAAATACCCCTCATCGAAACCAAAGTGTTTGATAAACAAAATTGTCGATACTACGAATATCGGTACCGGAAAGATCTGTTGGATTACCTAGAAAGGCCGACCCATTGTGTTCAGTCGTCGTTTACTCAAAGCGGGACAGTCGCATAGTAAGTGGTCAATGCTCTCCACTTCTTCCTCATCTCCACAGATTCTGCAGAAGTCATTGGAGTCAATACCCAATCTTCTGGCGTGTTCGGCGATCAGGCAGTTTCCCGTCAGAACTGATAATAACATAGACAATCTTTTCCTCTCTAGTGCGAGGAGATATTTTGACTTCCTCAGGACATATTTGTTTAGCTACCCTACAGATGCCGATCGCCTCTTGCCTAAGCCTAAGCTTGCATGTGGATAGTGGCGCACCAATATATTCCAATTCTACGAGAATTTTTAGTGTCGTCCCTTTCCTAGCAAGTTCATCGGTTCCCATATGAGGTGTTTGTTAAACTGATATCTGTCTTGTTTGGGTTAACTGTCATTAAAACAATCAGAATTTTTTTCCAAAAAAAAAAAATTGTGGCAAAAACAAAAATTGTTAAAGCTAACATCCTAACAAAGAAAGCAATTCCTATTTGAATAAAAGTATCCATGGATAAATATATAAATTATGACCCCTACTGTAAACGTAGGAACAATTGAAAAATCATTTCTCATATTTTTTATTTTGGCAATTTTGTTTGGAAGGTACGAAAAGGGTAGTGGCAATAATGCCCATTTTTAAATAGACTATTTTTAATAGACTATTAAATCATTATACTATACGAAAGTTCAAGTGTTTGTCTGGGGAGAAATCGTAAATTGTACCGTAACTTTTAGGATATGACTGGAAGATACTGACAAAATTCGTGTCTAGTACGATTTTCGGTAACTCGTGAGGTATAAAAAGATCATAAATAAGGAACGCACATGAGGCCGAACCACTGGAGTAATTTTATGTCCATGAACATGAAACGTTTAAACGTCTCCTCTCTTCAACCTAACCTAACCTAACCTAACGGGTTTTCCAACATGAGGTGTTATTTTGAATCACCCGGTATTTCGGTAGCTGTCACCGTTGAAGCTTTTATTCTTTGACATTTGACAAGTAGAAACTACGCCATTTCTAACCAGTAAGGAAAGGCAGAAAGTCGGGCGGGGCCGACTATATAAAACCCTACACCTCCCTAATAATGCGATAATAATTTGGAATAATTGGTAAATGGGTAGGAACATATTATCTAATTCTGAACCGATAATCGCTAAATTAAGCAATATTCGTTCCTAAATTGAGAAACATATTTCTGGAAAATTTTAATGATCGGAAGTAAAGTACAACTTCTATAGCGCTTTGATACCAAATCAGGCGGAACATATATACGGATGTTATATATAAATCTGAACCGATTTTTCCTGAATACTCATTCATTTAAAAAGACATCTTTCTGTCGAATTTCGTACAGATCGGATATAAAATACAATCTCTACAGCGCTTACATGTCGAATCGGTGGTAACATATATATGGGGCTATATCCAAATCTGAACCGATTTTCTCCGAATTTGGCAGTATTTCTTCATGTAGAAGGAAACCTCTTTTTGCCGAAGTTCGCACTGATCGAATATAAAATAAAATTTTTACAGCGCTTACATGTGAAATCGGGGGTTACGTTTATATGGGGCTATATCTAAATCTGAACCGATTTCTTCCAAATTTAACAGTGTTCATTTAAATAATAGGAAACCTCTTTCTGCCGAATTTCATACTGATCGGATATAAAATAACATTTTTACAGCGCTTACACTTCAAATCGGGGGTAACGTATATATGGGGGCTATATCTAAACCTGAACCGATTTCTTCCAAATTTAACAGTGTTCATTCATATTATAAGCAACCTCTTTCTGCCGAATTTCATACTGATCGGATATAAAATAACATTTTTACAGCGCTTACACTTCAAATCGGGGGTAACGTATATATGGGGGCTATATCTAAACCTGAACCGATTTCTTCCAAATTTAACAGTGTTCATTCATATTATAAGCAACCTCTTTCTGCCGAATTTCATACTGATCGGATATAAAATAACATTTTTACAGCGCTTACACTTCAAATTCAGGGGTAACGTATATATGGGGGCTATATCTTAATCTAAACCGATTTCTTGCAAATTTAGCAATGTTCATTCATATAATAAGAAACCTCTTTCTGCCGAATTTCATACTGATCGGATATAAAATAAAATTTTTACAGTGCTTACACTTCAAATAGGGGGTAACGTATATATGGGTGCTATATCTAAATCAGAACCGATTTATTCCAAATTTAATAGTGTTCATTCATATGATAAGAAACCTCTTTCTGCCGAATTTCAGACTGATCGGATGTAAAATAGAGTTTTTACAGCGCTTACATGTCAAATCTGGGGTAACATATATATGGGGGCTATATCTAAATCTGAACCGATTTTAACCAAATTCAATAAGGATCGTCCTTGGCCTAAATAAAACATATGTGTAAAGTTTCGTCGAGATCGGACCATAATTGCGACCTGTACTTTGATTACAAGAATACATGCACAGACGGACAGACAGACAGACGGACATAGCTAAATCAACTCAGAAAGTGATTCTAAGTCGATCGGTATAATAAACGATGGGTCTATTTCTTCTCCTTTTGGGTGTTGCAAACAAATGCACAAAGTTATAATACCCTGTACCACAGTGTGGTGTTGGGTATAAAAATGCAACGATACACGATCATCGAAACTATCAAAAAACGATCTAACAAAAAAAAAACGATACGAACGATACAAAATCATCTTGACAGATGAGGCCCATTTCCACCTCGGTGGCTACGTCAACAAGCAAAATTGTTGCATCTGGGGCTCGGAAAACCCAAGAGTTATTGTTGAGAAGCCTCTCCATCCTCAACGTGTGACTGTTTGGTGCGGTTTATGGTCCGGCGGGGTCATTGGACCTTACCTTTTCGAAAATAAGGTTGGATCAACAGTTACGGTAAATGGATTGCGCTATCGAGAGATGAGTAATGATTTTTTATGGTCGGAGTTGGATGGTATTGATCTGGACAACGTTTACCTTCAACAAGACGTTGCTATGTGCCACACAAGCAACGAAACCATTGCTCTGTTACGGTAAAAGTTTCCGACCGTGTTTTCTCTCGAAGAAGTGATCACTTGGCCACCGAGATCTAGTGATTTAACACTTGCGACTTCTTTCTTTGGGACCACGTGAAAGATAAGGTCTACGCCAACAGCCCAGCGTCGATTCAAGACCTCAAAGATAGAATTCGTGAGGCTATCGAGGCCTTAGGGCAGCCACTTTACGATTTGGTTATGGAAAATTTCATGAAAAGGATATGGTCCTGTAAGGGTGGTCGTGGTGGCCATTTGGCTGATGTTGTTCAACATTATTAACGGCATCCGATCATTTATCTCAAAAAATGGAATTTTTCTTTGAATACCAAAATAACACCTCCTGTTGGAAAACCATTTACCATAACTTTTTGTGCAAAATGCTACATTTTTATGGGAGGAGGTACAAAAAGTGGCGTCGCAATAACGCCCACTTTTTTTGCGGAACTGTAGGTAATATTATAGCATTACCCTTCACAAAATTTCAAGTATTCCGATGGACTGTAATCAAAGTTATAAGCCGTTAACTTTTGTGCAAAATGCTTCATTTGGGTGGGAGTTACCAAAAATAGCCTAGCCAAGAAACTAATACTATCCGTGGAATTGTGAAATATTCTGATAGGTTGTATAGAAGTTATTAAAGAATCAATATTTCACTAAATCTTTGTAGGAGAGGTACTCGAAGAAGTGAACTAACATGTTCCATCTTTGATCTTAACCTGAGATTGACATAAATATTAACTTTTACCAAAGCTATCATGCACCAGCCAGACAGACGGACTGATGGACATTGCTCAAATGACTTAAAATTGTATAAAACAGATTTCCGCCAAATATACTTGAGTCTCTTAGGTCACACCGGCGTATTCCGGCTCGATCGAAGTTCTACTTAACAAGTAAGAAAGTTTAATCAGGTAAACCGACTAAGAATCCCCTCACCTTCAGTCCCAAAAAATAGTCCCAAAAAATAGTGGTAAATTTATTCACTGTTTTGTTTCAGTTAAATTACTAGTATTAAATTTTTAAGCTATCATATTTTTGTGCAAAATAGTTAATTTCTTTTTTGCTAATATAATTCAAATTTGGTGGTACATATATAACATACTCGTATATATAATGGAATACTGGATTCCTTATAACTTCTACTCTACGCACAATAATTTTTTTTTTATTTCAGAAATTGTAATACTTTCTCTATCACTCGAGAAATTGAGGGATATTGGTAGAACGCTTTTGGTATTTCCCTCACAAAGTGGAATTTTTTGTACCAAAAATTACATTAAGTCCAGCACAAACAAACATTTGAAATAGTATATTTGCTTGCTATATTTCCTTTTCAGCGAATCTACTAAACAAAGATCCAAATCTTTCCAAAACTGAATAGATTACAACATTAAAACAAGGCCACAAAACCCTTGAAGTTCTATTTAATGCGACGTTTTTAAGTTGCTACAGATCAGCTTACAAGGGGCTTATTTGTTCAGTATTTTAGGTACCCCCTAAAATCAAATGGAACCAGTAAGGAAAGACTATAGGACGGACAGGGCCGACTGCATAATACCCTACACCTAATAATTTGGAATAGTTGGTTTCATTTCACTTTACAAAGGACTTAGCTCCACCCCCTCATTAAGGCTTACTCCAAGGAGGAGTTGAAGTTGTTGATCATAATAAACTAGATTTGAAACTTTAACCTTAAAATGAACAGTATCCTTTTATAGATCAAGAATCGAAAGGAACAAATAGATGGGACTATACATAATCTAAACAGATTTTTATCAACTTCAATCAAAAACTTAATTTCAGCCAAATTTTATATAGATCGAACGTAAAATACGGTTCTAATACCGCCTAAATACTAAATAGGCAGGAACATTTATATGCGGCTATACCTAAATCTGCACCGACTATCCCCAAAATTAAGCAAAATTCGTTCCTAAACTAAGAAACTTATTTCTGTAAAAATTTGCAATGATCGCAAGTAAAGTACAGCTTCTATAGAGCTTTGATACCAAATCGACAGAAACATATACATATATGGGGGCTATATCTAAATCTAAACCAATTTTCCGAAAATTTGGTAGTGTTTATTTATGTAATAAGAAACCTCTTTCTGCCGAATTTTGTACTTATCGGATATAAAATACAGTTTCTACAGAGCATACACCCAGCAAAAAATAAGAGATCTACTTACAAAAGAATAACATTATAAGTACTTCCAAATCATAAGTATGAAAATTTTTTCGGCATTTAATGAAGATCTTCTAAATAACTAAACAAAATGTAATTTCGAAATATAAATTATTAACCCTAGGATGCATAATTTCAAAACGATTGAATGTAAAATAAATCTTCTGAAGTGATAAAAGTCCAGACCAAAAATCACGATTTTATTGAAACAAAAAGAAAAAAAAACGTAACATCAAAGGCTCGTTTTTGATAAAGCACAAAAGGCGTAACCCACATTGTATTAAACAGAACGTACTGTATTCATCTATACATATAACCTTTGAAGTTGTTCTCTTGTTGCTGTTTTGATTTTTGTCAATCGTGTTTGACAGCTGTTTTAGATGCAAAATTCTATTTGGGGTATGTATTTAAATTTGGCATTTGTCTGAATGTTATCCATTTTTTATCAAATTTCGCAGTGTTCATGATTCTATAAACTAATCTCTGCCAAATTTAATAATGATCTGAAGTAAAACATGAAAACACATTTTTCCAATATTGCTAGTGACCGTTTATTCTCGGATTAAAAAATCCTTTGTGAAAAATATATTACATTTGACTAAAATATGACTTCTATGGAGCTAAGATGCAAAGTCGGAGGGAACACATCCATGCGACTATGTGGGGCTTTATGTAAATTTGAACCGATATTGTTTATACAGATATTAACTGTTAAAATAAGATACTCTTTACCAAATTTCATGAATATCGAAAGGAAATTATATCTTCTATAGAGGGTATAAGCTAAATCAAAGGTACATTCCATTCATATATATTAAGATATCTGGATCTAAACTGATATTCAAATAGTTGAGAGATTTTTGATCGTTCGGCGTAGACGAAGTTACAGAAACAGGCCCTATATCTAAATACGGATTGTCTTTCAATTTCAATACCAATTGTCTTGTCCCAAAATAAAAATATGTGCAAAATTTCTTTGAGATCGGACTACATTTGTGACCTGCACATTGATTACAAGAATGCATGCACAGACTGACATAGCTAAATCGGTTCAGAAAGTGATTCTAAGTCGGTTGGTATAATAACCGATGGTTCTATATATCTCTTCTCATTTTGGGTGTTAAAAACAAATGCATAAAATTATAATAAATTGTACCACAGTGTGGTGTAGGTTATAATTAAATAAGTTTAAAAGAAATTATGGTAATTAAATATACCATACTTACTTAAATATACCATACTGGGTCATTCGGTCACACTTTTCAGGAGCCGGCTACACCATACATATTACAAACATCTTTAAATGTCCTAAACATACTTACATACTATATATGATCGTTTATCTCTTTGGCCAATAGTATATTATTTATACGTTCCCTTCCCTATGTCAACATTTGTATTCCTTTAAAATAAGAGATCTCTGGACCCAAAGATGTTAATAAGAACGACATACATACATTCATCAAATAAATACAACATCAAAAAAATCAAATCGTACAGTGCTTTAAAAGGAGTTGGTGAAAATCCAAATTAGAACAACTTCCGGATCATAAGTTGGGGATTTTTATTGCTTCTTTGGATGCTCTTTTTTTGCTGGGCATGGCTAATCGTTGGAAACATACATATATATGGGGGCTATATCTAAATTTGAACCGATTTTCCCCAAATTTGGCAGTGTTAATTTCTGTAATAAGAAACCTTTTTCTGCCGAATTTCGTTCTGATGGGATGTAAAATACAGTATCTACAGCGCTTACATGTCAAATCGAGGGTAAAGTATGTATGGGGCGATATCTAAATCTCAACCGATTTTCCCCGAATTAGGCAGTGTTCATTTCTTTAATAAGAAACCTCCTTTTGCCGAATTTCATACCGATCGGGTATAAAATACTGTTTCTACAGGGCTTACATTAATGGGGGCTATATATAAAACTGAAGCGACTTTCTTTAAATTTAGTAGTGTCTCTAAGTATATCAAGAGATTGCTCTCTGTCATTTTTATACCCTACACCACACTGTGGTACAGGGTATTATAACTTTGTGCATTTGTTTGTAACACCCAAAAGGAGAAGAAACAGACCCATCGTTTATTATACCGATCGACTTAGAATCACTTTCTGAGTTGATTTAGCTATGTCCGTCTGTCTGTCTGACCGTCTCACAGTGGAAAATGGTAGTGTAAGGCCTGATCCAAAATACTTATCACAAACATTGAAATTATTAAATTCATGATTATCTGCAAACATTTCCGAACATTTTCATCGGAAAAGGCGTTAAAAGTACCACTATTTACAGATCTTTTGATTGTTAAAAAAATATAAAAATTCTGAACACTCATATAAAAATACATGTACCCGGCGTGTAACATACTTTAGAGCATAAATTGCGGATTTATGTGTAGGAAATATTCTAACGAATCGGATTCAGTAGCAAAATGTTTAAAAAATTAACAGCGAATATTCGCTGTATGCAATATACTATTTATGTAAATGTTTCTTGAATTCAACAACTTCAGCTAAGGTTTTAGTTGTTAGCTCCGTTTGCCTAGGTTCAAACTTTTGCATAATTTCAAAGCTACGTTCCTAACCTAAGTTGTGGCAAAAAATTGGCTGCTCCTTTTCGCTCCTTTTCAAACGGTGTGCAAAAAATTGGTTTAACATAGTATTTTCCGAAATATTTTTTTAACAATATATTATTCCTAATAGTAGCCGACGCATTTGTTGTCAAATATTCATTCATAATATATGTCATTCATTGAGCTATTACTTCAATTTTGAAAATGTTGCACTTTAAGTGTTCTCTACACGATCTGGTTCTTGTCTATATAAACAGTGATAGAAATGTGCAATCCATTGAACGGTTTGTGCGCGAAAATGGAAATTTGAACGATGAAAATGTATCATATATAATTAATCATATTCAGAAGGGTTTAATACCGCATATAAATGATCGATGGCTAAAATCAGGAAGGCAAAGAGAGACATTTTTTAAAAATAACGCAAATTGGTTAAATAAAGAATATTGTGTAAATGTGCCCATCGCTATGAAATCCATTAATCTCTTAAGGAAAAGGGGAAGACCTTTACTGCCATACGAAAAATCGGCTGATTCAACGAAAAGACGGAAAAATGTTTTACTTTTGGAAGACAATGGCCTACAACATATTCAGAGTGCATACAGTCAGAAACTTCGTGCAATTGGAGAAATAGAAGAAGCAAAACTTGTAGAATTAATAAGGTACATGGAGAAGTCGAAGAAGCAGGAACTACTGAAAACCCTAGAGAAGCATGAGGAAGTTAAACCTCTGGCTAGCACAGAAGCATTGAGTGTATTTCTCGATCTCGACTTAACTAAAAGTCAATATACCCATTTAAGAATTATCATGCTCAATAATAATTGCCCACTTATGCCACCATACTATAAAATTCAAAGAGAAAAACTTAATTGTTACCCAAATTCTCTTGAAATTGGGAATACGGTAGCAAAAGTTAAATCTTTGCAGGAACTACTTGACCATACTTCCAAACGAATTTTAATGATTGACAATGTTGAGAACAAAAATATCCGTAAGCTCACTCTATATTGCAAATGGGGATGTGATGGCTCCTCGGGTCAAAGTGAGTATAAGCCATTTCTTCCTGAGGAGTCTGAGAATATATCTGATGGCAATTTGTTTATTACTTCATTGGTTCCTATAAAAATTATTGATAGAGAAGGTGGCTCATTAGTTTGGCAAAATCCTGTTCCTTCTTCAGTGCGTTATTGCAGACCCATTTCGATTGAAATGTGTAAAGAGACTCTTGAAAAAACCAAAGAAGTGGTTCAAAATATCGAGAGCCAAATAAAGTCGTTGTTGCCAACATTTATTAACTGCGGAACGCATGAACTCGAAATAAGTCACGAACTCTTACTAACAATGGTTGATGGTAAAGTTGTTAAGACACTAACAAACACGACGTCTTGTGCAGTATGTACTATTTGCAATGCGAGTCCAAAGCAAATGAATGATATACCAAGTACCATAAAAAGAACTGAAAATGAAAACGCCTTGCAATATGGAATGTCAACCTTACATGCATGGATTCGGTGTATGGAAATGATTTTACATCTTTCTTATAACCTGGACTTCCAAAAGTGGTCAGCAATTTCTAAAGAACACCAGGTATTAAAAAAATGCAAGAAAAAATTGGTGCAAAAGCGTTTCCGTGAAGAATTAGGATTAATAATTGACAAACCTAGACGGGGAAGTGGAAACAGCAACGACGGGAATACTGCACGAAGATTTTTTTCCAATGCAGAAGTCAGTGCTGAAATAACAGGCATAGATGTACAGCTAATACGAATGTTGTACAATATTCTACAAGCTTTATCATGCGGTGTCATGATAGATGGCGAAAATTATAACAAGTATGCTCTCCAAATAGCAAATCTATATGTGGGAAAATATAAGTGGTTATATATGCCATCTTCTGTCCATAAATTATTAATACATGGAAAAAGCATTCTAAATCATTTCTCTATGTTGCCAATGGGTCATTTGTCAGAAGATGCCCAAGAATCGCGTAACAAAGATTATAAAAACTACCGATTGAATCATTCCAGAAAAAATTCAAGGATAGCGACAAATGAGGATGTATTTAAGAGACTTTTATGTACTTCAGATCCTTATATATCTAGCATCAGAAAAGAAACACGCAAAGCCTGTAGAGATCTTGATGAAGACGCGGTGTTGTTATTGAAAATGCCCCACACAGACAATTTTAATTTATAAAAATATTGCGTTTTTTCACAAAAAATAAAATTGTGTTTCAACTTTATTTTCTCATAATTTTAATTTATCCTTATAAATGAATTGATTTTAATTAACCATTAAAGATGCAAATTACATACCAAATTCCAGAAAACTAATATTTCAACTTGGACCTTTCAATTCGGTCAAAACTGTGGTACAGTTTCAGAAAAAAAAGTACAGATTTTGCAAGCATACTACTGGATATGTAGTGGTGCGAAATCCGAAATATTTTCACACTTCCTTTTAAATATTGTCTATATTATGTGTGCAAATTTTTAAAAATATATCTCTCAAATTAACAAAGTTATTGATTTACGATCAGAAAATGACGAAAATTTTCCACTGTGCGTCTGTGCATGTATTCTTGTAATCAAAGTACAGGTCGCAATTATGGTCCGATCTCGACGAAACTTTACGCATATCTTTTTTTTGGCCCAAGGACGATACCTATTGAATTTGGTTAAAATCGGTTCAGATTTAAATATAGCCCCCATATATATGTTAGCCCCAATTTGACACATAAGCGCTGTAAAAACTTTATTTTATATCCGATCTGTATGAAATTCGGCAGAAAGAGGTTTCTTATTATATGAATGAACACTGTAAAATTTGGAAAAAAAACAGTTCAGATTTAGATATAGCCCCCATATATACGTTACCCCCGATTTGACATGTAAAACATGTAAAAATGTTATTTTATATCCGATCAGTGCGAAATTCGGCAAAGGTTTCTTATTACGTGAAGGAATACTGCTAAATTCGGAGAAAATCGGTTCAGATTTAGATATAGCCCCCATATATATGTTACCCCCGATTTGGCATGTAAGCGCTGTAAAAACTGTATTTTATATCCGATCAGTGCGAAATTCGGCAGAAAGAGGTTTCTTATTACATGAAGGAATACTGCCAAATTCTGAGAAAATCGGTTCGGATTTAGATATAGCCCCCATATATATTGTACCCCCGATTTCACATGTAAGCGCTGTAAAAACTGTATTTTATATCCGATCAGTATGAAATTCGTCAGAAAGAGGTTTCCTATTATATGAATGAACACTTTTAAATTTGGAAGAAATCGGTTCAGATTAAGATATAGCCCCCATATATATGTTACCCCCGATTAGACATGTGAGCGCTGTAGAGACTGTATTTTATATCCGATCAGTACGAAATTCGACAGAAGGAGGTCTTTTTACATGAATGAGTATTCAGGGAAGATCGGTTCAGATTTATATTAAAGCTCCATATATATGTTCCTCCTGATTTGGTATCAAACCGCTATAGAAGTTGTATTTTACTTCCGATCATTAAAATTTTCCAGAAAGATGTTTCTCAATTTAGGAACGAATATTGCTTAATTTAGCGATTATCGTTTCAGAATTAGATAATATGTTTCTACCCATTTACCAATTATTCCAAATTACTATGTCAATGACCCTTATCGCATTGTTAGGGAGGTGTAGGGTATTATATAGTCGGCCCCGCCCGACTTTCTACCTTTCCTTACTGGTTTTTTATAAATCGGTTAAAAAATTATGATTTTACAGTGCATATATGCCAAACCTGAGGTACATATATATGGGAGCTATATGTAAATCTGTAATGATTTTAATCAAATTCAATAGGAATCGTCCTTGGGCCAAAAGAAAGATATGTGCTAAGTTTAGTTAAGATCGGACCATAATTGCGACCTGTACTTTGATTACAAGAATACATTCACAGACGGATAGACGGTCAAAGCCTAATCACTCAGAAAGTGATTCTTATTCGATCGGTATAATAAAGGATGGGTCTATTTCTTCTCCTTTTGTGTGTTACAAACAAATGCATAAAGTTATAATACCCTGTACCACAGTGTGGTAAAAAGCATATGAAAATCATTTTAGTATAACGGCAGTAGCAAGCATATTAATTTTCTCATGCTCTATTAATGAATATAGTCTGACAAAGAGTGAACTGAATTTGTATAGCATTTTGACATCTCGCATACTAGGTACAAAACTCCATACACAAGTGTTGTTTTCTTAGTCACACTCCACTGTTTTCTTTACGATATTGTAATACCCTCTCTATCACTCGTGAAAAGTGTGCGAAATTTCCAAAACGCTTTCGGCATAGCCCTCACAGAGATCATTTTGTACTAGAAAAAATTGTAAACCAATGCAAACACTTGAAGCTGTGTATAGTGCGTTCAAGAAATGCCTACTTTTCAGTGACGTACACGCAGAAAAAAAAATCGCTTCTGTAGTATATTGTCCCAAACAAATTCGGCTTGAAATATATATATTTTTAGGGTACACTCTAAACATATAATATTTGGTACACACAAAGGTTATATATTTGGGAAGATGTTGTTCTAAAAAATCTTTGTTTCCTCCCAAATTATGTTATATTGTTCAGCAATTAAAAATATCTTTTTTTAGAAATTAATAATGTTCGTAAAAATAATAAATAACATTTAAAATCCTATAATCCAAATAAATTTTTCGGTGGATTGACAACTAATGATGGCTTGGAATAGTTAGAAATTTAAAATGATTGATTTGAAACAAAAGTCAATGTTGCATATGGTATTATAACTGGGAGGTACAATTGGGAACCAAGAAACAATTAAAAATGAAATTGGAAAAAGTCAGCAAAAGATTTGAAAATCTTTTTTAAATAAAATATATTTAGAGAAATTCCTAAACAATAACTTTATTTGTACTTAAACCTATACTTTATTTGAGAAATTTAGTTTGCAAATATATTTTGTTGTAATATATTAATATATGCGTTCCAAATATATTTTATTGATTTTCAAATAAAATTTATTTGCTTAGAAATATATAATATTTAAAAATCTGTGTTCCAAATACATTTTCTTTCGATTCAAACATATCAAAAAAGGCGATTTTGCCCCGTGTATTTACGTAATTCGCATACCCATGCGTATCTATCATTTCAAAAGTGAATGGCTTGTAACATATCAGAACACACTCACCGTGGATATTTTGTACAATGCAATATTTCAAGTATCCTCTGTCTATCCAATATATTTTAAGTATCCACTGTTTGTCCACTACACGCTGAAAAAAAATCGGTTCTGTAGTATATTGTCCCAAACATATTCGGCTTGAAACATATATATCTTTAGGATACACTCTAAACATATAATATTTGGTACACACAAAAATTATATATTTGGGAAGATGTTGTTCTAAACAAATCTTTGTTTACATCCCAATGTGTTTATTTTGGACTATTTTTTCCGAAACAAATATTTATTTATTTAAGTATTCAGAAAATATCTAAATTGTGTTAAATTTTTCAGTAGTTCAAAGTTAATTTTTTCAAAAATTTTAACGTCTTAAATATAATCTTGGATCGAAATATATACTTGGAGGATTGACAACCAATGATGGCTTGGAATACTCAGAAATTTTAAATGATTGGTTTAAAACATAAGTTATTGCTGCATTTGGTACCACAACTGGGAGGTTCAAACCAAAAAAAAAAAAAAAATTCCTAAACAATAATTTTATTTGTATTCAAATACATATTTTATTTGAGAAATTTAGTTTGCAAATATTATATGTTGTAACATATTAATATACGAGTTCCAAATATATTTTATTGATTTTCAAATAAAATTTATTTGCTCAGAAATATATAATATTTAAAAATTAGTGTTCCAAATATATTTTCTTTCTATTCAAACATATCAAAAAGGGCGATTTTGCCCCGTGTATCTTTTAAATATTCTCTGTCCCTTCTGGTATCCCCAGAAAAATGTATACGAAAATCATTTCATCATAAGTTCTATAACAATCACCTCAAGTTGCTCATGCTTTGTGTTTAACTAATTTTCTAATGAATTAGTCTGACTAAGAATGAACTGAATTTGGGTACCATTTTGACACACTAGGTACAAAATTCCATATACGACTGTTGTTTTCTTATGGTGATTTCGTTTGTGCAAAAAAATGTAAAATTGTTTCTACATTTTACATTGAAACCGCATTTTTACGTTTGTTTGTGAAAATGGTGCAGCCGCATGAACGGGTTTTCATTTCGTTTGTAAAATTATTACACTCCGCAAATGCGAAAATATAGCATTTTCCACACTCAGCCCACTATCAAATGGTTGCGCCATAATGTACATAGGTATGGGTTTCACTCACCGCACGATTTTTGTTCGATTGTTCGCATGCAAAATGCGAAATTAGCAGTGGGTGCAGGGGGGATTTTTAAAATGTCGGAACATGATGTGGTGATATTTATTTTCAGAAACGAAATCACCATTAGTCATCATCTACTTAATCTGCACATTTTCCTTTATTCATTGTGAGTGCTGTCTTTACTATTGCCGGAAAAAAGAAATTTAAGTTATTATAATTAAAATGCTCTTAAAAAAGGTTGTTCGTGTTTTTACCAGAATTTGTATTAATACAACTTTCTGTTCTCCGAAATCATTTTGAATTACTAGGGGTTCTTCGTTTCAATTGATTATTTTGAGCATTAAATATCTTAGCAGCTTTACATCTTTAATTTCATTATTTAAAGGATAAACGTTTAACATGGAACATCATATTCATCTGAATAAAAGCCACAGGTGCTCATTGTCTGCATAAATTTATTTTCGTAAACAGAACTTAAGATACGAGTATTTCTGAAACTAGAAACTAACAACTAAAGCTTTAAACAAATTAAAGAAAATGCTAAAAATTGTTGATCTGCACTGAAAAAAAATTTGTCATAAAATTAAAGAAATGCTCCAAAGACGTCATTAGTTTTTAAAATAAGTACATTTTGTACTTAAAAATTTTCTCAAAGCAGTTATCTGATTTTGCGTAAGCACACGGGGCAAAATCGCCTTTTTTGATATGTTTAAATCGAAAGAAAATATATTTGGAACACAAATTTTTAAATATTACATATCTCTTAGCAAATAAATTTTATTTGAAAATCAATGAAATATATTTGGAACTCATATATTAATATATTACAACAAATTATATTTGCAAACTAAATTTCTCAAATAAAATATGTGTTTAAATACAAAGAAAATTATTATTTAGGAATTTGTCCAAATATATTTTATTTAAAAAAGATTTCCAAAACTTTTGCTGACTTTTTCGAATTTCAGTTTCAATTTTTCCTTAGTTTCGAGTTGTACCTCACAATTATGATACCATACGCAGTAATTTCTGGAAATTTAACTTTGAATTACTGAAAAATTTGAAACAATTTATGTATTTTATGAATACTTAAATGCAAATAAATATTTGTTTCACAAATAGCAGTCACATTGGGATGTAAAAAATATTTGTTTAGAACAACATCTTCCCAAATACACAATTTTTCTGTGAACCAAATATTACACGTTTAGCCCTAAACATATATATGTTTCAAGTCGAATATGTTTGGGACAATATACTACAAAAGCGATTTTTTTCAGCGTGCAAGTGCTCGCTGCAGGCCATTCTTTGTATCCTTCCTAGTATGTCTTGAGAAAAGCAAAGCAAGAATGCTTTCCGCCAGAAAGTTCTATTTATGTCGACGAAACTTGTGCTTACCTCAATGTGCAAGATATTGTTCACCTTACAACAATTAGGCTTCTATTAGCTCAAGAATCAGTTTTAACAACTACGAAGTTGGACTCATTAACTCTTATTCATACAACGATTGATGACATTTGCGGTGCTAAGCGCAGTAAAATGAATAAAGAACCTAATTCAGCATTTTATTCATATGGGCTGTCCGGCCTGCATGCGAGGATAACATTAGACATTAGAGTGCATGCTGCATATTGCGTACCGGCTAGTGAATCGAAAAAAGATATTCAAATGCGTTTCAAAAATGAGATGGGCCTGATTATTGATTCCGTAAATCCGGGATATGGCACGACAAATGATGGAAATACTGCCAGAAGGTTTTTTTATGAATTATTCAAAGAGAGCTCAAATAACTGAACTGGAAGAAGAAGTCATTAAAGTTTTTATTTTATTTTAAATGTCTTGTCACCAGCACGCTGAAAAAAAATCGCCTCTGTAGTATATTGTCCCAAACATATTCTGCTTGAAACATATATATTTTTAGAGCACACTCCAAATATACAATATTTGACACATACAAATATTATATATTTGGGAGGATGTTGTTCTAAACAAAACTATGTTTACATCCTAATATTTTTTTTTTGGATATGTTATTTCCCAAACAAAGATCTATGTATTTGCGTGAATATATATCTATTCTTTAATTGTTTTAAGTTGTCAGAAATTGAAAGGAAATTGAAAGTTTTAATGTTAGTAAAATTTTTTTATAATTCAAAATAATGACTTTGAATAGTTAGAAAAAAAAAATAAATGGTTTCAAATAGAAGTTAATAGAAATGCATAATTCGAATACAAAGAAAAAATTAAAACTAATTCAGCAAAGTTTTGATAATCGTTTTTTAATAAAATATATTTGGAAATATTCATAAACAATAATTTAATTTGTATTTAAACACATACTTTATTTGAGAAAATTAGTTCTCAAATATATTTTATTCTAATATATTAACATATGGGTTCTAAATACATATTATTGATTTTCAAATAAAATTTATTTGCTCGAAAATATATAATATTTAAAAATTTGTATTGTAAGTATATTTTCTTTCGATTCAAACATATCAAAAAAGGCGATTTTGCCCCGTGAGGATTTGAAATTAATTTGTATGCGTTTCAAGTATTCCTCCAAAAAACTAGAGACAAATACAGGATTTTCCAATAAGAGTGATATGATTTCTTTGAAAAAGAAACACACTTTTTGTTAAGGAAATTCAAAAGATTTTTATTTAATGTGAAGTACAATAGATACAATTAAGTTCTAAATAAAACGTTATTCAAATGGCCTCCACGAATTCTTTTGCAGGAAAGAATGCGATGAACCCAATTTTCGAGCACTTTTTCCACTAAATCAAGTCGTACGTCATGAAGGGCACGTTCAATATTGACTTGTAAAGCTTGAAGAGAGTCTGGTTTATTTCGAAAGACCAATAACTTCAAATAACCCCACAAGAAATAGTCTAATGCTGTTAAATCACAATTTCTTGGAGGCCATTCAATATCACAATTTCTTGGAATAATCGAATCTCCAAACAATTCAATGGTTTCATTTGCTGTGTGCACGTAGCCGAGAGCTAAAATATTGCTCATGGGTGTCAATATCGTAGGTCGACTGGAAAGTGTTTTTTTGGATTAAAAAAAAGTGGACTTAGCATAATTTTCAAATGTGAACGGAAAGTTTATTTGTGCTCTAGCCCCTTAAAGGTACGTCGGATCGGGAATCGGTCAATGGCAAAAAGATAGCTCTTAGCGAGAGCTAAAATATTGCTCATGGGTGTCAACGTCGTAGGTCGACTGGAAAGTTTTTTTGATTTATTATATTTTTATAATAAAACTGAATTATTTGTAAAGGTTGTTCTTGCGCATATCTCTCCATGATGAAATTGTAAACACTACGGAATACAATGAAAACAAATGGAAGATCATGACATATTACAAATGGCAGAAACATCACTTCAAATCATATCATCCCTATTGGAAAACCCGTTATTTAAAATTTTATGACTGCCTGTCAGTTATCTGAAGATGCTCAAGAAGATCGCAACAAGAATTGTAGACGATACAGGTTGGCGCACATATGCAAATCTTCAAGAATCAATACAAACAGAGATTTGCTTAACAGGTTATTGATAACATCAGATCATGTGATCAATTCTTATCGACCAAAACCCTTTAAAAACTTTTCATCGCTTCCACCGGAAGTCATAAGCTTTTTAATTGAGCCTAGTTTTGATGTCCATAAAGATTTACGTTTTTAGCTTGCAGATGCAAGTGAAACTGAAGAAACATACAATTTCATGAATAGTATAGTAGAAGTTTGTGTTAACTCATAAATGTATGAACCATTTATTATGAAATTTATTGAGCTAATTGCTAACTTAATTTTATGTCCTTATTTTTTGTTGAAATTGAATAATAACAATTTAAAAAAGTTTTTTTTTGTTCTTTTATATTGTGTTGTTTTCTTTGATATGTTGGGTGTTCAAAAAGTACTCGGCCGTCAAACAAAAGGTGTGGTGCTGGCAGGCAGGATTTATCTGGTTCTCCTGAAGCAATTTGGATGAAACCAAGTGCAATCGACGCAGAATTGTCACCATAGTCGTGTGAACCTTTAATAAAATTTTGAGATTTTTTTTGACAAAACGGCGTCCATTTATCAATCAATTTCGGGTAATTTTTGTAGTTGCTTTATTTGCGTGCTTGACCTCCCCATCACACTCAGTATTGTCATTGAAAAAATACATTGGAAAAATATGGAAAAATAATGTAAAGATGTAACTTTTACCTCATTGACCCTTTAAATAGGCCCTAAGGCTCTCAAGGACCTCTCGGTATGACTTATCTGACCTTGATCCTGCCAAAATTGTTCAAGGACCCAGTTTACACCAAATCCATCTATTTTAAATCTTAAAATAATTTTTGCCGGCTAACTTGTATGGGGTAGCTCACTGTGCATCGGTTTAGTAGTGGGGCATATCCGATCAAGGGTTAATATTGAACCCATGTGGCCTTACTTTCTAGGATGACTTCTTCAATTCCTAGAAACTATATTTGACAACCTCTCAAATATCATTCGCAGCCACAGTAAGCTTTTATAATGTTGAGGTAGGGTATTTTACAGTCGATATCACTCGACTTTGAATTTCCGTACTTCGCATAACACACCGGACTACTTGATTAAATATATGTCCAGAGATATGAGACGTGAAAACATCTTCCTTTCTTCAACATAACCTAACCCGTTACAATATACAATTTTACAATTCATTTAAAATGCTCATATGTTACAATTGTAAAACTGGTATATCTATATTTCATCTTCTTATGTCTCCACATATGTCTTCTCCACAAATTGCAGTAGAAACCACAGGAATGCGGTTTTCTCATCCACATGACTCAAAAGTATCCCCAAAGATATGAGAATGTTCAAATTAAAAGATGCAATTAAGATACAAGGTCTTTTGCTTCATATGATGTACACAATCTGTGGAAGAACTTTCAAATCTATTTTGCAGAGAACAGTTGACCAGCAAAGGAGGTGCCTTCACTTAACAATTGCACATTTTGGCAATTAGCATTTAACTTGGAATGTCTAGTAGGTAATGAAGACAAAATTCCAGCCTTTGAAACAATTACATAGTGTCAAAGCAGGTGACAGAAAATAAGGAATTAAAATTCACCACGGATTTTTGTTGACGGAAAATTAACTTGGAATATATGCAATTGCACCTAACATATTAAAGCAATTTGTCACTTCCAGCTGTGTGATTGGAACTTGGATTTTGCGGAAGAAAAAATTGTTAATGGAATCCAAACATAGAGATTAGGGTGATCAAAAAACCGGTTATTTTGAAAATACGGTTTTCGGTTTCTTCGAAAATTAAGTTAACTCTAAAACCGGTTTTCGGTTTAACCGAAAATAAGAAACCGGTGAACCGGTTGTTTTCGGTTTTTCTTTTTTAATAAAAATGCATAAATAATGCTCAACATTTTGTTAGATGACGTAAAATAAGAGTAGTGGAAATTCAATATGTAACCATATTCCACTTAAATTAAGATTTATTTGAAAATTTTCATATTTTTATTTATAATAGGTAATTGTTCCAATTTCATTTATGATATAATATAATCTCTGCATTATTTATGTTCAATTTTTAAAGAGATTTCTTTCAAAAAAAAAATGATTATGATTTTTATAAAACTTGACTAATAGTGAAGATCGGCAAAATCTTAGCTTATAGCATCATATAAATGGCAAACCGATTATATACATACATATATTATCAGAAGTAGCGGATTCTGCCTTGAGCATACTATAGAGATGAAAACTTGTCGAAATGTGAAACTGAACATATCGCTCACTCACTTCAAGAGTGTCATAACTCAAAATTTTAAATTTTTGAGGTTGCCTTACAAAAATCCGAATTTTGCAAATGTCCATAAATTAATCTCAGCGAAATTTGGTCTATAAGCAAACAACCATATTTCCGATTATTCAAGCGTATTTAAACATCTTATTTCATGTTGCTTATCTTTTTATACAGGTTACACATCTTGGCCATTTTCAATTTTGAGTTATGTCACTCTTGAAGTGAGTGAGCGATATGTATTTTTATTTATACCTAAATTTCAATTAGAAAGGATTGTTAATTAATTTATATACCGCAATAAGACCCTTGATAAACCAGTAAGGAAAGTCAGAAAGTCGGGCGGGCCCGACTATATAATACCCTACACCTCCTTAACAATGCGATGAGGGTCATTGCCATAATAATTTGGAATAATTGGTAAATTGGTAGAAACATATTATCTAATTCTGAAACGATAATCGCTAAATTAAGCAATATTCGTTCTTAAATTGAGAAACATCTTTCTGGAAAATTTTAATGATCGGAAGTAAAATACAACTTCTATAGCGGTTTGATACCAAATCAGGAGGAACATATATATGAAGCTTTAACATAAATCTGAACCGATCTTCCCTGAATACTTATTCATGTAAAAAAACCTCCTTCTGTCGAATTTCGTACTGATCGGATATAAAATACAGTCTCTACAGCGCTTACATGTCAAATCGAGGGTAACATATATATGGGAGCTATATCTAAATCTGAACCGATTTTCTCCGAATTTGGCAGTATTCCTTCATGTATTCATGTAAAACCTCTTTCTGCCGAATTTCGCACTGATCGGATATAAAATACAGTTTTTACAGCGCTTACAGGTCAAATCGGGGGTAACATATATATGGGTGTTATATCTAAGTCTAAACCAATTTTCTCCGAATTTGGCAGTATTCCTTCATGTAGAAAGAAACCTCTTTTTGCCGACTTTCGCATTGATCAGATATAAAATAACATTTTTACAGCGCTCACATGTCAAATCGGGGGTAACGTATATATGGGGGCTATATCTAAATCTGAACAGATTTCTTCCAAATTTATTTTTTCTGACGAATTTCATACTGATCGGATATAAAATACAGTCTCTACAGCGCTTAGATGTCAAATCGGGGCTAACATATATATGGGAGTTATATCTAAATCCGAACCGATTTTCTCCGAATTTGGCAGTATTCTTTCGAGTAATAAGAAACCTCTTTCTGCCGAATTTCGCACTGATCGGATATAAAATACAGTTTTTAAAGCGCTTACATGTCAAATCGGAGGTAACATATATATGGGGGCAATATCTAAATCTGAACCAATTTCTTCCAAATTTAACAGAGTTTATCCATATAAGAAGAAACGTCTTTCTGCCAAATTTCATACTGATCGGACATAAAATAAAGTTTTTACAGCGCTTACATGTCAAATCGGGGCTAACATATATATGGGGGCTATATCTAAATCTGAACCGATTTTAACCAAATTCAATAGGGATCGTCCTTGGGCCAAAAAAAAAGATATGTGTAAAGTTTCGTCGAGATCGGACCGTAATTGCGACCTGTACTTTGATTACAATAATACATGCACAGACGGACAGACAGACGGACATAGCTAAATCAACTCAGAAAGTGATTCTAAGTCGATCGGTATAATAAACGATGGATCTATTTCTTCTCCTTTTGGGTGTTACAAACAAATGCACAAAGTTATAATACCCTGTACCACAGTGTTGTGTAGGGTATAATAACATTTTTACAGCGCTTACATGTCAAATCGGGAGTAACGTATATATGGGGGCTATATCTAAATCCGAACCGATTTTAACCAAATTTAATAGGGATCGTTCATGGGCCAAAAAAAAGATATGTGTGAAGTTTTGTCGAGATCGGACCATAATTGAGACCTGTACTTTGATTACAAGAATACATGCACAGACAGACGGACATAGCTAAATCAACTAAGAAAGTGATTCTAAGTCGATCGGTATAATAAACGATGGGTCTATTTCTTCTCCTTTTGGGTGTTACAAACAAATGCGCAAAGTTGTAATACCCTGTTCCACAGTGTGGTGTTGGGTATAAAATCAAATTGAATGGGGAATGTTTATTATCATTTGAAAGAACATTCTTTGGCATTTATTTTTTGAAGATTATGTCTATCAAATTTTTTCCGCGGCTACGTCTCAGATGGTCCATCCGTTGAGTCCAATTTTCGATGACTCGTTCGAGCATTTCGACTGGTAACTGGCGATTGACACGAGTGATGTTTTGCTCCAAGGCCTGAATCGAAGCGGGTTTGTCCGCATAGACTTTAGAATTTACATATCCCCACAGGAAAAGTCCAACGGTGTGATATCACACGATCTTGGTGGCCAATCGACCGGCCCAAAACGTGAAATTATCTGCTCACCGAAGTGTTCTCTCAATAAATCCATTGATTGATATGATGTGTGGGAGGTGGCCGTCTTGTTGAAACCAAATGTCGCCGAGATCACGAGCTTCAATTTCAGGCATCAAATAGTCGGTTATCATGGCACGATAACGGTCGCCAGTGACGGTTACGTTCTCACCGGCATCATTTTTGAAGAAATATGGACCGATAATTCCGGTACTTCGGATCGGGAATCGGTCAATGGCAAAAAGATAGCTCTTAACGAGCGCTAAAATATTGCTCATGGGTGTCAAGGTCGTGGGTCGACTGGAAAGTGTTTTTATACCCTACACCACACTGTGGTACAGGGTATTATAACCTTGTGCATTTGTTTGTAACACCCAAAAGGAGAAGAAATATACCCATCGTTTATTACACCGATAGAATCACTTTCTGAGTTGATTTAGCTATGTCCGTCTGTCTGTACATGTATTCTTGTAATCAAAGTACAGGTCGAAATTATGGTCCGATCTCGACGAAACTTTACACATATCTTTTTTTAGGCCCAAGGACGATCCCTATTGAATTTGGTTAAAATCGGTTCAGATTTAGATATAGCCCCCATATATATGTTAGCCCCTATTTGACATGTAAGCGCTGTAAAAACTGTATTTTATATCCGATCAGTGCGAAATTTGGCAGAAAGAGGTTTCTTATTACTCGAAAGAATACTGATAAATTCGGAGAAAATCGGTTCAGATTTAGATATAGCCCCCATATATATGTTACCCCCGATTTGACATGTAAGCGCTGTAAAAACCGTATTTTATATCCGATCAGTGCGAAATTTGGCAGAAAGAGGTTTCTTATTACTCGAAAGAATACTGATAAATTCGGAGAAAATCGGTTCAGATTTAGATATAGCCCCCATATATATGTTACCCCCGATTTGACATGTAAGCGCTGTAAAAACTGTATTTTATATCCGATCAGTGCGAAATTCGGCAAAAAGAGGTTTCTTATTACTCGAAAGAATACTGCCAAATTCGGAGAAAATCGGTTCGGATTTAGATATAACTCCCATATATATGTTACCCCCGATTTGACATGTAAGCGCTGTAAAAACTGTATTTTATATCCGATCAGTGCGAAATTCGGCAGAAAGAGGTTTCTTATTACAAGAAGGAATACTACCAAATTCGGAGAAAATCGGTTCAGATTTAGATATAGCCCCCATATATATGTTACCCCCGAAAGAGGTTTCTTATTACTCGAAAGAATACTGCCAAATAACTCCCATATATATGTTAGCCCCGATTTGACATCTAAGCGCTGTAGAGACTGTATTTTATATCCGATCAGTACGAACTTCGACAGAAGGAGGTCTTTTTACATGAATTAGTATTCAGGGAAGATCGGTTCAGATTTATATTTAAGCTCCATATATATGTTCCTCCTGATTTGGTATCAAACCGCTATAGAAGTTGTATTTTACTTCCGATCATTAAAATTTTCCAGAAAGATGTTTCTCAATTTAGGAACGAATATTGCTTAATTTAGCGATTATCGTTTCAGAATTACATAATATGTTTCTACCCATTTACCAATTATTCCAAATTATTATGGCAATGACCCTTATCGCATTGTTAGGGAGGTGTAGGGTATTATATAGTCGGCCCCGCCCGACTTTCTGCCTTTCCTTACTGGTTTTGATTTGCATTATAAAGGAATTCCACACAAATTTAAAAAAATCATCAAACATTGATCGCCTCTCCTGAGAAACAAACATGTTGCACTTGCACTTGCATTGTTTAGAAAAGAGGTATCGATATATGAAAGAATTAGGGATCTCGATCGGGACTGAGTTTCGCGAATTTAGGGATTAAGAAAATTGTGATCCCGGGATTTCTGGATAAATTGGGACTTCGTGATTTTTTCACACTTATTACCTTTTCAAATTTCTTCGTAAAAAGAATGTTGAAGCAGCATTTATTTCCAATAAAAAAAATTATTATTCACATTTACAGAAGAACACAAGTAAAAAAACGTAATTCTTGTTCATTCGAATATGAAAATTAGTTTAAATAATTTAGGAAAATTTTACAAACTAGTATGTAAATTGTTAATTTATTTTCGCTTAAGGGGGTGGAAACGTTTTTAAACATATTTAATTTTATTCTTTTTTATCCTATATTTTGAATGGAGAACATCTTAAAAATATTGAGTAAAAATTTGAGACGAATTGGAGGAAAACTAACGAAGATACAGCAGTCTAAGCAACCGCGCCTCATACGCGACTCAGTACCTCAGAAAACTTTCAAAGCGTTTTTCCCACAACCCACGATTTCAAAGTCGGTGTCCATCATAACTTCAAAACTAATACACCGATCATTTTGTAATTTTTAACACTATTTTTGCACTAATCTACGAGGTAACGCTGTAGAGATTTTTTCAAATATGCTAATATTTTTATTTTACAATAACATATTTGCCGATTTTTTTTGCAAAAATCGCGTTTTTCACTTCGTTACCTGGGGGAAAACGATCACCTAACGAAATAATTTTGGTTTTTTGATTTTATATAATCCATTACCGAGTTATGATGGACACCGCAAATCAACTCTTTTTCGAGACGCTTCTATTTGTCTGTGTCCGCCATTACCGAGTTATTGAAATTAGTACACGGGGCAAAATCGCCTTTTTTGATATGTTTGAATGGAAAGAAAATAGACTTGGAACACAAATTTCTAAATATTACATATTTAGGAGCAAATAAATTTTATTTGAAAATCAATAAAATGTATTTAGAACCCATATGTTAATATATTAGAATAAAATATATTTGCGAACTGATTTTCTCAAATAAAATATTTGTTTAAATACGAATAAAATTATTGTTTATGAATACTTCCAAATATATTTTATTAAAAAAAATATTTTCAAAACTTTGCTGAATTTTTCGAATATTAGTTTTAATTTTTCATTTTCGAATTATGCATTCCTATTAAAAATGGCGTACTTAGAATTAACTTCTATTTGAAACCAATTCAATTCAATTCATCAATTTTAGAAAAATTTTACTAACATTAAAAATTTCAAAAATTACCTTTCAATTTCTGTAAACTTAAAACAATTAAAGAATAGTATACATACATTCACGCAAAAAGATCTTTGTCTGGGAAATATCATATCCAAATAAAAAAATATTAGGATGTAAACATAGTTTTGTTTAGAACAATATCCTCCCAAACATATAATATTTTTATTTGTCAAATATTATATATTTGGAGTGCACCCTAAAAATATTTATGTTTCAAGCAGAATATGTTTGGGACAATATACTACAGAGGCGATTTTTTTCAGAGTGTAAAAATCGGTTCATATTTAGATACATATGTGGTTCCTAGGAGGAACAAAAGGCCACTCCCATATATATCACCTCAGATTTGGCATATGTGCACTATACATGTATACCAAAACATTTTTTAAGCTATCTGTATAAAATTTGGCAGATAGAAGTTCTTGGCGTACAGCATACAATACTAAATTTGAAGAAAATTAGTTTAGATGAAGATATGTATATATTTATATATTTCTTCCGATTTGGCCCTTTAGCACTGTAGAAACTGTATATCACATTCCATCATTTTTATACCCTACACCACACTGTGGTACACGCTGAAAAAAAATCGCTTCTGTAGTATATTGTTCCAAACATATTCTGCTGGAAACATACATATGTTTAGGGTACACTCCAAATATATAATATTTGACACTCACAAATATTATATGTTTGTGAGGATGTTGTTTTAAACAAAATTATGTTTTCATCCTAAAATTTTTTTATTTGGAAATAATATTTCCAAAACAATGATTAATTTATACTTAAGTATTTTGGCAATGTACCGATGCCTTAATTTAAAGGAAATTTTTTAGTGTTTTAGAAATTTTATATGTTTGAAAAATTTAATTCGTATAATTTTGGGTTACGACAAATAGAAATTAGTGCAGTAAAACAAAAAAAAATGCTGCTTATGACATTATTACCTATAAAGTATAACACAAAATCGAGGAAAAAATAATGTTAAAAATTGCCAAAATCAACAAAGTTTTAACATTTTTTTTAAATATAATGTATTTGGATAAATTCTTAAACAATATCTTTGTTTGTTTGCAAACACATATTTTATTTGTGACAGTATGTTCGCAAATATATTTTGTTGTAATATATTAATATATGCGTTCCAAACAAAATTTCTTGATTTTTAAATAAAATATATTTGTTCAAAAATATATAATATTTAAAAAATTTGGTTCCAAGTATATTTTCTTTCAATTCAAACATATCAAAAATGACGATTTTCCTCCGTGTACAGGGTATTATAACTTTGTGCATTTGTTTGTAACACCCAAAAGGAGAAGAAATAGACCCATCGTTTATTATACCGATCGACTTAGAATCACTTTCTGAGTTGATTTAGCTATGTCCGTCTGTCCGTCTGTCTGTCCGTCTGTGCATGTATTCTTGTAATCGCAATTATGGTCCGATCTCGACGAAATTTTACACATATCTTTTTTTTTGGCCCAAGGACGATCCCTATTGAATTTGGTTAAAATCGTCATAGGTCGTTTTACATTTTACGATATTGCTTTTGTATTAGCCTATAGGTTTTTGTGTACAATTTAATCTAAAATATCCGCCGGCTAGGAATTCATTTTAGACCCATGGTTTATTGGACAAATGTTCTTCGACTTTTTCGTAGATTACGTATTTTTTTGAAGCTTTGTGGAAAAAAATTGACCACTTTAGTGTGCATAGTACAACAGATGAAATTGACATCAAATCATGACCTCTGTACCCATTCAACAATGTTTACATTGGATAAACACTGTTTTTGTTTCATTTATACCGAATACATTTTGTGGTACCAACGTTCAGTAATCCAGCACCCATCTCGTGGTTTAAATATGTAAGCATATTGCAATCCGAGCAGGTGATTGTATAAAACAGTAAAATATCGTTAATGGAACTATCTACTGTTTCGCTGGACTTGTGCCTAAAAACAAATACATAACACAGTCAGATTTGACCTTTGAAAAGAACTTTAGCTGTTTCGGTGAAACAGTATTCACTGCAGGTTTAACGACCACCCGCCATCCAAATAAGCTTAATTTATTTGCGAGAACAACGCCTTCATTTACGCCCGCTTGAGAAAGGAGCAGGTAAATAAACGCATAACTAATGGTGGAGTATTAAATAGCAATTTAGTACATTATGCATTGAATGGGTTTGCGCCAATGATGCTGTGGTTTCACAATTACTAAGTTTTTGGGCACCATACAAAGTGAACGGACGGTTTTCTCAAACAGTGCCTGAATATACGGCAATGGCGTGTTTCCTTTGTAATTAAAATTACGTTTCTTAAATATCATTATTAATGATTTTTTTAATACGTCACGAAATTTAAGATAAGACTATAGAGAAAATTAAAGAAATAGTACATACGTGGTTCTGCGGAAGAAAGTTATTTACTCAATCTATATACCTATCCATACTCGTATATGGGTGATTTCGACATTACCGGATAATTTGTTGTCTTTGTGTATTTAAATTGGGAAAAAATATATTTTACTTTGGTATTTACTTTATTATAAAGCTTTATAGGTCCTTTGAAAACAAATTGTCTACCAAAGTTTTTAAATGTCATTCCCCTGGCTGTCTCAAACTTTACTTTTCGTCTTATGCTCAATACAAATATGACATCAAATCGATTTTTGACAGGGGAATGCAAGTGACGCAAGGAAAATATCGAAAAAATAGTATTGATTTTTTTACATATTATTGATGTCATTTCACCAGAAAAAATTAATATTTTATTTTTTTGGCTACTTGAAGTTATATTTTCAAAAAAAATCATATTTATGTAATTTTTTTAGAAAAAAGTATATGCCATATTTTTGAGTTTTAGAAGAATTTATTTAAAAAATGTAGAATATATTTACTATCGCCTTAAAGGAAACATTCCGTTCTCAAAGCTACAATGGGTCAAAAAAGTTCACTGGTATTGTGACCAAGGTTCTACAATTCACCTCATTTTTATACAAATTTTAAAAGTAAGCCATATTATTTCCAAACCTAAAGATAAAATGTTAACATTTTTCTCAATTGTTTTTTGTGTGGTAAAGTGTTGTTCGGTGTACAGTAAATAGAATCTGAAACCCGGCTTTTGTTATAGCAGATATGGAGCATTTCGAGTTTATTTTGGGAATTGTGGGAATAATGTTTACAAATTTATTGTTTTGCAATTTACTTCTTCAAAATGTAAAAAATTGTATTGAAATACATTAATTATACCCTAAACCACACTGTGGTACCAGGTACAAACCAGGCACATCTGAAGGTAAAACATTCAAACATCGTAATTTCTGGCATAGGAGAAGGAAGTCTTAAAGCTGATAAATCAACGGAAATAACAATAAAGTCTTGCCAGAGTGCCTATTCAGTTTCGTTTGTTGCTGTTGTTATACCATCCATAACCGAATATCAACCAAATGCAAATATCGATGTGAGTCAATTCAAAATTCCTTCCAACATTAAATTGGAAGATGGTGATTTTTATAAACGAGGACGAATAGACATTTTTATTTGGCGCAAGTTTATTTTTTGACCTCATGAGCGTAGGTCAAATTCGTTTAGGAAACAATACTTCAAAAAACTCAGCTTGGATGGGAGGTATCTGGTGGAGGAATTTGACGTTCGAATGCAAATTCGCTGGTAACCGCCATCCATTGATATCTCAAAAGACGAAGGTGATCCGCAGGTGGATGTTTTGAAGAGGTAAAACACAACTTCGAAAGAAATGCAAGCGTTACAGCTGATAATGCATTTTGTGAGCAACATTTTATTCAAAACACTGTTCGACTACAATCTGGAGAGTATTCAGTTTCTTTGCCAAAGAAATTAAACATAAATGATCTTGGAGATTCGTATGACCGTACACTCAGTCGTTTCATGATCCTCGAGAAGAAATTGAATAAACTCCCATTGGTACAGAAGAAATATATTGATTTCATGAATGAATATGCCGATCTAAAGCATATGAGTCTTGTTACAGAAACCAAAAAGAAGTTAGTACAACAACTAAGCTGAGGGTAGTGTTCTATGGCTCTGCTAAAACAACCACAGGTCTATCACTTAACGACACCCTTTACTCAGGACCAACTATACAATCAAAATTATTTGATACATTGCTTCGATTTCGATTCTTCAAAATTGCCTTGAGTGGGGATATATGTAAAATGTATAGATGTGTTCGCGTAACTCAGAAGAAGATATAAAACCAGTAAGGAAAGGCAAAAAGTCGGGCGGGGCCGACTATATAATTCCCTACACCTCCCTAACAATGCGATAAATGTCATTGCGATAATAATTTGGAATAATAGGTAAGTAGGCAGGAACATATTATCTAATTCTGAGCCGATAATCGCTAAATTAAGCAATATTCGTTCCTAAATTGAGAATCATCTTTCCGGAAAATATTAATGATCGGAAGTAAAGTACAACTTCTATAGCGCTTTGATACCAAATCAGGAGGAACATATATATGAAAGTTATATATAAATCTGAACGGATTTTTCTTGAATACTTTTTCATGTAAAAAGAAACTTCTTTCTGTCACATTTCGTACTGACCGGATATAAACTACAGTCTCCACAGCACTTACATGTCAAATCGGGGGTAACATATATAGGGGCTATATCTAAATCTCAACCGATTTTCTCTGAATTTGGAAGTATCCCTTCATATAATAAGAAATCTCTTTGTGTAGATTTGTTTACTGATCTGATATAAAATACAGATTGTACAGCGCTTACATGTTAAATCGGGGGTAACATATATATGGGGGCTATATCTAAATCTCAACCGATTTCCCTCAAATTTGGCAGTATTAATTCATGTAATAAGAAACCTCTTTCACTGATCGGTTATAAAATAATTTTTTTACGGAGCTTACATGCGAAATCGGGGTAACGTATATATGGGGGCTATATCTAAATCTGAACCGATTTCTTCCAAATTTAACAGTGTTCATTCATATAATAAGAGACCTCTTTCTGCTGAATTTCATACTGATCGGATATAAAATAAAGTTTTTACAGCGCTTACATGTCAAATCGGGGCTAACATATATATGGGGGCTATATCCAAATCTGAACCGATTTTAACCAAATTAAATAGGGATCGTCCTTGGGCCAAAAAAAGATATGTGTAAAGTTTCGTCAATATCGGGCCATAATTGCGACCCGTACTTTGATTACAAGAATACATCTACAGACAGACGGACAGACAAACGGGCATTGCTAAATCGACTCAGAAAGTGATTACAAGTCGATCGGTATAATAAACAATGGATCTATCGCTTCTCCTTTTGGGTGTTACAAACAAATGCACAAAGTCATAATACCCTGTACCACAGTGTGGTGTAGGGTATAAATATACAAATTGGACACTGTGACATACGGAACTAAACCTGCAGCTTTCCTTGCTATTCGAGCAATGCATAAACTTTCGTCAGATGAGGATCAATTATTTCCTATTGGTGCTAATGTTGTAAAACGTGACTTTTATGTTGACGATTTAATCTCTGGAGGAAATTCAGTAGAAGAAGTGGTTGAAATTAGAGAACAGGTTACCGATCTGTTAAAAAGAGGCAGCTTTGATATACGGAAATGGTGTTCAAACGATAATTCAGCTTTGGAAGGAGTAGCATCGACCAGCCGCGAATCGCTCTAGCAATTTCACGATGGCACCGGCATAACTAAAACATTAGGTATCACATGGGATCCGAAATTGGACAATTTTATATTCTCATTTTCCCATTTTATGGATATTAAATCGTCCCCTCAATATAATAACAGCCTATAATACACTATGTGTAGTGTATTATTGGCTATTATTATATTGAAGGGACGAAATATGTTTCGAAGCGAACTATTTTGTCATCTATAGCCCGCTTTTATGACCCTCTGGGATTAATTGGGCCCGTAATTTCTAAAGCTAAGATATTTATGCAGAACTTGTGGAAAATTAAAGCGGATTGGGACGAGAGCTTGCCCCAAGACCTACATTCTTCTTGGCTTCAATATTTATCAACATTCTCACTTGTTCATAAATTTGAATTTCCTCGATTTACTTCCATTCCAGATTCGACTGTACAGATACATGCATTTTGCGATGCCAGCCTCTCTGCCTATGGGGCTTGCGTTTATGCAAGATCGGAATCGGAAGAGAAGATACTAGTCAGGTTGCTGTGCTCAAATCTCGGGTGGCGCCGTTAAAGGTTCTAACAATTCCCAAACTGGAATTATCTGCTGCATTACTTCTCGCAGAGATGTTGGAGGGTATTTCGAAAATACTCAGTAACAACTACGAATATCACTGCTGGTCGGAGTCAATGGTCGTTTTGTCGTGGCTACAAAAGAATCTTCAAACTACAATATTTTTGTTGCTAACAGAGTAAGTCGTATACAAAAATTAACTGAAAATATGAGGTGGCATCACGTTCCAACCACATCCAATCCAGCCTGAACGTCGCCGTGCTGCTTTAATTATTTCGACTACTTATGATTTTTCGATAAATTGCAAGTATCATAATTCATTCTTTAAGACTCAACGCGTTTTCGGATATGTTTGTCGATTTTTAAATGGTACAAAGACAGTTAAATATTCTGGGGATTTAACAGACAACGAAATTAAAATGAGCAACAAAATATTGTTTCGCAACATTCAATTCATACATTTCACCGCTGAGTACAAGGCCTTAAAATCTAATGAAAATGTCTCTCCATGTAGTAAATTATATTCACTAACACCGTTTATGGATTCAGATGGATTAATACGAGTTGGTGGACGTTAACAAAATTCAATTTTAAATTTTGAGGCACAACACCCGATGATTATCCCCAAACATCATCCTATTACTAAGTCTTTCATATTAAATTATAATGAAAAATTATTACATGCTGGACCCCAATGTTTACTAGCAAATATTCGCCAGCAATACTGGCCCTTAGGGGGCAGAAAAACGGTAAGCGCTATCGTCGGTAAATGCGTCAAATGTTTTCGTCTTAAACCTAAAGTAACAGAGCATATAATGGGCAGCTTGCCGGAGGGAAGAGTGCAGCCAAATAGAGCATTTTATACAACTGGGCTTCACTTTTGTGGTCCATTCTATTTCAAGTCGGATATAAGGAATAGGCCACCATCAAAATGCTACGTTTGTGTATTTATATGTTTTTCAACAAAGGCCACGCATTTGGAGTTGGTAGCTGATTTGTCCACATCATCATTTTTATCAGCATTACAACGTTTTATTTCAATTCGCGGCAAGCCTAAAACGATTTGGTCGGATAATGCCACAAATTTTGTGGGTGCCAAAAACGAAATGGCAGAGTTATGACAGTTATTTTATGACCAAAATAATTTGAAGCAGATCCATAATCAATGTCTAGCTGATGAAATAAACTGGAAATTTATACCTCCTAGATCTCCCCATTTTGGCGGCCTTTGGGAGGCTGCGGTTAAGTCAGCCAAGTATCATTTTTACCGCACTGTGGGGCAGCCAGTTGTAATATTTGATGAATTAAGGACACTAGTGTGTCAAATATCTGCGATTCTTAAAATTTCAGAGGATCCTGACGATCTCGAGGTGCTAACTCCGGGTCATTTTTTAGTGGGCACACCTTTAACAATATTTTCTGAACCTGATATAACAGATTTGAATGTCGATAGATTAAATAGATGGCAGAGAGTTTGCTATATGCAACAAATATTTTGGAAAAAATGGAGTACTTCCTATTTAGCCCTACTGCAAGAACGATGCAAGAAAGTGGCGGACACAGCGAAAATATATCAATGTTGGCGATATGGTTCTTCTCAAGGAAGATAATCTTCCTCCTTTAAAATGGAAATTGGGTCGAGTGGTGGATGTAATAATTGGAAGAGATGGTGTTGTTCGTGTTGCTTTGGTTAAAACAGTAAACGGTACGAGTCGGAGATCTGTTGCAAAATTAGCTATACTCCCTATTGAAGATAATTGTGTTGAAAGCCGCAGACTTCCAACGGGGGGAGAATGTTCTGCGAAACCACAGTGCAATAAATTGCAGTAGCAGAAATTGTAGCAGCAATAGTAGCAGCGCCCGTACCAGCAATAAAACATACAGACATTTCATCGCCCATGCATCAATATGTATGTATGTATACTGATATGTATATTCGTGTACATCTATTGCCAAAACTTGTTGTCGCTTACAACAATAAAATGTAATGCACCATAAAATATGAATATTAAAATTTCTTGCGGTTTTGTCTAATGAGATTATGATCATAATAATGAGGATGATTTTGTCCCTTCTTTTTACTTCAAAGATTGTGTTAGAATTTCTGTTCGTTTTAGTTGTACAGTAACATGGAAATAAAGCAATTGCTATCAATCGTAAAAAAACCTGTAATTTTTGCGTTTTCTTTTTCGAATCAGCCTATACAAAGGCATAGGCTGCAAGATGTGGAAATCGTCTATAAAAGGCTTATAGACTGCAACAGTGACAAACGCATAATCCTATTGCATTAATAACGGCATGCTTCGACTTTTATTTTTTTTGTTTAAAAAATGCTTTTGTTTTTAAGAAGTTTAAAACCAAAATATGGAAATCACTTTAAACAAATATACTAAGCTTTCAAATAATACGGCGTAAACCATGTGTTTTTTTATTTTTGTCTTTATTGTGTTGTGCATAGGTCTTTTTACATTTTACGATATTGCTTTTGTATTAGCCTATAGGGTTTTGTGTACTATTGAATATTTAATGTGAAATTGAAGTCGATTTCTCACGGCTATGAATTCATTTTAGACCCATGGTTTATTAAAGAAATGTTCTTAAAATTTTTCGTGGGTTACGTACTTGATTGAAGCTTTATGCAAAAAAAATTGACCCTTCAGTGTGCATAGTAAGTACAACAGATGAAATTGACATCAAATCATGACCTCTGTACCTATTCAACAATGTTGTCATGGATAAACACTGTTTTTGTTTCATAGTGCAGGAATAATTTGATTTTTTATATTTTGAGTTTACAGAGGAGCACTAAAGGAACACTAATAAATTCTGTCGAAAAAATTTACTGTTTTCCCCCGTTTTTTTAAAAATACAAAAATTCATATTTTATAAATATGAATTTTTGTATTTTTAAGAATTTTGTGAGCTATCAGACACAAAATAAATTATGGGTTTGTTCTATTTACATCAATCGTATCGATGTTCACAAACTTTGAATTGGGATCATTTACATCGATTGTTGCTGAGTGGAACTTTTGAATCGGGCGGGGCCGACTATATAATACCCTACACCTCCCTAATAATGCGATAAGGGTCATTGCGATAATAATTTGGAATAATTGGTAAATGGTTAGGAACATATTATCTAATTCTGAACCGATAATCGCTAAATTAAGCAATATTCGTTCCTAAATTGAGAAACATTTTTCTGGAAAATTTTAATAATAGGAAGTAAAGTACAACTTCTATAGCGTTTTGATACCAAATCAGGAGGAACATATATACGGATGTTATATATAAATATGAACCGATTTTCCCTAAATACTCATTTATGTAAAAAGACATCTTTCTGTCGAATTTCGTACTGATCGGATATAAAATACAATCTCTACAGCGCTTACATGTCGAATCGGGGGTAACATATATATGGGGCTATATCTAAATCTGAACCGATTTTCTCCGAATTTGGCAGTATTTCTTCATGTAGAAGGAAACCTCTTTTCGCCGAAGTTCGCACTGATCGGATATAAAATAACATTTTTACAGCGCTTACATGTGAAATCGGTGGTAACGTTTATATGGGGGCTATATCTAAATCTGAACCGATTTCTTCCAAATTTAACAGTGTTCATTAAAATAATAGGAAACCTCTTTCTGCCGAATTTCATACTGATCGGATATAAAATAACATTTTTACAGTGCTTACACTTCAAATCGGGGGTAACGTATATATGGGGGCTATATGTGTTGTTGTGTACAAGTTAAGCTCTGGAGGCACTTTTTGGAAAAAGTACTATTACTTTTTCGAAATTTTGTGCGCGAATAATTTGAACTTTTATATTTTATGTTTAATATATATCCTTTTTAAACATAAAATATTAATGATATCAGTAAAAAAAAATAGGAATCTTTACGATTTTTTTCCGATGCCATTCAATATTTAATATTTATACCGTACACCACACTGTGGTACATGGTATTATAACTCTTTGCATTTGTTTGTAACAATTAAAAGAGAAGAAATAGACCCATCAGTTATTAAAACGATCGACTTAGAATCAATTTCTGGGTTGATTTAGCTATGTCCGTCTGTCTGTCCTTCTGTCTGTGCATGCATTCTTGTAATCAAAGTACAGGTCGCCATTATTATCCGATCTCGACGACCCTTTACACATATCTTTTTTTTGACCCAAGGACGATCCCTATTGAATATCGTTTAAATCGGTTAAGATTTACATATAGCTCCCATATATGTATATGTATGCATATATGGACTGTATAAGCAACATTTTTAAACAGATTTGTACAAAAATTTACAGAGAACATTCTCGTCACACACTTAGAGACAGCACGAAATTTTGGGAAAATCGGTTCAGGTTTAGATATAGCCCCCATATATATGTTACCCACGATTTGATATGTAAGCGCTAAAAAACTGTATTTTATAACAGATCAGTACGAAATACTGCAGAAAGAGGTTTCTTATTACACGAATGAACACTGCCGAAGGAAATCGGTGCATATTTAGATATAGCCCCCATATATAAGTTCCCGCGATTTGACATGTATAGACTGTATTTTATATTTGATCTTTACGAAATTCGTCAGAAACACATTTCTTATTACATAAAAGAACACTGCCAAATTCGGGGAAAATGGGTTCAGATTTAGATATGTACTTAATAAGTCGATCTAACTCACCTGGGGGGTTCCCCATACACACATTTCAAAAAAATCACCATTTTTGGCACTTTACATGACAAAATCAGCGAAATGGGGGTTCCAGGGGGTGTGCCACTGGCATGGGTGGGTCGGGCCTCCAAAGTTAGTGGGGGTCGGTCATACATTTGGACTCGATTGGAGCACTCTAAATGGGTCAAAGTGGGATTTTTCAAAATTTGCCGACCCAAATTCCGGGACATCAGAATTCGTTTTAGAGGTATGGTTGATTCGGCAAAGTTTCTTATTTTGATCCCTTGAATACGATTTTCACTGAGCAATGGCAACTTTTTTGCCTCCCCACAAATCGACCCGGCCTAATACTTATATATGTTAGAGATATTCTACATGTAGCTCTGAACAAGTTGTCTAGATGGGCCAGAAGCAGCGGTTTGGGTGTTAACCCAAACAAGACAGAATTGGATCTCTTTACTAGGATGAATAATGTCCCTCATGTGGATCCTCCTCCTCGGATAAATGGAACAGATCTAGCCTTTTCTGAAAGTGCAAAATTTTTAGGAATAACTTTGGAGAGGAAACTGTCATTCAGACTAAACGTACTGGAACGTGTAAAGAAGGCCAACATCGCCCTATATTCCTGCAGGAAGGCTGTAGGGTCGCGGTGGGGCCTCTCTCCTAAAATTGTCCATTGGATATATATAGCAGTGGATCGTCCAATACTGTTATACGGCATTGTGGTATGGTGGACGGCAACTGACAAAATAACCATCACAAACCTGCTATCAAGGTTTCAGAGAACTGCCTGTCTGTGCATAAGCGGAGCGTTAAGGACTACAGCGACTGAGTCTCTACAAGCTCTTCTCCATATACTGCCGATTAATGTTGTGGCGAGAGACGTTGCAACCAAAGCGACAATGAGATTAAACTGCCTATCAATGTGGAGGTACAAGAACTACGGTCACATGAGGATATCAAAGAGTAGTGCTATGTTAACCGACCGAGTGGACTATATATCAACGGTGCGCACCTTTGAGAGGAACTACATCACTATGATACCAGCCAGGGATGAATGGGATGGCAGAATACCCGGAAATAGAAACCATCTCCACTTCTATACGGATGGTTCGAAGCTTGATGAAAAGGTTGGCTTCGGAGTACACTGTGAAGAACTTACTTTGGATATAGCTCACAGACTACCGGATACCTGCAGTGTCTATCAAGCCGAAATAATGGCAATATGGGAAGTCGCCAAGTGGCTGAGTCGGAACATAGTAACCAACACTGGCGTTGTCATTTACTCGGACAGCCAGGCTGCCATCAATTCTGTGGAGGCCACATCCCTAAATTCACAAATAGCCCTCGACTGCCGCAGATCTCTTAACGAGATGGCTGAGCAGTTTAGTATACACCTCATATGGGTGCCGGGGTATAGGGTTATCCCGGGGAACTGCAAAGCCGATGAACTTGCTAGGAAAGAGACGACTTTACAAATTCTAGAAGAATTTGCATATATTGGTGCGTCACTATCCACGAGCTTTGGCTTAGGCAGGAGGCAATCAGGCAGTCCAACGAAACACAAATCGGCACCTGTAGCGTGGCTAGACAAATCTGGCCAAGGTATGACCTGAGACGGTCAAAATATCTCCTCGCACTGGAAAGGAAAATATTGTCTACGTTAGTGTCAGTTCTGACGGACACTGCCTGATCGACGAACACGCCAGAAGATTGGGTATTAACTCCAAAGACTACTGCAGAAGCTGTGGAAATGAGGAAGAAGTGGAGAGCTTTGAGCACTTGCTATGCGACTGTCCCGCTTTGAGTAAACGATGACTGGCCTACTGGGGTCGGCCTTTCTAGGCAGCCTAACAGATCTTGCCAGTACCAATATTTGTGCTATCGATACATTTGTATATCAAACAGGTTGGTTTCGATGAAGGGCATTTCAGCTCATATAGACCAGTTTAGGTCCCTAAACTGGTCTATATGAGCTGAAAAAATAAAAAAGAAAACGGCTGCCACCCTAACCTAAACCTAAACCTATATATGTTCCTCCTGATTTTGTATCAATGCGCTAGAGGAATTGTACTTTACTTTCGAACATTACAAAATGTGTCAGAAAGATGTTTCTTAATTTAGAAACGAATATTGCTTAATTTGGGGAAGATCAGTTCAGATTTAGATATCGGCATATATATATATTCCTGCCTATTTAGTATTTAAGCGCCATTAAAATGTATTTTTCGCGTCCGATCTTTATAAAATTTGGCAGAAATTAGGTTTTTGGTCCAAGTTGATGAAAATCTGCTTAGATTACGTGTTCCGAGCTATTCGTTACCTATGAAAGAAAACTGCGCATTTTAAGGTTATCGTTTCAGATTTTTTTTATTATGACCCACATCTTCAACTCCTTCTTGGAATAAGCCTTTATGAGGAGGTGAAGCTAAGTACTTTGTTAGTTGAAAAGAAACCAATTATCCCAAATTATTATCGCAGTGCTAAAATATCCATATTATGCTGATGACAGCTATATACAAAAACATTAATGTCGGGTTATGTACCACCAGAGGCTTTTATTTATCTCGATCACAAATAATGTATTCAAAATCTTAGAGGGATTCCAAATTTTTATCACTTATATAGAAGAATGAATAAACGTGTGTTTTTGCAAATTTTTCATTACGTTGTATAAAAATCGTCAAGCATAAGTTCTAGCTATGTAGTATATATTAATACTTATAACCATAAACTTTATAAACATTATAATATTAAATGCACTAGAGTTCCCGTTTACAGGGCTTTGTAATATTATTTAAGTATATTACAATCTATTTTTGTTTACTTATAGTACCTTATTGTATAACACACATTGCAAAATGTACATAACCTTAAAATAAAACCAGTAAGGAAAGACAGAAAGTCGGACGGGGCCGACTATATAATACCCTACACCTCCCTTATAATGCGAAAAAGGGCATTGCAATAAGAATTTGGCAGTGTTCATACTTGTAATAAGAAAACTCCATCTGCTGAATTTCGTACTTATCGGATATAAAATACGGTTTTTACAGCGCTTACGTGTCAAATTGGGTGTAACATATATATTGGGACTATGTTTAAATCTGAACCGATTTTCCCCGAATATGGCAGTGTTCATATATTTAATAAGAAAACTCTCTCTGTTGAATTTCGTACAGATCGCATATAAAATTCGGTTTCTACAGCGCTTATATGTCAAATCGGGTGAAACATATATACTATGGGGCTATATCTAAATTTGAACTGATTTTCGCCCAATTTGGCAGTGTTCATATATGTAATAAGAGAACTCTCTTTGCCAAATTTCGTACTGATCTGATATAAAATACAGTTTCTACAAAGCTTACGTTTCAAATCGGGGGTAATATACATATGGGGGCTATATCTAAATCTGAACCGATTTTGACCAATTTCAAAAGGGATTGTCCTTGGGCAAAAACGATCACTGTGCTAAATTTCATCACTATCAGACCATAAATACGAGAATACGACTCAAAAAGTGATTCTATGACGATCGGTATAATAATATATGGTTCTATTTCTTCTCTTTTTGGGCGTTACAAACAAATGCAGAAAGTCATAATACCCTGTACCACAGTGCGGTGCAGGGTATAAATAGCTTCCCCCTTAAGATATAAGATGGTTCTAAGTGACCACGTAACCTATCCTAGCGTGATAGGTTACGAGGATACAGGCTGTCGATGTTTGAAATTTCGAACATTGTATCTCCCGACTACGTGGACATATTTGCAAGCACCGTGACTTATATAACAACTATTTTGAAACGCACAAAATGTACATTGATAATTGTTTGCAAATTTTAAATTTTCATTCTTTTTCTCGCGACTTATGTCTTTCTCGTGATTTTAATTGTGTTCCGCGGATGGGATTATATATCTTTAAACTACAAAAATGAAGCCCATTCTGTTTGATTTACCAATAAGAATTTTCGCAATGGGATGAAAACCACAACAAAAGCTGTGGAAATTTTAAATGCAAAACTAATTTTTTTTCAATGGGCGGGATCAGACCAAGGGGCGTGGCCCCGCCCATATTAGCCAAATTGGAAATTAATATATTTTGCACAATTTGTTAGCGAAACTGTTGTAATTTTGTGCATATGTATTTTGTGGTAGTCTACGTGATTGGTTCAAAAATAAGCGGGATCAGAGCAATGGGCGTGACCCGCCCATATAAGCCAAAATTAGAAAGTGCGATATCTTGCACAATTTGTTAGCGAGAGCGCTGTAATTTTGTGCTTATGTAGGTTTAGGTTTAGGTTAGGGTGGCAGCCGTTTTTCCTGTCAGCTCACACAGACCAGTTCAGGTCCCTAGTGTTACCACGGACTAAAATGCCCCTCATCGAAACCAACTGTTTGATATACAAATTTATCGATAGTACAAATAACGGAAAGATCTGTTAGACTGCCTAGAAAGCCCACCCCAGTATGTCCCGTCGTATAGCAAGTGCTCAATCCTCTCCACTTCTTCCTCATCTCCGCAGCTTCTGCGGAAGTCATTGGAGTCAATACCAAATCTTCTGGCGTGTTCCTGATCAGGCAGTGTCCCGTCAGAACTGATACTAATGTAGACAATCTTTTCCTCTTTAGTGCGAGGAGATATTTTGACCTACTCAGGTCATACCTTGGCCAGATTTGTCTAGCTACCCTCCTGGTGCCGATATCTATCCATCTTTCGTTGGACTGCCTGATTGTCTCTTGCTTAAGCCAAATCTTGCACGTGGATAGTGACGCACTAATATTTGCAAATTCTTCGAGAATTTGTAATGTCGTCCCTTTCCTAGCAAGTCGGCTTTGCAGTTCCCCGGGACATCCCTATGCCCAGGCACCCATATGAGGTGTATATTAAACTGCTCAGCCATCTCGTTAAGAGATCTGCGGCAGTCGAGGCTGTTTGTGAATTTAGGGATGTTGCCTCCAGAGAATTGATGACAGCCTGGCTGTCCGAGTAAATTACAACGCCAGTGTTGGTTACTAGGTTGCGACTCAGTCACCATATTGTCATTATTTCGGCTTGATAGACACTGCAGGTATCTGGTAATCTGTGAGCTTTATCCAATCTAAGCTCTGCACAGTGTACTCCGAAGCCAACCTTTTCATTAAGCTTCGAACCATCCGTGTAAAAGTGGAGATGGTTTATATTACCTGGTATTCTTCCAACACATTAGTCTCTGGCGGGAATCATAGTGATGTAATTTCTCTCGAAGGTGTACATCGTTTGTATATAGTCTACTCGGTCGGTTACCATAGCACTACACTTTGATATCCTCATGTGACCGTAGTTTTTGTACCTCCACATTGATAGGCAGTTTAATCTTTGAATTAGTCTAATCAAACTAGAGTTAACTTTTAGATTTAACAGTGCCGCAATTACTGCATTCGAGTGAATGTTGTTAAAAGCCCCTTCTATATCAAGAAATGCCACCATGGTGAATTCCTTGAAATGCAGGGCTAGCGACGCTCCTTCTTATAGATCTTGAGTTGCTCTTTATAGGCATCCCAAACATTAGCGACCCCAGTAGATTTAGCCTTGTTGAAAAGCTTGTTGCAGGTCTTTTTCATAGCCGTTAGCTCAGAAGTCCACCATTGGGGTTTAGTTTTACCCTTGTATCATGTTTTTGGACAGGCTTTTTCAAGGGATCTATTGAATGATGTGGTGATATGCTCGACCAGATTATCCAGAGCGGCTTCGTCATTCGGTTCATACAGAAGTTTAGAGTTGAGGACATTTTTGAAATTCCTCTCATACAGGTGCCACTTTGTCTTCCTCACATTTTTGTGGACAGCTGATTTAGGCGCATTATCAGCGAGTTTGGACTCTATATAATGGTCGTCTGAGAATGAGTGGTCGTCCAGTACATTCCACCCAATTCGGTTTATTGCCTATGTTACAAATAATTAGGTTGGTAGTTAGAAGAAAGTCAAGATGCGAATCACCCCTATTGTTTATATCCGTAATACCCTAGATAGTATGATGAGCGTTCGTATCTGCGCCAAAAATCAGCTCGACCTCGTCAGTCTTTGCATCTTCTACTACTTCCCTGGAGAGAGCTGTTGGTACTACAGCTTCATAACGGAAGTAACTGGAGACCACCCAATAAATGCGATTACCGATCTCCAGACTAGCAGCTTTTTGGTCTTTACAACTTAAATTAGTCAGGATAAATAAACATAGATCTTTCCTGGCCAAAATGCAGGTTCTGGAAGTGGCTTTACAGTTGGCCACAAGCAGTTTAACGTTGGGTGTCCTGATACCATAAACCCTTCTTCCTACAGCGTAGGGCTCCTGAATAAGGACGATGTCTACTGCACCTGTGGACAGGCGCAGCAATATATCCGCTGAGGCTGCTTTAGCATTATGGAGGTTAATCTGTAGAATTCTTATTGACAGATTAACATCCACCCCGACAAGTGTGTTACTGAATTGTTCGTCCGTCTCCATTTATCCTTTAGGATGGATCCATCCTTACTACTTCTGTTTATAACAGCCATCAATAGACTCCACTTCATTAAAGGGCTTGGTGAGTGTCCTGTTGATGGTAACATTAGGGCCTTTTGCCTTTTTCGAAGGCAGGGGTTCATCAGGTGATCTAATTCTTTTGACTTAATTAGCCGTTAACACAGCTGAATTTATTGCTCTTTCAGCCGACTCATTGGCTTTAGAAGTATCTATGACGCCAAGCTAAGTGACTGCTTTTGTTTATCGGTAAGAGCCGAAACTTCAACAGCCACCAACTTCGTCAAAACTCTGAGTCCTATCCGGTGCTCATTGTGCTTCCGTTTAGACGGTCGGACATGACGTTTTCCCCCTCACCACACCACCTGTTGTGAGTACTGGGGGGAAATTTTCACCATTTTTGGTGTGGTCGGCTTGGGCCATGACCAACGGACGGACAGTCGGACGATTGGGGAACCCCGCTACATCGTAACATGAAGGCATCCCCGCCAAGAGAATTTATTTATTTCTTTGTCTGTTGTAGCCCGTAATAGGTACTATGATGTAGGCCTTCCGGACTTTATACATATTTTTTTTTCCGATTGCGTAATAGGTACTGCGTAATAGGTTTTAACTATCCACTCTGTGATAAACACGTCCGTTCACTACGACTGTTCAGTAAACCGGGTTGGCCTCCACGTAAAAAAAAGTTCGCGAATGCGAGGTGGAATATGAAAGCATACCTCGAGACAATCGCAAAAATTTTTTTTAAATTTTTTGCGAGCCCGCAGAGTCGGCCCAAAATCGATTATGTGCTTATGTATCTGGTGGTAGTATACGCGATTTGTCCAAAAATTACAGGGATTGGACCAATGGGTGTGGCCCCGCCCATGTAAGCTAAATATTGAAATTGAGATATCTTGTATAATTTGTTAGCGATACCACTGTAATTTTGTGCATATGTATCTGGTGGCAGTCTACGTGATTGGTCTAAAAATGGGCGGGATCGGACCAATGGGCGTGACCCCGCCCATATATATGGTGACAGTCTTCCTTATTTGGTCTTAAAATGGGCGGGATCGGACCAATGGTCGTGGAACCGCCCATATAAGGCAAATTTTAATATTCAGATAAAACTTTTTAGCGAGAGCGATGTACTTTTATGCATATTTCGCGTGCGAACTGCTCCTCTTTTTTCCTTATTTTCTATTCAATATTTCGCCTGAAAAAGACTAAAACACCAGTGACAGTACTATTACTCTATTTATAAGATTGTGTAAAAGATAAATCTAAAATATGTTTTATTCTGACATTTTTATCACTTCGAATGTGTACAACGGTCACATTCTACATCGTCGAATTGCCCATATACGAGTATGAACACAAAATAATACTTACATCTCCCAAAGAAACATAAAAAGTGTGAGTATAAATTCAGTGCAGCTTAACTTTCATTTTTGTTTGGGTATAGCTCCTGCTTTCGCTTAGTTTTATTTCTAATGACATTCTTGAAATTGTTTCGCTTTTGTTTTAGCAGAACAATATCCTGTTTTAAGAAGTCTGTAATTGAAATTCCGCTCCATCAGCTTCTTCTTTATTGTAGCAAGGGTGACTTTATGAGGTGCTGTTAATAATAAATTCTTTAATGCTGCTTGATTGGAACGTTCGCACTACCTTTGTAAGATGGCTTAAATGTCATTAGGAACGCTGTCATATTCATAAATATTTTATTTTGAGAATGCCAAAGGGGAACGGCAGTCTAGCAGATTATTTGAGCATTTAAATGTTAAGTGACTACATTATTTTTTGCTCATGCCATTGATTTTAGTGAAACTTGGTATAACGGTTATATTAACCACCCAAATTGTAAACAAATAAAAGCGTTAAGTTCGGCCATGCCGAATCTTACATACCATCCACCATGGATTGCATTCATTTTTAGTACTGGAAAAATCTTTGGATATGGAGCAGATCATGAAACGGTCCTTTTTGTTTGAGTAAATTATTAAAAAATAAAACGAACGCTGCAATTTTCAGGCCGCAAATTCTTTAGCCAATCTCTTCACCTGAAAAATGTGCTATATGTGGCTTTAGTAGCTTTTTTGAGAGCTACATCTACACGGGGACTACAACAAAATAAAATTTTATTTTTATACATTTTTTTCAATTCAATTCATTTTATTTACATATGATATTACAAGTTGTTGTTGATAATATACAGTTTAAGTGTTCAAGAATACATCTTTTTCAGCTTAAATATTATTAATTTTTTATAAAATTTGTAATTAACAATATTTAAAAATCTTAACGGAGAGAAATTTTCAAAAAACCTATTTAAAGCTTATAACTACCTAGACTAAACTAAACTAATACCACATGGTATGGTATTATTTCATAGATATGTAGATATTCAGAATATAAGCATCTGGTATTAAAATTTTAAGTTAGTTTATCTAATCTGTCTGCAACAAACTCTACATTCGCAAGTGAGTGAAGGATGGCTGTAGAATAATGCCAGGGTAAATTATACATAAGTTTTAGTAACTTATTCTGAGTAATTTGTAATTTTAAAATGTGTGCTTGCACAAATACACCAGGCAGGGGCTGCGTAGAACATAACTGCATGAAATATAGATTTCAATATTATTTTTTGTTAGCTATAGTAAGTGATGATTTCCGACATATAAGTGGATATAAAAGACGTATCATAATATTTACTTTGTTTATAATATATGGAATGTGATCTTTGAAGATGAGCTTAGGATCAAGTATGATTCCTAAATACTTAACTCTGTTTTGTCATTGAATTGGAATATTATTGACAATAATATTAGTTTGAGGAAGAAAACATGGATTACGTTTCCTTGAGAAATATATTTTTTCGAAATTTATATTTATTTTCCATTTTTTGAAATAGGATAATAAATCCTTTATAGCGTTTTGAAGTTTTAGTATTGCATCAGTAGCCAACACATCTGAACACAGAATAGCTGTATCATCAGCGAAAATTGACATTTTACAGAAACCATAGCCAATAAATAGTCAAGCTCGAGGTCATAATTTAATTGTTATTAAAACATTTTATTTAATTTCCAATATTTCGCAATTGCTTTAAATTGCTTCATCAGGGAAAACTACAATAATATATAAAACAGAAAAAATATATAAAAGAATATACTTGTAAATATCACAGTTAACTTATTCTAGATTAAAAAAGGTGTATAAGTACATTTAAAACGATCACTTACATAGAAAAAACAACAACACAATTTAAAAACTTATTCTACTGTAGTTTTACTACCATCGTCTAAGGTTGATATTGCACTGTTGGATGTTTTCTTATTGCACATATGATCGTTTGATGTTCTTTCCCTTCTCTATCAGCTGTCTATAGATTTTGGCATTTCCTTCTGTGTCTGTTTTGAAGTTTATTCTTTTCTCATTTGGTAAGTTTACAATGTGAAGCATCTCTTGTGTGAATCTCTTGTTGTAGTGTTGTTCGCTCGTTAGCACACGTACGTTGTCAAAGTTGATAATAGATATCAATTTGAAGACAAAATATATAAACAAAAGAAAGGTCTTCCTATGAGATCTCCAGCTTCACCCATTGTGGCAGACATAGTTATGGAGAAACTATTAACAGATTGCGAAAGTAATTTAACAACAAAACCGTCTATATTGATAAAATATGTGGACGATCTATTCGCCGTTTTACCTGAAAGTGCAATATCAGATACGTTAAGAACATTAAACAATTTTCATAAAAATATTAAGTTTACAATGGAAGTAGAGAAAGGTGGACATCTTCCATATTTAGATACTCTAGTAATTAGACAAGATACAATATTAAAACTTAATTGGTATCAAAAACTTACAGCATCGGGAAGGATAATTAACTTCCACTCAAAACATCCAAAAAAGATCATTATTAATACTGCCAAAAATTTAATAAACCGTGTATTGTCAATAAGTGATAAGGAATTTCATGAAAAGAATAGAGCCAAAAACTTTAATATATTGGAGAACAACAGTTTCCCCAAGAACTTCATACAAACTCTTATAAAAACAACAGAACTCGAACAAGAAAAGAAAATATTAAATAACGTAGAACCAAAAATATACAAATCTTTAACTTATGTTCCTGGAATTTCAGAAAGAATACAAAATTCAAAAGTGTATAACAATAACAAGTTTACAATTGCACACAAAACAAATAACACTCTTAAAGGTCTTTATAATAACCCAAAAAGCAAAATTCCAACTATGGAGAAACACAATGTAGTATATGAAATTACTTGTGATGGAAATGAGAAAGAAAAATGCGAAAAACTTTATGTCGGTTCTACAAAAAAAAATAAGTTAAAAACAAGAATTTCGGGACACAAATCGGATTTAAATTTAAGAAGTTTAAATACAATACAAAAAACAGCACTTGCAACCCACTGTGCAAAACAAAAACATGTTCCCAACTTTGACAACGTACGTGTGCTAACGAGCGAACAACACTACAACAAGAGATTCACACAAGAGATGCTTCACATTGTAAACTTACCAAATGAGAAAAGAATAAACTTCAACACAGACACAGAAGGAAATGCCAAAATCTATAGACAGCTGATATAGAAGGGAAAGAACATCAAACGATCATATGTGCAATAAGAAAACATCCAACAGTACAATATCAACCTTAGACGATGGTAGTAAAAGTACAGTAGAATAAGTTTTTAAATTGTGTTGTTGTTTTTTCTATGTAAGTGATCGTTTTAAATGTACTTATACACCTTTTTTAATCTAGAATAAGTTAACTGTGATATTTACAAGTATATTCTTTTATATATTTTTTCTGTTTTTTTTCTGTTTTATATATTACTAGCTGGACCCGGTCCACTTCGTTGCCCCTGATTTCAGATTTCTGATCCCGTCTATTTTTGGACTAATAACGTAGACTGCCGCCAAATACATATACAAAAAACTCAGCAATATCTCTAAAAAAATTCTCAAGATATATCAATTTCAAAACATGGCTCATGTGCGCGGGGTCGCTACCATTAGTCCAATCCCTGCAATTTTTTTACAATTCACGTAGCCTGTCATCAGATAAATATACACAAAATTACAGCAATCTCGCTAACAAATTGTGCTAGATATCTCAATTTAAAAATTTTACCTATATGGGCGGGGCCAAGCCCATTGGTGCGAACTCGCCCATTTTTCGATCCCGTCCATTCTTGGACAAATAACCTAAACTGCCACCAGATACAAATACACAAAATTACAGCACTCTCGCTAACAAATTGTGCAAGACACATCAATTTAAAATATTGGCTTTGTGGCAATCACGTAGACAGCCTCCAGATACATATACACAAAATTGCAGCTCTATCGCTTATAAATTGTGCAATATATCTTAATTTGGACAGGGCCACGCCCATTGGTCCGATCCCACCCATTTTTCTACCAATCACGTAGACTGTCAACAGATAGATATATATAAGCATAAAGTCAGCACTCTTGCTAACAAATTGTGTAAGATATCTCAATTTCAAAATTTGGCCTATATGGGCGGGACCACGTCCATTGATCCGATCCCACCCATTTTTGGACCAATCACGTAGACTGTCACCAGATACTTATACACAAAATTACAGCACTATCGCTAAAAAATTGCTCAAGATATCTCAATTCAAAAATTAGCCTTATATGGGCGGGGCCACGCCCATTTGTCCGATCCAGCCCATTTTTGGACCAGTCACGTAGACCAGATATATATAAACTAAATTGCAGCACTGTGGTTAAAATTTTTTTCAAGATATCCCAATTCCAAAATTTGCCTTATATGGGCGGGGCCACGCCCATTTGTCCGATCACGCCCATTTTTAGACCAGTCACGTAGACTGTCACCAGATATATATACACAAAATTGCAGCACTCTCACTAAAAAATTGCTCAAGATATCTCAATTCCAAAATTTGTCTTATATGGGCGGGACCACGCCCATTAGTCCGATCCCGCCCATTTTTGGACCAGTCATGCAGACTGCCACCAGATATGTATACACAAAATTGCAGCACTCTCGTTAAGAAATTGCTCAAGATATCTCAATTCCAAAATTAGCCTTATATGGGCGGGGCCACGCCCATTTGTCCGATCCCTCCCATTTTTGGACCAGTCACGTAGACTGCCACCAGATACATATGCACAAAATTACAGCACTCTCGGTAAAAAATTGCTCAAGATATCTCAATTCCAAAATTTGTCTTATATGGGCGGGGCCACACCCATTTTTGGACCAATCACGTAGAACGCCCCCAGATACATATACACAAAATTACAGCACTCTCGCTAATAAATTGTGCAAGATAGTTCAATTTTAAAATTTTGCTTATATGGGCGGGGCCACAACCATTGGACCGATTCCGCCCGTTTTTGGACCAATTACGCATTCTTGTACCAGATACAAATACGCAAAATTTCAGCGCTCTCTTTTACAAATTGTGTAAGATATCTCGATTTCAATATTTGGCTTATATAGGCGGGGCCACGCCCATTGGTCCGATTCCGCCCACTTTTGTCCAGTCCCGTAGACTGCCACCAGATACATATGCACAAAATTACAGTACTCTCGCTAACAAATTGTGGAGGTTATCTACATTTCAAAATTCGGGCGAGGCCACGCCCATTGGTCCGATCCCGCCCACTTTTGGACCAATCACGTGGACTACCACCAGATGCATATGCGCCAAATTACAGCACTCTCGCTAACAAATTGTGTAAGATATCGCAATTTAAAAATTTGTCTTATGTGGGCGTGGCCACGCCCATAGGTCCGATCCCGCCCTTTTTTGGACCAATCCCGTGGACTACCACCAGATACATATGCACCAAAGTACAACACTCTCGCTAACAAATTGTGTAAGATATCTCAATTCCATAATATGGCTTATATGGGCGGGGCTACGCCCATTGGTCCGATCACGCCCATTTTTGGACCAATCACGTAGACTGCCACCAGATACATATGTACAAAATTACAGCACCCTCGCTAGCAAATTGTGCAAGATATCTCAATTTTAAAATTTGTCTTATGTGGGCGGGGCCACGCCCACTTCATATATCGAAAATTCAGGTACCCTATTTTCACCACGCCCCACATATGTACATTCTGTGAAAATTTCAAGAAGATTGGTCCAGCCGTTTAGACGTCTATTCGGTACAAACAAACCAACAAACAAACCAACAAACAAACAAACACACATTCTTCTTTATATATATACCAGCTGGACCCGGTCCACTTCGTTACCCCAGATTAAGATTTCCGATCCCGTCCATTTTTGAACCAATCACGAATCCTGCCACCAAATACGTATACATAAAATAACAGCACTCTCGCTAACAAATTGTGCAAGATATTTCATTTTCAAAACGTGGCTTATATGGACGGGGCCACGCCCTTTACTCTGATCTCACCCACTTTTTAACTAATCACGTAGACTGCAACCAGAAACATATAAAAAGAATTACCGTACTATCACTACTAAATTGTGCAAGATAGCTCAAATTTGGGTTACATGGGCGGGGTACACCCTTTGGTCTGAGCCCGCTCATTTTTAAACCAATCACGTAGGCTTCCACCAGACACATATATACAAAATTACAGTACTCTCGCAAACAGATTGTGCAAAATACCTCAATTTCAAAAGGTTGCTTATATTGTCAAGGCCACGCCCATTGATCCGATTCCTCCCATTTCTAAACCAATCACGTAGACTACCACCAGATACACATGCACAAAATTACAGCACTCTCTCTAACATATTGTGAAAAATATCTAAATTTAAAAATTCGGCTTATATAGGCGGTGCCAAGCCCATTAGTCAGATCCCGCTCATTTTTAGACCAATCACGTAGGCTTCCACCAGACACATATATACAAAATTATAGTACTCTCGCAAACAGATAGCTCAATTTCAAAATTTGGTTTATGAGGGCGGGGCCACGCCCTTTGGTCCGATACCGGCTATTTTTGGAAAAATCTCGTAGACTACCATCAGATACATATATATGTACAAAATTACAGCACTCTCGCTAACAAAATGTTCAAGCTATCTCAATTTCAAAATTTGACTTATATGAGCGGGGCCACGCCCATTGGTCAGATCCCACCCATTTTGAAATCAATCAGGTAGACTACCACCAGATACACATGTACTAAATTACAGCACTCTCGCCAAAAAATTGTGGAAGATATCTCAATTCAAATTTTTTACTTATATGGACGGGGTCACGCCCATTGTTCCGATCACGCACATTTTTGAACCAATCACGTAGACTACCACCAGATAGATATACACAGAATTACAACACTCTCTCTAACATATTGTGAAAAATATCTAAATTTAAAAATTCGGCTTATATAGGCGGTGCCAAGCCCATTCGTCAGATCCCGCCCATTTTTTGACAAATCACGTAGACTACCACCAGATACATATGCACAAAATTACAGCACTCTCGCTAACAATTTGTGCAAGATATCTCAATTTCAAAATTTGGCTTGTAAGGGCGGGGCCACGCTCATTGGCCCGATTCCGCCCATTTTTACCAATCACGTAGACTGCCACCAGATACATACATATACACAAAATTCCAGCACTCTCGCTAACAAATTGTGCAAGATATATCATTTTGAAAATTTGGCTTGGAGGGGCGGGGCCACGCCCATTAGTCCGACCCCGCCCATTTTTGGACCAATCACGTAGACAGATATATATATACAAAATTCCAGTTCCCTCGGTAACAAATTGTGCAAGATATCTCAATTTTGGCTTATATGGGCGGTGCCACGCCCATTGGTCCGATCCCGCCCATTTCTGGACCAATCACGAAGACTGCCACCAGTTACATATGTCCAAAATTACAGCACTCTCGCTAACAAATTGTGCAAGATATCTCAATTTTAAAATTTGTCTCATATGGGCGGGGCCACGCCCACTTGATATATCGAAAATGCAAGTACCCTATTTTCACCACGCCCCACATATGTACATTCTGTGAAAATTTCAAGAAGATCGGTCCAGCCGTTTAGACGTCTATTCGGTACAAACAAACCAACAAACAAACAAACACACATTCTTCTTTATATATATAGATTGTAGTTTTCCCTGATGAAGCAATTTAAAGCAATTGCGAAATATTGGAAATTAAATAAAATGTTTTAATAACAATTAAATTATGACCTCGAGCTTGACTATTTATTGGCTATGAATTCATATCAAAAGGTCGAATAAAAACAAATTCTAATATTTTACAGAAACTAAAATCAGGCACATCTGCTGTATATATGTTATATAAAACGGGCGATAAACAAGAACCCTGCGGACATCCAGCTGTTATTAGTACGGTGTTGGAACAGTTAGAACCTATATGTACTTTAAAAGTACGACATGATAGGAAATCTTGTATAATTTTAATTATACCAATCGGAAAGTTATACTTAATCAGTTTGTATATTAGACCGTCATGCCAGACTGTGTCAAAAGCGGCTTTTATATCTAAAAGTACCATGCCAGTTGACTTCTGCTGCTGAAAATTGGACTGATCTATGTTCCTTATTCTTACCAATGGATGAACGGTGTTATGCTGTCTTCTAAATCCAAATTGCTGAGGGGGTAAGAAATTATTTAAATCAATAAAATCATTTAGTTTGTCTTTCAAATTTTTTTCTAAAATTTTCTCTATCGATGACAACAGACTAATTGGTCGGTAAGACGGCGCAGAGTCGGGATGTTTATTTGGTTTTCTAATTGGAATCACCTTGGCTTCTTTAAATTCTCGTGGGAAATAACTGTGCTTAAGACAGCCAGTAATAATAATAGTTAGGTATTGTATACCCTTTCTCGGTAGTGCTTTTAGGCACCTATTATTTATTCCATCACTTCCTGGTGATTTCCTACACTTTAAGTTTTTGATAATGAAAGAAATTTTGGCAGTATTAATGAAAAATGCATTATCAGGACTGAAATTTGAATGACGAAAAGATTCGATGATATTCCCAACTTCGTTATCTGTGTGAGAATCACTTGCGTTTGAAGAAATGGAATTGTTTTCTGCAAATTTCTTCGCAAAAATTTCACACTTTTCCGAATTAGTGCTATAACGAGAATTGCTTTCCTTAATAATTGGAATATTACGAGTCTTTTTCCTTAAAACCTTTGTAAGATTCCAAAATGGGGAAAAAGCTGTGTCTTCCTAAATTTTTGAATTTCCTCTTGTATTTTTGAATTTAGACATTTCATTTCTCGAAAGTCATCGTATAACCTGTACCGTTGCCAAAAGCGTCAAAATCTGTTTTTAGATTTGATCAAGTTTGTTATATATAGTGGAAAAACTTTCCTCGTGGGAGTTTGAGTTTTTTGCGGTACGCTATATGATACAGCCTGGTTAATTGAATCTTTGAAAGCTTCCAATAGAGAGTCAATGTATTCGCAATTTGTAATATTGGTTATGTCAGGTGTATCTTAACTTGAACTTATGCTTCTTGAAAATTCATTCCAGTTGGCATTTTTGAAGTCGTATTTCGAAAATTGCTGATGGATGATACTGAGGTTTACGATTATCTGTACCGGCAAGTGGTCAGAATATAGGTTGTTCATTGTAACTGCAGGGGATATGAATTCTGGAATATTGGATAAGAATAAATCCAGGGTTGAACCTTGTCTATTGCTATCGGATGGTATATACGTATGATTACTGGGGTAGATAATATTGATATTGTATGATCCCAATTTTCGAGAAGGATGTTGCCCCAACAGTTGGTTCTAATGCAGCCCCACTCCTGGTTTCTACAATTGAAATCACCACCTAAAATGTACTTATCACTCCTAGTTAATCTGAATAGATCAGCCGCGAAAAATAATTTTCTATTAATGTATGTTCCTATTAAACCACTGGGAAAATAACAGGAATAAAGATCTATGGACAATTTTTACCAGTATGGCAAAAATTGTAATTCCAACATTTTCCACAACATTTGTGTTAACAATTGGAATCAAACAGTGCTTGACAGTCTTTTTCACAATAACGGCTACTCCGCCACCTCTGGTGCTTTCCCTATCATTACGATATATACAAAACTGGTTATGTCTAAAAGATATATTTGACTTTAACCATGTCTCAGACAATAAACACACATGAACATCTTTTGACAATAAAAAATTAAACAATTCATGACTTTTGTTGCGAATGCCTCTAGCATTCCAAGTAATTATGTTGATTCTACCATCCATTACGATAGGAATTTACAGGCTAAATTGGTAATGACAACAAACTGATCTTCCCTACTCTTAAAATTTTTTAGATTACTTATAAGTTGTAATGTTAGATTTTTTATTTCTTCCATAGAAAACCAGTAAGGAAAGGCAGAAAGTCGGGCGGGGCCGACTATATAATACCCTACACCTCCCTAACAATGCGATAAGGGTCATTGCCATAATAATTTGGAATAATTGGTAAATGGGTAGAAACATATTATCTAATTCTGAAACGATAATCGCTAAATTAAGCAATATTCGTTCCTAAATTGAGAAACATCTTTCTGGAAAATTTTAATGATCGAAAGTAAAATACAACTTCTATAGCGGTTTGATACGAAATCAGGAGGAACAATCAATATAAATCTGAACCGATCTTCCCTGAATACTCATTCATGTAAAAAGACCTCCTTCTGTCGAATTTCGTACTGATCGCATATAAAATACAGTCTCTACAGCGCCTACATGTCAAATCGGGGGTAACGTATATATGGGGGCTATATCTAAATCTGAACCGATTTCTTCCAAATTTAACAGTGTTCATTCATATAATAAGAAACCTCTTTCTGCCGAATTTCATACTGATCGGATATAAAATAACATTTTTACAGCGCTTACAAGTCAAATCGGGGGTAACGTATATATGGGGGCTATATCTAAATCTGAACCGATTTTCTCCGAATTTTGCAGTATTCCTTCATGTAATAAGAAACCTCTCTTTGCCGAATTTCGCACTGATCGGATATAAAATAACATTTTTACAGCGCTTATATGTCAAATCGGGGGTAATGTATATATGGGGGCTATATCTAAATCTGAACCGATTTCTTCCAAATTTAACAGAGTTCATTCATGTAATAAGAAACCTTTTCCTGCCGAATTTCATACTGATCGGATATAAAATAAAGTTTTTACAGCGCTTACATGTCAAATCGGGGCTAACATATATATGGGGGCTATATCTAAATCTGAACCGATTTTAACCAAATTCAATAGGGATCGTCCTTGGGCCAAAAAAAAGATATGTGTGAAGTTTCGTCGAGATCGGACCATAATTGCGACCTGTACTTTGATTACAAGAATACATGCACAGACGGACAGACAGACAGACAGACAGACGGACAGACAGACAGACAGACAGACGGACAGACGGACATAGCTAAATCGACTCAGAAAGTGATTCTAAGTCGATCGGTATAATAAACGATGGGTCTATTTCTTCTCCTTTTGGGTGTTACAAACAAATGCACAAAGTTATAATACCCTGTACCACAGTGTGGTGTAGGGTATAATAAATCACTATTTGGTACATTGTTGTTGTTCCATTTGAAGTTATTGTTGGTTCCATGCCATGTACCAGTTGGTACGGGATGAGATTGACGCAGTGAATTGGGAAAACTGGCATTACAGTTCATATTTATATTGGGGTTGGCATTAGGTTGTCGTCTTGATGAAATTTGTTTACGTTGACGAATTTCAATATATGATTGTTTATTGGGGCACTTATCAGAAAACGATTGGTGATCTCCTCCACAATTAGCACATTTGATGATATTTTCTTTGCACTCTGACGTTTTGTGAGATCCAGCACAGTTTGCACAAAATGTTTTAACACTACATCGGCTAGCACCGTGGCCAAACATTTGGCAATTGTAGCATTGTGTTATTTGGGATTTGCATAAAAATATAAATTCAAGGGCGCGAGCCGATTTTTTCACAACCAGTTTGACATCTAAGCACTTCAGACACAATTTTGGGATCTTGTTTGTCAAGACCAAACAGCAAGGCTTTATATGGTTTCTCATTCTTTGTTTCATGTGTAAAAAACTCGTACTTGTTTACCAAAACTTTGGATATGTCGTCGACATCTGCCTTGGATTGGCAGAATAATTTAATACCGATAGAAATTTTCCGTACCGAATATTTTTCGATTTTGGCTGATTGGCACAACGCATGGACTTCCTCCATTTTTACCTTCAAGATAGTGCTGGGCGATATATGTATTTTTGTATGTTTTTCTACTATGACTTCATTATCAATAGTATCTTCATCCACGGTTTGAAGAGGTGCAAAATAATTATTTGACCGAATCACATTGGACGGGTTATTAAGTTTATTTTTCTTATTCATATTGTACACTAGATAGGGTCATAAAAAAAAGTTGCGTATCTCACCCCCTAGATTTGAAGATTATTCGAAGACAATTTCAGAAAAAAAATTTCATATTTTTTGTTGCACCCTACATACCGCCCTTTTAGTTTTCTTTATCCTGTGTTGCTATTTGAAGTCCGATCGTAATGGGATGCATATCGTTGTTCACGTTTTGGAAAGGGCTATATTTCGTCCAATGGCCATTTTTGACTCCGAGGTCAAATTCGATAATTGACCTCTGTTATCTCTTTTTCTACCCCCCTTATTTGGTCTTGTTTTGAAACAATAATAAAGGCATTTAAAAATAATTAAACTTTCGTCTTTAAAGTACTCAGTTTTATTCATAAACAAAAAAGTTACATAGGGTTCAAAATTGTAAAATATATGCTGAGGTCAAACTCGAGTAGTTTCTTTTAGTATCGTCTCTGTCTCACTCTCTCTCGCAGACACATGAATAACCCAATGCCACAAACACACAACTACTATGGCGGTTCTTTACAGCATCAACAAATTAAATTTGCGGGATTCTCTAACAAATTTTGAATCTTTTTTAAGGAAGAATATAAGAATACATTCACTTTGTTTTCCCATTCACCCTACACTCCACCAAAATAGTATTTTTTCCACTAATTCCTGATTTAATCTAGTATGATATTTTTGTATGATACGTCGATGATCATCTCTTGACAACGACAACACTTCTTCCTGACTTCAGTTTTGAATCCGAAGTAAATATTTACTAGTGACTTCAGTTATTTGATTTTCAACCCCCGTAAATAACACTTATTTTGAAACACATGGGAAGGCATTTGTATGTAAGTTAAATATGGTGTTCAAACAAATTAATCATGTCTATAACATTTTATTAATAATTCTCTATAACTTATTTGCTTATGAATACATTTAAAATTTGAATCAGCTATAAAAAAATTTACTGATAGTTTTTTCGAATTTCTGTTTTTTTATGGAAATGTTGAACTTTTTCATTTAATAATGCAATACAAAATCATTCATATGACTACCAAAACTGGCTCGGCAGTACCTCATCCGCTCATCCCAATTTTTCAGCACATATTCTATTGCTTCGAGTCGAATCTCTTCAATGGCAACTTATGGTGATTTCGTTTCTGAAAAATAATATCACTACATCATGTTGCTACATTTTAAAAATTCCCCCTGCACGTACTGCTAATTTCGCATTTTGCATGCGAACAATCGAACAAAAATCGTGCGGTGAGTAAAACCCATTCCTACATTATAGCGCAACCATTTGATAGTGCATTAAGCATGTACGCTTTCAATTAGGCTTGGTTCTGAAGTTTGGTTTTTGACGGTGCAACACTCCACATCGTGGACTGGGCTGAGTGTGGAAAATATATATTTGCGGAGTGTAAATTTTAAAATTTTTTTACACAAACGAAATCATCATTAGTTTTCATGTTTCAACGCTTCAATTGTCTTTGGATGCTTTGCATAGCATTTATCCTTAATGGGTTCCCACCGAAAATAATCCAAAGGACTCAAATCACAATGCAAGGTAATCGGTAATTCAAATTTTAAATGGCCCACCCTTTATAGTGAAAGTAGAAAATCTGGTAAAAAATCCAAAGACGTATGGAAGAAAAGTAGACCTTCAAGAGATGATCCACGAGGTATCATACGTAAAGATAGGATAATAAATATGGAGTCAGTGGCAAAAATACTATTTTAGTGGAGTGTAGGGTGAATGTGAAAACAAAGTGATTTTCAACATTTGCTAGAGAATCCCGCAAATTTGATTTGTTGATGCTGGACCGAACTGCCATAGTGATTGTGCGTTTGTGGCATTGGGTTATTCATGTGTGTGTGAGAGAGAGACAGAAAACGAGGTCAAAAGAAACTAGTCGAATTTGACTCCAGCATATATTTTACAATTTTAAACCCTATGTAACTTTTTTGTTTATGAATAAAACTGAGTACTTTAAAGACAAAAGTTTAATTATTTTTAATTGCCTTTATTATCGTTTCAAAATAAAAAAGGGGGTAGAAAACGAGATAATAGAGGTCAATTATCGAATTTGACCTCGGAGTCAAAAATGGCCAGTGGACAAAATATAGCCCTTTCCAAAACGTGAACAACGGTATACATCCCGTTACGATCGGACTTCAAATAGCAACACAGGATAAAGAAAACTAAAAGGGCGGTATGTAGGGTGCACCAAAAAAATTAAAAAAAATTTTCTGAAATTGTCTTTGAATAATCTTCAAATCTGGGGGGGTGACAAACGCAACTTATTTTTCTTTGTTGGGCATCGACCCTATCTATTGTACACGCACGGTGCGTTTATATCATCGTGACCACGTGCACGTTTAATTTTATTGTTTTGTTTTGTTCACAACGTTCTAAGTATGTTTATTGTTGTTGTTGTTTTAAATAGTAATCACGCAATGTAATATTGTTACACACAGAGACGTCTGTTTCTAACAAGAGCAAGAGAGTGACTGCTTTATACATTTTATTGAGATGAATTCTTGCCAAAATAGAATATAAACTGCAAAGTTTAGCCAAATTTTTTAGATAATGTGGTGTTTATGGCTTAAATGAGCTTTTTGGGAGCGACATCTATAGGTGGACTATAACAAAATATAAATTGATTTAATTTTTTTTTACTAAAATGAATTTTTGTCTTAATTAAATTCAAACTGCAAAGATTCAGGTAAAATGATTAGAACATATTGTTTTTCCAACAAGAAGTGTTATTTTGGTATTCAAAGAAAAATGCAATTTTTTGAGATAAATGAAGAAGGAAGAAGAAGTCAAAAGATCTCGGTGTCCAATTGTGATCACCTCTTCGAGAGATAACACGGTCCGGAAACTTCCCGTAACAAATCAATGGGTTCGTTGCTTGAGTGGCACGTAGCACCGTCTTGTTGAAAGTAAACGTTGACCAGATCAATACCATCCAACACCGACCATAAAAAATCATTAATCATCTCTCGATAGCGCAATCCATTTACCGTAACTGTTGATCCGACCTCATTTTCGAAAAAGTAAGGTCCAATGACCCCGCCGGACCATAAACCGCACCAAACAGTCACACGGTGATTATGAAAATGCTTCTCAACAATAACTCTTGGGTTTTCCGAGTCCCTGTTGCGATAATTTTGCTTGTTGACGTAGCCACCGAGGTGGAAATGGGCCTCATCAGTGAAGATGATTTTTCGATGGAATTCCGGATCATTTTCATGCATTTCAAGGACCCAATCAGCAAAGACACGACGTTGTTAATGATCGGTCGGCTTGAGTTCTTGTGTTAACTGAACTTTATAAGCCTTAAGACCCAGGTCTTTATGCAATATATGGTGTAATGACGTTTGTGGAATGCCCAATTCCAAAGAACGACGAGGAAAGGACAAACCTGGTTTTTCTTCAACACTTTGGGCTACAGCAGCAATATTCTCAGTTGTTCTTGAGCGACGTGCACGGGTTTTATTCTTCACATCACTAACTTGTCCCAACAGCTTGAATTTTTCCACCAATTTCTGTATTGTGATCCGACAAGGTGCTTCACGACGACCCAAAAATGCTTTAGTTTTGCGAACCGTGACTGCAACATTTTCACCATTTTTGTGGTGAATTTTAATAATTTCAATGAGTTGTTGAATCGTGTATCGTTCCATTTTTAGTAATGGCGTAGTTACTACTTGTAAAATGTCAAAGAATAAAAGCTTCAAAAGTGACAGCTACCGAAATACCGGGTGATTCAAAATAACACTCTTGTTGGAAAACCCTATATTTACGGCTTAACTACGTATATTTTGGAGCGACCTCTATAGGGTGACTATAACGAAATATGAACGATTTGTAAAATTTTTGCTGTGATTGAAGTCTTGTCAAAATATAATACAAACTGCAAAGTTTCTGCTAAATTGCTTTAAAAATGTGGTACCTATGGTTCAAAACCCGTATTTGGGAGCGACCTCTATAGGGGAGCCATATAGAAACATTGACCAATATGGCCCATTTGTAATCCCAAACAATCTGCAACTATAGGAAATATTTTTACCAAATTCGATCAACCTAGCTCTATTATTACGGACTGTAGCGTGTTTACAACAGACGGACATGGCTAAATCGTCTTAAAATTTTACGGCGATTAAGAATGCATATACTAGGGTGATGACTTTTTGATTTTTTTCTCAATTTGTTTTTCCTGTTGCACGAATGAATGAACTTTAGCCCATTATTGACTAAAATAACGTTATTCCATTTAAATATTGAAAAAGGTCACGCACAAACCACTTTAAAATTATATTTTTGTGAAAAAATTTAAGTTTTTTCTTTTTTGTTAAATCATATAAATCCAAAACGGAAAAAGTGTAAAGTCTTAAACCCTTCACGAAAAGCCACATAACCTATGAACAAAATGAGACATTGATCATAGAAATCGATGAACATCTTTCGTTTTTATACCCTACACCACACTGTGGTACAGGGTATTATGACTTTGTGCATTTGTTTGTAACACCCAAAAGGAGAAGAGATAGACTCGTTGTTTATTATACCGATCGACTTGTAATCACTTTCTGAGTCGATTTAGCTATGTCCGTCTGTAGATATATTTTTGTAATCAAAGTACAGGTCGCAATTATTCGGAGAAAATCGGTTCAGATTTAGATATAGCCCCCATATATAAGTTAGCCCCGATTTGACATCTAAGCGCTTTAGAGACTGTATGTTATATCCGATCAATACGAAATTCGACAGAAAGAGGTTTCTATTTTACATGAATGAGTTTTCAGGGAAAATCGATTCAGATTTATATAAAGGGTGTCCCAAGAAGAGCGCAATTTTTTAATTTTAAATAAAACACAGATATTTAAGAAAAAATCGTGAAACTTTATTATATCGTAAAGTAGACAGAATGAGGTTATGTATGGAACAATATATCGTGCAGATGGCCGCCGCGGCTTTGCTGGCATGCACGCGATCTTTTAATGAAATTTTCAATGACCGTTTTGCATGAATGCTGCGGTATTTCATTAATGCAGCGTCCAATTTCGTCTTTTAAGGCTTGAGTCGTCGTCGGCTTATTCGCGTAAACCATCGACTTCAAAAAACCCCAAAGAAAAAAATCTAATGGTGTTAAATCGCACGATCTAGGCGGCCAATTCTGATCTCCAAAACGCGAAATAACACGACCGGGAAATGACTGATGCAGCAATTGAATTGTTTCTCTGGCTGTATGACATGTGGCGCCGTCTTGTTGGAACCACATGCCCTCCACATTCATTTCTTCAATTCTAGGCAAGAAAAAACTGGTTATCATTTCACGATACCGAACACCATTGACTGTTTGCGCTTGACCTGCCTCATTTTCATAAAAAAAAGGTCCAATGAATGTATCTCTTTGGTAAAAACGTTGACGACTTTTTTATGACTCTCAGAATTAAAGAAAATTAGTAAGAAACAAGAGGGTATTATTATATATCTGTATATATATATTATACATCTGCTTACAGTGACTTTAAAAAATTATCCAAAATGCCGATAAATGAAAATTTTAAAATCAATCATGCGTGAGGTTTTTTCGTCGAATCACCCTATATGTAAGATTTTATCTAATCTTAAATAAAAACTCATCTAAATATGATACAGGGAAAAGGGTTGTATAAAAGTCATCACCCTAATATATACTTTATGGGGTCTCAGATCAATATTTAGAGGTGTTACAAATGGAGTGACAAAATGAATAAAGCCCCATCCTATGGTGGAGGGTATAAAAAATATTAAAAACGGTACACGATGAAAAAAATCGCTTCTGTAGCATATTGTCCCAAACATATTCTGCTTCAAATATATATATGATTACAGTATGCTACAAAAATATATAATATTTGTCACACATACATATTATATGTTTTGGAAGATGATGTTCTAAAGCAATATTTGATTCTATCCTAATATTATTTTATTTGCATAATATAATTATATCGTATAATTTTGGATATGACTTGGACTATGTAGAAATTAAAAATGGGAACTTTAAAACAGAAGTTGTAAGGTATAGGTACCCTATACCCTAAAAAAATAAAATATTAAGAAATTCTATTCAAAATATTTTATTCCGATTTAGTAAATTTGTGGTTAAAAATATTATTTAATAGGGGTGTCCAACCATAATGCACGATGATAATTGGGAGTCACACCTTAACGTCAAATTTGTTGCCCAACTGAATTTTACATTTCTTTGTTTCAGTGTTTGACAAATTCTACCATGGAGATCTACACATTTGAGCAGCGCGTTAAAATTGTTGAATGCATTTCGACGACGACGAGGCACACTTTCACCTCACGACAAGGCACACTTTCACCTCAGTGAATTCGCTAACAAGCCGCTTTTGGGCAAATCAGAATCCACAAGTGATTATTGAAAAGCCGATGCATCCACAAAGAGTGACTGTTTGGTGCAATTTATGGGCTCGCGGAGTCATCGAGCCGTACTTCTTCGAAAATGAGTTCGACTAAGCAGTTACCGTGAAAGGTGTACGCTATCGCGAGATGATAACGGACTTCATGTGACCAAAAAAGGAGGATATGGACCTGGACGATATGTGGTTCCAACAGGATGGTGCCACTTTTCGCACAGCCAATGAAACAATGACTCTTTTGCGCGAGATATTCAATGACCGTATTATCTCAAGCCGTAAAGATGTTAATTGTCCGCCACGATCATAAGATTTGTCACCGTTGGACTTCTTTCTTTGGGGATATTTAAAAGAAAAAGTGTACGTCAATAAGCCAAGAACAATTCAAGAGCTAAAGAGTGAGATAATTCGGCACATTAACAACATTGAACCTCATTTCTCGGAGTCACCATTGATTAGAGGTATGCCACCGAAGCCGTGGCGAACATTTGGCCGATATTTTGTTTCATACATAATTGTCACAGATCCTTCTACCATAATAATATATATTAAGATACATAATTCCCTGCAAAATATTTGTTTTATTTAAAATTAACAGCGTGCTTTTTGGTTGGATCACCCTTAATTTATATATCTAGTTGTTATTATTGTCAAAATATGAAAATTCATGGTGTTATTTTTCAGAGAATTCTTCTGGTAGCAGCCCTAGAAGATAAAGTCATTTATTATGTAGAAAAACAACAAAAATTTTAAGTCTACAAAAAAAACGTGAATGTTACCTAAAAACCGATGACATTTTTTAATTCTGCACAACAAAAACCATTTAAAAATGAAATTTTATTGCATTCAGACAACTCCTTCTAATTTTGTCCAATTCTACAATGAGAAGAGAGCAGTTTACGCCCTAAACGCCACTAACATTAAAGTATACCAATCGACTAAGAATCACTAGAAGATTCGATCTAAAAATCCATGTCTGTCTGTCCGTCCTTCTTAATTATTTGTTTGCAAAGCACAGGCGCAATTCAACTCCGAAGAACTTTATTGCACCAAAGAAGAAGCCTATTGAAATCGAATAAAGTCGGTTCAGACTACCCTTTAGAATTCACATTTCTGAACAGAACTTTTTACAATTTAGCAACAGTTTCTTAAAGCAAGAACAACAACTTAAGAATATCAGTGCAGATTTAGTTAACTACATTTGTATACCCTACACCACACTGTGGTACAGGGTATTATAACTTTGTGCATTTATTTGTAACACCCAAAAGGAGAAGAAATAGACCCATCGTTTATTATACCGATCGACTTAGAATCACTTTCTGAGTTGATTTAGCTATGTCCGTCTGTCTGTGCATGTATTCTTGTAATCAAAGTACAGGTCGCAATTATGGTCCGATCTCGACGAAACTTTACACATATCTTTTTTTGGCCCAAGGACGATCCCTATTGAATTTAGTTAAAATCGGTTCAGATTTAGATATAGCCCCCATATATATGTTACCCCGATTTGATATGTAAGCGCTGTAAAAACTTTATTTTATATCCGATCAGTATGAAATTCGCCAGAAAGAGGTTTCTTATTATATGAATGAACACTGTTAAATTTGGAAGAAATCGGTTCAGATTTAGAAATAGCCCCTATATATACGTTACCCCCCATTTGACATGTAAGCGCTGTAAAAATGTTATTTTATATCCGATCAGTGCGAAATTCGCAAAGAGAGGTTTCTTATTACATGAAGGAATACTGCTAAATTCGGAGAAAATCGGTTCAGATTTAGATATAGCCCCCATATATATGTTACCCCCGATTTGACATGTAAGCGCTGTAAAAACTGTATTTTATATCCGATCAGTGCGAAATTCGGCAGAAAGAGGTTTCTTATTACATGAAGGAATACTACCAAATTCGGAGAAAATCGGTTCGGATTTAGATATAGCCCCCATATATATGTTACTCCCGATTTGTATTTTATATCCGACCAGTACGAAATTCGACAGAAGGAGGTCTTTTTACATGAATGAGTATTCAGGGAAGATCGTGCCCAGTGGGCCACTTTTGGTAAGCAGAACTGGCGCTGTGGGATGAACCAAACGTAATGTTACGGTGCCCAAATTATGTTCCTCATGATTTGGCATCGAACCGCTATAGAAGTTGTATTTTACTTCCGATCATTAAAATTTTCAAGAAAGATGTTTCTCAATGTAGGAACAAATATTGCTTAATTTAGCGATTATCGTTTCAGAATTAGATAATATGTTCCTACCCATTTACCGGTTATTCCAAATTATTATGGCAATGACCCTTATCGCATTGTTAGGGAGGTGTAGGGTATTATATAGTCGGCTCCGCCAGACTGTATTGTTTTGTACTTTCAGAAGTCTTATATAAGATAAAAAATTAGGGGTTCAACGATTTGGAATTAAAATTTTTTACTTCTAGTTTTAATGGTTAAAATGTGTTCCAAAAAGTAAATCAAAGACTAAAAATTGAACTGTTGTTTACTTAACTAAAATATAATAAATTGCAGCATATGATGAAAGATATAATTTATTAAATGTAAGTCAAAGCCTATACTATCCTGAAAATTTGAAAGTTTTGTTTTAGATTATAGTTTTCTATTATTTTTCTACACAGACATGTAATTTTCCCGGCGAAACGAATGATGTTCATATAGAAAAGCCAACTACATCAAACTCTCCAGCTTCCATTAACCCAAACGTTATATCACCATATGATATAGGTTTATTCGTTAACAAGTCACCTTCGGAGAGCATCGATTATATGGATTGTCTTCAAGAAAAAATCTGGATTCTTCCGGATAATTATAGTTTTTCAGTGACTGGGCAAGGAAGTTTAAAATTCTAACTTTCTTGGTTACATAAATATAAATGATTGGCGCACTCCGCGAATTAAGTCGGTGCTTTCTGTAAAATATGTGTACTATTTGATCCTAGGGATACAGAAGTGCTTAACCAAAAATTAGGAAACTTGGTATCAAAACCATTTAATAATTGAATACCATAGAAACAGTATTGAAAGCTGAAATGAGATCTAGCCACAGCGTCAGTTCGTAAACGCAAATAGAAAGCATTTGGAAGCAATAATTTTTGGTCGACAAGGCTTAGTACTAGGAGGAAGTTGTGATACAGATACATTTTGTGATACAGATTAGAGCTCTAGTAAGGTATCGGGCGATAACGGATTCAAACTTCAACTTGGTTGTAAGTTGCGCATAAAAAGTAGTCCCAGTTACAAATTGTCTCGGCACTATCCAAACCATATACCACTTTTTTTAATATCCTAAAAGGCAAATAGCTCTTCGAGAAGCAATTTCTAATAACAGGAATGATAAAAGCGGTTTTTCGCAACTCGATGGGTAGAACAACATGAGTCTATTGAAATAAATCGATACCTCCATTCTAAACTATGCTAATTACTAAAAGGTAGTTTTTCAGGAGAGGCGATCAAAGTTTGATAATTTTTCAAATCGATTGGTCCGATTCCGCCCACTTTTGGTCCAGTCCCGTAGACTGCCACCAGATACATATGCACAAAATTACAGTACTCTCGCTAACAAATTGTGGAGGATATCTACATTTCAAAATTCGGGCGAGGCCACGCCCATTGGTACGATCCCGCCCACTTTTGGACCAATCACGTGGACTACCACCAGATGCATATGCACCAAATTACAGCACTCTCGCTAACAAATTGTGTAAGATATCGCAATTTAAAAATTTGTCTTATGTGGGCGTGGCCACGCCCATAGGTCCGATCCCGCCCTTTTTTGGACCAATCCCGTGGACTACCACCAGATACATATGCACCAAATTACAGCACTCTCGCTAACAAATTGTGTAAGATATCTCAATTCCATAATATGGCTTATATGAGCGGGGCTACGCCCATTGGTCCGATCACGCCCATTTTTGGACCAATCACGCAGACTGCCACCAGATACATATGTACAAAATTACAGCACCCTCGCTAACAAATTGTGCACGATATCTCAATTTTAAAATTTGTCTTATGTGGGCGGGGCCACGCCCACTTGATATATCGAAAATTCAGGTACCCTATTTTCACCACGCCCCACATATGTACATTCTGTGAAAATTTCAAGAAGATCGGTCCAGCCGTTTAGGCGTCTATTCGGTACAAACAAACCAACAAACAAACAAACACACATTCTTCTTTATATATATAGATAGATTTATACACCGCCATGTATAAAATACTTGTTTCTATAATAATATAGAAACAAAATGGTCTTGAAGCCGGGAGAATGTCCTAGTTAGAATCACATAGAAAACTGTTATTTAGACTTAACGTATTGGAACGTGTAAGGAAGGCCAACTTTGCCTTATATTCCTGCAAAAAGGCTGTAGGGTCGCGGTGGGGTCTCTCTCCTAAAATCGTCCACTGGATATATGGCAGTAGTTCGTCCTATACTGCTATACGGCATTGTGGTATGGTGGACGGCAACTGACAAACTAACCATCACCAACCTACTAACAAAGGTTCAAGCCTTAAGGACTACAGCGACCGAGTCTCTACAAGCCCTACTCCATATACTGCCGATTAATACTGTGGCGAGCGAAGCTGCAACCAAAGCGGCAATAAGATTAAACTGCCTATCAAGAGGCAATCAGGCAGTCCAACGAAAGATGGGCACGCCAAAAGATTGGGTATTGACTCTAATGAGTTCTGAAGAAGCTGTGGAGATGAGGAAGAAGTGGAGAGCATTGAGCACTTGCTATGCAACTGCCCCGCTCTGGGTAAACGACGACTGGACATACTGGGGTCGGCTATTCTAGGCAGCCTAACAGATCTTTCCAGTACCGATATTCGTACTAGCAATACATTTGTATATCAAACAGGTTGGTTTGATGAGGGGCATTTCCCGTGGTAACACTAGGGACCTAAACTGGTCTATGTGAGCTTGTAGTAAAAAATACGGCTGCCACCCTAACATAAACCTAAGCCTAAACCATATCGGCCAACGTTTTGAAATAGTCCACATATAGAAGAAACTTTCAAGTTTCTCCTTTAAAGAATAGTCAAAAAAATATCATACTTCATGAGTAAAGGTAATTTTTAATGGCAATGACTTATAACGCTCACACACAAGAAGCTCACTTTTAACGAGTTAATAAGCGAATATTAATGTGTAATATGTATACATTTTTTAAACTAACGCACCATTATTCGTTTCGCAATATTTGAGATTGCTGCAAACATTTTCTTGCCTTTAATTCAGCTGAAACAACAGACTCCTCAAAAACAGAGAAATGTCATACATACATGCTAGACGAAGCAGAAAAGAAGGGGAAAGTTGTTTAATTTAATTTTTCGTATATTTTTGCAGTGTAAACATGTTGGATGCCGAAAGTAAAAGTAAACACAGTAGGCATCCATTCTCAGCACATGAAAGGCATAAGTTGAGTTGTTGTATTTATGTGAGTACATAGTAGCGTATTTTTGTTTATAAATATTAAATATAATGTATACGTCAATGTGTCCTTATTGTTTTCTTGGAACCATTTAAACTCGAATTGAAAAGTATATCAATTCATAAGTGATAAATGAATTCAACTTAGGGACTCCATCGCAATGTTACCAAATGAATTTCTCAAAAATTGCCAAAATTGAGCGAGAAATCAAATCGTCAAAATCACTTCTCAAAATCGTCATCACAAATATCTACCACTTTCATATAGCTTTTGAACTTTTTAGGCTAAATAAATATTTCAGAGGAGATAGTATGTATTAAAAAGTACTCTCAGATTCCTTAGAAATGGATATATTCCTTAGAAATTTAGTAAAAAAAATCAACATTAAAACACATTCCAACGTTCTTAAAAATAAATGCATATATTAATATATTTAAAAAATATATATTTGCAAACTTTCTTTCACAAATAAAATATGTGTTTACAAACAATGATGTTGTTTAAGATGTTTTCCAAATATATTTTATTAAAAAACTGTCAGCAGCATTAGGTTTTGTTTTACAGAACCTATTTTTAATTTATAAATATTCCAATTCAACACTTGTTTTCAATCCATCAATGCAATTTTTCGTTACGAAAGATTATACGATATAAATTTTAATCGAAATTTACAAACATACATTACCATGATACATTGCCAAAATACAAACTAATCTTTTGTTCTGAAATATTAGTTTCAAATAAAAACATGTTTGCTTGAAAACATACGTTTGTGTAGAATAACATCCTACCAAACATGTAATATTTGTGTGTGTCAAATATTATATATATTTGGAGGGTACCCTAAATATATGTATGTTTCAAGCAGAGTATGTTTGTGACAATATACTACAGAAGCGATTTTTTTCACCGTGTATATATCATTACCATTGCCATTACATGTAGTCAACAAATAATGTCGTACTTATATTGACATAAATATGTACTTATTTGTAAGTAAGTTTAATTCGGGCATTGTAAAATATGCGGCAACAGCACAATTGGGAACACATATTTTTAAATCTATCTATCTATCTATCTATATATATAAAGAAGAATGTGTGTTTGTTTGTTTGTTGGTTTGTTTGTTTGTTGGTTTGTTTGTACCGAATAGACGTTTAAACGGCTGGACCGATCTTCTTGAAATTTTCACAGAATGTACATATGTGGGGCGTGGTGAAAATAGGGTACCTGAATTTTCGATATATCAAGTGAGCGTGGCCCCGCCCACATAAGACAAATTTTAATATTGAGATATCTTGCACAATTTGTTAGCGAGGGTGCTGTAATTTTGTACATATGTATCTGGTGGCAGTCTACGTGATTGGTCCAAAATTGGGCGTGATCGGACCAATGGGCGTAGCCCCGCCCATATAAGCCATATTATGGAATTGAGATATCTTACACAATTTGTTAGCGAGAGTGTTGTACTTTGGTGCATATGTATCTGGTGGTAGTCCACGGGATTGGTCCAAAAAAGGGCGGGATCGGACCTATGGGCGTGGCCACGCCCACATAAGACAAATTTTTAAATTGCGATATCTTACACAATTTGTTAGCGAGAGTGCTGTAATTTGGTGCATATGCATCTGGTGGTAGTCCACGTGATTGGTCCAAAAGTGGGCGGGATCGGACCAATGGGCGTGGCCTCGCCCGAATTTTGAAATGTAGATATCCTCCACAATTTGTTAGCGAGAGTACTGTAATTTTGTGCATATGTATCTGGTGGCAGTCTACGGGACTGGACCAAAAGTGGGCGGAATCGGACCAATGGGAGTGGCCCCGCCTATATAAGCCAAGCTATCTTGCACAATTTATTAGCGAGAGTGCTGTAATTTTGTGTATATGTATCTGGGGGCATTCTACGTGATTGGTCCAAAAATGGGTGTGGCCCCGCCCATATAAGGCAAATTTTGGAATTGAGATATCTTGAGCAATTTTTTACCGAGAGTGCTGTAATTTTGTGCATATGTATCTGGTGGCAGTCTACGTGACTGGTCCAAAAATGGAAGGGATCGGACAAATGGGCGTGGCCCCGCCCATATATGGCTAATTTTGGAATTGAGATATCTTGAGCAATTTCTTAACGAGAGTGCTGCAATTTTGTGTATACATATCTGGTGGCAGTCTGCATGACTGTTCCAAAAATGGGCGGGATCGGACTAATGGGCGTGGTCCCTCCCATATAAGACAAATTTTGGAATTGAGATATCTTGAGCAATTTTTTAGTGAGAGTGCTGCAATTTTGTGTATATATATCTGGTGACAGTCTACGTGACTGGTCTAAAAATGGGCGGGATCGGAGAAATGGGCGTGGCCCCGCCCATATAAGGCAAATTTTGGAATTGGGATATCTTGAAAAAAAATTTAATCACAGTGCTGCAATTTAGTTTATATATATCTGGTCTACGTGACTGGTCCAAAAAGGGGGCTGGATCGGACAAATGGGCGTGGTCCCGCCCATATAAGGCTAATTTTTGAATTGAGATATCTTGAGAAATTTTTTAGCGATAGTGCTGTAATTTTGTGTATAAGTATCTGGTGACAGTCTACGTGATTGGTCCAAAAATGGGTGGGATCGGATCAATGGACGTGGTCCCGCCCATATAGGCCAAATTTTGAAATTGAGATATCTTACACAATTTGTTAGCAAGAGTGCTGACTTTATGCTTATATATATGTATCTGTTGACAGTCTACGTAATTGGTAGAAAAATGGGTGGGATCGGACCAATGGGCGTGGCCCTGTCCAAATTAAGATATATTGCACAATTTATAAGCGATAGAGCTGCAATTTTGTGTATATGTATCTGGAGGCTGTCTACGTGATTGCCACAAAGCCAATATTTTAAATTGATGTGTCTTGCACAATTTGTTAGCGAGAGTGCTGTAATTTTGTGTATATGTATCTGGTGGCAGTTTAGGTTATTTGTCCAAGAATGGACGGGATCGAAAAATGGGCGAGTTCGCACCAATGGGCTTGGCCCCGCCCATATAGTTAAATTTTTAAATTGAGATATCTAGCACAATTTGTTAGCGAGATTGTTGTAATTTTGTGTATATTTATCTGATGACAGGCTACGTGAATTGTAAAAAAATTGCAGGGATTGGACTAATGGTAGCGACCCCGCGCACATGAGCCATGTTTTGAAATTGATATATCTTGAGAAATTTTTTAGAGATATTGCTGAGTTTTTTGTATATGTATTTGGCGGCAGTCTACGTTATTAGTCCAAAAATAGACGGGATCAGAAATCTGAAATCAGGGGCAACGAAGTGAACCGGGTCCAGCTAGTCTTCTATCTATATATATAAAAGAGAATGTCTGTTTGTGGGTTTGTTTGTTTGTTTGTTCCGTATAGACGTCTAAACGGCTTGACCGATCATCTTGAAATTTTCACAGAATATACATGTATTGGGGGTGCTGAAAATAGGGTACTTGAATTTTAGATATATCAAGTGGGCGTGGAGCCGCCCATATGGGTCAAATTTTGGTATTGAGAACAATTTTTAACTAGAGTGCTGAAATTTTGTGTGTATGCATTTAGTGTCAGATTATGTGAATTTTCAAAAAAAGGGCGGAATCGGTCCAATGGGCGTGGCCCCGCCCATATAAGGCAAATTTTTAAACTGAAATATTTTCCACAATTCATTAGCGAGATTTCTGTGGTTTAGTGTATATGTATCAGGGAACAATCTACGTGATTGGTCCAAAAATGGGCGGGATCGGACCAATAGGCGTGGCCCCGCCCACATAGACCAAATTTTAAAATTTCGATATCTTGCACAATTTGCTATCGGGGGTGCTGCAATGCTGTGTATATGTATCTGGTGGCATTCTACGTAATTGGTCAAAAAATGGGCGGGATAGAACCAATGGGCGTGGCCCGCCCATATAAGCCAAATTTTGAAATTGATATATCTTGCACAATTTGCTAGCTAGAGTGCTGTAATGTTATACATATGTATCTGGTGACAGTCCACGTGATTGGTCCAAAAATTTACGGGATCGGACCAATGAGCGTGGCACCGCCCATATAAGCCATATTTTACAAATGTGATATCTTGCACAATTTGTTAGCGAGAGACCTGGAATTTTGTGTGTATATATCCGTTGGCGATCTACGTGATTGGTCCAAAAATGGGCGCGTTCGGACCAATAAGCGTGGCCCCGCCCATATAAGCCAAATTTTGAAATTGAGATATTTTGTACAATTTGTTAGCGAGAGTGCTGGAATTTTGTGTATATGTATATGGTGTAGTCTACGTTATTGGTCCAAAAATGGGCGGAATCGGAACAATGGGCGTGGCCCCGCCCATATAAGCCAACTTTCGAAATTCAGATATATTGAACAATTTGTTACCGCGAGTGCTCTAATTTCGTGTATATATATCTGGTTGTAGTCTACGTGATTGGTCCAAAAATGAGCGGCATCGAACCAATGGGCGTGGCCACGTCCATATAAGCCAAATTTTGAAATAGAAATATCTTGCACAATTTATTATCGAGAGTGCTGCAGTTTTGGGCATACATATGTATCTGACGACTAAATTTTTTAAATTTTGAAATTGAGACACATATCTTGCACAATTTTTAGCGAGAGTGTTGTCTGGTGGTCGTCTACGTTATTGGTCCAAAACAGGTTCGGGATCAGATCAATGACCGTGGCCCCGCCCATATAAACTAAATTTTGAAATTGAGATGTCTTACACAATTTTTTAGCGAGAGAAAGTGGCAGGATCGGATCAATGGGCGTGGCCCCGCCCATATAAACAAAATTTTGAAATTGAGATATCATGCACAATTTGTTAGCGAGAGTGCTGTGATTTTGTGCATCTCACGCAGTCTACGTGATTACACAAAAAAGGGCGGCACCGCCCATAGAAACCTAATTTTGAAATTGAGATATCTTGCATAATTTGTTTAAGTGAGCGCTGTACTTTTGTGTATATGTATCTGGCGGCATTCTACGTGATTGGTCAGGAAATGGGAGGGATCAGACTAATTGGCGTGGCCCCGTCCATGTAAGCCACATTTATTATCGAGAGTGCTGCAGTTTTGGGTATATGTATCTGATGACAGTCTACGTGATTCGCACAAAAATGGGCGGGATCAGACCAATGAACGTGACCCCGCCTATATAAGCCAAATTTTGAAATTGAGATTCATATCTTGCTCAATTTTTTAGCGAGAGTGCTGTAATTTTTTGCATATGGATCTGGTGATAGTCTACGTGAATGGTCCAAAAAGGGTTGCGATCGGACCAATGGGCGAGGCCCCAACCTTATAAGCAAATTTCTGAAATTGAAATACCTTGAACAATTTGTTAGCGAGAGTGTTGCCATTTTGTGAATATGCATTTGATGGCAGTCTACGTAATTGGTTAAAAAATGGACGGAATCGGAAATCTGAAGTCTGGGGCAACGAAGTGGACAGGGTCCAGCTAGTATTATATATTTCTGAATAAATAAATTATATTTGAAAATCAATAAAATGTATGTGGAACGCATATGTTAATATATTAGAACAAAATATTTTGGCGAACCAATTTTCTCAAAAGAATATATTTAAATACAAATAAAAGTATTGTTTATGAATATCTCCAAATATAATTTATTTAGGAAAAAATTTTCAACGCTTTGCTGAATTTTTCGAACTTCAATTTTAATTTTTTTCTTTGTGTTCGAAATATATATTCCAGTTAAAAATTGCATAGGTTTAGGTTAGGGTGGCAGCCGTATTTGTGTTATTCAAGCTCACATAGACCAGTTTAAGTCTCTAGTTTTACCACGGGCTGAAATGCCCCTCATCGAAACCAACCTGTTTGATATACAAATTTATCGATAGTACGAATATCGGTACTGGAAAGATCTGGTAGGCCGTCCCCAGTATGTCCAGTCGTCGTTTACTCAAAGCGGGACAGTCGCATAGCAAGTGCTCAATGCTCCCCACTTCTTCCTCATCACCACAGCTTCTGCAGAAGTCATTAGAGTCAATACCAATCTTTTGGCGTGTTCACCGATCAAACAGTGTCCCGTCAGAACTGATGATAACGTAGACAATCTTTGCCTATCTAGAGCAAGGAGATATTTTGATCTTCTCAGTTCATACCGTTGGACTGCCTGATTACATCTTGCCTAAGCCAAAGCTTGCACGGGGATAGTGGCGCACCAATATATGCAAATTCTTCGAGAATTTGTAATGTCGTCCCTTTCCTAGAAAGTTCATCTGCTTTGCAGTTCCCCGGGATATCCCTCTGCCCAGGCACCTATATAAGGGGTATATTAAACTGCTCAGCCATCTCGTTAAGAGATCTGCGGCTGTCGAGGGCTGCTTGTGAATTTAGGGATGTTGCCTCCAGAGAATTGATGGCAGCCTGGCTGTCGAAATAAATTACAACGCCAGTGTTGATTACTATGTTGCGACTCAGACACTTGGCTACCTCCCATAATGCCATTATTTCGGCTTGATAGACACTGCAGGAATCTGGTAGTCTTTGAGCTATATCCAAACTAAGTTCTGCACAGTGTACTCCAGAGCCAACCTTTTCATCAAGCTTCGAACCATCCGTGTAAAAGTGGAGATGGTTTCTATTACCTGGTATTCTTCCAACCCATTCATCTCTGGCGGGAATCATAGTAATGTAATTTTTCTCGAAGGTGTACACAGTTGGTATATAGTCCACTCGGTCGGTTACTATAGCACTACACTTTGATATCTATTCATTCGAAAAATCGATAAAAACTGCTCAAATTATCACATGAGAAAGAAAATATGCTGAGTTGTTAAATGAATAATAGCCAAAATAAAACTACTAAGTAGCGTGATACTTAAGTCACATTCTTGAGAATATATGTGCTAATTTTCAGCATATTCCTTCTAATAGGAGGTCTCAGTTATCAAGATGGTACATTTTCGTTGTATAGTTCTACATATTTACAAAGATTTAGGTTTGTTTCATAAAAGAGGCTTCCGAAAGCATAAACATAACACTCACGTTTTTGATAGCGAGAACTGACCACTGGCCAAAATCCGATTGTGTAAAACGTCAGGGGTATATAAAACACTCGAGTCTATCCACATGCACAGTTTCAGTTTTCAGCGGCCAAGTGGTCAAAAATCACTTGGGGTAAAATCACAACCGTTGGAGATCTGTATGTATGCACATCAGTTTTTTGTAGGCTCATAGCTTTTAAAAGATTTTGTTCAGTACTGAAAGTGCGACAATCGCTTTGGTCACTGCAGTTTGACCTCAGGGTAGATACTGAATATTTATTTTCGCATCCCCTTTATGTTATGTAAGTACATTTACATTTTTAGATTATTAGCTCTTAAATAACTATTAAAATCACTGAAATAATGAAAACCAGTACCCTACACAACTCTCGTAATATTGAATAACTCTGATATATAAATTTTGTAATTCATGTATAAATTGTTTACATAAATTTACTTTTGGGACATTTTATACTTAAATAATACCCCGTACCACAGTGTGGTGTAGGGTATAAAAACGATTGGATCTAAAGAGCCAAATCGGATGAAACATATATATGGGAGCTATAGCTAAATCTTTACCGATTTTCTTCAAATTCGGCAGTGTTGGTTCATAGATCAAGAAACTCTACCATTCTAAATTTCAAAATGATTGGATGTAAAATACAGCTTCTACAGGACTAAAGGGCCAAATCGGACGAAACATGTATATGGGAGCTATAGCTAAATCTTTACCGATTTTCTTCAAATTCGGCAGTGTTGGTTCATAGATCAAGAAACTCTACCATTCTAAATTTCAAAACGATTGGATGTAAAATACAGCTTCTATAGAACTAAAGGGCCAAATCGGACGAAACATATATATGGGAGCTATAGCTAAATCTTAACCGATTTTCTTCAAATTCGGTAGTGTTGGTTCGTGGATCAAGAAACTCTACCATTCTAAATTTCAAACTGATTGGATGTAAAATACATACAGCTTCTTCAGGACTAAAGAGCAAAATCGGACGAAACATATATATGGGAGCTATAGCTAAATCTTAACCGATTTTCTTCAAATTCGGCAATGTTGGTTCATGGATCAAGAAACTCTACCAGTCTAAATTTCAAAACGATTGGATGTAAAATACAGCTTTTATAGGACTAAATGGCCAAATCGGACGAAACATATATATGGGAGCTATAGCTAAATCTTAACCGATTTTCTTCAAATTCGGTAGTGTTGGTCCATGGATTAAGAAACTCTACCATTCTAAATTTCAAAACGATCGGATATAAAATACAGCTTCTATAGGACTAAAGAGCAAAATCGGACGAAACATATATATTGGAGCTATAGCTAAATCTTAACCGATTTTCTTCAAATTCAGCAATGCTGGTTCATGGATCAAGAAACTCTACCATTCTAAATTTCAAAACGATTTGATGTAAAATACAGCTTCTGTAGGACTAAAGGGCCAAATCGGACGAAACATATATATGGGAGCTATAGCTAAATCTTAACCGATTTTCTTCAAATTCGGCAATGTTGGTTCATGGATCAAGAAACTCTACCATTCTAAATTTCAAAACGATTGGTTGTAAAATACAGCTTCTATAGGACTAAAGGGCCAAATCGGACGAAAGATATATATGGGAGCTATATCTAAATCTGAACCGATTTCAACCAAATTCAATAGCGATCTTAACAGCCGCGAAATACTCTAAACTGCGAAAGATATATATGGGAGCTATATCTAAATCTGAATCGATTTCAACCAAATTCAATACCGATCTTAACAGCTGCGAAATACTCTAAACTGCAAAATTTCAGAACGATCGGAGTGAAATTGCTACCTGTAGTTGACGAACAACTTTAGATGGACAGTAGTGGTAACGTCATTTTTATACCTTACACCACACTGTGGTACAGGGTATTATAAGTTTGTTTCACGGCAGATGTTTGTAACACCTGAAAATAACACAGCTTGACCCACCATAAAGTATACCGATGGACTCAGAATCACTAGCTGAGTCGATTTAAGCATATCTGTCCGTCCGTCTGTCCATGTAAAGTTGTTCGTCGACTACAGGTCGCACTTTCACTCCGATCGTTCTGAAATTTTGCAGTTTAGAGTATTTCGCAGCTGTTAAGATCGGTATTGAATTTGGTTGAAATCGATTCAGATTTAGATATAGCTCCCATATATATCTTTCGTACATTCAATCGTTTTGAAATTTAGAATGGTAGAGTTTCTTGATCGATTAACCAACATTGCCGAATTTGAAGAAAATCGGTTAAGATTTAGCTATAGCTCCCATATATATGTTTCTTCCGATGTGGCCCTTTAGTTCTATAGCAGCTATATTTTACATCCAATCGTTTTGAAATTTAGAATGGTAGATTTTCTTGACCAATGAACAAACACTACCGAATTTGAAGAAAATCGGTTAAGATTTAGCTATAGCTCGCATATATATGTTTCGTCCGATGTGGCCCTTTAGTTCTATAGAAGCTATATTTTACATCCAATCGTTTTGAAATTTAGAATGGTAGAGTTTCTTGATCCATGAACCAACATTGCCGAATTTGAAGAAAATCGGTAAAGATTTATCTATAGCTTCTCTATATATGTTTCATCCGATTTGGCTCTTTAGATCCAATACATGAATTACAAAATATATATATCAGAGTTATTCAATATTACGAGAGTGGTGTAGGGTATTATATAGTCGGCCCCGCCCGACTTTAGCCTTTCCTTACTGGTTATATATATAGATTTGTATTTTTCCTAAAAATGGTTATAAACCCCAAAGAAATTGATAGCACATAGGTTTTAAATCGGGATACGTGTATATACAAGGGCTATATACATTTTTAATCTGTTAAAAATTCTGACTTTATAGGGCGTAGATGCAAAATCAGGATATAGGTATAGATATTTAGTCTGCAACAATATCCTTTTGCTTAAAATTTAGTTCGCTGTGAAACCAGTGTTTGTAATGTTTAGGTTGGGGTGGCAGCCGATTTTGTTACCTGATATAGACCAATGTAGGTCCCTAGTGTTACCAAGAGCTCTGATACCCCTTATCGAAACCAATCTGGTTAAAAAACAACGTTCACAATAGTACAAATTTCGTTACCGGAAATATCTGTAAGACTTCCTAGAAAGGCCAACCACAGTATATCCAGACATCGTTTACTTAATGCGGGGCAGCATCAAAGCAGATGACTAATGGTCTCTACTTCTTACTCATCTCCACAGCTTCTGCAGAAGTCATTGGAGTCAATACCCAATTTTCTGGCGTATTCGCCGATTACGCATTATCCCGTCAGAAATGATACTAACGTTGACAATATTTTCCTCCATAGTGCGAAGAGACATTTTGACCTTCCGAGTTCGTAAAAAAAACATCCGATCAGTACGAAATTCCCGATTTGGAAACAAAGCGCTATAGAATTTGTACTTTACTTCCGAACATTGCAAAATTTAGTAGAAAGAAGAAGTATTTTACGTCCATTTTTTATATAACACTATGCAACAAACAACAATTTTTTGTGTGTCCCAGAAAAATTATTTTGTTGTATAGATTGTGGCATACTGTTATATAAAATCAAAACCAAAATTTTTTTAAGGATACATTTTTTTTTTTAATTTTTTTTTTTAATTTTTTTTTTTACATTTTTTTTATCAAAAATGCTATTATCGTCGAAGGCACCCTTAGTATTTGCACTATAATTTTTGGAGTATATGCCCGATCAGGTCGACTTATACGTTAAATTGAAGCTATTAATGTGGGCTACCAATGTTGGAAATATTTCTTTCACTTAGAAATAGTGATTTAGTAACAGTCATTAAACAAATTGGAAAAAGTAGATTTTTTTCAACAAAAAAAAAAAATCTTGGGACAAAAAAAAAACCATAAAAATAGAAAAAAAATCGAAAGAACATATTTTATATTATTTTTTAAAAGTTTGCATTCTAGCGAAGAAAATAATGCTTATCTGAAAATATCTATGGATAAATGTAGAAATTATAGCTCTTTTGGTAGAGGTAAGAGAATTTCCAAAAATCTTTTTTCAATTTCTGTTTAAATATCGATTTTATTTATAACTTTTATTTATATTATGTACATTTGAGTTTATTTACATGTACAAGTTTCATTAGAAGTAATTGTGAATTCTTTGTTGACGTTTGTAGATTTCGGAATTGGTTTCTCTAATGTGGAACCAAATATAATCTCCCATCATTCTTTCATCCCAGTGCCCTTGGTAGCGCCGCTCGATAGACTTCATTTCTTCGTGAAGCCTTTCGCCATGTTCGTCGCTTACGTCGCCAAGATTCTCAGGGAAAAAGTTTAAATGAGAATGCTGTTGGAATAAATAAAGCGAAAAATAAGTTAGAAGAATACATACGTACATATGTGTTATATACATAAATATAGAAAAATATATTTCTCACCAATTTTTTTAACAAATCAGTAATCATTGTTCCATATTGCGGGCTTTTATTGGATCCAAAGAAATTTGAAACACAAGCTTAAACGACCTCCATGCTGCAATTTCATCCGACGTCAAATATGATTCGAAATTTACATCTTTCATCAATTTCCTTATTTTAGGCCCATCAAAAACGCCTTCTTCGATTTTTTGAAAAGAAAGACTTTTAAATAATCTTTTTAAATGTGAATTGCCATCTTTCCTTAAGGCTTTTACAATTTTTTTTAAAGAGCCCCAGCTTAATATGCAGTGTTGGCAAAATAATGTTTTCTTTTGGGACGTGAGGTGTGCATTTTATGTTGTTTTCATCCAATGTAATGTGTTTTCTTGTTGGCCATTTCTTTCTTCTGTAATGATCTTCGCGAGCACGGCTATCCCAGAGGCATAACACACCAAAAACTTTTAAATCGCAACAAAATTTCCAGTAATGTTCATATTTTATATATTTTATCAATTTAGCCATTGTTTTGTATGATTCCTTAGTGTTGACAGCATGAGCAATGGGAATCGACGGTTTCTGATTTCCATTGTGTAAAAGTACTGCTTTCAAACTTTCTTTATTGCTGTCAACAAATAACTGTCATTCCTTTGAATTGTTTGTTTGATTAGGTTCCTCGAACAATCCCGGAATGTCCTTGCAAAAGCATCTGTTATCCACAGTTGTATAGAATTGTTTGTAAAGTATATCACGGACTCTATAATATGATATGTTAACATCTGGGGCCAAAATATTGTACTGTTTCATCCGAGATGCAAGTAGTTCTGCCTTATCTTTGGTCAGTTCCAAATCTTTCACTAGATCATTGAGTTGATACTGAGTTAAAAGCGATGACTTCTGACTCAAACTTGAATCGCTCAGAGTTGAGTACTCATTTGAACTTGCTGGTGTTCCCGTAATTAGGCTGTTAGCTATACTTGGACACTTGGGAATTGGTATTGTTTCCGAATGTGCAACTGGCAAAGTGACAGATTTTACTTCAGCGTAATTCCAGCGAATACTCCTCCCTACTCCAATCTATTTACTTAGACAAAAATATCAGTCCGTATCGTGAATGAATGGTTGTCTCAAAGTTATCGGCATTCCAAATTGCACATGAAATCTAAAATTAAAACAATTTATTCCACAAAACATTGTAATACATTAATTGTAAAGTACTTACCGCGTTCTTCCACTAGTCCATCGAGTAAGATTTACATGGCACGAATTACACAAAATACAAGGTGTCCACGGTTCGTTCATATTTTTAACTCGTATACCAAAATATTACACATATATTTCTTCTATTATTTTACTAAACGCACGTCGATTTTTTGAATTACATATTTTTCGCAGATGTAGGAGAAATTGTCGGGATCATTTATACATTGAAAAGTTCTTTGCCTACGAAATATAACTTTGTAATATATTTCAGAAAACCGACTTATCTCTTTAAGGCGCTGAATTACACTAATTTATTAATAAGAAATTTCATTCATTAATTCCGGGTGTAAGGTTCATAAATTGCAGTACCTGTAGCTGACATATAGTTTGCTTCGAAAGTAGACACCCAATATTTTCAAGACTGCCACGTACTACTTTGTATTGCGTACATATAATTTTACTATCTGTATATACAACTGGGATGTCCATGCCCCTAAAAGGCGTAACTGAATGGAAATCTCATAAATAAAAACCACAAATATTGTTGAATGACCCTCTATTTGAGCAGATCTCATCCAATATAGCTCTCACATTGCATATCATGTTTTACGGATGGTTACGAACGGCCATAAAACCTCGTCATCTTTATAATTTTATAATGTCTGACATCAATCCTCATACAATAAAATGCAAGTGCAATGTCTCTTATATGTCTCTCTCACATATGGCGAATTCAATATACGCAAAAACATCATTTAAAAACGAAAAAATACGAAACAAGATTTTTTTGAATTTCCCTTACATTTAAAAAATGGCTCATAACTTTTACATCTATCCATAGATTCAAATAGATAGTGTTTTCTTCGTTAGCATGCTGGCTTTTCAAAAATGTGATAAAATAAATTTTTTGATTTTATTTCTATTTTTTTATGTTTTTTTTTTTTGTACCAGGAAAAAAGTGTTTTTACAAATAAATCATTTTTTCTCATATTTTGACGACTGTTACTAAACCAAAGATTCTACGTGAAAGCGATATTTGCAGCATATGTAGCCCTCAAAATTCCTTTAACATAAGGCATAACACGGCTCAATCAGGCTTATACTTGAAAAATTGTGGTCCAAATACTGAATGTACTTTCCATGAAAGCTGGAATTTTAAAAATCACAAACCGACGTTTTCATAAAATTCGACAACGTCGGTTTGTGCTTCAGGACAGTTATCTGCTACATTTTAAATAGATCTGTTAAAAATTCTAACTTTATAGCGCGTAGATGCAAAATCGGGATTTAGGTATAGATATTTAGACTGCAACAATATCTGAACCTTTTTTCTTAAAATTTAGTTCGCTGTGATACCAGTGTTTGTAATGTTTAGGTTGGGGTGGTAACAGATTTTGTTAGCTGATATAGACCAATGTAGGTCCCCAGTGTTACCAATAGCTCTGATACCCCTTATTGAAACCAATCTGGTTTCAATAAGGGGTAAAAAGTTGTCAATTGTACGAATTTCGTTACCGGAAAGATCTGTAAGACTTCCTAGAAAGGCCAACCACAGAAAGGCCGATCACGCAGTATCCCGTCAGAACTAATACTAACGTAGACAACATGTTCCTCCCTAGTGCGAGGAGACATTTTGAGCTTCCGAGTTCGTATCTTGTCCAGATTTTTTAAGCTGCCAGTGCGGTGTTTGATGATTTTTCATTGGACTACCTGATTGCCTCTTGCCTAAACCAAAGCTTGCATGCATAATATATCCGACCAGTAATATATCGGCAGAAAGAGGTATTTCATTACTTAAATGAACACTGCCAAATTTGGGGGAAATCGGCTCAGATTTAGATATAGCCCGCATATTTACCTTACTCCCGATTTGATATGTAATCGTTGTAGAACTGTATTTTACATCCGATCAGTACGAAATACCCGATTTGGTATCAAAGCGCTATAGATTTTGGACCTTAATTCCGATCATTACAAAATTTGGCAGAAAGAAATTTCTTAACTTCGTTGCGAATTCTGCGTAATTTGGGTGAAATCGGTTCAGATTTAGATATAACCACATACATATGTTCCTGCCAATTTAGTATTTAAACTCTACTGAAACTGTATTTTACTTCCGTTCTTTATATAATTTGACAGGAATGAGGTTTTTGATCCAAGGTGATGAAAATCTGTTTAGATTATACTCTATTTGTTCCTTCCGATGATCTATGAAAGAATACTGTGTATTTTAAAGTTATCGTTTTAGATAAAGTTTAACATATTAAAATCCTCCGTGGAGTAAGCCTTGATGAGGAGGTGCTACTAATGGCGATTTCTTTTCTGCAAAAAAGTGCAACATTTTAGTTGCCCTTTTCCCGAAAACTGGACTTTTATACCAAATTTTGCAATTTTTGAATAGGAGATAAGTTTAATTCGAGGGACTACATCATTTCCCTCTAAAAAGCACAAATAGTTTTCAAAATTTCGCGTCGACGGGGCAACATTCTTTTCAGAATCGAAATCACCATAAGTATATTTGTTAACTGAAACGAACCTAATTATTCCAAATTATTTTCGCAAAGGCGCTTTGCGCATTGCTTGGGAGGTGTAGGGTATTACATAGTATGCCCGCCCGACCTTTCCTTTACGATTTCCTTTAATTTAAGGGGTATAACGACACCATCGGGCTTTTACTTAAAAATATGGTCCAAATATTAAAAATATTATAAAAAATTATATTGAAAATTGGAATTAAAAAAACTTTACAATACGCATTTTTTATACCCTCCACCATAGGATGGGTAACACCACTAAATATTGATCTGAGACCCCAAGAAGATTTCTAAGAAGATTACACAATCTATAATACTTGAGCTAGGTGGCTGAAATTTGGTACATATACTTCTTACATCTGCAGGTATGTTAGGATTGAAAGTGGGCAATATCTGTCCAATTTTGGATATAGCCCACATATATGGCATCTCCCTGATTTGACTTCTTAACGTCATAGAGGCCACAAATGTCAACTGATCGGGCTGAAAGTTGCTAGCTGGAATTTATTTATACCCTTCACACGAGCAACGTCAGTCATAGGTCCATGTTTTGATATAGCCCCCATACAAAGGTCCCTCTAGATTTGACTTCTTAACGCCACAAAAACCTCAAATTTCAACGAATTGGGCTGAAATTTGTTATAATGAGTTTATTAGTACCCGTAACTATTCACGTGCAATCCATGCTGGAGGGTACATAAGATTCGGCTTGGCCGAACTTAACGCTTTTACTTGTTTATTTTTAGTATTTTTCAACCTACACAATAAAAGTTTTTAGGTCTCCGACACAAAAAAATTTTTTTGCGTAGTGTATATGCAAATGTTAACTCAACTCTGCTTGTAACTATTCCTAGTAATAAATATTTGATATGTTTTAATGTTCCTCTACATTTAATGCTCTGTTACAGGTGCTGTATGTTCTGGGAGAGGTGAAGTGCTCCACTCGACTTTAGTCTTTCCTAACTTGTTTTTGTTTTATTTTATCCTTTCTCAAGGACAATGTTTATATGCACATACATTTTTTTGCATATTGCTATAAATATTTAAATTCCTACATAAAAGCATTTCTGAGATTGCTTATCATTTTCCAAAGAAATATTACGGCATTCCCAAGTGAATGAAAAAATCTACACAAGCATCTCTTTCCTCTGAAAGAAATTAATGAGTTCTGGAAAGCTAATATGATTGACAATTTAATGCGAATGGCACGTGGTTGCACAGAATGCAGTCGTACATGTTTCGGAAAATTGCACACATACACATCAAAAAATCGAATCCTTGTCACGTTGATTTTCATCCAATTGCTCAATGCAGATGCCGATGCGTATAACAACATCTCATGGACGCATACACTTCTTTACAATCGATAAATATGTCAATTCAGATGCCGGATAACGTGACACATCGACATCAGTGACATATTGGTAACCCAGCTACAGCAGCATCATCAAGGATAATGACATCAATTGCATTCGCCTGGATTGACGCTGCAATCAATGCGACCCTTCTTGCGGCGATGTATTGCACGATGACATCACTCCACTTTGTATCGCAGGCAAACTTGAATGAAATTCTTTGATTTTTAATCTCGAATATTTCCTTATTCATTAAGCCGGATTATTGTATGCAGGTGTTTACAGGGTCTTCAAATAAGAGATTTAATTTTGAAAAAAAAGATTTAATTTTGAAAAGGAAAGTTCACAGCTGTGCTGGGCCGACTGTATTGTACCCTATACCACTACTGTGATGTCTATTTTTCCTGCAAATTATACCTATAACTTAATCGTACGATTTCACCTGGGCCTGTTTTGGTATGCGATTTCTAGAGCATGAAGATTTAAATTGATATGGATCGGGTAATATATGGAGGCTTAATTATAGTTTACCCAGTTGAAAATTTTACAAAAGTAATTTCAAGAAAAACCTGTAAGAAAAGTCGGGCTGAGTCGACTATATGATTCCATACATCACTACTGTGTTTAAGTTAGAATGTTCCTTTGAATTTGGCTTATGTCATTGATTTGTTTCGGTGCATATATTGGCCAATTTATCGGGCATACATACTCGTTAAAATCTGCCTACTCCTCATTACTACATCCTTGTAGTATTAGCTTTGCAGATTTTAACGAGTAACAATTCGTTTTCTTGTTCTTGACACTTGCTCCGCCACCTCTCTCCATCTTGGACCGTCGCTCGACTAAGTACATCTTGCTGTACAAATATATTTAAGGTAAATCTTCGTTACCATACACCAAGCAGCAAAAACAACAATAAACCTACAGGCGCCTTGCCTATTATTATATTGAAACTTATCGTGTTTTATTTATATTTCTATTTCTCCTACTCTCTTTTTATTAACATTCTCGGAGTAAACGTAAACTCGTCTTTTGCTCCCCTACGCCCCCGCCGGCGTAAACATTGGTCGTATCGAGCCGGATTTGAGCTACCGCTGCCCTACATCGTCGTGGAATTGGTTTTTGCTGCTATTCGTCAAGGAAAACCTCCCTCACTCATCAAAAAAACCATCGTCCATCACATAATCAACAAACCATCATTTTACAACAAAAACATCGGTACGTACGTTCAGTAGGCTACTGAGTGTCGCGAGTGTTTTTATTTATTTAAAATAAAACAAACGATTTTGGTCGGCTTTCGAAATCCCTATCGCGTTTTTTCGTTAAAATATACAGTCCACACCGTCGCTATTTCGTTGCTAAATAGCGTTAAAAATCATTCGGGAATAATTCTATTCCATATACAAAGCATTAATATTTTTAATATTTCGTTTCGGTTTGATTTGTTCGGTTTAAATTGTTAAAATAATTCCAAATCATTTCGGTCGAGCAGAGTGTAGTGCTTAGTGTCGCTCGTTTATACATTCGATTGTTTGTTTTGGTTTTCTACTGTCATTGCCTTCGGCTGCAAGAGCGCCCATTTAGTGTAACAATAACAACATATTCGAACGAGAACCTCTCCTCTTGCTACTCCCTTCACTCGTTGTTTGGGTCATACATTGTACATTGTTAATGTCGCCTTTGCTTGGCTCCGTTTAGCCAACATACTCGTACATACATTCAATCAACATTGCTCGAATGTGGTGCTTCGAACCTGATCGAACATAACTACTACATACGAGGTTGCATCGAACTTATTTCGATCTCATACCTACAGTGGGTTCTAGGAAAACGTGCTTCTTATGAAAAATAAATTAAATATTTTTATCGTGATATTTTTTGAAATAGTGATAGAGGTACACTACACATAAATTATTTTCTGTCTTATTTGACACCGTGTACCCTACATTCGGCCAATTCGACTTTTTTGAAATAAAAGTGTGATTTGTGATATTTTTGGTTTTCGATTCGGTTGATGGTCTTTTTCGCTGGGTTTTCGGCACATCAACGTGCACCCTACATTCGGTCCACTCGACATATAATCGATTTTTGGAATAATTTGTTAATTATTGAAATTTTCGTTTTTGGTCATTTCATTTGTGTATATTTGGTCACAAATGTACTACATTCGGTAGTTTTTGTAACACAATTGACTGATAAATTTCGTTATTGCAGAAAGAAAGTATTTTATCGAAATATTTTGAGTTTTCTATACACTGAGACAAATTTATAGAATATTTTTGGACATTTTCTCAACAATTTTATCGATTTTCGTTATTCTTTTGAATTATCTTTGTATTTGGTTGAGGATTTTATTCGTTTTGTGGTCGTTTATTTATAATTTGAGAATTTTGATTATTTGTTTGATCTCATTTGGATTTTCTCGATAAACCTTTGCTGTTTTTCGAACTTAAGTTTTTGGAATCTTCCCACCTAGCGATATTTGATTGTCTTTTTGTCCCTTTTCGAAATTTGTTTAGCGTTATCTTTGGAAGAACACTTCTTAAAAATGTCTCTTACTCCCCTTGACTTTTTTGTAAGAGCTTCGGATGCTCTAGTAAAATTTGATGCATATTTCCGTCTTCTGAAAGATGAGGATCTAGATCTTGAGGTTCGCAGTACCGAGTTGATAAAACTGTGGCCTGGCACCCAAGAAATGTTCGAAAAGTGTATTGATTACTTGTCCTCTTGCAAAGACGCGGGGAAAGCGGACATCGACTCGGTGGACAGTAAATATGATGTGTCCCATCAAACTTATATGAATTGTCTGTCCGCTATTAATAGAAAATTGGCACAGGTTACAAATAGCTCTAATAGATTGTCCCTAAATTCGACTAACAGTAGCTCGGTTGTTTCATTGAAACAACAAACTCTGGGGGACATGCGAAATACAGACTTTTTGAACAATATGAGTACGTCGACACACACTTCTCGTGAAATCGGTACTCAAGTCGATTCTCCGACTGCATTTCGCTTTGAAAATTGTGATAGGAACTCGCGCATGGGAAGTGACCAGCTAACTAGTGACAGTGTACATAATCTTTCGCTTCCGCCATGTGACATAGACGTTTTTGAGGGCGATTTTTTATCTTGGCCCACATTTAGGGACTTGTTTACGGCCGTATACATAAAGAATTCGCGTCTTAGTGACATCGAGCGCTTGTGTCATTTGGTTGGCAAGACTTGTGGAGAAGCTCGCGAGATTGTCTCGAAATTTCCACTACTAAATCGTAATTTCGTTCTCGCGTGGAAATCTTTAGAAGACACGTACGACAATCCTCGGCTTCTAGTACATAATCAATTGAAAATTCTGTTTTCCCTTCCGGTCCTTGAAATCGAAACTAGTTCAGGATTGAAGTCAATCCAGCGCGGCATAAATGGATGTCTATCGGCGATGTCCATTTACGAGATTTTGACTGATTATTGGGATCCGATTTTAGTATTCATTTGTCTCCAACGGCTACCTAAACGTACGCAAACGTTATGGGAGCAAAGTGTGAAGGATAAATCGTCTCTTTCATCGTGGAAAGAGTTGGATGCCTTCTTGACTGAGAGAATTCGCACGCTTATGTGCCTCCATGGTATGAGGGGAGAAGAATCTCCAAATCGTTCAAATGCTAAGAAGGTCCATGCTCAAACTAATGCAGCATCTTCTGGATCTTTTCGTTCTGCTCCATCGGGTTGTAATCTGTGCTCAGATAAAAACCATAAAATTTACTCGTGCCCACGTTTTTTAAGTTCAACGACTTCAGATCGATTCGATGTAGCCAAACGCCAAAGTTTATGAGTAAATTGCCTGCGTAAAGGCCACGTAGTTAAAAATTGCGATAGCAGACGTCGTTGTCTGAAATGTAATCGGAATCATCATTCTTTGTTGCATCGTGACGAGCCCACTCCGAGTAATTCTACTCGAGTGGCAAGCACAGCAAACGCGAATGTGCCTTCTGCTCCTCCACTTGAACATTTTGAACAATCCACATCGGCGGGATGTGCATCTCGCCAATCTTTTCATGTTGCGCAGAATAAATCTGTCATATTGGGAACAGCCATGGTGAATATCGTTCATCACGGTGTTTCGTATTCTACTAGGGCGTTGATTGACCCAGCTTCGGAGAGCTCTTTTATATCGGACAGTCTTCAAAATCGGTTGAAGCTTCCGTCAAATCGTACCATCGCTAATAATATTTCTGGAATAAACGGTGTAGTTTCGGCCACTTCTGGAAAAAGTTGTCTATTGGATATAGGATCTCCTATTGATTCCTCTATCCTAATAGAGACCACAGCTCTAGTCCTTCCTACCATTTCGGGAAACCTGCCTTCCTTTACGGTCACTTCGGACCTCAAAGTACATTTACGCAATATTCGTTTGGCTGATTCCAATTTGTTTGATTCCCGCCCAGTAGATATTTTGATAGGAGCTGACATATTTCCTAAAATTCTTCTAGAAGGTTTTCTTCGAAATTCGTCAGGATCGTTGCTCGCTCAAAATACAGTATTTGGTCGGGTAATTACTAGGACTCTTCCTACCTAACAAGTTCATGCATTTTCGTCAAAAGCCAATATATCTTGAATTACCTGCCTTTCGTTCGTATTTATCGTCGCACCTCCTTTAAATTTACATCGTACATTTGAACTTATTTGAATTCGAAATATTACTAGAACTTGTCGCGATCTAAATCTATTGAAAACTTTAATTTCATATCTCGATGTTTCGCGGAGTCTATATAAAAAGCAACTAACTAGATTAACAACATCTCGCCTACATTTGAATACTCACTAGGAAACTGAATTTGCGTTCCTTACTAACCTACTTATGTACATATTACATTCTATAAATTTAATTACTAGTTCTAGTTGTAAATTCGTTCGTGCGTGGTGGTCCCTAATGGCCCTCACTCGTGGTCTCTAATGACCCGTCACAGGCTCCTTAATGGTCCTGTCCTTTTGTGGGAGTCCCTAATGGCCCTCACTCGTGGTCTCTAATGACCCGTCACAGGCTCCTTGATGGTCCTGTCCTTTTGTGGGAGTTCTTGTGGCCCTCACTCGGAGTCTATAATGGCTCCGTCACAGAGTCTTTAAAGGCTCTGTCCTGTCGCGGGGTCTCTCACGGCCCATCGTTTGTGGTCCGTATGACTATCAACGTCACAGGATCCCTTGAGGTCCTGTCCTTTGTGGGAGTTCTGGTAGCCCTCACTCGTGGTCTCTAATGACCCGTCACAGGCTCCGTAATGGTCCTGTCCTTATATTGGGGTCCCTTACGGCCCACATACCACATATACATATATATATTGAAAATATTATAAAAAAAATGAATTAATTATAGTCGCAACATTTCCTTGATGTTGCAAGGTGGCCGGAATGTTTAAGTTAGAATGTTCCTTTGAATTTGGCTTATGTCATTGATTTGTTTCGGTGCATATATTGGCCAATTTATCGGGCATACATACTCGTTAAAATCTGCCTACTCCTCATTACTACATCCTTGTAGTATTAGCTTTGCAGATTTTAACGAGTAACAATTCTTTTTCTTGTTCTTGACACTTGCTCCGCCACCTCTCTCCATCTTGGACCGTCGCTCGACTAAGTACATCTTGCTGTACAAATATATTTAAGGTAAATCTTCGTTACCATACACCAAGCAGCAAAAACAACAATAAACCTACAGGCGCCTTGCCTATTATTATATTGAAACTAATCGTGTTTTATTTATATTCTTATTCTCTCTCTTATTATTTACCCTCTCTTTCGTTGCAAATACTCGTTCGTCGTTTGCTCCCCTACGCCCCCGCCGGCGTAAACAACTGTGATGCCTATAATTTCTGCAAATGATACTTACCTACAAATTAGTCGTACGATTTCTCCTGGAACTGTTATGGTATGATATTTATTAAGCATAAACCTTTAAATTGATGTGGATCTTCATATACAGTATGTCAAGAATACAGTATGTCGATTTTTTCAATAAAAATGTTCGAAAAAATATCAACAAATTTTCACAAGTAAGGGCCAAATGAAAACTGTAAAAAGACTTCCTTGACACCCACTTTTGTGAGGAAATTTATTTTTGGGTAGCTTATTAATAGAAAATACTTAACGTTAGAAATAAAATAACGTTAATTTTAAATAACACAATACAATGGTTTTCCAAAAAAGTGTATCAGAAGGTAAATTTTATACGCTATCAAATTTAGTGCTCGGGAAAAACAGTACGTACGGTTCGTTCATAGAACGCAAACAGTATTTCTTCTTTTAGTGATTGTGTATGTGTACGCTAACATAATACCGTACACTATGATTTTGAGATGACGATCGCAACCACTATGATAACGTACGTTTCTTCGAACGGAAACGCTACCTAGTAGTGGTTGTGGTTTTTTGTGAATACACTACCTTTTTTTATGTGTTTGCGTACTGTTCGCCGTGAAGTACAGTACAGAACGCTATTTTTTCCGAACGCTGATAAAAACACTTTTTAGACTCCCGCAGCAAAACCTTGGTAAGTACATATCATTACCACTTGCATTACCAGGTAATGACATAACATTACCATCTGCATTACATGTAGTCAAAAAATAATGACTTACTTATATTGTACTTATTTGTAAGTTGATATAACGTTGAAAAAAAAGTAACTGAAACATATGGTCTTAAACCGAATAAATTCTGACTGAATAACAAAAGCACAGACCAACAATAAATAGCAACACATATTGAAACACATGAGCTAGGATGACGTCGGCATTAGCCGTTGACAAAACTACATTTATTTTCGTGGCTCGCGAAGCGAACCCAAGCAAAATACAAAATTGTATTGGTATGAGAGTTTTAGTATGTTGACTTAGTTCGGCAAAATAAGGACTTGTTACATTCAATTTACTACTTCCATAAGTATTTCAGCTGATTTAAGTTAAAGACATACACTATTGCTATTGAATTCTATGGTGTCTATCGAAACTGCAGTCAATTCTACCAAGCAATTAAAACTCTTAGCCAATTGTTGTATTTGTTTTTATTACATTTTTGCAATAGGCAGAAAGAAACAGCAACATGTGGTCTTAAATTGACTAAATTCTGACTGAATTATTAAAATTTTCTCAAAAAACCCAATTTTTTTGCAGTCGTTTCTAAGATATCGTTGAAACCGCTGATCGAATAGGAAATGGTATTGTAGGATGTTGAAGGCTATTTAATTTTGTTATAGTCCAACTATAGATGCCACGTCCATAAGTATTTCAGCTGATTTAAGTTAAAGACATACACTATTGCTATTGAATTCTGAAGATGATAGAGTGGTGTCTATCGAAACTGCAGTCAATTCTACCAAGCAATTAAATCTCTTAACCAATTGTTGTATTTGTTTCTATTACATTTTGCAATAGGCAGAAAGTAACAGCAACATATGTTCTTAAACCGAATAAATGCTGACTAAATTATTAAAATTTTCTCAAAAAACATGATTTTTTTGCAGTTTTTTTGTAAGATATTGTTAAAACCGCAGAACGGATAGGAAATGGTATTGTAGGAAGTTGAAGGCTACTTAATTTTGTTATAGTCCAACTATAGGTGCCGCTCTCAATAAGGCTTGCTTAAGTCATAAACATCACATTTTCTAAGCAATTTAGCTGAAACTTTTCAATAAAATTTATACAAATCTGTTTATATTTTATTGTCGTGTACAGGTAGCTCTCAAATATGCAAATTTAACCCACAAATACCAAATTTTTCAGATAAAGAGTTTGGCTAAAGAATAATAGTTAAGAATTGGATTTAGGCTAAGAATTTTTTAAAAATTGCAGCATTCGTTTTTAAATAAATTGCGTAAACAAAAGGGGTAGTTCCATAATTTTCTTCATATCCAAAGATTCTTCCAGTAATAGTATTGAATACAATCCGTGGTGGAGGGTATATAGGATTTGGCATGGCCGAACTTAACGCTTTTACTTGTTTATTTTCACAAACTTTACCATCGTTAACCAAAAAGTTTTTGATCTGTCGTTGGTAACAACAATTTATTTACAAATACAAATAAAAATGGAAAATTTTTATTCAAAACAATTGCCAATTGTAGATCTTGCAAACTTCATCGACATAGTTATACAAGAAATTAAGACCGTCCAGGGAAACTTAATTTAATCCCCTACCTAACAAAAATGCTGGAAATTTACATAGATGCTAGAAGAAGTCAGAAGGTTCGAGAAAAACTAATTTCGTCCTCTAGTTCATAGTTACACAGAAATTCTTAAAAGAATAACATTAGCTGGAGAAACATTTTCTTGTAACTCTAAAGTCCGCACATCAATTGGTCAAAATTTAACCGATTATGATATTATAGTGAGATGCAACATACGACAAACAAAAACAAGTAAGAAATTTCAGTCGGGTTAACCGACTAAGGTAAACCCCCACTTTGTGAGCAATGTGCACTACTAACATTATTAGCTATTTAATTTTGGTATGTCTTGACTCTTTTTGTATGGTAGGTACTATAACGGTCATAACTCTTATTTTTTAACAGGACTGTAGGAATTTTAAAAGCTGTACACTGTGCAAACATTTTAAGTATATACTTACCCCCAGTTTTTGTAAAACGTTTTCGTTCGTCTACGACGAATCATCCAAAATCAGTCAATTGATAGGCGAAATATATAAGCCACAGCAGTCTATAATTCGTCATGTATTATAGGAATGCTGGGAAATAGTTCGTACCGAAAATATTTTATGCCTGTGGTTTATACATTTCGAGTTAAAGTTGTTTGAAATTTGACGTTTCGTCTTAAACGAACGAACACGTTTTACAAAAACAGGAGGTTAGTAGGGACATAAAAACTGTTACACATATTTTATGCAATAACATTTAAATAAATGAATGCTTTTGGACCAAATCAAAAATTCATTCGAAATGTCCGTCTTTAGAATTCACACATGGCTTAGGTCGCACTGGCCAATCATTAATAGCAGCACGCACCTTGTCCATTGGAAAAGTGTTCACAGCACGAATCAAAGCAGTCTTAAGAGAATTGATGTTGGGGTATCTTTTGTGGTAGAGCATGTCCTCTAAAACTGTCCAAAATTTGTAATCCAGTGGCTTGAAACCAGGGCTTCCAGAGGGCCATTCTTCAGATGAAATGAAAGCTCGAAGCCATGTCTGGGTCGTTTTAGCCTTATGGGCCGGCGCAGAATTCTGCTGAAAAGTCCATGCCTGGTTTTGGAATAGAGAATGTTTAAGTGGCTTCACAATAGCTTCCAAAACGGTTTTTTGGTAAACCTTGGCCGATGTCTTGGCCCCTTGTTTACAGAGCCACCCCACCAAACCATGACTGAAGGTGGATGATGGCCTTTTTTGACCCGTGGAATCAGTTCAGATGCTTCCTTAGACGACCCTGTTTACACGCTATCATTTTGTTTGTTAAATTTTTCTTGCATAGTAATAATTTGTTCATCATTGAACAAGATTTGTATCTACAAGTTATCAGCGTTCGTCACCAAAAGACGTTTGCATTTTTCTTTCCTATTTTTTTTAAAGTCAATAGATTTCCATTACGGCGTATGAAAGCCCCAAGCCCCAAGTTTTTTTTTTGATAATTCGATAATAATTCGGCCATGATTTTCTGTTTTCGGAGCGGATTTCGCAGAATTCTTGACTTGACGGCTCTGATGACCTGCGGCGTTTGAGCAGTACGAGGATTTCTGACATCTCCAGTCTCCTCAAAAATTGTATGCACCGGTAGACGAACATACGACTAATCCCCAGCGGGTGGAGCGTTATGAAAATGTCGCTGTTTTTATTCCACATTTAAAAGGCGCTATAACAGCGATGCGGTTCTCATTGTCTGACTACTCCATGGTGAAAACTGAAGCCATTTGGATTTTCCGTTACAAACTAACGCGATAGATGTTAGGTTTCATAATCCACGTGGTATTAATAGGGTATGTTCAATTCTACTATTGTTATGGGTGTGTTCAATGTTGTAATAGTATTCATGTCCCTACTAAGTATGTTACAATAAAACAAAAATTCTAAATCTAGGAGATGGTCTAATATTTTGACCCTTTATAAAATAAACTTTTAACTCGTTTAATATTCGTTTTAATAAGAAAGTGATTATTTTTGGAAATCTGACATTTTTTTGGTAAAAAAGTTTGTTGCGATACTATTTTCAGAAAAGCGTGGAATCGGCATTTTCATCACATTACTAATACCGTATCTCAAAAACGCGGATATATATTGCATTTTTGATTGTATATTAGGATTTAGAACATCATAAGCCTTCAAGATCGCGTCCGATATATGCTGGATAGGATTCGAATTGATCAGAGCAATATAGGTTTTTTTATCGGCCTGTTATATCTGGCTATAGAATGCCTCCATCACATTTAATGGAACACCACTTCCAAGCTGCCTAACAACATTGCCGAGCTGCCAGCCACCAATGCCAAGTAGTGGAACACCACTTCCAAGCTGCCTAACAACATTGCCGAGCTGCCAGCCACCAATGCCAAGCAGTGGAACACCACTTCCAAGCTGCCTAACAACATTGCCGAGCTGCCTGCCACCAATGCCAAGCCGTGGAACGCCAATTGCAAGCTGCCAAACACCGCAACCAAGCAGTGTGTCGCAATTTTCCAAATTTAGTTCCCATGCTTAATTCTGTTTAACAGTTCCCACATTATTTAGTTCTTCACCAAAATGCATTATTATATTACATTTCATAAATTAATAATATTCCCATCGTACGAATGAGTTCACAATGGCTTTTTAGTCCAAATACCTTTCGGTTTCGGATGTCATACATTGGTTCTCACAATGTACGGTAAATGACAAATTCTATTCCCACTGTAAATGATAATAGTGAAATGGTAGTATTGGCAAACCAGACACAATCGCACGATGTAATATTAAAAATTTATTAGGCATCTTCTTGAGTAGATTTTTTATGACTGACCAAGTTCTTATAACGACACGATCGGCGAAACGTCAGGAAAATACCTGCGCAGGTAAAACAGTAAAACTTAAAGGACCGTATAATGAGCCCAATGTCTATGAAGTCATTAGTAATAATGACGTAAAGAAATATGTACAGATCAAACTTGATTCCTCCACATGTTATTTATTTAAACATGGGAAAAAAGTATTATCAAAGTTTACAGTAAGGGACTTGTACTCCAATGGAATTCTGGACTTAGGTCAGTTCTTCCAAAGGCTTGAATCAGAAGCCGGGGTACACGGAACCTTGCGATTTAAAATGTCACCTAGCGAGAAGATTTTCGAATCTATCTTGTTGAATGAATTCAAAGAAATGGGCAATAAGTTTTTTAAGAAAATAAAAGTAGCGCTACTCCAGAAGGTGACAATAATAGACAGGAACGAAAGGTCCAAGATTGAAGCGATCCTGACAAAGTACCATGACGATCCAATAGACGGAGGACACACAGGGATTACGCGTACCCTGATGAAAACAAGGAAATATTACTACTGGCCACAAATGACAAGAACCATAACGGATTACGTAAAAAGGTGTGTAAAATGTCAAATGTCAAAGTCGGCAAGACATACTAGAACACCAATGACTATTACACCTACACCTTTAATTGCTTTTGACACTGTGTGCATTGACACTGTCGGACCACTACCGAGAACTGAGAACGGTAACGAGTACGCGATAACACTAATTTGCGACCTCACAAAATATCTAGTAGCAATTCGAGTTGCGGATAAAAGCGCAAGAACAATAGCTAGAGCAATTTTTGAACATTTTGTACTAAATTATGGGCCTATGAAGACGTTCATAACGGACCAAGGTACAGAGTTTAAAAATGCAATTTTCGTAAAATGGATTGATGTAACAGTTATGAGCCATTTTGTAAATGTTAGGGAAATTCAAAAAAATCTTGTTTAATATTTTTCGTTTTTAAATTACGTTTTTGCTTATATTAAATTCGCCATATGTGAGAGAGACATATAAGAGACATTGCACTTGCATTCTATTTTATGAGAATTGATGTCAGACATCATAAAATTATAGAGATGACGAGGTTTTATGGCCGTTCGTAACCCTCCATAAAACATGATACGCAATGTGAGAGCTATATTGGATGAGATCCGCTCAGATAGAGGGTCATTCAACAATATTTGTGGTTTTTTATTTATGAGGTTTCCATTCAGTTACGCCTTTTAGGGGCATGGACATCCCAGTCGTATATACAGGTAGTAAAATTATATGTACGCAATACAAAGTAGTACGCGGCAGTCTTGAAAATATTCGATGTCTACTTTCGAAGCAAACTATATGTCAGCTACAGGTACTGCAAATTATGAACCTTAAACCCGGAATTTATGAATGATATTTCGTATTATAAATTAGTGTAATTCAGCGCCTTAACGAGATAAGTCGATTTTCTGAAAAATATTACAAGTTATTCTTCGAAGTATGAGTAAAAGCCAAAGAACTTTTCAATGTGTAAATGATCCCGACAATTTCTGCTACATCTGCGGAAAAAATGTAATTAAAAAAATCGACGTGCGATGTAAAATAATAGAAGAGATATATGTGTAATATTTTGGTATACGAGTTAAAAATATGAACAAACCGTGGACACCTAGTATTTTGTGTAATCCGTGCCATGTAAATCTTACTCGATGGACTAGTGGAAGAATGCGGTAAGTACTTTAAAATGAATGTATTACAATGTTTTGTGCAATAAAACGTTTTCATTTTAGACTTCACGTGCAATTTTAAATGCCAATGATTTGGAGATAACCATTCATTCACGATACGGCCTGCTGTTTTTGTCTAAGTTAATAGATTGGAGTAGGAAGGAGCATTAAATTTTGAATCATTTTTGACGTCGGATGAAATTGCAGCATGGAGGTCGTTTAAGCTTGTGGTTTTAAATTTCTTTGGATCCAATAAAAGCCCGCAATATGAAACAATGATTTGTTAAAAAAATATGAAAACATTGGTAAGAAATATATTTGTCTATATTTATGTATATAACACATATATGTACATATATGTATTCTTCTTATTTTTCGCTTCATGTATTCCAACATGTGTAAATATGTCCCTCAAAATTCATTTCTTGCATTTTCATTTAAACTTTTTCCCCGAGAATCTTGGCGACGTGACATGGCGAAAGATTTCACCAAGAAAGTCCATCGAGCGGCGTTACCAAGGGCACTGGGATGAAAGAATAATGGGAGATTTTATTTGGTTCCTCATTAGAGAAACCGATTCTGAAATCTACAAACGTCAACAAAGAACTCACAATTACTTCTAATGAAACTTCTTCATGTAAATAAACTCAAATATACATAATATAAATAAAAGTAACAAATAAAATAGCAATTTAAAAAAAAAGATTTTTTGAAATTCTCTTACCTCTACCTAAAGGGCCATAATTTCTACATTTTTCCATTTTCTACATTTATTTTTCAAATCGGCATTATTTTCTTCGCTAGGATGCAAACTATTAAAAAATTAAATAAAATATTTTTTTCGACTTTTTTCTATTTTTTATGTTTTTTTTTTCGTCCCAGGATTTTTTTTTTGTGGAAAAAATCTACTTTTTTCAAACCACTCTTTCAAAGTGAAACAGATATTTCCAACATTGGTAGCCCACATTAATATATTAATATAATAGGCAGGCATATACTCCAAAAATTAAAGTGCAAATACTATGGGTACATTCGACCATTTTTAATAAAAAAAATTAAAAAAAAAAATATCTATAAAAACATTTTTGGTTTTGATATTATATAACAGTATGCCCCAATCTATACAAAAAAATAATTTTTAGGTCTAGGACACAAAAAAAAATTTTCTTTTTTGCTTAGTGTCATACGAAAGGATTTATAAAAAATTAGTAGGTTTGACATTGGAAATTTCCACAGCTATTGTTCTAGTCTTCATCCCATTACGAAAATTCATATTGTTATAAACCGTGATCCGTATCGAGGTTCCCTACTTGTTTAAAAAAAAAAACACAGAAAGTTCAAATTGAATGGGGAATGTTTATTATCATTTGAAAGAACATTCTTTGGCATTTATTTTTTGAAGATTATGTCTATCAAATGTTGGCCGTGGCTACGTTTAGATGGTCTATCCGTTGAGTTCAATTTTCGATGACTCGTTCGAGCATTTCGACTGGTAACTGGCGATTGACACGCGTGATGTTTTGCTCAAAGGCCTGAATCGAAGCGGGTTTGTCCGCATAAACTTTAGACTTTACATATCCCCACAGGAAAAAGTCTAACGGTGTGATATCACACAATCTTGGTGGCCAATAGACCGGCTCAAAACGTGAAATTATCTGTTCACTGAAGTGTTCTCTCAATAAATCCATTGATTGATGCGATGTGTGGGAAGTGGCGCCGTCTTGTTGAAACCAAATGTCGCCGAGATCACGAGCTTAAATTTCAGGCATCAAATAGTCGGTTATCATGGCACGATATTGACGGTTACGTTCTCACCGGCATCATTTTTGAAGAAATATGGACCGATGATTCCGGTACGTCGGATGGGGAATCGAGCAATGGCAAAAAGATAGCTCTTAACGAGAGCTAAAATATTGCTCATGGGTGTCAAGGTCGAGGGTCGACTGGAAAGTTTTTTTTTTTGGATTTTAAAAAAATGGGCGATTATTTTGATAATAAAACTGAATAATTTGTAAACGTTGTTCAGGCGTAAGTCTTTCCATGATAAAATGCCAAACAATACTTAACAAAAATAACATGACAGCATGACACGACTCACACGTAATCTGTTCAAGAAGGCTATTGAAAAAAGTATCTCTACTTAGATCACCCTATAGTAAACTAAATGGGATTCATTTTTGGAGTTTAAAGATATAGAATCCCATCCGCGGAACATACTTAAAATCGCCTGGAAAATATAAGTCGGGAGAAAAAAGTATGAATATTTAATATTTCCTCTGCCACTGCCCAGCGTTCGCCAACAATAGATCACGTTTCTTAGGAAATGATGCTATACCAGACTTGACCCAACTTAGGGGCGTAGACTGGAAGAAGATTAAGGACTATGTCGACAGTACAGAGTTCCTAAAATAGCTTACCGACCTTTCTAAAAAATAACAATTAGAGCGCACAACAGGCCGAATACTGGCTTACGTGTATGTCCAAGGACATGAGGTGGAATTTCACCGCCTCCTCTTCTCAACCTAACCTAACCTAACCTAATATTTGCAAACAGTTGTCAATGTTTATTTTGTGCTCTTGTACATAGCTGTCATATATTCTACGGCTCATTTAAATATGTCCACGTAGTCAGGAGATACAGTGGTCAAAATTTCAAAGTTTGATCCTTGTAATCTATCACGCTAGGAAGTTGTATTTTTGCCACACCTCATTCCCTTAGTACTCCTACAACCCCACTGAGTTTTGACCCGATCGGAATAAAATTGAAAAAGTGGGCCTTTTGACGTGTTTTTCCCATATATAAATTCTAAGACGATTTAGCCATGTCCGTCTTTGGTAAATAGGATACACTCTACAATAATTGTGATACATGACTGAAATTTGGTATATATACATCTTATAGCTGGAGGTATCTTGGTTTTGAAAATGGGAAATATCAGTCCATTTTTTAATATAGCGCCAATATATAGTATTTGACGGCTTAACGTCATTGAGACCACATGTGTAAACTGATCGTGCTGAAAATTGATAACTGGGGTTTATTTATACCCGGAATCCTTTACGCAGATAACGGTAGTCATAGGTCCATATTTTGATATAATTCCCATACAGAGGTAACTTCACTTCATACCACCACAAAGAACTGAAACTACAACGAATTGAGCTGAAATTTGGTGTAGTAGTTTATTTGTATCCGAAACCTTTCACATGCGATTCATGGTGGAAGGTTTACGAGTATAAGATTTGGCATAGCCTAATTTAATCCGTCTTTACGTGTTTTTGTCATATACTCGTACTTAATCCCAAAGTATTCTTTTACTGTGTGATTATCTCGTAGGTTCAGCTATTATACAAGAACTAGTGGGACCCGGTCCACTTCGTTGCCCCAGATTACAGATTTGCGATCTCGTCTATTTTTGACCAATCACGTAGACTGTCATCAACTACATATACACAAAACTACAGCACTCTCGCTAACAAATTGTTCAAGATATATAATTTTCAAAATTTGGCCAATATGGGCGGCACTACACCTATTCCACCAGATATATATACACAAAATTCCTTCTCTCGCTAACAAATTGTTTCAAACAATCAGTTTCAAAATCTGGCTTATATAGGTAGGGCCACGCCCATTGGTCCAATCTGGATGCTTTTTGGGCCAATTACGTAGAATGCCACCAGATATGTATACACAAAGTTCCAGCAATCCACTTCCAAAATTTGGCTTATCACGTAGATCGCCAAAAGCTATATACAGGGTGATCCATTTCGAGGTTCCCTACTTTTGTAATGAAAAATGCACAGAAAGAAAGAACATTCTTTGGTATTTATTTTTTGGAGATTATGTCTTTCAAATGTTGGCCGCGGCTACGTCTCAGATGGTCCATCCGTTGAGTGCAATTTTCGATGACTCGTTCGAGAATTTCGACTGGTAACTGGCGTATGACACGCGTAAACGTTGTTCAGGCGTAAGTCTTTCCAGGATGAAATGCCAAACAATAATTAACAAAAATAACATGACAGCATCATACGACTCACACGTGATCTGTCAAAAAAAGGCTATTGAAAAAAGTATCTCTACTTGCATCACCCGTTATAACATTACACTAATTAATCTGTCAATTTGTTGTCAAAACGTTGGTCAGGCGTAAGTCTTTCCGTGATGAAATGCCAAACAATACTTAACAAAACATAACATGACAGCATGACACGACTCACACGTGATCTGCCAAAAAAATGCTATTGAAAAAAGTATCTCTACTTGGATCACCCTATGTATTTGAAATTTTTCTCGTGTATTCACTCTTCTGTGAACAAATATTATTTTTTTTCGGTTACAAAACATTTTTCTTGTTAAATAAATTTTAACTGGATATTAATTGGGCGTTAAGAAGTTTAATTGATATTAAAAATATTTTTCTTTGGTTGATTTTAATTTAAAATTTGTTTGTAACTCTGCCATCGTCTGGGAATCACTTTCTTAGTCGATTTCCAGTATTCGTCTAGACTTATAGATGTATTCTTACGAGTATAGTCAAATTATATTTAGTATGGTGTTCTGCCTCAGGTTAGTCTTTCTCTGCATTCATGTTTCACCTACTATATATTTATATCAGGTATACAACTCAATCAATGGTCTTTTAACAGAAACTGAACTTCATTTGAATAATTGCTTGTGATGTTGCACTTTGCTGTACGTTATCCATATGTCATGCATATGAAATATTAATTTGCTTACTTTCATACACTTACCTGTATAGGATTATATTTTCAAGGATATCTCTGTTCTGCACTTTTCTGGATGTATGTACTGTGAATTTCAAGCTTCACTGTCTAGATAGCAATTCGGGTTAAATGTTAACTGGCAAAATAAAGACAACTTATATATTTTGCATATGTGGCAAAGACACTTCACCCTTTGCTACATTGCCCAACCAAGAGATAAATTTTAATTGCAAAACTTTGTGTTTTCTTCGCCATAGTTATACTGACGAATAGTTGTAGTGGAAATTTGCAAAGAGTTTCTAAAACCGCACAGTGGGTAGAATTCAAAAAAGAAGCATGGAATGCTGGAAAGAGTTGTCGAAACAGAGTGATCCATTCTAAAACATGCTAACTCGACTTAGAATGTTTTTAGGAAGATTTCATTTTTAATTTCGAAATATTCCATGTTTTATTCTTTCAAAATTTGGTTTTTATCCGTCAACCCAATCAAAAGTTATTCACAAAACTGTACAGGTCATTCGGTTTGCATTATAAAGGAATAACATACAAGATAAAAAAGTCATAAAACTTTAATCGCCTCTCCTAAAAAACTTCCTTTGTGAACTTAGCATTGTTTAGAATGGAGGTATCGATATATTTCTTATGAAGATACAAAAAATTCATAATACTTAATAAATGTATCAGATAACACAGAGCTCCACTGGTCTCTTTTCAAGTGCCATTTTTTATAACCTACACCACACTGTTGTACAGGGTATTATAACTTTGTGCATTTGTTTGTAACACCCAAAAGCAGAAGAAATAGACCATTACACCGATCGACTTAGAATCACTTTCTGAGTTAATTTAGCTATGTCCGTCTGTCTGTACATGTATTCTTATAATCAAAGTACAGGTCGCAATTATGGTCCGATCTCGACGAAACTTTACACATATATTTTTTTTCCCTATTGAATTTGGTTAAAATCGGTTCACAATTATATATAGCCCCCATATATATGTTACCCCGATTTGACATGTTAGCGCTGTAAAAACTTTACTTTATATCCGATCAGTATGAAATTCGGCAGAAAGAGGTTTCTTATTATATGAATGAACACTGTTAAATTTGGAAGAAATCGGTTCAGATTTAGATATAGCCCCCATATATACTTTACCCCCGATTTGACATGTAAGCGCTGTAGAGACTGTATTTTATATCCGATCAGTACGAAATTCGACAGAAAGAGGTCTTTTATATGAATGAGTATTCAGGAAAAATCGGTTCAGATTTATACATAACCTCCATATATATGTTCCTCCTGATTTGGTTTCAAATCACTATAGAAGTTGTACTTAACTTCCGGTCATTAAAATTTTCCAGAAAGATGTTTCTCAATTTAGGAACGAATATTGCTTAATTTAGCCATTATCGGTTCAGAATTAGATAATATGTTCCTACCCATTTACCAATTATTCCAAATTATTATCGCAGTGACCCTTATCGCATTATTAGGGAAGTGTAGGGTATTATATAGTCGGCCCCGGCCGACTTTCTGCCTTTCCTTACTGGGTTTATTTTGATGAAATTTAAATAAATTTGTCAATTTCATCGAGTCCTTAAAGAAACCAGGACAATTGTGATATATTTCTTTTCACAGAAACGGGGTCAGTTTTTGGAACTAGTTTTGACCTATTTAAAACTAATTGAAATAACTGCTTGTGATGCTCCAGTTTTAGTAGTCATGCATAAAACTGCATATGCAATTTTAATCAGTATTCTTGCATCTCCCTGAAACGACTAACATTTTTTAGGTTCTGCTCGATCTACTTACTTTGAATTGCAATTTGGCTTCATCACTTAGTATGCATGCAAAGTTAAATGTTAATTACCAAAAGATGCAAAAGTACGAGTAAACTTTTGTAGCGAAAGACACTTCGTCTTTGCTGCTCTACTCTGCCTTGAGTTAACTTTTAAACGCAAAATCTTCACTGGATTGAGGCGAAAACATGGGTATGTTTGTGGTCTTGTTCTATGACATGGAAGAGTACAATTTATAAAGATGCAACTACGATGCAACAACCAATATTCTCTCGGAATGTGGTTATGTCCAAAGGATGTTGATACTCATACTCAATAATCATTTTGTGTTCCTTCAGTAAATGGGAAATTCCAACTAAGAGCGATGGAAATTTCTGTGAAAGGACTATGACGAAAGACAGATTGAAGTATTATATATATTAAGAACCAGTAAGAAAAGACAGAAAGTCGGGCGGGGCCAACTATATAATACCCTACACCTGCCTACGAATGCTAAATGGAACATTCCGATAATAATGCGCAGATTCTTTCAATGGGCGTGGCCCGCCCCTTTAAGCAACCTTTTGAAATTTTTCACAATCTATTTGCGAGAGTGCTGTTTTTTTTGTTTATGTGTCTGGTGGAAGTCTATCTGATTGGTCTAAAAATGAGCGGGATCATACCAAAGGGTGTGGCTCCGCCCATATAAACCAATTTTGAAATTGAGATATCTTGCACAATTTTTTAGCCATAGTACTGTAATTCTGTTTATATGTATCTGGTTGCAGTCTACGTGATTTGTCCAAAAAATGGGCGGGATCAGACCAATGGGCCAAAGCCAAATTTTGAAATTTAGATATCTTCACAATTTCTTAGCGAGACTGCTCTTATTTAATGGAGATGTTTTTGTTGGAAGTGATTGGTTCAAAACTGGACGGGATCGGAAATCTAAATCTGGGGCAACGAAGTGGACCGAGTCCAGCTACAGGGTGGCTGATGAAAGCTGCTACCAAAAAAAAAACAATTTAATAACTTTTTTTCTATTTAATGTTAATGGTTAATTTTTTTTTATTTTGCAGATTGATTTTTAGATTTAACAAAAATGGATAACTGGGACACTGAAACAAGAATTTGGATTTTCCGCCGCTATTACGCACTGAAGTCCGTAGTTTCGGTTCAAAGAGAGTATAGGGGCACGTTTGGCGGCAATCCTCCGAGCAGATGGACCATAAAGAGCCTTGTTAACAATTTTTCCGAGCATGGGACAGTCAACAGAAGACCTTACCATCGAAACCCTTCAGTTCGGACGGAGGAAACAATCGCTGCTGTAGTTGATGCCATACAAAACAATTCAAGAGTTTCGACAAGAACCTAATCTGCTCAAATGGGTATAAGCAGACAGTCATTGCAGTCAATTATGCGCAAAGATTTGGAGTTATTCCCATATAAAATTCAAATGGCCAACAAAGTGAACTCAGCAGACTTCCCGATTTGCTTGGAATTTTGCCAGTAGATGCTTCAAATGGTGGAAGAGGACGGAAACATGTTGAACTGTCTTTTCATGTCTGACGAGGCCCATTTCGATTTAAACATAAACAAACAAAATTGTCGAATATGGAGTGCTTCCATCCCACATATACTCCATGAGACGGAATTGCATCCACTTCGTGTCACAGTGTGGTGTGCAGTTTCATCACGCTGCATTGTCGGGCCCTAATGAGAATTTCTTTCAACTCTGTGGTTTCAGCAAGATGGTGCAACTCCTCACATAGCCCGGCCTGTTATGACAGAATTGCGGCGAAAATTTCCCAATAAGCTGATATCCAGAAACTCCACATTCCGTTGGCCCCCAGGTCGCCTGACCTTACTGCACCTGAGTTTGTCTTGTGGGGTTGTTGCAAACAGGAAGTCTACAAAGCAAAACCAACAAATTTGAATGAACTAAAGCAATCCATTCGAGAAACAATTGCGGCTATTCCCGTCTCAACTCTCCAAGCAGTAATGAACAATTTTTGGGTAAGATGCCGCACATGCATCAACGAGCAGGGGGGGCATTTAAATTCCATTATTTTTAAAACTAATTAAGCTATATTTAATTAAATTTAATGTAGCAATATTCATCAGCCACTCTGTATATATCTAAATGGATGTGGTATGTTACGTATGGACTGCAAAACGGTGTGGATCGGTTTTGATGAAATTTTCGGGGAATGTTCAGATAAGCCTAGCGGGTGACATAGGCTTTATAAGTTCTTGATTGAGGGGGCGTGGGTCCGCCCACATAAGCCAATGTTTTAAGTGATTCCTACTGTCCGTACCTACGGTAGATTTTCTGGAGTCTAACTGGTAGTATCTTCGGCTACGCAGTCTGACCAGAGCACTTAATCTGGTACCACGGGAGTCAGGACCTGACTATTGGTGAGGACCCTGTTGGGTGCAACGTGGTGGCTGTGGTTTAAACCAAAATCGCTGGGAGAGAATGGTCTCGGATATGGAGTTGCAAACCAACCGGGCGCCATGACCCATAGATTGGAAAGAGTTTTAGATGGTCTCCGCTCCTAACCAAGGAGGAGGGAAGAAGTGGCTAGAAGCACGGAATTGATTGGAACTCATGCACATTGTGTGTGAGGGCGCTGGTCGACGTATGTATTTACCCGAGTGTTTAGAGCACGGTGGGGTTAAGCCTAACGGCGTGTATCCACCTAAATCCAAATACTCACTGTCCGTACCTACGAATATATTAAGGAGATTCCTACTGGCCCTATCTACATGGAAATTTTGATATAGACAAATTTTTTTAGCTAGAGTGCTGAAATTTTTGTGTGTATACATTAAGTAGCAGATTATGTGAATTTTCGAAAAATGGGCGGAAACGGACCAATGGGCGTGGCCCCGCCATATACGCCAAATTTTTAAATTGAGATATCTTACACAATTTGTTAGCGTGAGTGCTGAAATTTTGTGCATATGTGTCCGGTGGCAGTCTACGTTATTGGTCCAAAAATGGGCGGGATCGGACCAATGGGCGTGGCCCCGCCCATATAAGCCAAATTTTCAAATCTTTCTTGCACAATTTATTAGCGAGAGTGCAGTAATTTTGTGTACATGTATCTGGTAGTAGTCTACGTGTTTGGTCCCAAATGTGTCGGATCGGACCAATAGGCGTGGCCCCGCCCATATAAGCCAAATTTTTAAATTGAGATATCTTACACGAATATACGCCAAATTTTTAAATTGAGATATCTTACACAATTTGTTAGCGAGAGTGCTGAAATTTTGCGTATATGTATCTGGTGGTAGTCTTCGTGATTGGTCCAAAAATGGGCGGGATCAGACTAATGGGCGTGGCACCGACCGAGTGAGTCTAGTTTTGAAATTGAAATATCTTGCACAATTTGGTAGCGATAGTGCTGTAATTTTGTGTATATGTTTCTGGTGGTTGTGTACGTGATTGACCCCAAAATGGGCAGTATATGACCAGTGGGCGTGGAACGGGACGGGATGGGAAAGCTGAAGTCTGGGGCAACGAAGTGGACCAGCTAGCATTAGATATAATAAAAGATTCCAATCCTGGTCTGCCGACCCATAATTGCAGAAAATGCAAGGTGGGTGAGGCGGATGGTAATAAGCGGCAGGTCAATTTGATACTTAACACTGAATCCACCGTCCATATACAACGAGCAAGTTCAACACTGAAATATGGTTTCGAGACAATGGCCTTCAAGGTATACAAGCGGGATATAGCTCCTACTGCGGAAGGTGAGTCGTCCACCGTGATTGATACACGCCTTTCTGGAATAGCTATGGGAGCCACGCCCATTATTTCTGGTGACTCCAACTCTAATAGAAGATCTGTAACGTCCTTCTCTGAGGACGAAAGCTCTACTTCGGACACTGAGGAGCCGAGATAAGTCTCCGGACTCTTTGACGCATCTGGCGGCAATACTTCTCGATGATACGGACGAAGAGTTCGATAACACCCCTGTCGGGGTGGACGTTAATCTGTCGATTACACTAGCCAACAGTCGTTTTGGTATTTGGTTCTAGCATAGTTTTTCTCATTGATTTTGACCTACTGAACACGAAAATGAGTTTTAAAAATTTTTCTGTCGATTGGTTTTCGAGATATAAATTTTTTAACTTTTTTTTTAAATTTTTGGAGGTACACTTACAATTTTGAGCATATCTTTCGTCTTCTTTGACGTATTTGATCCTACTACTACTCAAATTAAAGCAAATTGAGCCGTCTACAACTCATTCTCATTTTCTCAAATTTTCAAATCGGGTGAGTAGTTTTGATGTTGGCGGCTTAAAAAGGTTAAAAAACTGCGTTTTTTTAGTAAAAATGTGGCAGAAAAATTCATATAAAAATTCATATAAAATATAAAACGCGATGCTAACAGCGATTTTTTTTGCAAAGAAAATAAGCACTTACTTAACAAAATCTGACAACAAATGGCGGTATAAGACCGAAATTCCGCTATTTCACGATATTTTGATTTTCATTATTTGCACAGCTAACCTACTAGGAGGGATCGAAAAAGCAAGTTTTTTATAATCCTTTTGGAATAGAACGGAACAGTTGCTCCTATACATAAGTTACTTCTGTTCAAAATTTCACCACCCTGGGTTAATGTCTTCTGTTCTGGCAAGGGACGTGAAATTTCAAAAATTTAGTGAAATCAGCAATTTTTTTTTTGGAAATTTTTTTCAAATGTCACAGCACTTTGCAGTTTTGATGAAATTTTTAAATTAATATTAATAACACAAATATTTTGTTTAGTTCTGAATGTTTATAGATTTGCATTAACATATAATTTCTTTCGGTGTATCTATTGACCCAATTTTCGTACCTACTTGCTCGTTGAAGTCTGCCTGCTCCTCCTTGTTACATCCTTGTAAGATGAGCTTACAGATTTCAACGAGTAACGAGTAAATAGGACAGACGCCGCCACCTTTCTCCATCTTTAGATTAAAATCTACTTTCGCTTGATAAGTACCCTTGCTGTACCATCCAACTTAAAGGTAAACTTCGTTACCACAACCAATCAAACCTTATAAATAAAACTTATTGGCTCCCTTGCCATTTCTTATTATAGAAAATACTAAACTTTCGTGTTTTATTTATTTTCCTTTATTTTCACGCATCCGGCGTAAACATTGGTCGCATCGAACCGGATTTCGAGAACCATAACCTCGGAAAAACATTCCATTAACCACGGTGTTCTCTTCATCCTTAGAGCCCTCATCAACACACATCCATCCATCCATCAATCCATCCATCACCCTCATATATCGATATAACAAACCATTTTACGTTAAATTTGCATTTAAAGTTATAACAGGTATGTATAGTGCAGTATTTACATTAAATGAGCATCGCGAAAAACAGTGAATAAATATCAAGTGTTTCGTGTCTCAGGTTGTCTTACAACGTCTCGGTATCAACCCTCCCCGCGTCTTGTTCGCATACATACGTCCGTCCGCCTGTCGTATGCAGCAGCCTAAAATACCTAAATCGAAAAAAAATATTTATTTCTTTTTCAATTAAAGTGTTTATGCGCGAAGAGTATCTGGAAATCGATTGTGTTTTGTGTGTGTGACGAATTATTCTTTTGTCAACGCATTTGTTTCATTTTGCCGGTGGTAGCTTCAACTCCACCGATTTATTTCCACTGATTTGTTGTTTTTCTGAAGGGAAAACAAACACACACACTAACACACCACAAGATACATTCAATTCCAGTACATAGTTTCGATTCTCCCGCGGAATATATAAAAAAGTATATAAATTCGCGTATAAATAAAAATTCATTTACATAAAACACAGTGTCATTGGCGTTTATTGAACATCTGTTCTTTCGATTGCTTCGATATCGATCGCACAACGACAGCTGTCAATTTCGATTATTGTGTTATCGGACGGTTGTCAGGGTTGCGGTTGATTAACCCGAGTTACTCGTTTTCGTACGTCACACTTACGTCGCCCTAACGCACGTTACGTCATAAACGTCAAAATAATAAATTCAGCTATAACAAGTAATTCTGTGCATTTTGAAAATTAAATTTTTTAAAAGAAAATTAAATTCGCGTGCACCCTAAGCAAAGTCAATACGACTTTTTTAAATAAAAGTGTGATTTTTTGATTTTTTTTCGTTTTCGACTCGAATAATATAATTTTTCGACGGTTTTTCGGCACTTAATCGACGTGCACCCGTTGATTGAACAATTATTTGGCTCGAGCTTTTTAAATATTTCTTTTGTTTTGAAATTTTCGAGAACGGTCGTTACATTTGTGAATAATTCGACACAGAAGTACTACAATCGTTAGTTTTCGTATTCGGCCTGTAAATTTCGTTATTTTCGAAAGAAAATAGTTAATAAGGTAAATATTTAAAATTTCGGTGTAACGCGAGAATTTTTTGAAATCGCACATGCTTTACCACTTATATAAACTTTCGTTTTTATATATTTTTTGATACATTTTTGAGATATTTTGAATATTTAGTGCGGCTTATCGAGTTTGAATATTTTGGACGAATTGTTGCAAAATATTTAAACACTTTTCAATATTTATACGTGACTTTGATCGAATTTTCTGGAAATTTGTTGAAAGAAAATTGTATATCCGTGCTGGTTCGGAACTCTTTTTGCAAATTGAGGTTACCATATTCGTGTTATTAGATCATTCTCGTTGGTTTTCTGAGTTTTACTCAACCATACCTTTGTTTCGCTCGTTTTTTAGTACCTTTTCTCGTGGTATATCCCTAGCGACCTCAATTCGAATTTTGAATACAGTCCTACTTTGTATACTTTAAAATGCCGATCACACCTCTTGATTTATTTATTAGGGCTTCGGATGCTCTGGTAAAATTCGATGCGCATTTCAGCAAGTTGAAAGATGATGAACTTGATCTTTCTTGTCTAGAAATACGATCTGCTGAGTTAAACAAATTGTGGGCAAAGGCCCAAGAAATGTTTGAGAAATGTCTCAACTTTTTGCAGTCATCCGATGACGCAACTAAGGATGACATTGACGCGGCAGATAGCAAATATGACGCAACGCATCAAACATATATGAATTCCCTAACAGTAATTAATCGAAAACTGTTGCAATTCAAACGGTCTCGTCGATCGTCCTTGACTTCTTCGGTCGGTGATTCGGCTTCATTAGATCGGGAGGAGACGCAAAATTCTAATCTACATAACATGAGTGCGTCGACTCATGCGTCTCGCGACATGAGCACTCAAGCTGATTGTCCGCCTCCCTCACATTCTCAAAATAACATCTCGATTTCGCGCATGAATATCGAACACCTTGCGAGTGATAGTGTGAATAATCTCTCGTTGCCGCCGTGTGACACCGACATATTTGAGGGCGATTTCTTATCGTGGCCCACTTTCAGGGATCTGTTTACGGCGGTCTATATCAACAACTCTCGTTTGAGCGATATTGAGCGTTTATGTCACCTCGTGCGAAAAACAAGTGGGGAGGCGCGTGAGATTGTTTCAAAGTTTCCGCTACTTAATCGCAGTTTTGTCTTGGCGTGGAAAGCTTTACGGGATACTTATGACAATCCACGACTTTTAGTCCACAACCAACTGAAGCTTTTATTCGCGCTCCCAGCGATTGAAAGCGAAAGTAGTACGGGACTTAAGTCCGTACAACGTGGTATAAATGGATGTCTCTCGGCGATGTCCATTTACGAAGTCTCCACGGACAATTGGGATCCGATCCTGGTGTTTATTTGTTTGCAAAGGTTACCCAAAATTACCCAGACGTTATGGGAGCAAAGCGTGAAGGATAAATCCTCCCTTTCCACGTGGAAAGATTTGGATGATTTCCTAACAGAGAGAATTCGAACTCTTATGTGCCTTCACCGTATGAGGGGAATTGAAACGCCAAGGCACTCGAACGCCAGGAAGGTCCAATCTCATTTTTCAAACGCGGCTGCGTCCGGAATTCTCGTTCTTCTTCTAAATCCGGTTGTGTCTTATGCCCGAACCAAGAACACAAAATTTCTGCTTGCCCTCGGTTCTCAAATCTCACATCCTCTGATAGATTCGCTCTGGTCAAGCGCCATCGTTTGTGCGTTAATTGTCTTCGCAAAGGCCATGAGGTCAGAAAATGTGATAGTAAACGTCGTTGTTCCAAATGCAATAAAAACCACCATACCTTATTGCATCGCGACGAGCCCACTACGAGTACTTCGGCTCTAGTGGCAAACACAGCCCGCGCAAATCCTCCTGATTCTAGACCTAGTTCAAACAATCCTACTGCTCCTCCACTTGAACATTGTGAGCCATCCACGTCAGCTGGATGCGTTTCGCGCCAAGTTTTTCATGCTGCGCAGAACAAAGCTGTTCTTTTGGGAACAGCGATGGTGAATATCGTCCACCATGGGGTCTCATATCCCGCTAGGGCATTGATTGATCCAGCTTCTGAGTCCTCTTTTCTCACAGAGCGACTTCAAAACCGCTTGAATCTTCCAGTGTTTTCCACCAATGCTACAATTTCAGGTGTTAATTGCGCAGTTTCGGCCAAATCCAGGAAAATATGCACCTTGAAGATTGGAAGCCCTCTCGACACTTCGGTTACTTTAGAGACCCCTGCTTTAGTTTTACCCTCCATTTCCGGAGATTTACCTTCTTTCCAAGTCACATCGGACTTCAAGGCTCAGATGCCAGATCTTCGTTTCGCAGATGTTAATTTGTTCGATTCCCGTCCAGTCGATATTTTGTTAGGTGCCGACTTGTACCCAAGAATTTTGTTGGAGGGCACCATTCCGATTTTGTCGGGATCTTTGTTGGCCCAAAAGTCTATCTTCGGTTGGTTAGTCACTGGTCCTGTTCCAGTTTCCCAAGTTCGAACATTTGCTGCCACTATTACGATATCGGACGAGGATCATCTGAATACAACTCTATTGCGTTTCTGGGAATTGGAGGAAGTTCCCAAGAGAAACATTATTTCACCTTCTGACCGTTACTGTGAGGAAAACTATGTTAGGACTACAAGTAGGGATTCAGACGGTAGATACGTTGTGACGCTTCCGCTTAAGACTGAATTGGATATGAATAGATGTCTAGGAGAATCTCGTGGTAACGTTTTAGGCCAATTCTTCCGCAACGAGTCGTCATTGTTAAGGAAACCTGATATCAAGACAATTTATGACAGCGTCTTAAATGGATATGTGGACCTTGCAGTTGGATTTAGTGCTGTTAATACTCCGTTGGCGGACATTTAGATTCGTATTCAATGCAGATATTACCCAGATGTATCGACAAATTCGCGTGGACTCGAGACATACACCTCTTCAGAGGATTGTTTTTCGCGATTCTCCGACAAAGCCGGTCCGGGATTATGAGTTACAGACGGTGACATTCGGTGTTAATTGTGCCCCATATTTAGCCATACGGACGCTTTTGAGGTTAGCTGACGATACGGAGTCGGAATTCCCACTCGCGGCGCATATTTTGCGGAAATGCATGTATGTGGACGATGTTTTAGCGGGGACCCACGATCTCGGGACCGCATTGGCAGCTAGGGACCAATTAATTTCGGCGCTTGATTCGGCTAAGTTCGAACTTCGGAAGTGGACTGCCAACGACAAAGCCATCCTCGATCAGTTTTCCCCTGAATATTTAGTAGATGCTAAAGTCTTGGATTTCGTGGAGACTAGTAGTTCCAAACCTCTAGGGATCAGGTGGAATGCACAATTAGATTCATTTTATTTCGATGCGAAGCCTATTTTGAAAAGAGCTAGCTACACCAAAAGAGAAGTACTTTCGGCCATCGCTAAATTATTCGATCCCATCGGTTGGTTAGGTCCTGTGCTGGTTACCGCTAAGATGATTATGCAGAAAATATGGCTGGATAATATCGGCTGGGACGATCCACTTTTGTCAACCACTGCAACTGAATGGCGACGATTTGTAGAATATCACCCCGATGTGAATTCTATTAGAATTCCAAGATGGGTTCAGTACTCCCCGGGATTTCCGGCTGAACTGCATGTCTTTTCGGATGCCTCGGAAAAGGCATACGCGGGGGTAGTATGTATTCGTATTGAATGTCCAGGCGGAAAAGTGGTTGCTCATTTGCTCTCCTCAAAAACCAGAGTAGCCCCAATAAAATCAATATCGTTGCCTCGTTTGGAACTTTGTGGTGCGGTTTTAGCTTCGGAACTTTTGAAGACCATAATTAGGGAAATTGATTTGGAATTTCGCCAGGTATATTGTTGGACAGACTCAACAATAGTTCTTTCGTGGTTGAGAAAGACTCCTTCAACGTGGACTACGTTTGTGGCGAATAGGGTGTGTCGCATTCAAGAAAACGTCGGGAATCATAATTGGTACCACGTGAAATCGGAAGACAACCCTGCGGATCTAGGAAGTCGAGGTATTTCTCCGGCAGATTTAGCTGCCTCCCCCCTATGGTGGCATGGACCACATTGGCTTAGTCGAGACAAATCGGAGTGGTCCATTCGGGACCTAACTCCCCTTGAAACAGATATAGAAGTTCGTGCGGTGAAAAGTCACGCATCATTTTTCTCGGCGTATGATGATTTGCTTGAGAGATTTTCATCGTTGGATCGTGCCCTCCGGGTAATTTCGTACATGTTTAGGTTCTTCCGAAGAACTCATCCCACTTATAGGAGCCATTACCAATATTCGAACTCTTGTGTTTCTGCTTCGGAAATCAAGGAAGTTCGAACTCGCTTGACTGTGCTTGCTCAGAAAGTTAATTACGCTGATGAGTATCAGGCTTTAATAGACAGGAAACCGATACCTTCTAAAAGCCCCTTGGTGACTTTAAATCCTTTTCTAGACGAAAGTGGTGTTATACGAATGAACGGTAGATTGTCACGTTCCCCTACACTTTCCTATACCGAGCGGCATCCCATAATTCTGCCATACAATTGTCGTTTCGTTAAGCTTTTGGTAAAATTCGTCCACTTGATTTCCGTGCATGGAGGAAATCTTTTAATGTTGCGTATCCTTCGTATTGAATATTGGATACCTCGCTTGAAAACTCTGATTCGGTCTGTTGTACATCAATGTAGGATTTGTGTTTTAGAAAGGAAACGCGCCAGCAGTCAACTTATGGCTGCTCTCGCTCCAGAGAGAACTACACTTAATAGGGCGTTTACAACAACCGGTGTTGACTTTGCTGGGCCATTTGAGGTGAAATCGTTTACAGGGCGAGCTTGTAAGATTACAAAGGGATACGTTTGTGTATTCGTTTGTTTCTCTACAAAGGCTATACACCTAGAGGCAGTATCAGATTTGTCCACCGCAAATTTCTTAGCAGCATTTCACCGTTTTATTGCTCGTCGTGGTTGTCCTAGTTCCATATTTTCGGACAACGGTACAAATTTCGTAGGTGCCTCGCGAAAAATCGAAAATAATTTTAGGTTGTTTATTCGAAAAAGTTGCGATTCTGTTTCCTCTACGTTTGCACATCAAGGCCTGTCGTGGCAATTCATTCCTGCTGGTGCTCCACATATGGGTGGACATTGGGAATCAGGGGTTAAGAGTTTTAAACTTCATTTTCGCAAACAAGCTCGAAACCTCCGATTCACATTTGAAGAATTGGCCACTGTCTTAGCTAGAATCGAGGCTTGCCTGAACTCTCGTCCTCTTTGTACAATGTCTGATAGTCCACATGATATAGTCGCGTTAACCCCGGGTCATTTCCTAATCGGCGCTCCTCTTCTCGCTCCACCAGAACCCCTAATAACGGAAGAACCCTTATGTATTGTAAATCGGTTTAGGAAAGTTCAAGCCCTTGCCCACCAATTTTGCATACGGTGGAAGGAAGAATATTTAAAAAATCTACATAAACGGTATAAATGGAAATTTCCGGAACGCGAAGTAACAATCGATGATATTGTTGTCATTCGTCATGAACAGCTTCCGCCAACCTCGTGGAAATTAGGTCGAGTCGAGAGTGTGCATCCGGGCACTGACGGTCATGTTCGCGTCGTGGACGTTCGAACGGAAAATGGCGTTGTAAGGCGGCCTGTAGCCAAATTGGTCGTTCTGACCGACTCAACTTCGACTACAATGTAAAATAGTTTTTCCTTCGCAGTACTATGGATAAAATTACCTTTTTCGACGATGACTTGGAGGATTTCGACGAACTGATGGAGTTGTCGCAAGAGGGAAATTGTCCTGGTGCTGCGCCTGCAGTGGTGCTGCCGCCGATCGTGCCGGTTGCAGTTGAAGTCCCCGTCGAGGAAGTCGCCGCAGTTTCGCTAGAGGAACCGCCACAACCGCCTGTGGAGAAAAACGAGACGGCGACTGAGTCGAAGAGCGAGCCTCTATCGAATGGCGACCCTGTGTCGACGGACAAACACCCCTCGAAAGAAATGGCCGCAACTTCGGGTCAGTTACGGTTTCGGTGCCGTGTTTGTGGTGGTAGGCATCCGCTACGCGTTTGCGTCCAATTCCTGCAGATGCCCGAAGAAAAACGACTTCGAGCGGTAGTGAAGCATGGGTATTGCTCACGCTGCTTGGCCCTGTCCCATCGGACCAAAGATTGTCGCAGCAAAGGCCGGTGTAGAAAGTGTGGTGGAGACCACCACCTCTTGCTTCATTCGGGACCAACACCGTCTCAGCCCGGGAAAAAGTCCAACATCCGTCCGTTTAATAAATCCAATCCGTCCAAAAAGTCCCGTCCGCGTCCAAGTTCCGCTCCAGGTCCGTCCGGAAAAAAGCTATGTCCTAGCAGCTCGTCAGTCAGTTCGTTGGCAACCTTACCCCTAGTTAGCGTGATTTCACTGTCCCCAAGCTTAGTGGTACAAGTGAGATGCCATGAAGTTCCCATCCCGGTGCGAGCGGTACTCGATCCATGTGGCAAACAAAGTAAAATTTGCTCGGCCTTTGTGGAAAACGCAGGTCTTCCTCTTTCGTGGCTCGATGGAGTGCCGTTATGCCGCCTTACCGTGGTGTCTGCCTACGACCACCAACAACGCCTTACCTTGACGGCTAGAGTGTCCAACTTGGAGCATGTCTTCACCCCCCTGAATCGGTACCTGAACGGGTGAAGGATTCGTACCTCGGGCTGCCTCTTGCGGACCCCCAGTTTTACAAAAAGGGCCGGGTAGCTTTGGTACTCGGTCCAGAGGTATACGCCCAAGTCGTCACCAGCCGCGTATATACCACTCCCGGAATGCCAGTAGCCCAGTACACCATCTTTGGCTGGGTTCTATCTGGAATATGTAACGTGTAGTGTGGGGATCCTTCTGATTCTCAATCGTGGTCTTAATGACCCGTCACAGGGTTGACCCTGTCCTTTGGTGGGAGCCTTCGTGGCCCTCACTCGTGGTCTCTAATGACCCGTCACAGGTGCCGTAATGGGCCTGTCCTTTGGTGGGAGCCTTCGTGGCCCTCACTCGTGGTCTCTAATGATCCGTCACAGGTGCCGTAATGGGCCTGTCCTTTGGTGGGAGCCTTCGTGGCCCTCACTCGTGGTCTCTAATGACCCGTCACAGGTGCCGTAATGGGCCTGTCCTTTGGTGGGAGCCTTCGTGGTCTCTAATGACCCGTCACAGGTTCCGTAATGGGCCTGTCCTTTGGTGGGAGCCTTCGTGGCCCTCGCTCGTGGTCTCTATGACCCGTCACAGGCACCTCAAAGGTCCTGTCCTTACCTTATCCTATTGTATATTGTTAGAAAAAATGTATAGATTTAATTAGATAAATATAAAGAAAATTAAGATGGAATAAATGAATGCTCACCAATGAACTACTGCACTATACCTGCCATTATCTATATTTTAAGCTTAGTTTTAATTACAACATCCCTTTGATGTTGCAAGGTGGCCGGCAATGTTTAGTTCTGAATGTTTATAGATTTGCATTAACATATAATTTCTTTCGGTGTATCTATTGACCCAATTTTCGTACCTACTTGCTCGTTGAAGTCTGCCTGCTCCTCCTTGTTACATCCTTGTAAGATGAGCTTACAGATTTAAACGAGTAACGAGTAAATAGGACAGACGCCGCCACCTTTCTCCATCTTTAGATTAAAATCTACTTTCGCTTGATAAGTACCCTTGCTGTACCATCCAACTTAAAGGTAAACTTCGTTACCACAACCAACCAAACCTTATAAATAAAACTTATTGGCTCCCTTGCCATTTCTTATTATAGAAAATACTAAACTTTCGTGTTTTATTTATTTTCCTTTATTTTCACGCATCCGGCGTAAACATATTTCATAATTGTAAAAAACCTATTTACAATACCGTAGGGACGTTTCGTCGAAAATGGTATAATGAAAATGCAGAACATAGAAACACAGGTGCATTTTACGATACGAATTTTGGCAAACCCACTTTACATATACAAAATCGTTTGGAAAAAACGTTTACGTAATTTTTATGATTCTCAGAATTAAAAAAAATAAGTAATACACAAATAGTTATTTAATTTTTATGATTGTGGTTGCAGAGTAATATACGCTTCTGAATGTGCGTGGACGCTCTTCGTGTTCCTTTATGACTGCTACTCCGTTCACAGTCAATTAAAGGGAAAAAAGGGAATTACACTTTTTTATTGGTGTGTGTTTTCCCGATGGCTACCTGTATCGGATTTTTTTTTACAGAAATTCCCCCCACATTTGTGAGTGGTCATTATTTGGAAACTTTTCCACAATTTGATACGCACACTTGCTGAATCAGGTATATAGCCACCCTTAAAAGATGCGCCCATTCATAAGTACCTGTCAGTAAAATATTGTAACATACTTAGTATTTATAGGTGTTCATTTATCGTTTTTTGTCATTCAACAAGTGTCTACGAACGCGAGTAGTACGAGTAAAAAGTGAAACAAATTGAATTTAAGTGCATTTAATACCTACCCAACAAGTAAGACAATGAGTAAAAGACTACGTGTGTTCGAGTGTTTGAACAATCCAGACAATTTCTGCAATGTTTGTGGCGAGTTTATAAAGAATAATCACGCACACACGTTTACTCCAGCAGTGCAATTGCACTATTTGAATTATTTTGGTATTTCACCAAATATCACAGAACCATGGACACCTAAGTCGCTATGTGATCTTTGCTATATAATCATAACCAACTGGGCAGCTGGCGGAAGGTAAGAATTTTTATTTAATCACATTAAGCAAAGCAAATATAGTAATTTATTTTAATTTTAGGCGCCATATGAAATTCGATACACCAATGATGTGGAAAAAGCCGCTATGCCATTCCACAGACTGTTATTTTTGCCTCACCACAAACAGTGGGATAGGGAGATTTTTAAAATGGAACTACGCTCAAGTGGGATCGTTTGCACTTCCAGTACCACATTCGAATGATGTACCATATCCAGTGTGCGCTGGTGCATCTCTTCAAAAAGCAGAATCGTCAGATCAAGAGTCCGAGTCAAGTGCAAGCGAATTTGGGGCGTGCAGAAAGCGAAAATTACTGTCACAGGCCGAACTAAACGATTGGGTGCGCGATTTTGGTCTCACTAAGGAGAAATCCGAACTTTTTGCGTCTCGGATGGTACAGTGTGGATTTGCGGATTCAGAAGTGAAAGTAACAGCGTACAGGAAGCGTCACCAGCAGTATGCAAAATTTTATACAAAGAAAGACGAAATATGTTTTTGCAGCGACATTTCCGGCTTGTTCCAAGAGCTTCACCAAATTCACAACCCCAATGAATGGAGGTTGTTTATTGACAGCAACAAAGAGAGCTTGAAGGCAGTTCTCTTACATAATGGGAATGAAAAGCCATCTCTTCCTATTGCTCATGCGGCTCATTCAAAGGAGAACTATGAAACTATGAACATTTTGCTGAAATGCATAGTGTATAGCAAATATAATTGGAAAATATGCGCCGACCTCAAAGTTGTGGCCATTCTGTGTGGACTCCAAGGAGGCTATACGCGACATTGCTGTTTTCTGTGCCTTTGGAATAGCCGCGCTGATGATCAGCATTATATTCAAAAAAATGGCCGGAACGAACGAAACCTGTAGTTGGAGAAGCGAATGTTCAGCGCAAACCACTAATAGAGAACCGTGAAAATATAATACTTCCGCCGCTGCACATAAAATTGGGTTTGATAAAAAATGTTGCCAAAAAATTGGACAAAGAAGGTGAAGCTTTTGCCTATTTACGGTCAATTTTCCCTTACCTTTCGCTGGCAAAAATTAAAGAAGGAGTCTTCGCAGGACCCGAGATAAAAAAAATGTTGAAAGATGAAACATTCCCGAAGCTGTTATCACCCATCGAAGCCGCAGCATGGAATTCCTTCAGGCTTGTTGTGGAAAACTTTTTAGGAAACAACAAAAGCGATAATTATAAGGACATAGTTGAGGATCTGGTAAAGAACTATGAAGCAATGGGTAGGTTTTTTTTGAAACAAATGTTAATTTAAATAGCGTTTTAATTCTCGTTTTTTTTTTCATTTTTGGGTAGGAGTGCACATGTCACTTAAAATACACTTTCTGCATTCTCATTTGGATTTTTTCCCTGAGAATTTAGGAGACGTGAGCGACGAACACGGTGAGCGCTTTCATCAGGAATTGAAGGCTATGGAACGACGCTATCAGGGCATCTATGACACGGCTATGATGGGTGACTACATTTGGACCCTAATACGTGAGACCATTTGCAGCGAATACAAAAAACAAAGAAGAAGTCAGCTGTTTTTCCACATGGCATAAAATGTACAGTTATATCTTTGTTTCTACTCATTTGATTTGGTTAATTTCGTTGATTTGGTTAATTTCGTTAGTTTAGCTAACCTGGCACATCCATTTCTAATTGTGCCATACATTGAGTATGTAGTGCTCTAAATAAATTAAAAAATAATATACTAAGACTAATTTGTTTATTTTAAATTAAGTTCAAATGTATTTATTCGTTAGCGTTGGGTAGGTAAGCTGTGCAAATAATGAAAATCCAAATATCGTGAAATAGCGGAATTTCGGTCTTTTACCAAAAAAATTATAAGTCCGCCATTTGTTGTCAGATTTTGTTAAGTAAGTGCTTATTTTCTTTGGAAAAATGCCAGCTATACGTAAAAAAGCCAAAATCGCTGTTAGCATCGCGTTTTATATTTTATATGCATTTTTATATGAATTTTTCTGCCACATTTTTACTAAAATTTTCTGAGAATGAGTTGTAGATGGCTCAATTTGCTTTAATTTGAGTAGTAGTAGGATCAAATACGTCAAAGAAGACGAAAGATATGCTCAAAATTGTAAGTGTACCTCCAAAAATTTAAAAAAAAAGTTCAAAAATTTGTATCTCGAAAAACAATCGACAGAAAAATTTTTAAAACTCATTTTCGTGTTTAGTATGTCAAAATCAATGAGAAAAAGTATGCTAGAAACAAATAACGGAGAAAATTTTGTTATTTGTGACCTAGTGTTACCAATGGTGGTAAGAATTCTACAGATTAACACCCATCACGTTAAAACAGCCTCAGCGGCTCTATTGTTGCGCCTGTCCACAGGTGCAGTAGACAAGGTCCTGATTCAGGAGCCCTACGCAGTGGGAGAAAGTGTGTGCGGTATCAGGGAACCCAACTTTAAACTGCTTTTCAAGGCACTCCAAGAACCTGCATTTCGGCCAGGAAAAATCTAAGTATCTTTCTCCTGACTAATTTATGTGGTAAAGACCAAACAGCTGCTAGGCATATCGCATATATTGGGTGGTCTCCAGTTAATTGCCTTTTGAAGCTGTAGTACCGACAGCTCTCTTCAGGGAAGTATTAGAACAAGCAACGTCTGACGAGCTCGAGCTGATAATTGGCGCAGACATGAACGCTTATCATATTATCTGGGGTAGTACGGATATAAACAATAGAGTAATTCGCTTCTTGACTTTATTCTAACTACCAACCTAACTATTTGTAAAAAACCGACCTTTACAATTAAATACAGACAAGAAGTACTCAACGTAACGTTTGCTACTGACCGGCTGTCAGACAAAATTATTGGGTGGAAGGTACTGGACGACCACTCATTCTCAGATCACCATTATATTGAAGTCAAACTGGCTAAAAAAGGGCCTAATCCTGCCGTCCACAGAAATGTGAAGTGAGAAAGTGGCACCTGTATGAGAAGAATTTCAAGAAAGTGCTCAACTCTTATCTTCTGTACGAACCGACTGACAAAACTGGTCTGGATAATCTGGTCGAGCAAATCTCTACATCATTCAAAAGTTTTCTTGAAGAAGCCTGTCCCAAAATAATGTACAATGGTAAAACCAAACCCCAATGTTGGACTTCTGAGCTAACCGCTAGGACAAAGACCTGCAACAAGCTATTCAACAAGGCGAAATCTACTGGGTTCGCTAATGATTGGGATGCCTATAGAGAGCTACTCAAGATCTATAAGAAGGAGCTTAGGAAGGCGCAAAAACTCTCTTGGTATAACTTCTGTGGCAGAGTGGAAAAGGTCTCCGACGTCGCAAGGCTGTGGAAGATACAATCTCCTTCACCCTCTACAGGATGAGGATAATGACTGGACCAAAAACAGCGAACAGTCGCTCAATGTACTGCTCGACACACTTCCCGGGAACTCCCTAACAGAACCCGAGGATCGGCAGGACCAACAAGAGTGTGAGTGGACCGCGATCATCGCTAGCTTGTTGACTGAGAGATCCAGAATAAGCCGGGTTATTAATAGCTTTGAGCCCTTAAAGTCACTTGGACCAGACGGCATCACTCCAGTAGAAATACAGAAAATTGTATAGTACATTATTCCTTGGCTGGAGAAAATGTATGTAGGCTGTATCAGGCTTTCATACATCCCGATGGAGGGATACCATAGTTATATTCATACCCAAAGCGGGAAAGATATCGCACACTAGGCCAAAAGGCTTCAGACCAATTAGCCTATCATCCTTCATATAGAAAGGTTTGGAAAGACTTTCAGATTACGAGTATTTCATTATGAAAACGTGGATAAAAAACTGCTGTCGTTTAACCAACATGCTTACAGTAAGGGGAAGTCTACGGAATCAGCCCTGCACGAACTTGTGAGCACTATCGAATCGTCGCTGCATTTCAAGGAATTCACCATGGTGGAATTACTTGACATAGTAGGGGCTTTTAACAACATTCACTCAGATGCGGTATTTGCGGCATTGTTACATCTACAAGTTAACTCTAGTTTGATTAGACTAATTCAAAGCCTGCTGAACAGAAGACACATAACAGCATGTCTTGGGTTCACATCTCTAACAAGGTTTGTAAACAGAGGGATCCCACTGTCTCCACTAATTTGGAACCTAGCGGTGAATGAAATCCTGGTGGATCCAGAATGTTGTGACTGCAAGGTCGTGGCATATGCGGACGACGAGGCAATCACAGTGATTGGCAAATTCGATAATGTTCTCAGAGACATTCTACAGGTGGCTCTGAACAAATTGGCTAGATGGGCCAGAAGCAGCGGTTTGGGCGTAAACCCAAACCAGACAGAATTGGTTCTCTTTACTAGGATGAATAATGTCCCACATGTGGTGGGGCCTCTCTCCTAACATCGGCCACTGGATATATATAGCAGTAGTTCGTCCTATACTGTTATACGGCATTGTGGTATAGTGGACGGCGACTGACAAACTAACCATCAACAACCTACTAACAAAGGTTCAGAGAACAGCCTGCCTCTGCATAAGCGGGCCTTAAGGACTACAGCGACCGAGTATCTACAAGCCCTACTCCATATACTGCCGATTAATATTGTGGCGAGAGAAGTTGCAACCAATGCGGCAATTAGATTGAACTGTCACATGAGGATATCAAAGTGTAGTGCTATGGTAACCGACAGAGTGGACTATATACCAACTGTGTACACCTTCGAGAGAAATTACATCACTATGATTCCCGCCAGATATGAATGGGTTGGAAGAATACCAGGTAATATAAACTATATCCACTTTTACACGGATGGTTCGAAGCATGATGAAAATGTTGGCTTCGGAGTACACTGTGCAGAGCTTAGTTTGGATATAGCTCACAGACTACCAGATACCTGCAGTGTCTATCAAGCCGAAATAATGGCAATATGGGAAATAGCCAAGTGGCTGAGTCGCAACATAGTAACCAAAACTGGCGTTGGTATTTACTCGGACAGCCAGGCTGCCATCAATTCTCTGGAGGCAACATCCCTAAATTCACAAACATCCCTCGACCACCGCAGATCTCTTAACGAGATGGCTGAGCAGTTTAATATACACATAGGGATATCCCGGGGAACTGCAAAGCCGACGAACTTGCTAGGAAAGGGAAGACATTACTTAGGCAAGAGGCAATCAGGCAGTCCAACGAAATATGGACAGAAATCGGCACCTGTAGGGTAGGTAGACAAATCTGGCCAAGGTATGACCTGAGAATATAAAAATATCTCCTCGCACTAGAGAGGTAAAGTTTGTCTACGTTAGTATCAGTTCTGAAGGGACACTGCTTGATCGGCGAGCACGCCAAAAAATTGGGTATAGACTCTAATGACTACTGCAGAAGCTGTGGAGATGAGGAAGAAGTGGAGAGAACTGAACACTTGCTACGCCACTGCCCCGCTCTGAGTAAACGACGACTGGACATACTGGGGTCGGCCTTTCTAGGCAGCCTAACAGATATTTTCAGTACCGGTATTCGTACTATCGATAAATTTGTATATCAAACAGGTTGGTTTCGATGAGGGGCATTTCAGCCCGTGGTAACACTAGGGACATAAACTGGTCTATGTGAGCTTATATAAAAGTAAGGAAAGGCTAAAGACGGGCGGGGCCGACTATATAATACCCTATACCACTCTCGTAATATTGAATAACTCTGTTTACATAAATTTACTTTTGGGACATTTTATACTTAAATATACCACAGTGTGGTGCAGGTGTAAAAACGATTGGATCTAAAGAGCCAAATCGGATGAAACATATATATGGGAGCGATAGCTAAATCTTTACCGATTTGCTCCAAATTCGGCAATGTTGGTTCATGGATCAAGAAACTCTACCATTCTAAATTTCAAAACGATTGGATGTAAAATATAGCTTCTATAGAACTAAAGGTCCAAATCGGACGAAACATATATATATGGGAGCTATAGCTAAATCTTAACCGATTTTCTTCAAATTCGGTAGTGTTGGTTCATGGATCAAGAAACTCTACCATTCTAAATTTCAAAATGATTGGATGTAAAATACAGCTTCTTCAGGACTAAAGAGCAAAATCGGACGAAACATATATATGGGAGCTACAGCTAAATCTTAACCGATTTTCTTCAACTTCGATAATGTTGGTTCATGGATCAAGAAACTCTACCATTCTAAATTTCAAAACGATTGGATGTAAAATACAGCTTTTATAGGACTAAAGGGCCAAATCGGACGACAGATATATATGGGAGCTATATCTAAATCTGAACCGATTTCAACCAAATTCAATAGCGATCTTAACAGCTGCGAAATACTCTAAACTGAAAAATTTCAGAACGATCGGAGTGAAATTGCGACCTGTAGTCGACGAACAACTTTACATGGACAGTCGGACGGACGGACGGACGGACTGTTGCAGGTTAAATAGAGTAGATTTCTAAATTCCAGGCACAAATGTTAAACCTGTAAGGAAAGGATAAAGTCGGGCGGGGCCGACTATATTATACCCTACACCACTCGCGTAATATTGAATAACTCTGATATATATATTTTGTAATTCATGTATAAATTGTTTACATAAATTTACTTTTGGGACATTTTATACTTCAATAATACCCTGTACCACAGTGTGGTGTAGGGTATAAAAACGATTGGATCTAAAGAGCCAAATCGGATGAAACATATATATGGGAGCTATAGCTAAATCTTTACCGATTTTCTTCAAATTCGGCAATGTTGGTTCATGGATCAAGAAACTCTACCATTCCAAATTTCAAAACGATTGGATGTAAAATATAGCTTGTATAGAACTAAAGGGCCAAATCGGACGAAACATATATATGGGAGCTATAGCTAAATCTTAACCGATTTTCTTCAAATTCGGTAGTGTTGGTTCATGTATCAAGAAACTCTACCATTCTAAATTTCAAAATAATTGGATGTAAAATACAGCTTCTATAGGACTAAAGGGCCAAATTGGACGAAACATATATATGGGAGCTATAGCTAAATCTTAACCGATTTTCTTCAAATTCGGCAATGTTGGTTCATGGATCAAGAAACTCTACCATTCTAAATTTCAAAAGGATTGGATGTAAAATACAGCTTCTATAGGACTAAAGGGCCAAATCGGACGAAACATATATATGGGAGCTATATCTAAATCTGAACCGATTTCAACCAAATTCAATAGCGATCTTAACAGCTGCGAGATACTCTAAACTGCAAAATTTCAGAACGATCGGAGTGAAATTGCGACCTGTAGTCGACGAACAACTTTACATGGACAGACGGACGGACGGACGGACAGACATGCTTAAATCGACTCAGCTAGTGATTCTGAGTCGATCGGTATACTTTAAGGTGGGTATAGCTGTGTTATTTTCAGGTGTTACAAACATCTGCCGTGAAACAAACTTATAATACCCTGTACCACAGTGTGGTGTAGGGTATGAATATTAAAATATTTTCACTAGCGGCCATTTAATTCAATAATAAGTACAACAGCTTAAATTTCCGCATGATGGGTTAAAATGCATCCCCTAGAACGTCTAGAAGGGACCTTTATATGGGAACAGTATTAAAACATGAACCGATGTTCCCAATTTTCACTAGGGACGATTAAGTCCTGTGTAAAGCATAAATTCTTAAATTTCAGCCAGATAAATTGATGTGATGTGTACTGTAGAGCGGCAAGAAGTGACATTTGTCTGGACCTTTATATGGGGCAATACCAAAACATGGAAACATGCACCCAATTTGTACTAGGGACAATAAGGTCCAATATAAAGCGTAAATTCTTTAATTTCGCGTCAAGAAGTGACATCTGCGTGACCTTTATATGGGGGCGATACCAAAACATGTACCGATGTGACCATTTTTAAAATAGGGACGATTGGGTATAAAGTATAAATTCTTTAATTTCAGGCAGATGAATTAAAAATGCACTTTATAGGGTTTCAAGAAATGACATATGTGGGGACCTTTATATGGGGCCTATATCAAGACATGGACCGATATGCCCCATTTTAATAGGGATAGTCTCTAGTCTAAAAAATGCCTCTGTACCAAAATTTCTTAAAGACAGCTTCATATTTTTTTTTTAGGCGTTAAACAAATGCACAAAGTCATAATACCCTGTACCACAGTGTGGTGTCAGGTATAAAAAGGGGAACAGTGGAAGCAAAAAACCCGAGGATCGGGTTTTTTAAACCGTTTTTGATCACTCTAACAATGATTAGCTGAAAACAATAATGCTAAAATCCAGAAATCGAAAATATCTGTGATAGGCGGTTATTTCAGAAAAATTATTTAATTTATAGTGGTGTGATAATACTTTTCATTAAATATTCAGATATGTATTTAACAAGCACTGGATATAAATTGGTAATCTAATTTCTGTGGTATGCAAATATATGTATAATAATGTTTTAAAAGTTCACAAACATTGACGTTTTAATTTCTCCAAAATATTAAATATCCAGTCCTTTCTTTGTCCACTAACTCGTGCATGGGAATGTCCATGAATACTTATATTTTAACGATGGGTACTACCATGTCATATTTGCATATCTATGTTCTTATATCATATATCATGGATTCAAATTGAGTGATTTGTTGTTGCTGGACCAACATTGAATGAAACTGTAAACAACGTACATATGTACGTACGTATCCACCTTGTATTTAAAATAATTCATATTTGGTATAATCATTCACGCTGAAAAGTAAAACATATTTACAAGGCAAAATAATAAGGTGTTTTATTAAACATATTAAATATTGTGCTTAAAAAATTAAAAAAACAACTACTTATATAATGCTGTATTAAGTTATTCCTAAATTTTTCTCACTTTCATCTAACGTACACAAGGTATCGCTTAGTCGACGATGCTGATAATTCCTGTAAACCGATTTAAGTAAAAGAAACACAGTAGTTCTCTTTAAGAACCCAAGTATGGTGTGTTAGAAAGGATATCACACACACTCACATACACGTTTGTTTATATGAACGCTTTGGGAAATCATCGTAACAACATTTGACAGTTTGCTAAACAAAATAAACTTTCCAAGTAGTCTATCTTGTTCATGTCCATAGAAGCTCTGTCAATGGCTGTGTAAGTGAAATAGTCACGTGTGAAATATTCTCATGTGAAATAAAGTTCGTGATGAATAAAACTTCAAGGAGGTTTCATTGCGGATAGTTTTGTGGATTATTTTCGTCATTATTAATGTTAAAGAAAGAAAATAAATTTTAAAATAAATGTGGGATAAAAAAAAACAATTTTAAATATATACATAGAATAGACCACGTACGTGCAAGTACATACAGTTTATTTCATGCAAAGCCGTCTTATTTAAAAATCGGAAATATTTCAAGTAGTCATACAAATATGCCCCACATAAGGTACTAAGGTAGATCCAATACTAGAGAGGCTCTTTGTAAACATAGAAGTGAGATTATCTTGAGCAGAGTATGGATCCGAAAATTTATTCTGAAATTTACTTGATATATGCATTGGCGTAGCAATGGATTTCTGCTGGGGAGGGCTTACCTCCCAGAGCAAAAGTTTGTTTTCTTGTAGATCTTGGCGAGTAAAACAACGTTTGTTCTGTGAAATTTGGACGGACACCCCCAAAATCCGGATTTAAGTGTAAAAAAACTATTTTCTCGCCTTTTGGCACTTTAACGCCTATAACTTTGTTAAGTATTAACCTATATTAAATCTCTGAACCAACTTGGAAAGACGAGGCCTAGAACTTTCGAACGATATATATGTTGTTTATTTAAAGATGAAGAACTATATGTTTATTTTGTGTTACAAACACATTTTTATTTTTTTGGGATTTTCTTGCTTAGGCAATTTTTTACCAATTATTTTGTAGGACAGCCGCACGATTCATTTATTCACATATTCGTATATGGTATATTTTGTAAGGAAAAAAATGCTACCAGTCTCTTAAAAATCCGTTTGAACTTGACTGAGTTATTGAAGTTTTATTAAAACTAAAAGTGTACATAAATATTCAACTCTAAAATATTTGCTTGAGTGTAATTTGAGGGTTTTCCATTGCCCAGAACCGACAATTCTGTTTATTCACATATCCATTCAAATGAAAATCTGCCTCGTCACTCATTATGATTTTTTCATGAAAATCGGGGTTGGCATGTTTTTACGATTAAAACACGTTGGTTTATCGAATATTTTTCCATAATAAATTTGCCACGTCTCTACTTCACGACTGCCAAATATGAACTGTCAAGACTAATGTTTACCAAAATGGCGGCAACACAAAGTAGTATACCTTCCCGGCGGACACCCTGTATTAATTTATTAGTCGCTAACACCTCAAGAAAAAATGGGTATTTTGCCACGCCATTTTTGGTACCTCCCACACAAATGGACCATTTTGCACCAAATTTTAACAGCTTATATCTTTAATACCGGTACATACTTAAAAGTTATTAAACTATTTAAATTGATAATAATTGTATTAAAACAAAAAAATAAATTAATTTACGAACATTGGCACTCAATGTGAGGCGGTTTACCCGACTGAACTTTCTCACTTGTTAATTCTTCATCAAAACTAGTATTTATGTACATATTTAGTTGTAATGAAAACTTTTATAAAAAAAAGTTTTAGGCGTTTAAGTGTAAAAAGGCAAGAAAATCGGCTTTTATCCGTAAATCCGGATTTTGGGGGGTGTCTTGTTTTACTCGACAAGACTTAAAAAAAAAAACAATATCGCGTCATTTGCTTTTCAAATTGAAATTGTCAATGAAAAGTAAAGAATTAATTCATATTGACATAAGATTTATAACATAATCAAGCATTCGGCCTTTTAGAACCACAAATGCTATAAGAAAAAAATAATAAGTACTATTTTATTAATTGAGGAGGTACTTTTCAAAACATGACTATTCCACTTTTGACAGAAATTATTTTTTATATAATTAATTAAAGAGGAAATAAATATTGCAAAATGAACATAAAAAATAGTAGAATGGAAAAAATATAATAAGAATAAAAAAATTAATTCTTTAAAAAAATATGAATATCACTAACAATTTTACTACTTCGTTTTCGATATTTAAGATGGCCAAATTTTAAAGTGGATAATGGTTCTTTTAAGATCTTAGTCATGTTTTAATTCGACGCATAGCAACAATGTTCTTCACAGTCAGAAGAGTGTGGCAGCCTTATTGCAACTTACAAACCTTTAAAAATATTTCCATAAACATTTAAAAAAAATGTTTTTATTCGATCTTTTTTATACCCTCACTTTATTGATACGAGGGTATATATCATTTGCTACAGGCCAAAAGTGTAATACATCGAAGAAATGATCTTAGACCCTAAGAATGTTCGGCGGATATCCGTTTTGGGTAATTTAAAGTCGAATGAGCAATGTCCTTCCTTCCGACTGTCTGTTTGTCTGCTGACTGGTGCGCACGATAACTCTCGAAAGGAGTAACCGATTGACTTCAAATTTGGTATGTGGTAATATTTTTTCAATCTCCGGCTAAGTTCGAAGATAGGCCATATTGGATCACTCTTTCTAGTACCTCCCCCGCAAAGGGTTAATATTTAGTGAATTATTGATTATTTAATAACTTTTATACCACTTATACGCTTTTATAGTACCTAGAGTCCAGCAAAAAGTGGGCGTCATTGCCACGCCCCTTTTGGTACCTCCCACACAAATATACTATTTTGCACCAATAGTTAACAGCTTATTACTTGAATACAATTGCATCAAAGACTCGGAATTTCGTACAGTGTAATGGATTTATATAACCTAGAATCCAGTGAAAAATGTGCGTTATTATCACGCCCCTTTTTATACTTCGCACACAAACGTACCACATTGTACAACAAGTTAAAAGCTAACAGTTAACATATATACTCCACATTTTTGCACAGTGTATAGTTTTTAAAATTTCTACAGTCCTTTTAAAAATGGGAGTTATGACCAGACTCGTTTTAGTACCTTCCATACAAAAAAAAGCCAAGACATTCCAAATTTAAATAGTTCATAATATTAGTACTCGTACATATACCAGAACATATTTACATTGATCACAAAGTGAGGGTATACTCGTACCTTAGTCGTTTTTGAATACACATATTTCTATATATGGGCAAATATCACAATTTTTTAACACAGGGGTAATGTATGTTGTTTTACCCTTTTCTCGCTTTGTGTACAGATTTCGGTGCATAAGTTGATGGATTTAGATAAACCACAAACATAAAAGTTTTTTTCCCAAAAAAGTTTGTTATTATCTAAAAAACTTTAGAAGTTATAAGCACACACATTTCAAAATTGAGAAAAAAAGTCCTAGATATGTTCATATCTGTATCCATTCTTTTATAAGTTGTGGCCAAACTATGTATTCTGAAGTTACTTGTCGGTTACAAAAAACACGAGGGACACATGGAGGAAGAATTCCGCAAAAAATAATAGCTCATAACTTTTTGAAATGCGATTTCAAGTGTTTTTTGTTTTTTGACCGCGGTCAGCGCGGCCGGCGATGTGATGAAATAACCCTAAGAAAGAAGCGGTCATAGCGGCTTGAAATACCTATAAATATATATAGGTGTCGTTAATGTGCTCTTAATTATGCACATTACAAAAATTATATTTCCGAAAAAATAATGTTCGTATGAAAATTTTAAATATTTTGTCAAAGGCTGATAGAAATGCTAATGTTCTGTGATTGTAATTTAAGTTTTCCAAATTCCGCTGAAAATTGCATTTTATAAAATTTTTGATGAAATTTATTCACAACAAAGGTTTTTGCATGTTTATATTTTTATCTTCGTCTGTTGTAAAAGCCGATGAAGTGCTCGCCAAAAAAATCTTGAAAAAAAAATTACTTCAAAATTAAAAAATTTTGATATTTGCCCATATATAAAGAAGAATGTGTGTTTGTTGGATTGTTGGTTTGTTTGTTTGTCCATATAGGCGTCTCAACGGCTGGGCCGATCTTCTTGAAATTTTCACAGAATGTACGAGTACAAGCGTGAGAGATGGTGAAAATAGGGACTTGGATTTTCGATGTACCTAGTGGGCGTAGCCCCGCCCATATAAGCCATTTTTTAAATCAATATATCTTGCACAATTTGTTAGCTAGAGTGCTGTAATGTTGTACATATGTATCTGGTGGCAGTCTAACAAAAATAAGCGGGATCAGACCAAAGGGCTTGGCCCCGCCCATATAACCCAAATTTGAGCAATCTTCCACAATTTAGTAGCGATAGTACTATAATTCTGTTTATATATGTATCTGGTGGCAGTCTACGTTTTTAGTTCAAAATTGGGCGGGATCAGAGTAATGGGCGTGGCCCCGCCCATGTAAGGTACATTTTTAAATTGAGATATATTGCAGGAGAGTGCTGTTATTTTATGTATATGTATTTGGTGGCAGGATTTGTGATTGTTTCAAAAATGGACGGGATCGGAAATCTCTATCTGGGGCAACGAAGTGGACCGGGTCCAGCTAGTCTATAAATCGATACTTCCATTCTAAACTATGCTAAGTGCAAAAAGGTAGTTTTTCAGGAGAGGCGATCAAAGTTTGATGAATTTTTTAAATTTCTGTGGAATTCCTTTACGATGGTAATCGAATGACCTGTACTGTTTTGTGAATTACTTTTATATTTACTTTTACACCAAATTCTGACTGAATATAATTTGGAATATTTAGAAATAAAAAATTCAATCTCCCTAAAAACAAGCTTAGTCGGCCCGCCACTATACCCCAAGTTTTGAAATTGAGATATCGTGCACAATTTGTTAGCGAAAATGCTGTAATTTTGTGCATATGTATCTGGTGGTACTCCACGTGAGTGGTCGAATGGGCCTGGCCCCGCCCATATACACCATATACTCCAAATTTTGAAATTGAGATATCTTGCACAATTTTTTAGCGATAGTGCTGTAATTTTGTGCATATGTATCCGCTGATAGTTTACGTAATTGGTCCAAAAAAGGACAGGATCGGCTTAATGGGCGTATCCCCGCCCATATTATCCAAATGTTGAAATTGAGATATCTTGCACAATTTGTGAGCGAGAGTGCTGCAATTTTGTGCATATGTATCTGGTGGTAGTCTTCCTGACTGCTCCAAAAATTTACGAAAATTCACGTTCTGTGTGGAATGTGTTTCGTGCACTTCGCTCAACTTATGGTCAACATAATGGAGTCACCGAAAATTAGACTCAACGGATGGACCATCTGAGACGTAGCCGCGGCCAACATTTGATAGACATAATCTTCAAAAAATACATGCCAAAGAATGTTCATTCAAATGATAATAAACATTCCCCATTCTATTAGAATTTGCTGTGCTTTTTTTTAAGTAGGGAACCTCGAAATGGATCACCCTATATATGCCTTCGATAAATTCAGCTTGCTTTTTTTCTATAACTCACAAAGCCATATGGCGTATGAATTACGTATATGTTATATATATTGTCGCGTATATGCTCCACTGTATGTATACTAAGGGCAGGCAGAGCTCCTCTGGGAAATACAGCTGTAATTAATTGTCATTCAATTTATATGGTTTTTAAAATCATTGGAGAAAGCTATGTTATATATATTTTACACAGCATTTTTAAATTATAGCATTTAAAACCATAAAGACAATTTATTGCAGTGACATTTTATCAATATAACTACAAATTTTAACAATACGAGTAAGTTTCTGATTTTCAGGCCAAAAACAATTGAGGGAAGGCTAACGCCGGGTGTTGTAGACTAAACGATCAAGCTCCTAGGAAAACAATAGGGATATAAATATATCACATTTCTTCAATTTTTGATTTCAAACCTATATCTATAACAACTATATCTCAAGTCGGAATCCTAATATACATATAAATGGCAAATAGAAAATTTTGCACAAATTCAAAATGAATGTCTAAAAAAATAATATAAGTAATCTGATAAATTTCATTAAATTCGACATATGAAATATCGTGATATATTAACACATATTTAACTATTCTCATTTATAAATGATTTATCCAGACACAGATACCCACTGAAGGAGACCTAAGTAATATAATTCTGTGGATTAAGAACTAAAAAACTGATACGAGAATATTCGTCATTATAACCTACACCACACTGTGGTGCAGGGTACTATAACTTTGTGCATTTGTTTGTAACACCCAAAAGGAGAAGAAATAGACCCATCGTTTATTATACCGATCGACTTAGAATCACTTTCTGAGTTGATTAAACTATGTCCGTCTGTTCGTCTGTCTGTGCATGTATTCATGTAATGAAAGTACAGGTCGCAATTATGTTCCGATCTCGACGAAACTTTTCACATATCTTTTTTTGGCCCAAGGACGATCCCTATTGAGTTTGGTTAATATCGGTTCAGATTTAAATATAGCCCACATATATATGTTACCCCGATTTGATATGTAAGCGCTGTAAAAACTGTATTTTATATCCGATCAGTATGAAATACGACAGAAAGAGGTTTCCTATTATATGAATGAACACTTTTAAATTTGGAAGAAATCGGTCCAGATTTAGATATAGCCCCCATATATACGTTATCCCCGATTTGACGTGTAAACGCTGTGAAAATGTTATTTTATGTCCGATCATTGCGAAATTCGGCAGAAAGAGGTTTCTTATTACATGAAGGAATACTGTCAAATTAGGAGCAAATCGGTTCAGATTTAGATATAGCCCCCATATATATGTTAGCCCCGATTTGACATGTGAGCGCTGTAAAAACTGTATTTTATATCCGATCAATATGAAATTCGGTAGAAAAAGATTTCCTATTAAATGAATGCACACTTTTAAATTTGGGAGAAGTCGGTTCTAGTTTAGATATAACCCTCATATGTACGTTACCCCCGATTTGACATATAAGCGCTGTAGAGACTATATTTTATATCCGATCAGTACGAAATTCGACAGAAAGAGGTATTTTACATGAATGAGTATTCAGGGAAAATCGGTTCAGATTTATAAATAACCTCCATATATATGTTCCTCCTGATTTGGTATCAAATCGCTATAGGTGTTGTACTTTACTTCTGGCCATTAAAATTGTCCATAAAGATGTTTCTAAATTTAGTAACTAATATTGCTTAATTTTGCGATTATCGGTTCAGAATTAGATAATGTTTTCCTACCCATTTTCCAATTGTTCCAAATTATTATCGCATTGTTAGGGAGGTGTAGGGTATTATATAGTCGGCCCCGCCCGACTTTCTGCCTTTCCTTACTGGTTTTCTTATTTTTTTGTTTTAATTAAATTATTATCAATTTAAATTGCATTTAATAAATTTAAAGTATGTGCTGGTATTAACTTCTGTGACATCTTTCCCCACACCCCTTCTAATGACATCCTTGGTACAGATGTACCACTGTGTATTTTATTTTAATTTTTGCATTTAATATTTATATTATAGTCCAGGATGTATGATGAAATAGTAAAATGAAGTCTTGAAATGTTTTTATATGTATAGAGAAACATATTTTGAGAATTTATCATTGCGATCACATCTTCAAAATCTAATGGTATTTCTTCTAGTTGCACCTCCATCTGAGCCCAGAAATCGATAAGGAAAAAAGATAAGTAAACTCGTAATAAGCAATCGTATGTAAAAAACTCACTATTTGAAAGAAATTGCAAAACCACAATATTATTTCACTTCGTTTATAACACTGACGTTTACTACGCCCACCGATGTATAACTGACAACCACCCAAAAAAAAATTTTAAATTTCATTCTTAAATAGATACTTGAGGATATCATAAAGTTTCAGATCTGAAAATTCGAAAATAGTTATAAAAAATTAAGTTAAAAGTAAAAATTGGTACACATGTACCAAGGATGGCGCAGAAGGGTTAAAGTTATAAGTTTTGGTGCAAAACAGTCTACTTGTGTGGGAAGTACCAAAAGGGACATGTTAATGACGCTAATTTTTCACGGGACTGTAGGTACTATAAACACATTGCACTGTACAAAATTTCAATTATTTGTATGAGCTGTCATTAAAGCCATATCCAGTTAGCTTTTTCTCCAGTTAGCGACTTATAAAGTAATACTATGTGTAGAATTTCAGAAAATTCTAATAAGTAGTATATATGTTATTAACGAATAAGTAGTATATATTTTACTAACTAATAACTTTATGCGTGCCATTTGCCATCAAGTGGTCAAAAATTACTTGGAGAAAATCCAAAATGAAAGTATGCAACTTTCAATATAATAACGTATCTGTCCACCAACTTTACAAAATAGGTACAACCCAGTAGAAGTCATTCAGCAAAGCAAACAAATATTTGGTAATTTTGTGATCGACCTGTGGTCAACCCGATAAAAGTATTGGAGAACCAAAAATATATGTTACCATTGCCTAAATATTTGGTTTTCAAGTTATGGTTTCGCCGACCAGACGTCCATAAATTAGAGTATGAGACTTTATGGACACCGAAACTATCTAAGTAAAAATTGGAAAATTTAGAATATATATTCTTTTACAAGTGAGCTTTTAGTCATACGGCAAATAAACATATACAACTAGCTTATAATGAGAAATATTACAAGGTTGATTTTTGTGATAGTCAGGGCTAAGAATTTTCTTACTAAAATTTAGATCAGCTTCAAAATTTTTAAAAGACAAGTAGAGAAATCCAAAATATTACATTTTTGGAGATTTTCGAAATTATTTTGGGAATTGTGGGATTGACTTTTGCAAATATAATGATTCCAGAGTTACTTTCGGTTTGTAATGTGAAGACCTACAAACTTCAAAATATTTCATTGAAATAAGTTTATTTTAAAATATTTTATGGCGTTATTACATTTCTACCTGCATTTAAATATAATTTTTTCCTGACTCTGTCATAGCACTTTCTTAATATCAGTGGAGAATATATAAATGATTTCTCTCACAACAACATTTATTAAATAACAACACAATTTGCTATATTAAATATAGGACATCTTTATATTTTATTGCGAAAAGTTGTACCTGGTATTTTGGAGATACAGAGTAAATTATATATTATATGTTAATATTCGTCTTATAGGAAACTTTCTCCAGAATACTTTCTAGAAAAAAATTTTTAATAAATACAGTGGCCACGCTTCTCTATTTACACCATTTTTTACGAACATTTCAAAACTTTGCTAAATTTTTGACAAACGCAAAGGTAGGATGTGAAAACCTTTACTATTCTTATATGTAGTAATGTGTTATCCGATAAACAGCCAAAGGAATTTTGAATCCGGCTTTTAGTATAATAGATTTTGGGGAAAAATTTCAAAAATACGTTTTTGGAAATTTTCAAATTTATATTGGGAATTCTGGGATTTACCTTTACAAATATAATAATTATCTTTTGTGGATAGAAAACAAAATTGTTTTTTGGGTGTAAAAAGATTGCAATTAGATACACCCCACACCACACAGTTGTACAGGCCATCATAAGTTTGTTTCATGGACCACCTTAAACCTAAGCCGATTTAACCATGTCTGTCCGTCCGTCTATCCAACTTAATTTGTTCGTTGTGTACAGGTCGCAATTTCACTCTGATCGTGCTAAAATGTTCCTCCTAAAAGTCTTTTGGACCTAGCAAGAAAAGAAATTGGTTGAAAGCGGTTCAGCTTTAGATATTGCTCCCATATATATGTTTCGTCCGATTTGGCCCTTTAGTCCTATAGAAGCTTTATTTTACGTTAAATTTATTTTGAAATTTAGCATGGTAGAGTTTATTGATCTATGGACTAACATTGCTGAATTTGCAGAAAATCGGTTCAGATTTAAGTATAGCTCCCATATGCATGTTTCGTTCGATTTGACACTTTAGCCCAATAGAACCTATATTTTACATCCAATTGATTTGAAATGTAGCATGATAGAGTTGTTTGATCCACGGACCAACTTTACTCAATTTGAAAAAAATTGGATTTAATATGTAGATATAGCTCACATATGTAGGTTTGGTCATATTTGACCCTTTAACGCCCTAGAAGCTGTAGTTTACATCCAATCATTATGAAATTTAGCATTGCAGATTTTCTTAATCCATTGACCAGCATTGACCACCAGTGGGATTTAAAGAAAATGGGTTCAGATTTAGATATAGCTTTTAACGCCCTGTGTTTGCAGATCAAAAAACGACTCAAAATATTACAAAAACGTTATTAAATTCAGACGCAATTTTAGTAAATAAAGCTTCAGAATATAAGTCAGATGTCAAAGAACAAAATCATACACTACGACTTTTGATATATCATTATTTTTGGAGAAAGAATATCTTGAACATAGAACTTTTATTCCGAAGCTTTCTATACTAAAATTGTGTCTGTGTTTAATCTAACCCAGTGTGTTCCCAGCAAACTATGTGGATAAATATGATGTATATAAAAACCACTGGGTTGCCATTAAAGTGCACTGTGGGGACCTATATGTAGTGATTTTATACGAAGAATATTTTTTTCGAATACGTCATTCAAAAATCCATAGATTTCTATGACTATTGACTAGGGTGATCAAAAAACCGGTTATTTTGAAAATACGGTTTTCGGTTTCTTCGAAAATTAAGTTAACTCTAAAACCGGTTTTCGGTTTAACCGAAAATAGAAAACCGACGAACCGGTTGTTTTCGGTTTTTCTTTTTTAATAAAAATGCATAAATAATGTTCAACATTTTGTTAGATGACGTAAAATAAGCGTAGTGCAACTTCAGTATGTAACCATATTCCAATTAAATTAAGATTTATTTGAAAATTTTATTTTAAACACTTCATATTTTTATTTATGATAGGTAATTGTCTAATTTCATTTATGATATAATATTATAATCTCTGCAATATTTGTAATATTTATGTTCAATTTTTAAAGAGATTTCTTTAAAAAAAATTGATTATGATTTTTATAAAAATGACTAATAGTGAAGATCGGCAAAATCTTAGCTTTTAGCATCATATAAATTTCAAACCGATTATATTCATATATTATCAGAAGTAGCGGATTCTGATTTGAGCATACTATAGAGATGAAAACTTGTCGAAATGTGAAACTGTACAAATGTATATTTATTATACCTACATTTCAATTAGAAAGGATTGTTAATTAATTTCTATACCGCAATAAGACCCTTTATAAAATATGCAGACAAAGTCAATAGAGAAGTTAGCAATGTAAACAGTATAAATACATATAAAACTGCATTCTGAAATCGATGGATATGCACAAATGATGTCAAAGTATTAGGTAGGTTCCGGTTTCAAAAATAGTATTTTCTTTATCATTTTATAATGGTTTCAAAAAACCGAAAAGTCGAATAAACCAAGTTGAAAAAACCGACGGTTCGAGTTCTTCGAAAAAGCAGAAAAACCGGAAACCGATATGCGGTTTTTAAAGAGAAACCGATTAACCGGTTAACCGGTGCGGTTTTTGATTACCCTACTATTGACATATCATTATTTTTAGTGGGGGGATTTCAAGGGTATGGGAGTGAGCGGGGGTGTCGGGTGTTTTAGGATAAATACTAGAAGTGTCTCCTTTGTTTTCTGACATGGGGCCCAGTTTTCAATATTTGAAAAATTAAGAATGACCCCAGAAATCAAAAACTTAAAATGGCCCCAACAATATCATTAAGATTTTTAGAATGATATTTAAATTTCATTACAATACATATTTCGAGCGAAACTGAATGAATTATAACGGTACAATTTGTTTGTCAGGCTAAAATGTTTGGTGATATTGGCATCAATATCGTCGGTTTCAGTAAGTATTATCAAACGTAAGTGAAAAGAACAAAATTGTAAGCATGGAGTATATTTTACCACAAAAATAGAAATTCACTGCTTTTGCACGTTTCGGAACAGGAACAGAAAAGGCTAGTGAGCAAAAGGTATAAATTAAGCTTTAAGTTGTGCATTGATAGTAGGTAAAATTATAAAAAAAACGCGCGCGATTTCTCATAATTTTACAAACTGTTAATGCAAAACTTAAAGCTTAATTAATTTCGTACTAAGTGTTTAAGTACAAACATGAATTATACCTTTAATTTCTCTCTGTGTACGCAATGTCCTAATTTTCGTACCAATATAATCGTTAAAATCTGTTGGCTCCCAATTACTCCATCCTTGCAATTATGATTGTCAGATTTTAACAAAAAACTAGTAGCTTTTGCGCCGACGCCGCCACCTTTCTCCATCTTAGCTTAATTCTTAATTTTAACCTCGCTCGATTAAGTACATATCGCTGTACCATTTGTCTAAAGGTAAACTTCGTTACCACCATCAACCTTTACCATTTGTCTAAAGGTAAACTTCGGTACCACCATCAACCTTTAAAACCTCAATAAAACCGATTGGCACTTGGCCATCTTATTATTAGAAAATATTACAACATTCTTTTGATTTTATTTCTTTCTAGCATTCCGAGCTTTGAATTTTTTCATGTACAACCTAAAGCTTATTTGAATTCATACTAACCATTCTATGTTTTTCAATGAAAGTTTATAAAATTATGAAAATCTCGAGCGCACGTTATTTCACAATTTTACAAACTTTCATCAAAAACCTTAGAATGATGATATCAAATAATGTTTTATGTATACATTCTAAATTTCATTGTGTTCGAAAGTTTAATTTTTGTCAGGCTTCTAAGACGCTTTCTTTTTTCATAATTTTACAAACTGAAATGTACAACTTAAAGCTTTACTGATCTAGCACTATACATGTATGTAAAAATAATTCTTTTAATTAAGTGTCTTCGCTCTAAAAATGGGACTATTTATACCCCACACCACACTGTGGTAAAGGGTATTATGACTTTGTGCATTTGTTTGTAACACCTAAAAGGAGACGAGATAGACCCATTGTTTATTATACCGATCGACTCAGAATCACTTTCTGAGTCGATTTAGCCATGTCCGTCTGTCCGTCTGTCTGTCCATGTATTCTTGTAATCAAAGTGCAAGTCGTATTTATGGTCCGATTGTGATGAAATTTAGCATAGTGCTCTTTTTTGGCCCAAGAACGATCCCTATTGAAATTGGTTAAAATCGGTTCAGATTTGGATATAGTCCCCATATATATGTCTCACCCGATTTGACATGTAAGCGCTGTAGAAACCACATTTTACATCCGATCTTTATGAAATTCGGCAGAGAGAGTTTTATTATTACGTGAATGAACACAACCAAATTCGGAGAAAATCCGTTCAGATTTAGATATAGCCCCCATATATATGTTTCACCCGATTTGACATGTAAGCGCTGTAGAAACCGTATTTTACATCCGACCTGTACGAAATTCGGCAGAGAAAGTTCTCTTATTACATGAATAAACACTGTCCAATTTGGGGAAAATCGGTTCAGATTTAGATATAGCCCCCATATATATGTTCCACCCGATTTAACATTTAAGCGCTGTAGAAATCGTGTTTTATATCCGATCTGTACGAAATTTAACAGAGAGAGTTTTCTTATTACATGTATGAACACTGCCAAATTCGGGGAAAATCGGTTCAGATTTAAACATGGTCCCAATATATATGTTACACCCGATTTGACATGTAAGCGCTGTAGAAACCGTGTTTTATATCCGATCAGTACGAAAATCGGCAGAGAGAGTTTGCTTATTACATGTATGAACACTATTAATTCTTATCGGAATGCCCATTTTCGCATTGGTAGGTAGGTGTAGGGTATTATATAGTCGGCCCCGCCCGACTTTCTGTCTTTCCTTACTGGTTTTCATTTTATGTTTGGGGTCAATATGAGTATGTATATCTCTCTCATTTATATTATATATATATTATACCCTCACATTAGTCAAACGATCTGACTTCACTTAATGAGTGTTCCGTGCCAATTTGTCTTTTTGGCAAATTGCAATTTCGAAATTAGTACTATATTCAAAACTCACAAATCCAAGTAATACTGGTTTTATATAGCTCCTTCATATTCACCCTTGTACGAGTATTGCGTGGGAAATAATGGTGGAGGGTATTATACAGCCGACCATGCACTAGATAAGTCTTTCCTTACTGGTCCTCCATTTTATGATGTTTGCGGCTTATACAAAATGTCAACACGTCGGATAAGCAACCACTTCCACCACACCCCAGAGATACCAAAGGAAGTCACTTCGTGTTTAGAAAAAGTGTATGTGCAAGTAATTCTTCGAAAGCCAAGTAAATGTGTACGTGGGTGTGTATGTTGTATAATACGTTACTCATACGCTAAGCTTATACTTAAACCGATTTAAGGTATGTAAACTACATAAGCATAAGTGACTTAAACTGTATGAAAGGATTAACTATAGGTCGGAATCATTTCCGATTGCTTATAGAGCATATAAGATTGATTAATAAATGTTAAATATATTAAGGAGACATATTTTGACACATAATACACTTATTTATTTATTTACTTATATTAATTACAATACATAGTAAATGTATATTATAATTTTGAAAAAATTATAATCAGGAGCAATATAATTATTTTTTAGTTCGATTTAGAAAATATAACCATGAACTCTTTCATACTTCTTGACGCTTTGGAGAACACATTTTACCATTGATTTGACTGAAATTTAGGGCCTGTTTCTGTAACTTATTTTCGTTCGTCTACCGCGAACGATCAAAAATAAATCAATTATTCCGAGAAATCTATAAGTCACAGGAGTTTATAATTCGTTGAGTCTATAGAAAAGCAAGTAAAAATTTCGTACCTAAAATATTTCTGGCCTGCGTTTTATAGAATTCAAGTAATAGTTGAGAAATTTTTAATCGTTCGCCGTGGACGAACGAAAATAAGTTTTTATTTTTTTTTTGTTTTTTCGTGCCAGCAAAAACCGATTTTTTTTTTAAAAATCAATTTTTTCTAATTATTTTAGCAATATTTACTAAACTTCGGTTTTCAGGTGTAACCGTCATTAATAACCTTTGTAGTCCTCATAATTTTCTTTCATTTAAAGTGTACCCCGACTTTTTTTAAAAAATGTTTACCAAAACATTTTTATATCCTCACTTTACTATACCCTCCCTTTAGTGATACGAGGGTATACGAGTATATCATTTACTACTGAAAAAAGTGTAACATATCGTAACATAAGACCCCAAGTATGTTCGGCGGATATTCGTTTTAGGTAATTTCAATTCGAATGAGCAATGTCCGTCCGTCTGTCTGTCTTCTGGTTGGTGCTCACGATAACTCTCGAAAGGAGTAACCGATTGACTTAAAATTTGTTATACGGTAATATTTTTATCTATCTCCGGATAAGTTCGAAGATGGGCCGTTTTGGTCTACTCCTTCTGGTACCTCCCACACAAAGGGTTAACATTTAGTGAAATAGTGATTCTTTAATAACTTCTATACTACTCATTCGAATCTTCTAAAATTCTTCACATAATATTAGTATATTAGTCGCTATTACCTCGAGAAAAATGGATGAAGTTGGCATGCCCCTTTTGATACCTCCAACACATACGGACCATTTTGCATCAACATTTAACTGCTTATAACTTTAATACAAGTGCATAAAAATGCTTGAAATTTTCTACAGTATAATGTTTTTGTAGCGCCTATAGTCCGGTTTTGGTACTCCCACACAAATGGACCGTTTCGTACCAAAAGTAAACGACTTGTAACTTTAATACCAGTGGATACAAATACTTGAAATTTTGTACAGTGTAATTCTGTTATAGGGCGTTATCACCACGCCTCTTTTAGTACCTCCCACACAAAATGATCAAATCATACCAAAATTACATAGCTCGTAACTTTAATATACCAGTGCACATAAACGCTTATAGTTCGGCACAATGCATTGTATTTAAGAATCTACTGTTTACCGCAATATATGTGTATTTGGAAAACCCCCTCCGGTACCTCCCACACAAATTGACAGATTTATTAGTGTAATGTTATATATTACATTACTCACAAAGTGAATGTATACCTTAGTCGGTTTACACGACTGAAACTTTCTTACTTGTTTTTAATTTTTTTTCGTATTTAGGACATCTATTACGTCAGAAAATGTTATGCACAGCCCATCGACAACAATTTTTATACCCTACACCACACTGTGGTACAGGGTATTATGACTTTGTGCATTTGTTTGTAACACCCAAAAGGAGAAGAGATAGACCCATTGTTTATTATACCGATCGATTTGTAATCACTTTCTGAGTCGATTTAGCTATGTCCGTCTGTCTGTCCGTCTGTCTGTCCGTCTGTCTGTCCGTCTGTCTGTCCGTCTGTCTGTCTGTCCGTCTGTCTGTCTGTAGACGTATTCTTGTAATCAAAGTACAGGTCGCAATTATGGTCCGATCTCAACGAAACTTTGCACATATCTTTTTGTAGGCCCAAGGACGATCCCTGTTGGATTTGGTTAAAATCGGTTCAGATTTACATATAGCTCCCATATATATGTACCTCCGATTTGACATGTAAGCGCTGTAGAAACTGTATTTTATATCCAATCAGTACGAAATTCGGCAGAAAGAGGTTTCTTATTACATGAAGGAATACTGCCAAATTCGGAGAAAATCGGTTCAGATTTAGATATAGCCCCCATATATATGTTACCCCCGATTTGAAATTCAATAGCTGTAGAAACTGTATTTTATATCCGATCACAGCGAAATTCGGCAGAAAGAGGTTTCTTATTACACGAAGGAATACTGCCAAATTTGGAGAAAATCGGTTCAGATTTAGATATAGCCCCCATATATATATTAGCACCGATTTGACATTCAAGCGCTGTAGAGACTGTATTTTATATCCGATCAGTACGAAATTCGACAGAAAGAGGTTTCTATTTTAAATGAATGAGTATTCAGGGAAAATCGATTCAGATTTATATATAAGCTCCATATATATGTTCCTCCTGATTTGGTTACAAAGCGCTATAGAAGTTGTACTTCACTTCCGATCATTACAAAATTCTCCAGAAAGATGTTTCTCAATTTAGGAACGAATATTGCTTAATTTAGCAATTATCGGTTCAGAATTAGATATATCCGCATATATATGTTCTTACCCATTTACCAATTATTCCAAATTATTATCGCAATAACCCTTATCGCATTGTTAGGGAGGTGTAGGGTATTATATAGTCAGCCCCGCCCGACTTTCTGCCTTTCCTTACTGGTTTGCATAGTATTAAGCGAAGTATACACGATTTCCACATCGGACAACATTATCAACCCTGTTAAAGTGCTGCAAATGTACGGACATAGACAGATTGTTAGGCAAAGGTGAATTGACCTTACAGTTATATATATTTTGTAAATATTTAAGAAGATTTGATTGCTTTTATATATAAAATACGAACCCTCGTTTCATTTCTAGTGTGTGTTCCAAAAGATTCCCTCATGGTACAATATTTATCCCTTTCCCCACTGTACCTCTGAACATTGAAAAACTATTTTTTTTGGTTCATACGTTAACAACTTTCCCCTAGTTTATGTTGCAATAGATTCATTCATACCCTGGCACAGTGTAAAACCATGTTTGTCCCACTGAGTCTATAAAGGTACGAATTTAAAAATCTAAAGTGAATCGCTCCATTGTACCTCATTTAACCGTTTGTGTGTCATAAATAACCAATTTTGCACGATTTTACAATATTTTAGGATGATAATTGATATTTTAAAATCCAAATTCGCAAGCTTAGGCCTATTTCAACATTTTTGTCCCCTATCTGTGCCATTTATTTAACGTGTTTTTCCCCACGGTTTAAGTAGAAGAACCTATTTGGAAATAACAATTCTTAACTTTGGTTTATGCTGTAAGGGCTACCTCTGCACTCAAGGACAACATTCAATACCTGTTGCACCACTGTTCCATATTAAACACTTTTTATTACTCTGTGCTTCTAAAGAACGGATTTTTATACATATCTGGGACTATTTTGTTTCCTTTTTTACCCACTTACGACATTTAACCGTTTTACCGTATTTAACTTTTTTTGCTTCACCGTACCATATTTAACATTTTTCCCCCTCTGTAACATATTAAAAAATTTTTGCTTGCCCCAACTACATCACAATTTTAACCTTTTTGCACCACAGTGCTACTAAAAGCATACATTTTGAAAAAAAACATTCTTATTTCATATTTAACTTACCCCTCTCCCTGCATCCATATTTTTACCCACTATGTACGCTTTTTGACCCACTGTCCCATATTTAACCGTTTTGGGTCCACTGAATCAAATTTAACACCTTTTTGTCCTACTATATTTTGTCCACTATATTTAACTATTTTTGCCCCACTGTACCGTAGTTAACACATTTTTGCCCCACTGTTCCATAGTAAACGCCTTTTGCCCCACTGTACCATACTTAACCCATTTTGTTCCACGTTACCATATTTAACTATTTGTGCCCCACTGTACCATAGTTAACCCTTTTCGCCCCACTGTGTCATATCAAACCCTTTGTCCCACTGTACCATATTTAACAGTTTTCGCCCCACTGTACCATACTCAATCCTCTTTGTTCCACTGTGCAAAATTTAACACAATTATGCCCTACTGTACTGTATAGTTAACCATTTTTGTCACACTGTACCATATTTATCCTTTTTGCCCCACTGTATCATAGTAAACACTTGTTTGCCCCACTGTTCCATATTTAACGCTTTTTGCCCCACTGTACCATTTTTAATCCATTTGTCCCACTTCACCATATACATATAACTATTTCTACCCCACTGTACCATAGTTAACAAATTTTTGTCTCACTGTACCGTACTCGTATTTAAAATGTGTCTCCTCGCTAGCGTTCTTAAACCTTTTCCCCGACTGTAGCATATTTAATCATATTTTCTCCACTCCACTATTTAACCGTTTTTGACCACAGTGCTCCAAAACCATATAAACTCTTCATATCTCATGTTTAAGTTCCAATTTTGGGAGATTGTTCCCTTTTTTCCCCATGCTTATAATTAACCCGTCGTGTCCCACTGTGCCTCTTAAAGTTAGAATTACTAAAAATCACTTCCAATCTCTAGTTTATGTTCCAAAAGTTACACTGGAACCATTGATCCATTGATCCATCCGAAAACTACGAATACAAAAAAAAACATAATACCCCGATCAGTTGTCATAAAGACACCCCTCGCTTCAATATTCACCATTCTAATATTAGGCATTAAATTTGGCGGTGGTACCATATTTATAACTATCTGTCACACTGTGCGGCTAATAATACGAATTTCGAAAACTCCCGCCTTATTGCTCGTCTACGTCCCAAGGACTACCGTCCTACCAAATTTCATGATTCTAGCTTCAGCCGTTTGGCCTGGGCGATGATCAGTCAGTCATTCAGCCAATCAGTCAACCAGTCACGCAACAATCTAAACTAATATTATATTTTGAAGTGCCTTTTTTATGTTCGGAACAATCTTGAGAAAGGCCCGGCTGATTTTCATGAAATTTTTTATAATAAAAAGCTCTCGACCTGGTGAAGGTTTTAGGCCAAAAAAATTATTAAAAAGTTTATTAGAAAAGGAGATTCATGGCTTTCAAAATCCTAAGTAAAATTCACCACGGACATGAACGACTCATAGCGTATAAAAATTGTAGTTGTGGTAGTGAAAAATAAAGCAGTGTGCGGCACATCGACACGATGCGAGTGTTCCAATATTTTACTCTCCCATCCTACAGTGAGTATTGCTTTGCTGAGAATAGCAATGTGATTTGTTTTTGTTTTGCCTACATATGGCCGAGCGTGTGTGTGCTATGGATAGCAACAGAGAATGGCAATGTATTTTGTTTTTGTTTTTTTTTTTTTGTCGTACGCTATGCGTGGTGACGTGAAAAAAAGACAGAGGCAAGCAAAAACAAATATAGCCAAACATTACCATGCTGCAGTGATGCTATGTTTGGTTTGAGTTTATTTTATTTTTGCCTTTGTTTTACTATTTTCTTGCAATGCGTTTACATTTATTTGCCGTTATTTTTCAGAGCAGAATATCAAAATTTTTTTCAATTAAGCTCATTTTATGTGTATGTAATAAAAAGTAAGTTCTTTTTGTGCCCGCGAACGGAATCGCTATCTACATACTAAATATCTAAAAAGTGCATTATGCCTAAAGTGCGAACAAAGATTTCTAGGAAAACTCCTGACGCGACTAGAATGAGTCGATTGAGACAGACTGTAGTGCATTTACCGCGTACTTTTACTTCAAGATGTGCCTTTTTTTACCAAAGTAATATTGACTATTTAAGCTTTACTGATATTCAAATTGGTAATATGGACAAAATATGTCCAAAGTGTAATGCAAAAAAATGGAATTTTATGTCGGCTTAGCCGCCTAGACGCCGCCGATCTATAATTTTCAATGGCAGCCGCCGCCGCCAATTTTGGCTCGGCTTCATTCTCTGGTCGTGGGGCTACAAACAGGAACGATGGAAACAGTTGGCATGACACCCCCATATAAATAAAACATGTAGAACGCAATATTTGAAATAGTATTGCGGCGATATCTTTGCAAAAGAGAGTGATAAGGCCGTGGCGCCGATATGACATTTCTAATATCATTGCAGGACAGTTTTCAAAATTTGCATGAAAATAGTGCTGATACTCAAAACGAAATACAGAGAGGCGTTGCACTCATCGTCTTGAAGTTTTTAGTGGATGCTGTTGATAGCACTCTACGGAATCTGATTAAAAAGCTGATCAGCGGAAGTATCTGTGCATACGACACGCTTGCTGAAAACGAAATAACTGGATACCATTTTATCTAGATTGACGCTTTACCAAGTGTGTTTAGTATTCATGTGCCTTAAAAGTTAGCACGTGACTCAACAAAATTGGGAGATATCGGATTAGAGGGCGCACAGTGTCACGAGCGTGGCCAAAAATGGTAACAGCTGATGTTGGAATTGTTGATTTTTTTTCACACAATTTTATGAAAAACACAACAACTAAAAAAAGTGTAAAATATTATCTAAAAATATTGAGCAGTTTTTGAGTTATTGTGGCTCAAAGTTGTGGTTTGTTTGCAAAATGATAATTGTTAAGAAACAAGATGAAATTCCGTATCCAGTAATAAGTGGTTAAATTCCAATTTTTTGTTAACGGTTGGTACAAAATGCCACCGAAATGCAAGTGTGATACATATTGCTACAATTGCAACACTGTTATAGTTTACAAATATTGATCATATGTGATGTACCGTTAGCAAGAAGACAGGTCTGGTGTGAAGTCAGTTTTTTGACAATATACACAAACTTGCGTAGACAATTAAAAAAAAACATCAAAAAACATCTCTCCAATTTTTTGATATTTTGTAGCTATAAGTATGTATTTTAACATATATAAGTCTCAGCTGCACAGCTCTGCACAAATTTTATTGGTGAACCTTTTTATCCCCTCACCTTAGAGAGGAGGGTATATATCATTTGCTACGAGCCAAAAGTGTAACACATCGAAGGAGTGACCTAAGACCCTAAGTATGTTCGACGGAAATCCGTTTTGGGTCATTTTAAGTCATTTGAGCAATGTCCGTCCGTCTGTTCATCCGTCCGTCAGTCTGTCTGTCTGTTTGCCGGCTGGTGCGCACGATAACTCTTGAAAGGAGTAACCGATTGACTTCAAATTTGGTGTGCGGTAATATTTTTCTCTTTATCCGGCTAAGTTCGAAGATGGGCCACATTGGTCCACTCCTTCTAGTACCTCCCCCACAAAGGGTTACCTTTTAGTGAAATATTGATTATTTAATAACTTCTATACTACTTACTCGAATCTTCTGAAATTTCAGACATAGTATTAGTTTGCTAGTCGCTAACACGCCAAGACAAATGGTTGGTACCTCCCACACAAATGGACCATTTTAGATCAAAAGTTAACAGCATAGTGAGTAGTATATTTGTTCGTACTTACGAGTATATTTCTATTTATTACATATTATCTCAAATAAATAAAAAGTTCATTTCGCAATGTGTTAAAATGTATTATGATTTGCTGTAAATATATTATGGGAAACTAAATCCTTTTTTGAACATTTACTATTATGTTCAAAATGCATACATATGTGATAAAAATCCAAAAAATAAACGAAAATTAAAACAAATCAAAATTGAAAATGAAGGTGAACCTCAAAATTTGAGCCTATTTTCTTTGCAAACGATTTGTTCTGTACCCAAATCGGACTAAACATACATATATATGGGAGCTTTATCTAGATCTGACCCGATTTTCTTCAAATTCGGCAATACTGGTCTATGGGTCAAGAAACTCTACCATGCTAAATTTCAAAACAATTGGATGTACAGTACAGCTTCTATAGGGCTAAAGCGACAAATCGGACAAAACATATATATGGGGGCTATATCTGTCCTTTAGTCAATTTTTCCAAAACTTCGTTTTTATTCTTCCCGACCGGAATAAACGACTTATGCTAAATTTCATTCACCTGCGACGGCTCCTTCTATTTTTGGCCACCTCTTATATGAAATCACGACACTGTGGGGCGTGAATACGCGCATGCGGCATCGTTGTAGAAAAAATAAATACTGATAGAATTATTGCACTAATTGCTATGACTGTATTTCACAGCAATCTATATGGCCCAACAGAGAATGGGCGACGTAGCCTCCCAAGGTGATTTTACGGGTATTGCACTACACTAAATATGTGCATTTAAGTGCAATATGGATGACCCGAAAACACCGCCGTTCTATTTCACTGAAACGTACTTTGAGGGCAGCGAAGCGCACCGGGTCAGCTAGTTTTATATATATAGATTGCCAATACAAATATTTTAAAGACAGTGTTGCCAATAAAATGGTTTTCTGACAATGGCGCCGTTTTCACATGCATAAACTTCGCACATATAACAATCTGCAAATTATCTCACAATGGCTTTTCTGCTAACGTTGCAAAACAAAAATTGTATGTTCACACAATCTATTTACGAGCGATTTGAAATAACGAAACATATGTGTGTGTGTATCGAACGTGGTTAAAATAATTGCAAACATTATAATCTGAGAAACAACAGGAAGAAATATCTAAACATTTTTAAAGTCGAGGTATTCATTTTTAAGTTTATATCAGTGATGTAGCTTTTATAAGATGTGGAATTAAAGGAGACGTAGGTATAAAGAATAGTGATTATGAACGAATAAATTTAGGATTTTTCATTAAGCTTGCTATTTATTTTCAACAGTGACGGGAAGCATTGGACACTTCTCGATTTCATGTGGATTGGAATCGTTTCAAATTCGACAATTTTGTTTGTTGACGTACCTGTTTACAAGAAATAGGACTCATACCCATAGATAAAATACCCATTTAGATAAAACAAATACCCATTTAGATAAAACAATTTGATCATTTGCAGGTGTTGTTGAACGATATCTTCGCCCATGGTAATGTGGCAAAATTGACTGAATAAATGACAGTCTATTTGACAGACGTAGCTTCAACAATACATATGGTTGCTATCAGCTCTCAAAGGTTGGTAGTCTGTTTTGAAAGATCGTATATAAGATAATGTGTCATACTAAAAAGCATGACATATTACACAATTTCAAGTATTTTTATGTGCTGGTACTAAAGTTATAATCTGTTAACTTTTGGTGCAAATTGGTCAATGTGTGTGAGAGGTAGAAAAAGGGTGCTACGGCCTACTTCGCACATTTTCCTCATGGCGGTAGCGATAAATACATTAATATATGGAATTAAAGAGGATTCGAATTAGTACTTGTAGTATAGATACGATGGCCATTAATTCCATGAGAAAATAGTGTACACATTTTTATGATTTCTTTTAATTTTATGTAAAGCTAAATAAATTAACTATTTACTCATTTATTGTAGCAATTAGAAAATATCTATATTTTACTTCTAATATTTATCCACTGAACGTATTTTTTTAAAAACACCAGTTTTATTTTGTTAAAAATGTTTTAAATTCAGCACAGTCTTGCTTAACAATTTTTATTTTATAATTAAGGGTGATTCTAGAGTGTCCACTATTCATTTGAGATTTTTCTGATGTCCATATATTGTTAGATATTGAAAAATTCCTTTTCGTTGCTGTTGACGCTACTAATTTTAAAATGTTTTTACAATTAACATTTTCGTTTTCGAAGAATCAGCATTTTAACACAATTTGTTTCGGATTTTTCATACATGTTACTACTTTTTCTCCGTTTTCATAATATGTTATATAAGAAAATGTGGTTATTATTTATATTTTATGTCGATTTCGTTTCTAAAAAAGGTGGCCCGGCGACTTGAAATATTAGAAAATTTCAAACTTAAAAAAAGTGTTAGAAAAGGGTAACTACAAGTAAGAAATTTCAGTCTAATAAACCGACTTAGGAATTTCTTCACCTTGACTCAAAAAAATATTCGCAAATTTATTTATTTTTTTTTATTAATTAATTATTTAAAATGTAAGTAGTGTGCTCGCCTCTGAGTTTGGGTCGTGGGTTCGATTCGCACAACATGGTCATTGTAACAGGGCTTTTCACTGGTCCGTAAAATTAAAATATAAATTTACTTTGTATTGTAATACATTTAAATAAATAATTAAATTGCATTTAATAACTCTAATGTATGTACTGATATTAAAGTTTAAGCTATTAATTTTTGTTGTTTTAAGGCGTTGCAACTTCGCCCATTTTTCTCGCGGCGATACCGACTAAAAAAATAATACTATGTGAGGAATTTCAGAAGATTCGAGTGAGTATTATAGAAATTATTAAAGAATCAAGAACTTAGCCGGAGATGGAGCAAAATTTTACCGCATACCAAATTTTAAGTCAATCGGTGAATCCTTTCGAGAGTTATCGTGCGCACCAGCCAGCAGACAGACAGGCGAACTGACATTGCTAAAATGATTAAAAATGACACAAATCGAATTTCCGCCGAACATACTTGGGGTCTTAGTTCACTCCTTCGATGTGTTATACTTTTGGCTCATGGCAAATGATATATGCCCTCTTATCTTATGTGAGGGGATCAAAATTCTGCACTTTTTCCAGAAACGAAATCAACACAAGTCAATCCTAATTTCCGCTACTTTAGCCAACGATTTTTCGATCGACTGTCACATTTAAAAGTTTCCAAACATCCTTAAGTTTTTCTTTAAAAATATTGAATCTGTTTGAATTTGAAATATCATTTTCTTAATATTTGCTCATGCCAGACTTGACTCATCTCGGAGGATATGAGTGGAAGATTCTCAGATCCCCGTGTCTTGTGGTGGACTTTTTAATAATTCAATAGATAGCACCAATTGAACTTTATAATTTCACAAAAACAATCTTTATTCCTCAGTTATACAACGCATCGTTCAATTCTTAGGATATTTTTTTCCCTAAGAATTGCGGGGTTTTTTTCTTCCATATGCGATCTGGCACCCTGTTTTTTTTTCTTCGAAAATTCGACATTAGGTAGGCATAGCTTAATTTACTTTGTCTCCGCCCCTTAAAAAACTTTCTTGTTTGAACGCATTGCTTGATTCTTTCTTTCCATCGCAGACATTGGTCTAATCACATCTTCTGGTAAAAATTTAATAAAAAAAATTTTTTAAAAAAATTTAATAAAAAAAAATTGTTATTAAATTTTTACCAGAAGATGTGATTAGACCAATGTCTGCGATGGAAAGAAAGAATCAAGCAATGCGTTCAAACAAGAAAGTTTTTTAAGGGGCGGAGACAAAGTAAATTAGGCTATGCCTACATAATGTCGAATTTTCGAAGAAAAAAAAAACAGGTTGCCAGATCGCATATGGAAGAAAAAAACCCCGCAATTCTTAGAGAAAAAAATATCCTAAGAATTGAACGATGTGTTGTAGAACTGAAGAATAAAGATTGTTTTTGTGAAATTATAAAGTTCAATTGGTGCTATCTATTGAATTATTAAAAAGTCCACCACAAAACCGAATAATTCTGGCTCGTTGAGCAGCAGAATTAGTCGGAGAAAGGACGTTTAGGATCTTATATCCTTCGCATGGTACGTGCCGACGAGTTTGCCATCCGAATCTTCTAAAATGTAGTAATGACTACCTACTTTCTCTCGAATTTTTGCTTTTATAAATACCGGTGCCAATTTAGCATTGAGCAAAATTCCTGCGAAAGACTTCTTGTCCTACTTTAAAGGTTTCTACTCTAGCCCTGAGATTATATTGCGTTTTATTCCTTTCATACGCTTCTTTGATATGTCTCCTTAAATCCTGTCTAATTGTTTGGAGATGATCCCCCTTGAGAGTCTAGCACCGGGTTCGTCCAAAAGATTGAGATTTTGTAACAACGTATACGAGGATCCATGAGTTATCATGTTAAATCCAAATAGAGCGCGGTATGGAGAAGTTTCTATGGATTGGTGTTTGGAATTTCGTAATGCACAACTAATGGTACTTAAGTGTAGATCCCACAGATTGTGATCTATACTGAGATACGCACGGATTCAAGCAATCAGAGATCTATTAACACGTTCTGACGCGTTTGATTGTGGCGAATAGTACGCTGTATATGTATGAGTAACTCCATATTTTGTAAGGAAAGCATTGAAGTCTTTTGCTTTAAATTGACTTCCATTGTCGCTGACCACTATTTGCGGGACACCATATACGTGAAAAATTTGTTTTTCGAAAAACTCCTGAATGGTATTAGAGGTGAACCTACGTAATGGACATAACCAGTGGAACTTGGTTAAGTGATCCAAAACGATCAGTAAACCTATATGTCCGGTTTTGCTTCTAGGATAAGGACCTAAGATATCTACATAAAGCCTCTGGAATGGTCTAACGGAAGTCAGTTGATGTCCCATGGGCGGTTTCATACTGAAGTTAGGGGATTTGGTTGTTTTGCAGATATCTCAATCTTTTATATATGTCCTTACATCCCTGACAATTCCTGGCCAGAAGAAATTTCTTCTAAGAATCTCTAGCGTTTTCAAAATTCCACCATGTGACGCAATCGGCGAATCATGAGCTCTCGACAAGACGCATTTTCGTGGATTATTTGGAATCCATAGTTTCCATGCCTGTTCTTCTTGTTGTATATCACCGGAATAATGTTCAGTACGGATGTATACATATCCATCAACAATTTTTATATCGGGATATTTTCCAGCATTCTCTTTTACACGAGTTTTTATTTCTTCGTAGTCTGAGTCATTAAAATGTTCGGAATTTAGATCCACTTCCGGTTCTACGATTTCGAGACTATAAATGTCGTTATCAGGAATTCGTGAAAGAGCGTCTGGAACGACGTTCTCTTTACCCTTCCTGTGACTGACACTAAATTTATACGATTGCAACTGGAATACCCACCTGGCCAAAAGTCCACTCAAGTTTGGTTGCTTCATCAACCAAAGTAAACTGGAATGGTCGGTGACAACTTCGAACTTCTGCATTTCCAAGTAACATCTAAAGCGCTTAATTGCCTCCAGGGCAGCTAAACATTCACGTTCAGTTACGCTGTAATTCCGCTGTGCGGAATTCAGCTTTCTGATCATAAATGCTATGGGACGTTCTTGGTTGTCACCTTCCAGTTTAGTTTGGTTGATGAAGCAACCAAACTTGAGTGGACGTTTGGCCAGGTGGGTATTCCAGTTGCAATCGTATAAATTTAGTGTCAGTCACAGGAAGGGTAAAGAGAACGTCGTTCCAGACGCTCTTTCAAGAATTCCTGATAACGACATTTATAGTCTCGAAATCGTAGAACCGGAAGTGGATCTAAATTCCGAACATTTTAATGACTCAGACTACGAAGAAATAAAAACTCGTGTAAAAGAGAATGCTGGAAAATATCCCGATATAAAAATTGTTGATGGATATGCATACATCCGTACTGAACATTATTCCGGTGATATACAACAAGAAGAACAGGCATGGAAACTATGGATTCCAAATAATCTACGAAAATGCGTCTTGTCGAGAGCTCATGATTCGCCGATTGCGTCACATGGTGGCATTTTGAAAACGCTAGAGATTCTTAGAAGAAATTTCTTCTGGCCAGGAATTGTCAGGGATGTAAGGACATATATAAAAGATTGCGATATCTGCAAAACAACCAAATCCCCTAACTTCAGTATGAAACGCCCATGGGACATCAACTGACTTCCGTTAGACCATTCTAGAGGCTTTATGTAGATATCTTAGGTCCTTATCCTAGAAGCAAAACCGGTCATATAGGTTTACTGATCGTTTTGGATCACTTAACCAAGTTCCACTGGTTATGTCCATTACGTAAGTTCACCTCTAATACCATTCAGTAGTTTTTAGAAAAACAAAATTTCCACGTATATGGTGTCCCGCAAATAGTGGTCAGCGACAATGGAAGTCAATTTAAAGCAAATGACTTCAATGCTTTCCTTACAAAATATGGAGTTACCCATACATATACAGCGTACTATTCGCCACAATCAAACGCGTCAGAACGTGTTAATAGATCTCTGATTGCCGGAATCCGTGCGTATCTCAGTATAGATCACAATCTGTGGGATCTACACTTAAGTACCATTAGTTGTGCATTACGAAATTCCAAACACCAATCCATATAAACTTCTACATACCGCGCTCTATTTGGATTTAACATGATAACTCATGGATCCTCGTATACGTTGTTACAAAATCTCAATCTTTTGGACGAACCCGGTGCTAGACTCTCAAGGGGGATCATCTCCAAACAATTAGACAGGATTTAAGGAGACATATCAAAGAAGCGTATGAAAGGAATAAAATGCAATATAATCTCAGGGCTAGAGTAGAAACCTTTAAAGTAGGACAAGAAGTCTTTCGCAGGAATTTTGCTCAGAGCAGTTTCGAGAAGAAATTCAATGCTAAATTGGCACCGGTATTTATAAAAGCAAAAATTCGAGAGAAAGTAGGTAGTCATTACTACATTTTAGAAGATTCGGATGGCATACTCGTCGGCACGTATCATGCGAAGGATATAAGATCCTAAACGTCCCAAAGTAAATTAGGCTATGCCTACCTAATGCCTAATTTTCGAAGAAAAAAAAAAACAGGTTGCCAGATCGCATATGGAAGAAAAAAAACCCGCAATTCTTAGAGAAAAAAATATCCTAAGAATTGAACGATGTGTTGTAGAACTGAAGAATAAAGATTGTTTTTGTGAAATTATAAAGTTCAATTGGCGCGATCTATTGAATTATTAAAAAGTCCACCACAGTCTAGCACTGAGTTTCTGTAACTTGTGTATTATAAATTCCATTTTTATCTCTTCATAGTTAAGTAGAGGAGATGGCTCTGAAAAAAAATTCTCATTAGCCGATTTGGCGTCAATCTGGTCAATTTTGATCGCTGGAGGCACGATGTGGATACTACACATTGCTGCCAGATTATGTTTTAAAATAAAATGAGACATGCAGAAATGGCAATTATTGATTTAGTCTTTTCTGTGGTGATTTTTAAATAATTTGATAAATAATGAAAGATGTGAACAAAAATGAACATAAGCAAGAAAAAATAATGTACGAAAGGGGGCATTATGGAAAAGTGTACAAATAGTGTATATTAAAAAAATAATGTGCAATACTCTAAAATAGTGTACTATTCACTATAATAGTGTACGGATGGCCACCGTAAGTATAGAAGTTATTAGAGTACCAATAATTCATTCAATTTTAGCCCTTTATAAAGGAGGTACTAGAAGGAGAAGGCCAGTTTGGCCCATCTTCGAGCTTAACCTGAGATGGACAAAAATATTACCACATATTAAATGTGAAATCAATCGGTTACTTCTTTCGGGAGTTATCGTGCACACCAGCCGGCAGACAGACAGACCGACGGATGGAGATTACTCATTCGGCTTAAAATCACCCAAAGCGGATACCTGCCGATATATGGATAGATATACGAGTATATATATAAAGATAGACAACAACATTTGTTATTTGACCACAAAATATTTTCATTAGAAAAATCCGATTAGAAAAAAGTTATGGCCATTTAAATTTACACTTACCATCATTTTACACGATCTTAATTTTTTGTTCACCCTAGGCAATGTAGACTGCTGTTGCTGTCCAAACCACTTCTACAAGCATATCAAGTTTTGTCTCAAGGGATGTCTGGTTAAGAATAGGCCGAATTATTTCTCCAGCAAAGCAAGTGCTCAATGCTCTGCAATTCTTTCTCGTTACCACAGCTCCAGCAGAAATTATTGGACTCAACATCCAATCTACTGGCGTGTCCCGTCAGAACTTACACTAATGTACATAGTTTTTTTCCTCTCTAGTGTGAGGATACATCTTGACCTTCTCAGATATTATTTTGGCCAGATTTGCCTAGCAGTCTACAGATGCCGATTTTTGTCAATATTCATTGGTTTGCATCTAGACAGTGGCGCGCCAATACATACAAAATTTTCCAGAATTTGTAATGTCGTCCCGCTCCTAGCATGTTCACGATGATATCAATATGCCCAGGTCCCCATATAAGGTATATTTTAAACAGCTCAGCCATATCATTAAAGGATCTCGTAATTTTGAATTTAGGAATGGGGGCTCCTGAGAATTAATGGAAACCTGGCTGTGTAAATGACAACGCCGGTATGGGTCACTATGATAGACAGTTTAATCGTAATACCGCTCTGGTGGCAATTTCTCTTGCCGCCATCATTTAAATAGTATCTCAGATTAATTTGTTATAATGAGACAATTATTTTATCCATCGATTTTCTTTGGATAGGATTTGATCAGTCGTTGCTAGAGAAGTGTTGAATTAACCTGATTTTAAATTCATTCCATTGATATGGGTAGTTCTTTCTCAAGTTTCACAGCTTAACCAGTTACCCAAAGAACTTTAAAACCCGTAAAAAATATTTTCGCGAAACAAAATTATTTTTCAGCTCTTTAAAACGGCATCTAGTAAACATCAATCCATGAAATCGTTACTTGTTTACAGCTCTATAAACATGTTAAAAAATTGTTTACTCTTACTCATACACAATGTATTCATCATATGTGTATAACGATACATAAATGTTCACAGCATCCATATACATATTTATATCTATACAGATTTATGTATACATTCATATGGGAGATTTCGTATCAAGTGTGTCAACTTTTGAAACCGATGGTTTGGGAAGAAATTTGCACCATGTTTAGTCCTACTGGATAGTAGTTATAATACAGAATTTCAATGAGATCGGTTAAGGGCTGTCCAAATTGAATTCGGAGAAAATCGGTTCATATTTAAACATAGTCGTAATATATACGTTTCACCCCATTTGACATGTACGCGCTGTAGAAACCGTATTTTTTATGCGATAAGTACACAATTCGGCAGAGTGAGTTTTCTTATTACACGAATGGGGAATTTCAGTTCAGATTTAGATATAGCCACCATATATATGTTTCACCCGATTTGACATGTAAGCGCTGTAGAAACCGTGTTTTATATCCGATTAGTTTGAAACTCGGCAGTGGAAGTTTTCTTATTACATGTAGGCATTCTTATCGTAATGCCTAATTTCGCATTCTTTGGGAGGTGTAGGGTATTAAATAGTCGGCCCCGCCCGACTTTCTGTCTTTCCTTACTGGTTTTATTATTTTATTGTGAAATCTGATCGGTCATAATTAAAATGGGAACATTCAGCAGAAAATCGATGCATAACCTACAAAGTTCAAGCTTCAACGACAATCTTTAAAATTAGGAATCGATTTTCTTCGTTGCATAATTTAATAGCTAAATCTGGACCGATTTTCTTCAAATTAAGCAATGTTGGTCCCTGGATCAAGAAACTCTTCTTTGCTAAATTTAAAAATAACTACGGCTTCTATAAGGCTAATGTGCCAATCGAACGAACGATGTATGTAGCATTTATTGTCTGGAATCCAGCTTCTATTGGTAATGTTTTCCGATTTGAATGAAATATGGTGGACATGAAGGCGAATGCCTAAATAGTATTGATCTAAAATATGACTGCATTCTGCTGACCTGAGCTGTAGTTGTATGCACTTTAATTTTGTCCATTTTAATAAATATGCTCATATTCTTCGCCTTTTATGTCAGAACAAAAGTTATCTCTCGTACAAGAAAGTTAAGTTATTTAAAAATATGACTTTTTGCAAAAAAAAAAAGGATTTTAATTACTATTTTAAATATAAAAATATCTCGCGCATTTCCCAAACAGCATCCACATGGATATTACTAAAGCTGATATCTAAGATTAAGGTAAAAAAAAATTTAAATATTTCTCGTAGAACAAAAGTTTTGTCTAATATCTGCTCGCTAGGATTTGACAAGTGCAATATTGTAGGCCAGTGTAAAAAATGCGACGTCGACATTTTTCGAAATAAGTTTATTTGTTGTTGCGGTATATCTGGCTATAGATAAGTTTATTTGTTGTTCCGGTATATCTGGCTATAGAATTTATTTTTCATTTTATTAATCGTGTTTTTGGTCCACATCTTAGAGTAAACTCACTTTATAATACGAAAGAAATAATGGAAAAATAGTAGGTTTGACATTTAAAACTTCCACAGCTTTGTTGTGGTTTTCATCCCATTGCGAAAATTCGTATTGATAAAGTAAACAGAATGGGCTTCATTTTTGTAGTTTAAAGATATAGAATCCCATCCGCGGAACACAATTAATATCGCGAGGAAAACATAAGTCGCCAGAAAAAAATATGAAAATTGAACATTTGCAAACAATTATAATAAAGTTTGCATCCTAGCGAAGAAAATAATGCCTATTTGAAAAAAATCTATGGATAAATATAGAATTTATAGCCTTTTTGGTATAGGTAAGAGAATTTCAAAAATTTTTTTTTTTTAATTTCTGTTTAAATATCGATTTTATTTGTTATTTTTTATATTATATGCCTATTAAGTTCATTTACATGTACAAGTTTCATTAGAAGTAATTGTGAGTTCTTTGTTGACGTTTTTAGATTTCGGAATCGGTTTCTCTAATGAGGAATCAAATATAATCTCCCATCATTCTTCCATTCCAGTGCTCTTGGTAACGCCGCTCGATGGACTTAATTTCTTGGTGAAACCTTTCCCCATGTTCGTTGCTTACGTCGCCAAGATTCTCGGGGAAAAAGTTTAAGAGACATACATATTTTCACCTGTTGGAATACATAAAGCGAAAAATAAGTTGGAACAACACATACATATAAAAAATATATTTCTAACCAATTTTTTCATAATTTTTTAACAAATCATTAATCATTGTTTCATATTGCGGGCTTTTATTGGATCCAAGGAAATTTGAAACTACAAGCATAAACGACCTCCATGCAACAATTTCATCCGACGTCAAATATGATTCGAAATTCACATATTTCATCAGTTTCCTTATTTTAGGCCCATCAAAAACTCCTTCTTCGATCTTTGACAAGAAAGACTTTTAAATAAACTTTTTAAATATAAGAGTGCCATCATTCATGCTTTTACAAAATTTTTAAAGAGCCCCAGCTTAATATGTAGTAGTGGAAAAATATCGGCTATCCCAGAGGCATAACATACCAACTACTTTTAAATCGCAACAAATTTTCCAGTCATGTTCATATTTTATGTATTTTATCAATGTAGCCATTGTTTCGTATGACAGCATGAGCAATGGGAATCGACGGTTTCTGATTTCCGTTGTGTAAAAGTACTGCTTTCAAACTTTCTTAACTGCTGTCAACAAATAACCGCCATTCCTTCGAATTGTATGTTTCATTAAGTTCCTCGAACAATCCGGGAATGTCCTTGCAAAGGCATCTGTTATCCACAGTTGCATAAAATTGTTTGCAAGGTATATCACGGTATATAATATGATATGTTAACATCTGGGGCCAAAATATTGTACTGTTTCATCCCAGATGCAAGTAGTTCTGCTTATGTTTGGCCTGTTCTAAATCTCTCACTACATCAATGAGTTGAAACTGAGTTAAAAGCGATGACTTCTGATTCAAACTTGAATCGCTCAGAGTTGAGTACTCAGTTGAACTTGATGATGTTTCGTAATTAGGCTGTTGGCTATACTTGAACACTTTCTACTCCAATCTAATAAATTAGACAAAAATAGCGGTCCGTATCGTGAATGAATGGTTGTCTCCAAATCATTGACAAATTGCACGTAAAGTCTAAAATTAAAACGTTTTATTCCACAAAACATTGTAATACATTAATTTTAAAGTACTTACCACATTCTTCCACTAGGCCATCGAGTAAGATTTACATGGCACGAATTATACAAAATACTAGTTGTCCACGGTTTGTTCATATTTTTAACTCGTATACCAAAATATTACACATATATTTCTTCTATTATTTTACTAAACGCACGTCGATTTTTTTAATTACATATTTTCCGCAGATGTAGGAGAAATTGTCGGGATCATTTACACATTAAAAAGTTCTTTGCCTTTTACTCATACTTCGAAATATAACTTTGTAATATTTTTCAGAAAATCGACTTATCTCTTTAAGGCGCTGAATTACACTAATTTATTAATAAGAAATTTCATTCATAAATTCCGGGTTTAACTTTAAGTTGCAGTACCTGTAGCTGACATATAGTTTGCTTCGAAAGTTGACACCCAATATTTTCAAGACTGCCGCGTTCTACTTTGTATTGCGTACATATAAATTTACTACCTGTATATACGACTGGGATGTCCATGCCAGTGAATGAACTGAATGGAAACCTCATAAATAAAAAACCACAAATATGGTTGAATTACCCTCTATATGAGCGGATCTCATTCAATATAGCTCTCACATTGCATATCATGTTTTATGGAGGGTTACGAACAGCCATAAAACCTCGTCCTCTCTATAATTTTATAATGTCTGACATGAATCCTTATAGAATAAAATGCAAGAGCAATGTCTCTTATACAGGGTGGCTGATGAAAGCTGCTACCAAAAAAAAAAAATTAATAACTTTTTTCTATTTAATGAATCTGGTTAATTTTTTTTTTATTTTGTAGATTGATTTTTAGATTTAACAAAAATGTATAACTGGGACACTGAAACAAGAATTTGGATTGTCCGCCGCTATTATGCACTGAAGTCCGTAGTTTCGGTTCAAAGAGAGTATAGGGGCACGTTTGGCGGCAATCCTCTGAGCAGATGGACCATAAAGAGACTTGTTAACAATTTTTCCGAGCATGGGAAGAAGAAGAAGAAGACCTTACCATCGAAACCCTTCAGTTCGGACGGAGGAAACAATCGCTGCTGTAGCTGATGCCATACAAAACAATCCAAGAGTTTCGACAAGAACCTTATCTGCTCAAATGGGTATAAGCACACAGACATTGCAGTCAATTATGCACAAAGATTTGGAGTTATTCCCATATAAAATTCAAATGGCCAACAAAGTGAATTCAGCAGATTTCCCGATTCGCTTGGAATTATGCCAGATTGCCTGTTATGACAGAATTGCGGCGAAAATTTCCCAATAAGCTGATATCCAGAAAGGTCGCCTGACCTTATTGCACCTGACTTTTTTTTGTGGGCTTATTGCAAACAGGAAGTCTACAAAGCAAAACCAACAAATTTGAATGAACTAAAGCAATCCATTCGAGAAACAATTGCGGCTATTCCCAACTCTCCAAGCAGTGATGAACAACTTTTTGGTAAGATGCCTCACATGCATAAACGAGCAGGGGGGCATTTAAATTCCATTATTTTTAAAACTAATTAAGCTATATTTAATTAAAATGAGCTTTAACATGAATAAAAGAAACCTGAATTCCATGCACTGAAAAAAAAGTTATTTGAGTTTCTTAATGTAGCAATATTCATCAGCCACCCTGTATGTCTCTCTCACATATGGCGAATTCAATATAAGCAAAAACATCATTAAAAAACGAAAAAATATGAAACAAGATTTTTATGAATTTCCCTAACATTTACAAAATGGCTCATAACTTTTACATCTATCCATAGTTTTTTTTCAAATAGACAGTGTTTTCTTCGTTGGCATAAAAATTTTAATTTTTAAAAAGCCAAAAATAAAATTGTTTTTTCTATTTTTTCTATTTTTATGTTTTTTTTTTTGTACCAGGAAAAAGTGTTTTAAAAAAAAAAACATTCTTTTCTTATATTTTTGACGACTGTTACTGAACCAATGATTCTACGTGAAATCGATATTTGCAGTATACGTAGCCATCATAATTTCCTTTAATTTGAGGCATAACACGACTCAATCAGGTTATACTTGAAAAATGATGGTCCAAATACTTAAAGTACTTTCCATGAAAGCTGGAATTAAAAAAAAATTTACCATACAAAAATTTGTTAATATTTTTTTCGTGTTTGTGTAATTTCACCAGAAACTGTTATCCACATCCCTTGGACAACAATTTTGTTGCATAGTGTTATCAATGTACATTTTGTGCGTTTATAAAAAGCTGCGTTTATATAAGCCACGGTTCAGTCAAATTGAGATACGTAGTCGGGAGATACAATCGTCAAAATTTCCAACTTAGACACCCTGTATCTTCATAACCTATCTCGCTAGGAAGCTGTATTTTAAACACATAGCATACCCAAACTTCTTCTGCAACCCCACAAAGTTTTGCCGCGATCGAAATAAAATTATGGGCTGGCGACGTCATCGGGCGATACTTCTTTGAAATGAGACCGGTCAGGCAGTTACTGTGAATGGTGTTCGCTATCGTGAGATGATACCGAACTTTTAATGGCCCGAATTGGAAAAAAATCAATGGTCGTGTTATCTCACGTAGTGGCGATGTCAATTGGCCGCCAAGATCATGTGATTTGACACCGTTGGACATCTTTCTTTGGGGTTATTTGTAAGAAAAGGTGTACGTCGATAAGCCAGCAACAATTCAAGAGTTAAAGTATGAGATAACTCGGCACATTAACGGCATAGAACCTCAATTATGCCTCAGCGTCATCGAAAATTTGGACCATCGGATGGAGGTGTGCCGCCAAGGTCGCGACGGTCATTTGTCCGATATTTTGTACCATACATAATTGAACCATACCAATATTATCACAATAAAAATAAATGACAATAATTTCCTAAATAATTTGTGTTTTATTCAAAATCAACATCGGTCCTTATAATTTAACCACCCTTTATATGGGGGCTATATCTAAATCTGAACCGATTTTCACCAATTTCAATAGGTTTCGTCCTAGGGAAATAAGAGTTATACGAGCAAAATTTCATGGCGATCAGACAATAATTGCGACCTGTACTTTGATTACAAGAATACATGCACAAACAGAGAGCATTCGCTTCTAAATTAAGAAAGTTCTTTCTGCCAAATTTTGTAATGATCGGAAGTAAAGTACAACTTCTATATCACTTTGATACCAATTCGGAAGGAACGTATGTATGGGGACTATATCTACATTTTAACCTATTTCTTTTAAATTTGACAGTATTCAATCCTGGATCAATGAACACGTTTGTGCCACATTTGGTAATGCTCAATTGTAAAATATGATTTTATAGTGCTTAGTTGCCATATCAGAATGAATATATATGGGGGCTCTATCTGAATCTGAATTGAATTCCAGCAAATTCAATACAGTTCTTTGTGCATACAAGTTTCAGAACTGGCCATGAATTACGCCCTGCACATTAATTGCAGCATTTACATGGACATCAAACGGTCGGACGGTATTGCAGGGTTAGTCAAGAAATTCGACATGCACTTGATTACAACGTTTACATTGGCATCAGACGGACAGCCGGACATCGTGGGGTCGAATCAGCTGGTGATTTGTAGACGTATACATTTGTAAAAAGATTATTATAGCATTTCTTTGTAAATAAAATAGTTTGTTCAAGGAAAAGTTATTGTAGGAAGATTACACCCCAATAAAATTAATGTTGACGTTTTAAAAAAATGCAACACATAATAATACCTAACGTCATAAAATTTAGGAACATACTTTAGTTTTGTCCAATTCCTTTCAAAATAAGTTGGTACCCATAAATACTGCACAGACTTTATCTGATTAAAAGTTAATATTTACTCACTCACTCACATAAACAACATCGACATGTAATGTGAATATTCATATCTGAGCTACGATTACAATGTCAACAAAACTGAACAAGTAAAATCATTATCCAACTTTAACATTGTTATGTAAGAGCACATCCGGAACTGTGCCCGAAATATTGTTTATTCCGGAGTAAATATTAATTTAAAGGTGCGTTTGGGGCTGGGAATTGAATTTTCATCATTTCTTTTACTAACCATGCATTCCGTGTTCGTCGAAGTAATGTTTACAAATTGACTTTAATGAATAAATTTATATATATTGTTCGACGAAGGATACACGAAAGGGAGTAACAATTCCCTGCCGCAGGATTAGCCAAGAAAAATATTTTATGTGTTCATCTTGCAAGATTACACTGTGCAACAAAAACTTTGTCCAAGGGATGTGGATAACAGTTTCTGGTGTAATTTGGTGTCACAAACACGAAAAAAATATTTTACAAACTTTTTTATGGTAAATTTTTTTCATTTTTTTTTTTAATTCCAACTTTCATGGAAAGTACATTTAGTATTTGGACCATAACTTTTCAAGTATAAACCTTGTTATGCATTAAATTAAAGGGAATTATGAGGGCCACATATGTTGCAAATATAACTTTCACATAGAATCTTTGGTTTAGTAACAGTCGTCAAAAATATGAGAAAAAAATGTTTTTTTTTTAAAACACTTTTTCCTGGTACAAAAACATAAAAAATAGAAAAAAAGTCGAAAAATTTTGTAATCACATATATAGAGACTCAGCATGCTAACAAAGAAAACACTGTCTATTTGAAAAAAATCTATGGATAGATGTAAAAGTTATGAACCATTTTGTAAATGTTAGGGAAATTCAAAAAAATCTTGTTTCATATTTTTCCTTTTTTAAATGATGTTTTTGCTTATATTAAATTCGCCATATGTGAGAGAGTCATATAAGAGACATTGCACTTGCATTTTATTTTACGAGGATTGATGTCAGACATTATAAAATTATAGATAGGACGAGGTTTTATGGCCGTTCGTATCCCTCCATAAAACATTATATGCAATGTGAGAGCTATATTGGATGAGATCCGCTCAGGTAGATGGGCATTCAACAATATTTGTGTTTTTTTATTTATGAGGTTTCCATTCCGTTACGCCTTTTAGGGGCATGGACATCCCAGTAGTGTATACAGGTATTATATGAACGCAATACAAAGTAGTACGCGGCAGTCTTGAAAATATTGGGTTTTTACTATCGAAGTAAACTATATGTCAAGAAATATATGTGCAATATTTTGGTATACTCGATGGAGTAGTGGAAGCATGCGGTAAGTACTTTAAAGTTAATGTATTACAATGTTTTGTGGAATAAAACGTTGTAATTTTAGACATCACGTGCAATTTGGAATGCAAATGATTTGGAGACAACCATTCATTCACGGTACGGACTGCTATTTTTGTCTAAGTAAACAGATTGGAGTAGGAAAGAGCATTCGCTGGAATTACGCTGAAGCAAAATCTGTCACTGTGCCAGTTGCACATTCGGAAACAATACCAATTCCCAAGTGTCCAAGTATAGCTAACAGTCTAATTACGGAAACATCATCAAGTTCAGCTGAGTACTCAACTCTGAACGATTTACGTTTGAGTCAAAAGTCATCGCTTTTAACTCAGTTTGAACTGAACTATCTAGTGAGAGATTTGGAACTGACCAAAGATAAGGCAGAACTACTTGCATCTCGGACGAAACAGTACAATACTTGGCCCCAGATGTTAACATATCATATTATAGAGTCCGTGATATACCTTACAAACAATTTTATACAACTGTGGATAACATATGCTTTTGCAAAGAAATTCCTGGATTGTTCGAGGAACTTAATCAAACATACAATTGAAAGGATTGGCGGTTATTTGTTGACAGCAGTAAAGAAAGTTTGAAAGCTGTACTTTTGCAGAAATCGGATATAAAATACTGTTTCTACTGAAATCTTAAATCTGAACCGATTTCCCCCAAACTTGGCAGTATTCATTGGCTATGCAAATAATCGCCCTGAAGGTAGAACAAACAGCGGTCTTTCTGGAGTATCCATACTTGCATAATTTGCTTTAATTTACGTCCGGATATATTTATAAAGTATTTCTGATGGTACCAATAAGTATCAGTGTCTGACCTGTCACACCGAGGTCCAGGATTCCTTGCAAGTTTTTTCAAATATTTCATAATATTTTTGTCACAGAGCATTCGAAAATTATACTGAATTTCTATTAGAAATAATAATAAATCATTCACTAAATTTTTTCTTATTATTACCAGATTTTTTCTTATTTCGAAAAAAAAAAATTAAAATGAATAAAAGCCCAAAAACAAAAGTGGGCGATTGTAAATTTGGTCTAAAGTTCATGATCGTTTGGGCGATTTTTCACCACTAGTTTTTAGTTTTTCTTGAAAATGAATAATCGCCCAAATAATTTGGGCGATTTTCTTTGGGGCGATTATTCGCATAGCCGTATTCATTCCTGTAATAAGATAGCTCTTTTTGCCGAATTTCGTACCGATCGGGTAAAAAATACTGCTTCTTCAGCTCTTACATTTCAAATCGGAGGTAACATAATATATGGGGCTATATCTAAATCTGAACCGATTTTCCTCAAATTTATTATTGTCTCTAAGTGTATCAAGAGACTTCTCTCTGTCCATTTTTTTAAGGATCCGTTAAAAAATTTTACTTATACAGTGCAAAATCGGAGGTACATATATATGGGAGCTATATGTTAATCTGAACCGATTCAAATTCAATAGGTATCGTCCTTGGGCTAAAAAAACGATATGTGCCACGTGCGGACGGACAGACAGGCGGACATGGCTAAATCAACTCAGAAAGTGATTCTAAGTCGATCGGAATAAGTTAGGTTAGGTTAGCTTGAATAGAGGAGACGTTTAAACGTCTGATTTCCATGGACATACACTTAAGCCAAGGGTTCGTCAAGTTGTGCGCTCTTTATTTATGATGTTTTTATACCTCAGAAAATCGGTACTAGACACGAAATGTCTCAGTATCTTCCAGTCATATCCTCTGAGACGAGTTAGTCTGGCAATATTTCGGACCCGAAATTTCGGGATCTTGCATGTATGAAAGCTGGGCAGTGACACAGAAAATATTCCATCGTTTCGATGTTCCCTGCATTCCCTGCACTCGTCGTTTTCTGCTAGTCCTATGCTTGAGTGTATTGAGTGACTTGGTGTCCTCGCTTTGTGGATGAAAACTACTCTAATCAGGCTCTGTTGATTTAAAGGGTTCAAAATAATTAATGGTTAATGGTTTCCTTGACTTGGTGACTTGGTGTCCTCGCTTTGTGGATGAAAACTACTCTAATCAGGCTCTGTTGATTTAAAGGGTTCAAAATAATTAATGGTTAATGGTTTCCTTGGTTAATAGATAAATAACCAACGAAAGAGCATCTTAAACCCCTTTTAAGCTTTTGCAGAATTTGACCCAGGAGGCTTGATCTCATATTTGTACACATTGAAATATTCTTTATAGCATTCTCAATCAGTACTTGTTTTTGATTTGTTGTCTTTGTTTTATGATCTTCTGCCTTAGCTTAAGAAGGTTTTTGGTCCACCATACAGGTTGAGACCTTTTACCCGAATACATAAGGGGACATGTTTTCTCAAAGCTATCTAGCATGTTTGCAGTAAAACATATCGATGGCTTATATCTAAAAGGTGCTATATTAAGATTTGCGAAAATAAGATTTTGATGCCAAATGCTTCTGCTTCACATAATTGACCTACGGTGTAAATTTGAAATAAAAAAATCCTAATACGTCTTTTTAACGTTTTTGTTGTTTTGCTAGGTTGTTTTATGTATTTTTATTGTAGCGATGGCATAGAATCACTTATTGAGTTGATTTAGCCATGTCTGTCTGTCTGTCCGTCCATGTATTTTTGTGATCAAAGTGCAGGACGCAAATATGAAGCTATCGTTACGAAAATTGGTACAGAGGCATTCCTTGGACTAGGGACGATCCATATTGAAAATGGGGGCATATCCTTCCATGTTTCGATATAGACCCCATATAAAGGTCCCCACAGATTTCACTTCTTGACGCTCTAGAAAACACATTTTTCAATGGATTTGGCTGAAATTAAAGAATTTACACTTTATATTGGACCCAATTGTCCATAGCATAAATGGCGTACATAGGTCCATGTTTTGGTATATCTCCCATATAAAAGTTCTCACCTATTTCACTTCTTGAAGATCTACAGAACGGATTCTTCAATTGATCTGGCTGAAATTTAAGAATTCATACTAAATATTATACCTATTTGTCTCTAGTAAAAATGGGGTACATCGGTTTATGCTTAGGTATAGTCGCCATGTTAAGGTCCCCACCGATGTCACTTCTTGGCGCTCTAGAGAACGGATCATTTAATTGATCTGGTTGAAATTTTAGAATTCGTACTTAACCTTTTCGTTCCTAGTAAAAATGGAAACATCTGTCAATGTTTTGATATAGCCCCGATGTCACTTCTTGACGCTCTAGAAAGCACATTTTTTAATCTGGCTGAAATTTAAGAATATATACTTTATATTGCACTTAATCGTTCCTAGTGGAACGAAACAACGGTCCATTTATTTTGATAATGCTCCCATATAAAGGTCCCTTCCGTCTAATCGGACCATTATATAGGAGTATAAAGGTCCCTTGTTTTGCGTTCTGGCAATTGGTAGGGCTATATTCGCAGAAATTTTGCAATACTAAGTGTGGGTAGCCAAATGAAAGAAGATTTTGTCCCGATTCTGTATAAAAAGCCTTATATACGTTCAAAAGAACGCGAGTGTTCCTAGATACAATGTGAAGAAAAAACAATTTATGACGGTATCAACGATTTTTTTATGTATACATATATTTCTGGCCTAATAATGAAAATGCGAATATTTATCATCAAAAATGGTTTTATTGTTTTTCAAAATATTCTCCAGCATGATATATACACTTTTGCATGCGCTCAAACCAATTGTCGAAGCACTTTTTTCCACACCGATTGAGACACCTCCAAAACATGGTTTTTGAACGCTTCAACAGCATCTTCAGGCAATAAAAATCGTTGACCACGCATTTTTTTCTTGATGTGCGGGAATAAAAAGAAGTATTGGGTGCCAAGTCAGGGCTGTACGGCGGATGACCCATCAATTCGAAATTTTTTGCCCGGTCGAAAAGGCGCTGGTTTGAGCCGATGTGTGAGAGCTCGCATTGTCATGGTGCACAATGATTCGTCTTCTCTTGTTCGTTTTTCGAATTTCTCCGAAGATATCGCAATTTATATTTTTATTTCCGCGAAAAGTGACCGAAATAAACTGTTTTAGATAAAGTTAGTATTTTTTATGTAAAGATCGTGGAAAAATCTTTAAGAAATGATATTTTCTATTTTGAATTTTTTATGCTTTGTAGCATTAAAATTAACTTCAAAAAACCGTTGCAGAGAAAAAAATTCAATTTTTCTGAACTTTGACCTCGTGGGGCCTCCAATTTTCAATTCTCCTACATTTTCTGAGTATTTGAGAAATATCTAATTTTTGACCTATGACACTTGAGAAAGAACTCATATATAATATTTGTTCCCTAATCATTTGTATATTTCATGCAGAATATATTTGGGACAATATACTATAGAAGCTATATTTTCAGTGAGTAGAATACCGAAATAGACGTTCACTGTTCATCATTAAATTTTCCAGAAACGTAGAATTAAACCGCTAGAGATTCATTATATGATTAGTGTGTATTTTGTTATAAATTGATAGAACTTTAATTTCAGTAATATACTTATTCTATACTGCTACAGCAGTCGCAGAAAAATGTCGGAGGAGGACTATTTGTAAATCAGGGACTTAAACTAGGAGTCAGAAATGGTAATCAAAATTTAAATGTCACAAAGTTTCAGACTTTTATGAAAATGTCTTTCATATTTCATTTTGATTACAAGATGGAGTAAGATCGAATGGCACTGTTCATATCATATCTCGTATTGATATCTCTTACCGTCCCTTATGCCCCTTTGGGATATACAATACCCAATTGCGTCCATTAAAGATTTGTCAACATGCACACACATACGAACTCGCCTTAATATGAATCTTGTTAACATCTTTGTAATCCTCTTACAAAGTAAAAGTCTACTTCAAATGAAAGGATTTTATGGATTAGTTTTTTGTCTGTTTACGTTTTCTTCCCTACACATTGATTTAGGGTCTGCTTCGGCACAACAGATCATTACTCATCGCCAGCGGATGAACCCATCCACTGTCAACACAAAAGACCCAATTAACTACGAACACTGCTGTTGGTGTAGGGTGGTTTAGTTACAATATGGGATAACAATGTCGTTACTAATGAGTTTGGTTGTGAAATGGCCTCCTTTTCAAAATCCTATCATTTGGCATTCGTAAAATATAGTTAGTTATGTAAAGAACGGAAGTTGCTAAAATTCAGGCAAAATTTTCATTTTTGTTATTAAAAAAAAATTCAAGAAACTTCATTTCGTCCAATTTCATAATAATCGGATCTAAAAATGCGGTTTATTCCCAACCCGGAACGGACATAAATACAAATTAATATTGACATCGATATCGAAACTAAATACATTCGACACAGAACGAACGTATGTAAATACAGTCGAGTACGGTTACAATTAACTTACAGGGCCCAAGAATTGTAGTTCGTACGAAGCCCGTTATAACTGGCGTGTAAAGGAACTGTCAAAATAAAAAGTTCATTCATGGCATTTTAATATTATGATATACACAAAAATGAATTTTCTTAAAATAAAAAATAATATAAAACAATTAAATATATTTTATTTCTTAAATTTTCCATAATATCCCAGTTTAACAAATAAAAATGTATTCTGTATAAAGAGCTATTTTCATTTTATTTTCATTTTTTTAGAGATTTCTTAGCTCTGGAAAGTGATCATATAATCCTACCCATACGTTGGTTTGTACCTTATCAGGGCATGTTTGAAACTATTTAGTACTCGTATATAATTCGTAATAACCTTAAAATGTGTTTTTGTTATTTATTGGTGGTCTGTGATTTTGTTATTCATTCAGAATTTATTCGGTTCAAGACCATATGTTTCAGTTAATTTCTGTCTATTGCAAAAATATAATAGAAACAAATACAAAAATTGGTAGTGAGTTTTAATTGCTTGGTAGAATTTACTGCAGTTTCGATATATACCACTCTATCATCTTCAGAATTCGATAGCAATAATGTATGGCTTTAACTTAAATCATTTCTAAACTATAGTTATTTTCTAACTATTTTCGTGACTTCACATGTCCCAGGGAAGAATAAGTTGATCGATAGATGCTGCCAACATGTTGAAGAGGTACTCATTTTGCCTGACCCGTGATGCTTTAAATGTGTTCTGCAATACATATTTTTTATAGAATTTGTTAAGAGACTCCTGTGCTTCTTCAGAAAGCTCTCCAATTAGCAAATACTTAATGGACTGTTAGGGTCAACTTCAATGTGGATGGTTAAGTTAGGTTAGAGTGCAGCCGTATTTTTTGTATACAAGCTCACATAGACCAGTTTAGGTCCCTAGTGTTACCACGGGTTGAAATGCCCCTCCTCGAAGCCAACCTGTTTGATATACAAATTTATCGATAGTACGAATATCTGTACTGGAAAGATCTGCTAGGCTGCCTTGAATGGCCGACCCCAGTATGTCCAGTCGTCGTTTACTCAGAGCGGGGCAGTCGCATTGCAAGTGCTCAATGCTCTCCACTTCTTCCTCATCTCCACAGCTTCTGCAGAAGTCATTAGAGTCAATACCCAATCTTTTGGCATGTTCGCCGATCACGCAGTGTCCCGTCAGAACTGATACTCATGTAGACAATATTTGCCTATCTCTTTTGATCTTCTCAGGTCATACCTTGGCCAGATTTGTCTAGCTACCCTGCAGGTGCCGATTTCTGTCAAACTTTCGTTGGACTGCCTGATTGCCTCTTGCCTAAGCCAAAGGTTGCACGTGGATAGTGGCGCACCAATATATGCAAATTCTTCGAGAATTTGTAGTGTCGTCCCTTTCCTAGCAAGTTCATCGGCTTTGCAGTTCCCCGGGATATGCCTATGCCGCCCAGGCACCCATGTGAGGTGTATATTAAACTGCTCAGCCATCTCGTTAAGAGATCTTCGGCAGTCGAGGGCTATTTGTGAATTTAGGGATGTTGCCTCCAGAGAATTGATGGCAGCCTGGCTGTCCGAGTAAATGACAACGCCAGTGTTGGTTACTATGTTGCGACTCAGCCACTTGGCTACTTCCCATATTGCCATTATTTCGGCTTGATAGACACTGCAGGTATCTGGTAGTCTGTGAGCTTTATCCAAACTAAGCTCTGCACAGTGTACTCCGAAGCCAAATTTTCATCAAGCTTCGAACCATCCGTGTAAAAGTGGAGATGGTTTCTATTACCTGGTATTCTTCCAACCCATTCATCTCTGGCGGGAATCATAGTGATGTAATTTCTCTCGAAGGTGTACAAAGTTGGTATACATATAGTCCACTCGGTCGGATACCATAGCACTACACTTTGATATCCTCATGTGACCGTAGTTCTTGTACCTCCACATTGATAGGCAGTTTAATCTTATTGACGCATTGGTTGCTTCTTCTCTCGCCACAATATTAATCGGCAGTATATGGAGTAGGGCTTGTAGAGACTCGGTCGCTGTAGTCCTTAAGGCTCCGCTTATGCTCAGACAGGCTGTTCTATGAACCTTTGTAAGTAGGTTGGTGATGGTTAGTTTGTCAGTTGCCGTCCACCATACCACAATGCCGTATAACAGTATAGGACGAACTACTGCTATATATATGGAGTGGGCGATTTTAGGAGAGAGCCCCCACCGCGACCCTACAACCTTTTTGCAGGACTATAAGGCGACGTTGGCCTTCCTTACACGTTCCAATACATTAAGTCTAAATAACAGTTTCCTATCTAAAATTATTCCTACAAATTTTGCACTTTCAGAAAAGACTACATATGTTCCATTTATCCGAGGTGGAGGGTCCACATGTGGAACCTATTCTGTCTTGTTTGGGTTTACGCCCAAACCGCTGCTTCTGGCCCATCTAGCCAATTTGTTCAGAGCCACCTGTATGTCTCGGAGGACGTTTTCGAATTTGCCACTCACTGCGATTGCCACGTCGTCCGCATATGCCACGACCTTGCAGCCACAACGTTCTAGATCTAGCAGGAATTCATTCACCGCTAGGTTCCAAATTAGTGGAGACAGTACTCCTCTTTGTGGGGTCCCTCTGTTTACAAACCTTGTTAGAGTTGTGGACCCAAGACATGTCGTTATGCGTCTTCTGTTGAGCAGACTTTGAATAAGTCTAATCAAACTAGAGTTAACTTTTAGATGTGACGGTGCCGAAATTACTGCATCTGAGTGAATGTTTAAAAGCCACTTCTATGTCAAGAAATGCCACCATGGTAAATTCCTTGAAATGCAGGGACGATTCGGTAGTGCTCACAAATTCGTGCAGGGCTGATTATGTAGACTTCCGCTTATTGTAAGCATGTTGGTTCACCGACAGGAGTTTTGTATCCAGGTTTTCCCTAATGAAATAATCTAATCTAATTTTTCTGTGGATACATTTCCGTTACAAGTGATTCAGTTTTCGATGCATACATATTGTCCATATTTTTTAGAATTGATGTTTTGTTTGCAGTTTAAAACATTCAAGATCGTTTCTAATCTTTTCACCATTTCACCATGGAAACACTTCTAGTTAGAAGTGTTTCCATCGTTTGAGTTTCCGTATTTAGTCCAAGTTGTTTAAAAAAGCATCCTGTATTTGCTTCTTTATGATCTTTTCCTTAGTTGATGTATTTTCATCGAAGCTTTCCTCCCCTTGTGGTAGGGTATACGCCAATTTAAACAAGAACTTCATACACCTTATCCTTGCGTGCAATGGTGACATTTCATATTCGTAATTCTCCTCGTTTGTAGAATCGTTCAAATTACCGAAGTTCTTCTGAATTTCGGGCATGATAATTTTGAGGTTGTTCCTGTCAGTTCTTTTACTACTCGTAACTACATTCGATATATTTTTATGAATCCCTGTGAGGGGTTGATCTGTTATTGATGTTATTATCCCCTCATCTTAGAGAGGGGGGTATATATCATTTTTTACGAGCCAAAAGTGTAACACATCGAAGGAGTGACCTAAGACCCTATGTATGTTCGGCGGATATCCGTTTTGGGTCATTTTAAGTCGAATGAGCAATGTCCGTCCCTTTGTCTGTCTGCTGGCTGGTGCGCATGATAACTCTCGAAAGGAATAACCGATTGACTCCAAATTTGGTATGCGGTAATATTTTCTCCTATCTCCGGCTAAGTTCGAAGATGGGCCATATTGGTCCACTCCTTCTGGTACCTCCCCCACAAAGGGTTAACATTTAGTGAAATATTGATTATTTAATAACTTTTATACTACTTATTTGAATCCTTTGAAATTCCACACATAGTATAAGTTTATTAATCACTATTACCTCAAAAAAAGTGGGCGAAGTTGCCACGATATAAATACTTGAAATTTTGTAAAGTGTAATGCTTTTATAGCACTTAGAGGTTAGAGAAAAGTGGCCGTTATTGGTACGCCCCTTTTGGTACCTCTCAATAGCTTTTATCTTTAATACCAGTACATACTTTAAATTTATTAAGTGCAATTTATATTGATAATAAATTATTTAAAACACAACAAAAATAAATTTACTAATATTATTTTTGGGACTCAAGGTGAGGGGATTCATAAGTCGGTTACCCGACTCAGCTTTCTTACCTGTTTTTTAATTCATTCAATATATTTTCCTTCTCCAATTTGCAGCTCTCTGGGCTTAATCTAGCTTATTTGTTCTTCAATGTCCTTCACCGTGATACTTATGAGTTCTGCCGATTCCTTTGCAAAGTGAAACATTATCGGTCTTCAATAATGCACTGATGACGGTCGTTGACTTTTCCAGTGTAGGCAAATATCAGATATTAGACGCAAAAACACTACGGCTGCCATAAATATATTTCGGTCCGATATTGTAGCTTTGTAAGATATCCTTTGCTTATAAACACTTTGTCCGGATGGTCCATCGCAACCCCATTTACTGATCCATGTCAGTTTCTTAGGAAGAATTTCCCCCTCATTTTCAGGAAGGATCTCGAGCAACCGTTTTGCTATATGGTCCAAAAGATCCTGCAGGTTGGCTGTGGTCGTGAATTTATTTTGGTTTGCGTAATATGCTTGTATGCGGATAAAATGTCAGCCCTGTGTCGCATTAAATATGTCCTTAGTATCTCATATTTCTCTTGGGAAAGTTATAAGTCCATAAACAAGGTCAAGGCTTCTTCGGAACCATACTTTTTAATGTGAGCGTTAAATCCTTTTAATGCTCAGTAGGCTTGCATCAGATTTTGTAATCAGCAACCTAACTTGTTCATTAGCCTATATATATATTTAATAGATATCGCTGCCGATAATTGCTTCGTGGCCAAGACATTGGTGGCATCGGCAAGTTTCCTCATTCTTGTGAAAATTTAACACTCCTCCATACTTTTTTTGCCTTCCTTTTGCTCTTCCAGTTGATGTGGTGTAACGACGTGTTTCCACTTTGAAGCTGGGTAGGACTCAGGGATGCCAGGGTCGTTACAAACTATATCTATTTGACTGGGAGAGAGAAACACGCTTTTACTTTTTTTTTTCAAAAACGTTATAAGATGTCTTTCATAATTTCTAAAGAATAATCTCAATTTCCACAATACTAATATTGCTGGGTAGTATTCACAACCCAAAATACGAGATGCGTCGCCGGCACCATGGGTGGCAAGGACGGCCTGGTACTAATTTTTCAGAAGCGATCCGATACACATATGTGACGGCCACGGATTATCGCACACAAGCGACGGCAACAGCAACTTGTCACACTCAAGCGACGGCAACGATTAGTCACACACAAGCTACCATGAAAACAAAACAATAATAATTCGTGTAAAATCCAATCACTAAACAAATAATAATTCATATAAACTAATGATAATTCAGGTAAAAGTCGGACGTCATTAAGTACAATTTGTTGTCCAACAAGTTGGATGTGGACAAAAACGACTTATAGGACTTTTGCCTTCACATTACACCTGCTCCTCTACACGCATATTTGAACGTTGTAGCCAGTACAACTCGACAGTAGCGTGTCTATTTTCGGTGATTGAGATCACTTCCTGACATGACTCGTCTTGCTAATTACTATTCGGTACAGCCGTTCATCTACCACTACAACTGTTCTTAGTTATTTGTGAGGTCTTCTTTTCCTCTTAAGGTACTGGATAACTTGTTCAAGTTCCGTAGTTATTCTGGAACATTCGAAAGTTATCACCATCTTTCCAAGGTCTATCCTGCTGGGTCCCTTGGCCCCCCTCCAACGTAGGTAGCAGGTTCTTCGTCATCTTTCTCACTTGACAATAGTGATGGTGGTGATATGTCTCGTGGAGCGGTGTTTGGAGAATGATTTAAATGATATTCTATGGTGTTAGTTGTTGATGGGGACTTTGGGGTCCGCGGACTGCTCTTGGTGAAGTTTTAGCAGACGAAGACAAAGACGAGGGCGATGATGTGGAAGATGGCGAGGATGATGCGTATGGATTCGGATGATGGGGTGTTAGCGTTTATTATTATCTTTTGCGGATTCCGTCTTGGTGTTCTAAGTGGTTCGGAGCAGGACGATTTTCGTACCACGTTATCTGCGTTGTTCGCATCAATCATAAGTGGATGCGGTGTTACGGCATCTCGTAGGGCTGTTCACTCTCTCCACCAGCTGTCTTGAGACTCCTCCGGAATTGTCACCAGACTACCACTTGAATTGGGGGAACAATTGAGAGCTTGACCCGATACTGGACCTACGCTTTCTGGACACTTTCCCCTATTGGCCCGTCTTTCATTTTTTGAGGGTGGCTCATCATTGGAACGAAGATTTGAACCGTCGTTGTGCGTTCATAAACCTGATAGCCTAAGTATTTATATGCACAATCGGCAGTTTCAACCCGAGCAAACCTGCGCTTAGGTGGTGACGGTGTTTGATAATTTTCGTTACTCGAAGCTGAATCCCACTATGGTCGTCTGCTCGTCCTACGTGACCAGAGACGAGTCACTGGACGAACTAATCGATAAAACGTCATGGTATGGGGAATATCTCTCTCTCGGAACCGAATGTTTGCTCATTCCCCTGGGGATCTGGTATGGAGTCCTCTACGGAATTTGTCGATACATGGTCTGCGTCGTCCTTCATGTGGACTGCTGTTGGGACTTCAACTGGATGCTGTGTTATTTGAGAATCCTCCGAGCGATCCGTACGTGTGGTGCAGCCTGAACCACCGTTTGGTTGCCACTTGTTGCTGGGACCTGCTTCTGCTGCACGTATGTCACAAAATTGAAAAAAAAAATAGATAATACCATTTCTTGGATAATTTTCTATCGATCAGTCCAGTCCCCAGGTCCCTATATCTTGTGGTTTCTGAAATATTTAGGAGCCATTTTCTTGTATATATATCCACTTTTGTTAAAAATGTTTTTACGTTATTGTGGATATACAATATAAACTATATGGAATTTTGAATTACAAAATATTGAGTTATTTTCACGTCTGTCTGTCCGTCTGTTTAAATCACACTACAATCTAATTATACAATCATTGTGCTAGAAGACTATCATTTGGTACAGATACTTCTTATAACTATAGATCACTTTAGATTGAAAGTGGGAAATACGGGTTCATTTTTTGATATAGCCCTCGTTTACAGCTAACTACTTTTAGTTTATTTATACCCAGAACCGTTTATACGAATAACGGTTGTTATAGGTCTGCGTTTTGGTATAGACCCCCATTTAAAGGTCTCTCCTGTATTGGCTTCTCCACGCCATAAAAACCCACTTCTCAATTGATCTGGCTGAAATTTAAGCTTTTAAACTTTATATTGCAAAAATGGAGCATATCGGTCCATGTTTTGACATAGCCGTCGATCGGTATACTTTTAGGGGGATCTAGCTATAGTATTTTCAGCTGTTACAAACATCTGCCATGAAACAAACTTATAATACCCTGTACCACAGTGTGGTGTAGGGTATAATTAGCAAAAAAATAATTACCAATACTAATGAAGAAAACAATGCCCATTTGAAGAAAATCTATGGATAATAGAAATTATAGCACTTTTGTTAGAAATAGGAGAATTTCAATATAATCCAGTTTTTACACACCCACTATTGTGCACAATGATATATAACAGATGCTGCAGGTCAAAAGTGTATATGGATTTTGTTAAGTTTATGTTTATGTTAACGGCTTATAACTTTGATTCCAGTCCATACAAATACTTAAAATTTTGCGAAGTGTATGCCTTTTCAGCACCTATAGTCCCGTACAAAATGGGCAGTATTACCACGCCCCTTTTGGTACCTCCCATACAAATGGAACATTTTGCACAAACAGTTAACGGCTTTTTTCAAAAATACTTGAAACTTAGTACAGTGAATGTTTTTACATTATCAGTAGTAACGAGTAATTTTTAAGAGCTTTCGGATTTGATTTAAAAAAAAAACTTAAACGTAAGTGAAATGTATGAACGATTTATTTGAGTTCATAGAACGGTCTATATAATTCAATGTTTAAAAATTATTTCATGCACATGTTGACAGCGGCTGCGCCTCAAACGGATCATACGCAGGATCCAATTTTGGCATACTTTCTCCAACATATCGGCCGGAATCTCACTAATAAATTCTTCAAAATTGTCTTCCAGTGCGTCAACCTTTGCGGGCTCGTCCCTATAGGCATAAGCCTTAACATTGCCCCTCAAAAATAATCTAAAGGCGTTAAATCGCACAATCTAGGCGGCTAGTTAACCCGCCTCAATCGTAATATAAGCTGCTCATGGAACTCGCCTCTTAATTGGGCCATTGTTGTGGCAGGGCTTTTCCATTTCGGGCAAAAAATCATCACTCGGTGGCGCTCGCCATTAAGAGTAAAGTACCTTCCTTTGTCGTCTTTAAAAAAAGTACGGTCCAATGATGCCACCAGCCACACCAAACAATGCATTTTTCGGGATGCATTGGCCAAATACTGCAGTTTTGTTTGTTCATGTATCCATTCAACACGATGCACTTTCTTAAGCAAGCCTGAATTTTGATAATAAGATTCAGCAATCTGCAAGCGTTGTTCGTTTGTAAGTCAATTCACGGTTAAATTATAGAACAAACTTGATATGTAAAGTATGAACAATTTTATTTTTAATTTTTCCTATTTTTACAATATGGTTCAAAATTTATACATTTATCAATAGACTTTTTGCAAATACGCATTGTTTTCAGTTGACCCGCCCCAAACGTAATATAAACTGCTCATGGAACTCGCCTGTTAACTGGGCCATTGTTTCGCGTGCTGTGTGGCATGGCTCTTCCATTTCGGGCAAAAAATCATCACACGGAAGCGCTCGCCATTAAGAATAAAGTTCCTGCCTTTGTCGTCTTTAAAAAAAATACGGTCCAATGATGCCACCAACCATACCAAACAGTGCATTTTTCGGGATGCATTGGCCAAATACTGCAGTTTTGTTTGTTCATGTATCCATTCAATAAGATCGCCCAAACTGACCTTAAACCAATAAGGAAAGGCAGAAAGTCGGGCGGGGCCGACTATATAATACCCTACACCTCCCTAATAATGCGATAAGGGTCATTGCGATAATAATTTGGAATAATTGGTAAATGGGTAGGAACATATTCTCTAAGTCTGAATCGATAATCGCTAAATTAAGCAATATTCGTTCCTAAATTGAGAAATATATTTCTGGAAAATTTTAATGATCGGAAGTAAAGTACAACTTTTATAGCGCTTTGATACCAAATCAGGAGGAACATGTGTATGGATGTTATATATAAATCTGAACCGATTTTCCCTGAATACTCATTCATGTAAAAAGACATCTTTCTGTCGAATTTCGTACTGATCGGATATAAAATACAATCTCTACAGCGCTTACATGTCGAATCGGGGGTAACATATATATGGGGCTATATCTAAATCTGAACCGATTTTCTCCGAATTTGGCAGTATTTCTTCATGTAGAAGGAAACCTCTTTTTGCCGAAATTCGCACTGATCGGATATAAAATAACATTTTTACAGCGCTTACATGTGAAATCGGGGGTAACGTTTATATGGGGGCTATATCTAAATCTGAACCGATTTCTTTCAAATTTAACAGTGTTTATTCATATGATACGAAACCTCTTTCTGCCGAATTTCGTACTGATCGGATATAAAATAAAATTTTTACAGTGCTTACACTTCAAATCGGGGGTAACGTATATATGGGGGCTATATCTAAATCTGAACCGATTTATTCCAAATTTAACAGTGTTTATTCATATGATAAGAAACCTCTTTCTGCCGACTTTCAGACTGATCGGATATAAAATAAATTTTTTACATATATATGGGGGCTATATCTAAATCTGAACCGATTTTAACCAAATTCAATAGGGATTGTCCTTGTCCAAATAAAACATATGTGTAAAGTTTCGTCGAGATCGGACCATAATTGCGACCTGTACTTTGATTACAAGAATACATGCACAGACAGACAGACGGACATAGCTAAATCAACTCAGAAAGTAATTCTAAGTCGATCGGTATAATAAACGATGGGTCTATTTCTTCTCCTTTTGGGAGTTACAAACAAATGCACAAAGTTATAATACCCTGTACCACAGTGTGGTGTAGGGTATAAAAAAAGTGCACAATGCATTTTCTTAACCGAATATATTTTTTTTCTAATTGTTTAAACGACAGTTACTTAACCTCCATTTCTACGTGATAGCGATTTTTTCAGCATTTAGCCTTATAATTTCCTTTACTTTAAATGTTATCTCGTCTTTATCGAGCTTACACTTCAAAAAATATGTTCCAAATACGACCTTCCATGAAAATTGGAATTTTAGAAAAAAAAAATTAAAAGAAGGAAAGAACTATACCATAAAATAAATTGTTTTGGTTTATAAAACAGTATGTCTCAATCTATACAAAAACAATTTTTTGGGTTTAGGACACAAACCATTTTTTTGCTCTCATTTTATGTTGGACAATTCGTCGCCTTAATGCTATTTTGTTCCATACGCCATTTTGTATGAACGGAGAAAAACGCAATTTATTGTTTGAGTAAAAACGGGACTGAAGAGTTACACATTTTTTATTTCATAGGGTTCCCAACAGTGTTTGTATGATTCTCATGTATTTCTATGCCATTACATCCAAAAATAAGCAAGTTATAACAATTTTTGTACTTGGCATTTTGGTCCATATCCACTTGTATTTTACTATTTTTTCGTATTTGTATTACATGGACCACAAAAAGGGTCGGTATGGATGGACACTAATTTACATATTGTGATCGAAAGAACGTAAAATACTGAGTGAAAGATATAGGGCGATAGAAAAATTAGAACATAGAACAAAAATATCGAAATTATTTCCCGTTATTCAGAGTAAAACAAATTTACCCTACCAATATCTCGAAAACTAGGCGAGATAGGAAAAAAATGATTGCAGATTCTGAAAGAGCATGCTTGGAACCCATATTATCAACTCCTAACTCAAAAAACACAAAAATGGCGTATGGACCAAAATAGCATTAAGCCGACGAATTGCTGCAATATGAGCGGAGCCACATCGATATCGTGAAGTAAGAAGACAATTGTTGCCAGATATTGCATTATATGCCAGATATCGATATCCCCATTTTAAACAATGTTATGTGCAACAAGTAGTTTTCAGGAGAAGCGATCAAAGATTGATGATTTTTTTAAATTGTATAGAATGACCTGTACTTTTCTGTGAATAACTTTTGATTGGGTTGGCGGATAAACACCAAATTTTGACTGAATATAATTTGGAATATTTAGAAATAAAATATGCAATCAACCTAAAAGCATGCTAGGTCGACTTAGCATGTTTTAGAATGGAGGTATCGATATGCATATTATTCATGCCCTTCAGGTAAATCAGAATGCTGTACTAGAGTAAACTACATCGTTTCACAAATTACTACGTTCAATAAAAACATTAGGTCATTTACAATATGACCCGGCAACAATACAGTCATTCATATATCAAATAATTTAGATTTGTATTCAAAATATACGTTTTAGTTTATTGAAGCTGGGCCAAATCACGGCATTCGAAATCGAGTTCTCTTCGATAGAAAAGTGTTTTTTATTATCGTTTAAAGATAACAAACTTCTCTCAAATTCAAGTAGATGTTTTCGTAAAGTCTAATGGATCTTGCTTAATTTTCAATCAGTCCCAATGTTAATTTTTTCGTATTAACAAAAATTAAAGTGGCTTTTCGATCAAAAAGTTCTGATATCGAATGCCGTGATTTGGCCCCTGTTTCAGAATTTGGTTTCTAACTATATCGTTGCCCTCATTCCAAAGTATGTTAAGTCGACGTATACGAGTAATATTATAAAATTCATTCCATTAAATATTAAATAAATTATATTCTGTCAAAATTTTGTGTTTATCCGTCAAAAGTTACGTAAAAAATAATAGATGTCATGCGTGTTTTTTGCTTTTGACTTGATTGTCAAAATAAAAAAAATGTTATCAGCACATAATATTAGCTTTTGCCCCGCCTTGTGCCTTGCAAAATTTTTATATTTATACCTTTCAAACATATTAAGCCATGAATTGCTTAAATATCTATTTTTTAAAAAGTTCTCAAATTTGAAAAGTATAATAATAGGCGTGTTTCTTTTTTTCCAAGATAGTTTTGCAACGTTCTTGCTAACGCGTAATAGGCCTTATACATGAAGTTTATGGAACTGCTTCTATATAAAACTGCACGAAGTATGTGATTAATAAGCCAACATATTCACTGTGATCTTTTCTTTAATATGATTTCACATTCTGTTTTTGTTTATATTTCAAGCGTCATTTTAATGCCAAAATATGAAGGGATACCAAATATTCTTCACGCTTTATGAATAAACATTTTTTATCTGTTCGCAGCCATATATTCATAATTACATTTTACATCTTTTGTTATGTTAATGTTGCGGCATCCTTCAAATGTTAAGTATCCTTAAGTATCAGCGCAGGTATTTCAACCCTCATATATAACAAAAGTAACAAAGTGTGAAGTGAGATGAAACGTATGCTGTATCTGGTAGTTGCCCTAATGATTCGTGGTTTTCCTTAGAACGTGCCTAAATAAGGGTTTGCTCTTCAAACTGTTCCACGACATAAATTACATAACGTTCCACTATGTGTGCACGTATCGATAAAGTAGGCTTCGTACGCTGTGTTTGAAATGAATAGTTTTGAATTTTTAATTCTAAAATTGAATAAATATAAATTTGAAGATTGGAAAGTAAAAGTGTGACATGTATGATTAAAAATGGAGATATCGGAGAAGTCGACTCTGGACATGGACATGTTTCTCCCCTACATTAGTGGTTATACTTAAAACAAACTCCCCTAAATCGGGAGTGTTATGCGTACCGTGCTCATCGGACTTTTCGGTTCGCAGTCAGGGGTTACCTTAGACTGTGTTTTGACGACTGCCTTTGCCGATACCTGGACGCCTCAGCTACGACTCAATCCTAGTCACGTTTTTGGGGGCTATGAGGTGATGTACTTACCCTACCTCCACACTCGTGGGATCTATATGCAACCTTTAAACCAACAAAAATGGATACACTACAACGACCAACCGATACGACTACGAATACAAGAACTGATAACCATGCAACTACAACGAATACGACGACGACAAATACATGAGGATCTAAACCTGGGCTTGGAAACAAGACAAGTGATCCAAAGACCTCCTCTAAGGCGGCAGCATTAACTGGCACTTTGGTTTCCTATGGTAAGCATACCCGTCCTTCAAAGAGGAGGTATAATGATCGGCGAATGGCTCTCAGAATCCTTGAGAGACTTGAGAACGCCGATCCTGCATCACTGACCAAAAAGCAGAGAGAATCCCTGAAGGATGAATGGGTTTAGTGGTAAAGCTGCTCCTCGGTCCTTCGCTGAAATGACTAAGTACAGCTTGATACTGGCGGTCATCAACAGAGGAGAGGAAGACGGCAACATCCCTCTTGAGGAGAAGCCGGGTCCGTCTCCCGATTGTGGCGACGCAAGCTGGTATCAGGGCCGCATAAAACTAACACGATTTAATAACATGAGTGCTATCGCTGCGCTTTGAAGAAAATTTGTGAAATCAGGCACGGTACGGAGCTGGATGTTGTCAACAATGAGGACACCCCGTCTCGTACCAGGGCGCATGCATGGCTTCCGGCTATCCCAGCCGCTGTGGAATCCGTGACTAAGATGCTGATGGTTTGCTTCCAACTGGCAATTGGAAGGTCGACCTAAATATATACCTTCTTCCTTCTTTTAGTAGCGAAGACATAGTATCAGCCAGCCTCGAATTAGAAAACTCTCATGTTTGGTTGGCCTCCGTTTATATGACCCATAAAACTGAGACGCCACCCTGTTCATTGAAATCACTGGTAGAAGCTGCAAACGAGAAGAACAAGGACAAATTATATGTTGGGATGTCAATGCCCACCATCATATGTGATGTCAGTACTATCCATCATATGTGGGATAGTACTGACATCAACGACAGGGGTGAATTACTTAGCGAATATATTATAAGTAGTAAACTTGTGATTTGTAATAGAGGGCATGAACCTACCTTTATTACTAGAAACAGACAGGACCTGCTCGATGTCCTCTTTGTCTCCGAGAATTTAAGTGGAAGGATTTCTGATTGGAATGTTTTCGAAACTCATAGCTATTCCGACCATAGATCGGTCTTTAAATCATTATTGATTTGTCCCTAGGATATTCTCCTGGCTCTAGACCATCTTTACCTCTATTATGTATTATAGAATGCAAAGTTTTTTAAAAACGTCGAAGCAAATACAATTACTTGAAATCTCAGCTCCCCGTATAGCAATTTCACGGATGCGACATACATGCGGCTTGATGAGCTGCATACTCGTATGTGTAAATATTGTACATACATAACGGAACACAATTTGTTTCTTGTACAGGTGGTCGATGCAATACGATTACTTGACAATAATTCTTATTCGTTTCGAAGAAGCTATGCCTCTTTGAGCTGGATTTTGGACCGAATAATCGCAGCTAAACCTCGCTGAATGATCGGAGTAGCATCCGTGAAAAAGATATACGGGGAGCTGAGCTGTCAAGTAATTGGGCCTAAAGAAGGGTGGGCCTAAAGAAACCAAGGGGTGTAAAAGTTTAATAACTTTTTAATTATTTTTTTTTTATTTTTTCTTTCAGATTAAAAGTCAAATTTTTTTACACTAAGTATGAAAAATAATGTCTCTTAAATGACCACCGTTTTCAGCTTCGCACTGATGGGCTCTTTTTAGAGCATTTTCCATAACACCTTTCAAAACTTGTGGCTGTAGCGTTCGAATTTCTGCAACAATGTTTCTCTGGCTTGTTCACATACACTCGCTCCTTCAAATAACCCCAAAGAAAATAGTCGGGTGCTGTCAAATCTCAATCTCAATCAAAATGTCGACGATATGCTCTTTGCGTTAAAATAATTGATCTCTGGTTTAAATAATAAAATTCTATTGTTCTGGTTCTCTGTTCAATTGTGAACCTCTCCATTATAAATTCTCCAAGTGTTGTCTATATAATCTGAAAGAAAAAATGAAAAAAAAAATAATAAACAAAAAAGTTATTAAACCTTTACACCCCTTCGTTTCTTTAGGCCAACCCTGTATTTGCTTAACCGTTTTTAAAAAAATTTTCATTCTATAATATACTGCAAGATACTGAGACAATTCGTGTCTAGTACCGGTTTTCTGTAACGCCCCTTTTCTGTAGCGCACAACAGGATGAACGACTGGCTTAAGTGTATGTCCATTAAAATGAGACGTATAGACGTCTCCTCTATTCAACCTAACCTAACCATAATATCAGCCAGGAAAATAGCCTAGTGACAAATCAATATTAGCTTCTGCATAAATGCGAAGCCTCCTGATACCGTCTTCCCACCCAATATTAGGGAGGCTAATTGAAAAAAATTTATAAACTTATTCAACAGGTCTCTTCCAAAAAGTCCTGAAATTAAAAAGCAAACTATCCGGAATGGGACACACACAAGAAGGAATTCAAAAGTCCAAAAAAGAGTTGAGAACGGCCCAAAATAAATCCTGATAGATTTCTGTAGTAGCGTTGAAAGCTCATCCTAGGTTACGGAAAATTGTAGCCTCAACACCTTGTACTACTGGGTACATCAAAAAAATATGATAGTTCCGGGCATCTCTGAAGAGGCATTAAATACAGCAGTCGGAGATTCCCTTGAAGTACATCCATTAGAGGCTTGACAACGAGATTGTAACTGAATATAGAATTCTTTGGGCTATCAACATTGTTAAACCTTTTCAGTAGCCAGGACCAGACAAAGTCTCGCCGGCGGAGCTACAGGCAGTGGCTGATACAAGTACTACCTGGCTCGGAGAGATATACATATGTTGTATTAATCAGCCATACATACCAAAAAAATGGAGCGAAACCAAGGTTGTTTTCATCCCAAAAGCTGGAAAGCCGTCCCACGCTGGAGCTAAGGATTTCCTACCAATTAGTCTATCGTAATTTCTCCTTAAACTCTGGAAAGATTAGTAGATAGTTACCTTAGGACTAAAACTGATCACAGCCTACAGTCCACTCAACAGCATGCCTATAGCAAGTGCAAGTCCACCGAAACCGCTCTGCATAATCTAGTCAGCTTTATTGAAGGACCCCTCTCTGTTAAGGAATATACTGTTAGCTTTCTTAGATATAGAGGGAGCCTCCAATAACATAAATGCAGCCGCTATAATTACGGCGTTAGAAACTCTGCTGGTTGACAGTAGTATACATAGGTTCATGCATAACCTTCTAAGTAATAGAATACATTTCAGCTGGTTTAGGGTCAACTGGCATCCCTTGATTTGTCAGCAGGGGAACGGCCCAATCGGGAGTTCTGTCTCCTCTGCTATAAAATCTCTCCATGAACAATATTTTACTTTCTCTGGAGATGATGGGTGTCAGAGTTGTTGCCTATTCAGATAACGTGTCAATAACTGTTAGAGGGAAGTTTCTAGATACTATCAGAGACATCCTACAGCAGACCATTAATACAACCGCATGATGAGCTTCCGGCAATGGTCTTAGTGTAAACCCGACCAAACCGAAAATGCTGTAGGGCATTGTCGTCTGGTGGACAGCTCTGCAGAAATCCACCTTATGTGTGATACTAAACAAGGTTCAGCGAATGACTGCTATATGTATCACAGCACGACACCAACGGCGGTACTAAATGCTATACTACATTTAATTCCGCTAGATATTATAGCAGTGCAATATTTCGCATGTACTGCGATTAGACTCAGGGAACTGCCTATACGGACTGTTCCAAACTCGATAACCAAGTGGGCTTTGGTGTCTTTTCTGAGGAACTTCAGCAATAACTTGCAAAAAGACTGCCTGATCGCTGTATTGTTTACCAGTCAGAAATCTTACCTATTAAAGAGGTAGCGGAATGGCTGAAAATTAATGTGCTGACCAAAGTCGGTACAAATATTTTCTCTGATAGTCAGGCTGCTATCAAGTCCCTGGAAACTGTATTCCTGAATTCAAAAACTGCCCTCGACTATCGCAGATCTCTTAACGAGATGGCTGAACAGTTCAACATCCATCTGATGTGGGTGCCGGTCTACAGGGATATACCAGGGAACTGCAAAGCAGATGAACTTGTAAGACTAGGTACTACCTTACTCGCTCCTGGGGACCTGGAACATGTGGGCATTCCTCTAGCAATCCGCTAGCTCCTCTTGAGAGATAGTGCACATACGGCAACAAATGACAGGTTGTCACTAGTCAGGAACCGCATACATTCCAGGCTGATGTGACCCGGTTTAGACTCAAAACGCACCGAAGCACTGCTGTCGTTGTCGAGAACGGACGTATCGCTTATCGTGTCTTTCATGACAGGCCACTGTCTTATTGGACGTCACGTAGAGAGATTAAAGGTCATGCATAATAACTTTTGCAGTCATTATGTGGAGATGACGAGGAGAAGGAATCAATGGGCCACCTTCTGTGCCTGTGCCACGCTCTTTCAAGAAGAAGGCACACAACTTTGGGCTCTTATTTCTTTGAGGATTTAGCTAACTTGGCTGATGTTGGAATCCTCCAACTTTTGAGCTTTTTAAAGCAATCAAATTGGTTCAACGGGTGGGGCTAGGGATAACTTATGTTTTCCCTTACGATCCATGTGAGTCTGTTTTACAGGCTGCCCCTCTTAACCTAATCTAACCTAACCTAAGTGACGGAGGGTATAAATCATTTGATACGAGCCACAAGTGTGACATATCGTAGGAATGACTAACACCCCTCGTATTTTCGACGGAAATACAATTTGGTCTATTTTAAGTCATTTGAGCAATGAGCTAAATACAATAGATAACACGGTTTGGGTCAGTGATCGGCGGGGCCTCTGAATACAGGGAAAAATTATATCGGTCAAAAAAATTTGTCTCGGCGTTTCGCTGGATCACATCCAGGAATCGAAATTTATCGATTTGAAGTTAGTAAGTACCATATAGAGGAATTTATCACGTGTGGGGGTCTTTTGTTTGACATAACTCGAGAGCGACTAGTCCGATTTTGCTGCAACAAAATTAGAAAAATTAGGAACAACAATTCCTACATTTATTTTGGCAATTTTAATAATGGAACTTTTACGTGGAAACAAAAGTTTAGTAACTACATATAGTTAAAGTTATTAGAAAAAATTAGATTTTTTCCCAAAAAAATTAAAAAAAAATTATTTGTTTCAATTTTTTATAGAAAGTATCCTAACAAAGAAACAGTGCCTATTTTCAAAAATTCTATGGATAAATATATAAATTATGACCCATTCTGAAACAATAGGGAAATTCAGAAAAAAAATGCATACTTTTTATTTTGGCTATATTGTTTGTGAGATACCAAAAGGGGCGTGGCACTAACGTCCATACGGAACTGAAGCTAATACAATAAAAGCATTACACTTCAGAAAATGTAAAATGTCAAGTTAACTTTTTGTAGAAATAAGTCATTTGTGTGGGAGGTATCAAAAGGGGCGTGGCAACTTCGTCCATTTTTCGCAAGTAGTACCAAATAAAAAATATTAGGACGGGAACAACGATTTGCTTAGGACATTATATCCCCAAATATAAAATATGTGTGTGTGTGTGTGAAATATAATAAATTTTGAGTGTACCCTATACATTATTATATTTCAAGCAGTAGCGATTTTTTCAGCGTGTAGCGACAAAGAAACTAATATTTTGAGTGGAATTTTGAAAGATTCTGTGTAGTAGTATATAAGTTCTGAGATAATTAATATTTCAAAAATGGTTAACCTTCGTTGGGTAACTACTTGAAGGAAGGAACCAACATAGTCCATCTTTGACCTTAGCCTGAGAATGAAAAAAAATATTGGCACATACCAAATTAGAAGTCAATCGGTTAATCCTGTCGAAAGTTATCGTGCGCACCAACCAGACAGACAGACGAACATTACTCTAATGACCTTAAATGTTCCAAAACGGATTTCCGGATCCATGATATATACCCTTGTTCAGAATAGTGGGGGTATAAAGAACGAATTATGTTAAAAATTCTCTTATTTCTTCCAAAAGTGCCATAGTTTCTACATTTATCCATAGTTATTCTTCAAAAAAGCATTGTTTTCTTCGTTAAGATGCTCACTTTCAAAAAGTAGAACAAACAATTTGTTTGCGTTTTATTTCTGTAATTCTTAATTTTAACAACACAACTGCCTTTTTTGGCACGACCGCTATTTGTTAGTAAATACTGTTATGGTACGTCTGTCTATAAGCGAAGTATACATAATCTAACAGACCAATTTGTTAAGTCTTCGCATTTTTTTGATGGATGACACTGAAATTAGGCTGAAATATCTCTTTACAAAGCTTTATTGACATTACGTATAAATGTTCATTTGCCTCAAGAAGCCTGATGCACAGTTAAATATTCCGTGTACAATTAATGATTGTAATTCTTGTGACTAATGTGAGGGACAGCCCAATTTGATTGATGATGATGGGACGCTTTGGCTAAAATAACAAATCCATTTATAAATGCTGATATTTCATGAATAAATAAAGATATGTAAAGGGTGTCCCAAGAAGAGCGCAATTTTTTAATTTTAAATAAAACACAGATATTTAAGAAAAAATCGTGAAACTTTATTATATCGTAAAGTAGACAGAATGAGGTTATTTATGGAATAATATATCGTGCAGATGGCCGCCGCGGCTTTGCTGGCATGCACGCGATCTTTTAATGAAATTTTCAATAACCGTTTTGCATGAATGCTGCGGTATTTCATTAATGCAGCGTCCAATTTCGTCTTTTAAGGCTTGAGTCGTCGTCGGCTTATTCGCGTAAACCATCGACTTCAAAAAACCCCAAAGAAAAAAATCTAATGGTGTTAAATCGCACGATCTAGGCGGCAAAATCGGCAAAATCAGCATTTATCGGCAAAATCAGCATTTTCATGTTGTCTCTCCAATACCCAATTAACGAACTCCCTTCGCTGTCCATGGTCAGTTGGCTTCAGTTCCTGAGTCAATTGAACTTTGTATGCATGAAGATGCAAATCTTTCGTCAAAATTCGCTGCAAAGTGGATTTGGAGACACCATTTTGCTGAGCTCGGTGTCAAATTGAGGTGGATGGAGTTTGAGCGACATCATCACGTACAGCTACGACATTTTCGGTCGATCGACCTGGTCGATGGCGCGTTGTTGTCTTTACATCACTAACAGACCCAGTTTCGGCAAATTTATCCATTAATCTCTTTACAGTTGACTCTTTTGGAGCATTATTGTGACCCCAAATTGATCGCAATTTGCGAACTGTAGCCGCAAAACTTTCACCATTTTGGTAAAACAATTTCACAATGAGAATGCGTTGTTCATTCGTGTAGCGCTCCATTTTTACTAACCTCGTACCTTCTACTAACAAACAATAACAATTATTCAAATGTCAAACAATGACACTTCGAATGTTGCGGGATTTAAAAATTGCGCTCTTCTTGGGACACCCTTTACATATCTGTGAAATTGGAATTTAAATAGGAAGGGAAGAACAAATTGGAGGGGAATTTTGTTTGCTTTTATGTTTTCTGTAGACACGCAATTAATTGGCTATAATTGTCATTTTATTTCAATGTTTCTTTGTTTGATAAAAGTCATTTAATTTCGACTAATGTAATATAGATGTAATCATAGAAAATATTGGTTTTTGATTTGATTTAATTTATATATTGATGGTATGTTAGAGGTGCAAAGTCCGGAAATTCCAGAACCAGCCATGTCAGTTCATATGTACCAACTTTTCTGCTATTAATAAATGGTTTGTTTTAACTAGTTATTATTATACGCTACAACAAACTGTTGTACATGGTATTATAAGTTTTTTTCTTGACAGATGTTTGTAACATATAAATATACTGAAGATACTCGTAGACCACTTGAAAATATACCAATGGATTCAGAATCATTAGCTGATTCGATTTAACTATGTCTTAAAGTACTGGCGGCAATTTATTCATATACCTAATTTTGTTGTTAATTCAGAAAATACTTTGTAAAAGATTTAGTTGGAGAAGCGTGGTAAAAGTTTATCAGCCTGTTTCTGTAACTTAACAATTTGCATTCGTTCGCCTGTCAGACGACAAACAGCTGATTTGGTTTTCAATAACCACCATCACAACGACAAGTCGCACGATAATGAACTCGCACATAAACGTAATCATTTCAGTGTAAATTTTGGTTTCTCTATCTCCCTTTGCTGTCATCTGGGCGAACACAAATGTCAGATCGAGTCACTTTATTATACCATCACTTTAGTGCGACGAGGGTATATATCATTTGCTACGGAAAAAAGTGTTACACATCGAAGGAGTGGCCTAAGACCCCAAGTATGAGCAAACCCTTTTTGTTCCATTTTAAGTCATTTGAGCAATGTCCGTCCGTCTGTCTGTCTTTCTACCTGGCTGGAGCACACGATAATTCTCGAAAGGAGTAACGGATTGACTTAAAATTTGGTATAGGATAATATTTTTCTCTATCTCAGACTAAGGTATACCCTCATTTTGTAAGTAATGTAATATATAACATTATACAAATTAATCTGTCAATTTGTGTGGGAGGTACCAGAAGGGGTTTAACAAATATACCTATTTTTCGGTAAACAGTAGATTCTTTAAATACATTGCACTGTGCCGAACTATAAGCGTTTATGTGCACTGGCCTATTCACGTTACGAGCTATTAAATTTTGGTATGATTTGGTCATTTTGTGTGGGAGTTACAAAGATGGTCGTGGTGATGACGCCCACTTTCACAGGACTGTAGGCACTATAACAGCATTACACTGTACAAAATGTCAAGTATTTGTAGGCACTTGTAAGTTATAAGCCGTTAACTTTTGGTATAAGATGGTCCATTTGTGTGGGAGGTACCAAAAGGGGCTGTACAATAATGCCCGTTTTTTACAGGACTATAGGCACTTAAAAAACGCTATGCGCTTGTATTAAAGTTATAAGCAGTTAAAATTTGATGCAAAATGTTCCAAATGTGTGGGAGGTACCAAAATGGGCGTGGCAACTTCGCTCTTCTCGAGGTGATAGCGACTAATAAGATAATACAATGTGTAGAATTTCATTTCATGTGTAGAATAACATTAAAATAAGTAAATAATAACCCTTTGTGTGGGGGGTACCAGAAGGAGTGGACCAATATGGCCCATCTTCGAACTTAGCCCGAGCTAGAAAAAAATATTACAGTATACCAACTTTGAATTCAATCGGTTACTTTTTTCGAGAATTAACGTGTGCGCCAGCCAGCAGACAGACGGACGGACATTTCTCATTCGTCTTAAAATGACCCAAAACGAATATCCGCCGAACATACTTAGGGTTTTAGATCACTCCTTCGATGTGTTACACTGTTGGGCCGTAGCAAATGATATATACACTCGTATCACTAAAGTGAGGGTATAAACATGGGTGAGGTGGCCCCACCCCTTTCGGTACCTCCCACACAAAAGGACCATTTTGTACAAAAAGTTAACAGCTTATATTATTAATACCAGTGCATAAAAATACTTGAAATTTTGCACACGGTAATGCTTTTATAGCGCTTACAGTCCAGTGCAAAATGGGCGTTATTGCCATGCCCCTTTTGTTACCTCCCACACAAATGTACCATTTTGCACTTATAGCGTGAGTACCAATGTACGAAAATACTACAAAATTTTGCACAGTGTAACGATTTTGTAGTACCTATATTCCATTAAAAAATGGGCGTTACCACCACGCCGCTTTTTGTACCCGCACAAAATGGTCAAATAATACCAAAATGTAATAGCTCATAACGTTAATTTTTAAGTGCACCTAAACGATTATATTTCGGCACAGTGCAATGTATTTAAAGTATCTACTGTTAGGCGAAAAATATGCGTATTTTATAAAGCCCTTCTGGTACCTCCGACACAAATTGACTCATTAATTCTTGAAATATTCCATAATACATTACTCACAAAGTGAGGGTATACTTTAGTCGGTTTACCCGACTGAAACTTCCTTCCTTGTTTTATTTGTCGACTGATAGGAACAATGTCAAACGACTTTATTAAAAGCCAAAAATAAGTAGATATTTAATATAATTATGGTAAAAATAATAAAAAAATAATAAAATTGTATACATATTTATGCATAAATAAGTCAACATTGCAGCTCGCTAAGGTGGAAAAAAAAGCATCAGCGCACAATGAGAGAGACGTGAGAGAGAGAGAAAGAAATAAGAGTCTTGGTTCAGCTCAGCAGGCCCACCAAGAGTTGATTTTTTGGCCACCGCTAGTGTAAAGAGTGAAAGCCTTTTGTAGACGACGATAAGTTGATGACAAAATTATCTGAATCAGACGACAAAGACAAAAGCAACAAGCACGTAAACCCTTTGTACACCTAATGGGACCAGCTTTGATTCTCTGTAGATCCGCCTCTGTATACCATAGGGGGGTCAAATTAAAAACATAAATTCTATACTACCTCTTCTAAAAGCGAGTCAAGTCTTGTCCCACTTGGTTTTCTGGTAACGAAAGGGCGAAATTTTTTCGCTTCAGATTTAGGTATATCCCCAAATATAAACGTTAATTCCGATTTGACATGTTATCGACATAGAAGCAGTAATTAGTATCCGATAGTTATGAAGTTTAAGGACAAACACTGACGAATTTTAATGAACACTTGTTCAGATTTATATATAGCCCCATATAAAGAGTGATGTTTTAAGTGCTTTCGAATTTGATTTGAAAAAACAACACATTAAATTTAGAAAAATTTATGAAATCTTTATTTGAGTCGATAGAAGGGTCTATATACTTAATTCAATGTTTGAAGATGCTTTCATGTAAATGTTGACCGCTCCTGCGACTCAAATGGTTCTTACGCTAGTTCCAATTTTGGCATACGTAAGTATGCTCCAACATATCTCACTCCAACATATCTCACGAATAAATTCTTCAATTTTGGCTTCCAGTGCGTCAACCTTTGAAGCTTGGCCCTATACATGAGCCTTAACATAGCCCCACAAAAAAAATGTAATGGCGTTAAATCGCACGATCTAGCCGGCCAATTGACCGGCCCTAAATGTGAAATAAACTGTTCATCGAACAATTGGGCCATTGTTTCGCGTGCTTTGCGGCACCATCTCGTTGAAACCACATGTCAGCTAAGTCCAACTCTTCCATTTTTGGAAAAAAAAGTTTGTAATCATAATTTCAGTTTAGCAAAATATGTACTTATTACATTTAATTTTTTTAACACGATTGTATAGATAATGATTCCCATAAAACTTGATTAATAATGAAGATAGGATAAATCTTAACTTTCATCTACGCTAATGCATCATACACTTATATCGTCACTTGAAATCTAAAATATCGTAACCCACATGCTCATGATTTTTCACGAGAAGCAAAAAACAAAATATAGTAATTTTAAGCTTTTGACCATATTTAGATAGGATAAATCTTAACTTTCATCTACGCTAATGCATCATACACTTATATCGTCACTTGAAATCTAAAATATCGTAACCCACATGCTCATGATTTTTCACGAGAAGCAAAAAACAAAATATAGTAATTTTAAGCTTTTGACCATATTTAGGGATTTCAGACTATTAAGGCGAAATCAAAAAAAAAAAACAAATCTAGCGCAATTAGTTGTGGCGTACATTCTGAATTAATTAAAATAACATTTTATGATTTTTTCCGCTTTTTTAATGACCCTGTTTGCTGTAATGTCATTTTGAGTATCACTCATAAAATGGTCAATTTTGGATATTGAACTCCAAAATTTTGTACGAATGTGTAGTTTAGCCTAACAGACTATAATCAATCATAAAATTAATTTTGATTTTTTTGATGTCACGTGATTTTGGATTTCAGATGACGATATATATTTGTATCAGTATAGCGGATTTTTCTTTGTACATACTGCACAGATTGCAGCTATCAGAAGCATGAATCTGGACATACATACGTATTTTTATTTAAACGAGTGTTTCTAAATAAAAGATTTTGTTGAAGAAAAATTCTTAATAGCAAAATATGCAGACAAAGTGTTTAGATAAGATAGGTATGCAAATTGAAGACTATGCGGAATTATGGCCTATTACCGTTCGTCCAAATTCGTAGCGCTTTAGATTTTATAGAGTCTCAAAGTTGGTCATCTACAACCTTTTGTTAACCATGCTGATAAATTAAGCCCATTTTGTCCAATTTTTGCATCGTTTTCTTTATAACATTTGAACGGCAATATATATTGCAGCACTATTTTTAAAAATACAATTGTCTCACATAAAGTTGGATTGAGAAAAATTAAAAATTACATATCGTGGATTAGGGACCATTGGGTCCAATGGATATTTTTGTTTTATTGAAATCAAAATAATAAGCCTTTTTACTCAAAATTAATTTGTAAATAAGCTGCTTTCTTTCCACTAAAAATAAATATAAAATATTGGGTTAAATATTTAATTTTATGAAAATGTAATATGGACTAAATGGTCTCTAAATATAGGGTTCGTACATACTTGCTAATCTAATAGCAGGGTTAAGTGGACATAACTTTTGAACGGAATATCTGATTTAATGATATAAGTAACATTTGAAAGATTTTAACATCGTCTGCAAGTATTATATATGAATTGATACATTTTTTATATTATGGACATCAAAATGGGGAAAATGACCATAACTGTTGATTATCCTAAAACAAAAACCTCAACAGTTCCTTTCATTTTATTTTTAAAAATTACCCATATACATATATCCACATGGGTTCTCCATTGGTTACAAAATATTAATTAATTAATGACCGTTCGTCCGTCAGTTTGACTAAATGGAGCTATAACTCTGAAAAGGAATGACTGAAAATTTCGTATATGGTAATATTTTATTCAAACCTAGTTTATATATGGTGAGCTACCATATCGGCTTACTCTTTATGGTACCTCCCCCACAAATGGTTAAAATTGTGTGACATGTCAAAACTCTTATAACTTCTATACTACTCATGGTAATAGAGCTACTAGAAGGGACGCGGCAACAATACTCAGAATGGGTCAATTTTCCTAGACTAAACGGGACTCCGTTTATCGTGTAACACATTATTTCTATACATCAAAATGGTATAGGTTTGCTATCTTTGCGGTAGCCGAAAACGTGACCAACCTTTTGTAAAAAAATTGTGTAAATTGGAGGAGCGTGGCAACTTTTGAATTGACTTTTAAATTTTGACCAATTTGCCCAATATATACATATAATAACAATTTATGACCCATTATTTTCTTGAAAACATTCTTCTAGATGTTTCCTTTAAGACGAATATTAATATGTTATACTTTATTTTTATAACTTCCTCTATATCTTTACAATACTACACATACTTTTTGCAAAAAATTACAAAAATAATACGTACTTTTTGAAAATAAAAATGATATAGACATAACTTTTGTCTCGGTACGTACACTTGACAGAAAGTTTTTACATCATATTGGAACTTTTGTTGTCACATCAGAATACTGGATTTGAGAGAAAACGGTGAAAATCCTGAACTGATATTAACAAAGTTGTAGGACAGGGTTAGAAAAAACATTAAAAAAATAATAACGCCATAAAATGTTTAAAAAATAATTAACTTTAATGAAATTTGTTTTTGGTATTTTGAAGGCCTTGACACCATAAATCTAAGTAATTCGCGAATCAATATATAACTCAATCCCACAAGTCCCAAAATAATTTCGATAATACCCAAACTTTTTCCATTTGTAGTTTAATTTATAGATCCTTACACACATATACAAATTGTAACTATTATTTTAGATTTGCGATTGGTGAAAATGTGGCCAATCTTTGAAATTTGCGTAAAAAGAAGTGTACGCTGGAGAATTGTTCAAACAATTTTTGACTTGTTACATTTTTTATATAACATTGTCTATAACTCTAACATACGATATATACTTTTATCGCCAAATATGACAAAAAATATTTTTTTTTTCAAAGATAATTTTATATGGCCATAACATTGCTTTCACCATATACCAATTTTTGGTGCTATTGCAGAAAGTTTGTTTGAAAGCGATTAGTATATATTCTGACCTGATATTAAAATACTAGTTCAGGGTCGAAAGAAATTAATAATTCTATTTTCAATCGCTGATATCTTCGGAACTATAGTTCAGACTATGCGGAATTATGGCCTATTACCGTTCGTCCAAATTCGTAGCGCTTTAGATTTTATAGAGTCTCAAAGTTGGTCATCTACAACCTTTTGTTAACCATGCTGATAAATTAAGCCCATTTTGTCCAATTTTTGCATCGTTTTCTTTATAACATTTGAACGGCAATATATATTGCAGCACTATTTTTAAAAATACAATTGTCTCACATAAAGTTGGATTGAGAAAAATTAAAAATTACATATCGTGGATTAGGGACCATTGGGTCCAATGGATATTTTTGTTTTATTGAAATCAAAATAATAAGCCTTTTTACTCAAAATTAATTTGTAAATAAGCTGCTTTCTTTCCACTAAAAATAAATATAAAATATTGGGTTAAATATTTAATTTTATGAAAATGTAATATGGACTAAATGGTCTCTAAATATAGGGTTCGTACATACTTGCTAATCTAATAGCAGGGTTAAGTGGACATAACTTTTGAACGGAATATCTGATTTAATGATATAAGTAACATTTGAAAGATTTTAACATCGTCTGCAAGTATTATATATGAATTGATACATTTTTTATATTATGGACATCAAAATGGGGAAAATGACCATAACTGTTGATTATCCTAAAACAAAAACCTCAACAGTTCCTTTCATTTTATTTTTAAAAATTACCCATATACATATATCCAAATGGGTTCTCCATTGGTTACAAAATATTAATTAATTAATGACCGTTCGTCCGTCAGTTTGACTAAATGGTGCTATAACTCTGAAAAGGAATGACTGAAAATTTCGTATATGGTAACATTTTATTCAAACCTAGTTTATATATGGTGAGCTACCATATCGGCTTACTCTTTATGGTACCTCCCCCACAAATGGTTAAAATTGTGTGACATGTCAAAACTCTTATAACTTCTATACTACTCATGGTAATAGAGCTACTAGAAGGGACGCGGCAACAATACTCAGAATGGGTCAATTTTCCTAGACTAAACGGGACTCCGTTTATCGTGTAACACATTATTTCTATACATCAAAATGGTATAGGTTTGCTATCTTTGCGGTAGCCGAAAACGTGACCAACCTTTTGTAAAAAAATTGTGTAAATTGGAGGAGCGTGGCAACTTTTGAATTGACTTTTAAATTTTGACCAATTTGCCCAATATCTTGAAAACATTCTTCTAGATGTTTCCTTTAAGACGAATATTAATATGTTATACTTTATTTTTATAACTTCCTCTATATCTTTACAATACTACACATACTTTTTGCAAAAAATTACAAAAATAATACGTACTTTTTGAAAATAAAAATGATATAGACATAACTTTTGTCTCGGTACGTACACTTGACAGAAAGTTTTTACATCATATTGGAACTTTTGTTGTCACATCAGAATACTGGATTTGAGAGAAAACGGTGAAAATCCTGAACTGATATTAACAAAGTTGTAGGACAGGGTTAGAAAAAACATTAAAAAAATAATAACGCCATAAAATGTTTAAAAAATAATTAACTTTAATGAAATTTGTTTTTGGTATTTTGAAGGCCTTGACACCATAAATCTAAGTAATTCGCGAATCAATATATAACTCAATCCCACAAGTCCCAAAATAATTTCGATAATACCCAAACTTTTTCCATTTGTAGTTTAATTTATAGATCCTTACACACATATACAAATTGTAATTATTATTTTAGATTTGCGATTGGTGAAAATGTGGCCAATCTTTGAAATTTGCGTAAAAAGAAGTGTACGCTGGAGAATTGTTCAAACAATTTTTGACTTGTTACATTTTTTATATAACATTGTCTATAACTCTAACATACGATATATACTTTTATCGCCAAATATGACAAAAAATATTTTTTTTTTCAAAGATAATTTCATATGGCCATAACATTGCTTTCACCATATACCAATTTTTGGTGCTATTGCAGAAAGTTTGTTTGAAAGCGATTAGTATATATTCTGACCTGATATTAAAATACTAGTTCAGGGTCGAAAGAAATTAATAATTCTATTTTCAATCGCTGATATCTTCGGAACTATAGTTCAGGGTCGAAAAAATGAATAGTTCTATTTTCAATCGCAAATATCTTGGGAACTATTCGAGATAACTCTTGGGTGTGAAAGGCTCTTGTAGACCATGATAGAATGCACCCAAAAAAGACTAGATTAGAAGTCAAAGACACTCGTAAACATTCGCCCCTGCATAGGGACCCACATTTTAAATTTAAATTCTCTACTGCCTCTTCTGCAAGCATGACAAGTGTTCTCAATCGGGTTCCTGGTTAAGATTTTTTTAGCTTAGGATAGGTTAGGTTGAAGAGAGGAGACCTTTAAATGTCTCATGTTCATGGAAATACACTTAAGCCAGAATTTTGTTGAATTCCTCCCACTGTGTTTGATATTGGATACAAATAAAACTTTTAGCAAAAGCTAAGATACCGCTGAATTAAAAAAAAAATCATATAACCCCCGTATAAATAATCATTCCGATTTAGCACATAATCCATATAAAAGCTGCATTTTATATCCGATATTTATGGAAGTTAGTATGGCTCTTTGTTCCAACATGGCACAAAGAATTAATGTATATATGGGGAAAATCTTCGTCAAAAGGTCCACTTTTTCAAATTTATTCCGATCGCGTCTAAACTTTGTGGAATTGCAGAAGTATGAGATGTGCCAAAAATAAAGCTTGCTAGCGTGATAGGTTACGAAGACACAGGACGTCAAAATTGGAAATTTTGAGCATCGTGTGTCCTTACCAGGCAATGAAGCCGACTAACATTATCGTCGGCGGCGGTGCATAGAAAAATACAGATCGGGGGAACAACCGGTTGAGCCGATAGAGTTCCAACAAACGATGGTGCACGAATGTCAGTCTCAGGCAAAGATGTCGCTTTAAGATATTCACAATTAGATGAAAAAAGTTATAATGAACACAAACACTTAATAAAAGTTATGGAAGTTTTGATGTAATGTCGAAAACCGTTTCAATAAATCTCTAGTTATTAGTCTTTGTTGTGAAAGACTCTACTTATTAGTCTTTGTTATTTTTCTCTTTAAAACGACGTAGACTTTGTAAAAATTGGTTTCCCCGCTCAAGAGTTGTTGTAACTTCCGTAAAAACCAAAAACGCATTTTTTCAATTTCAAATCTCATACATTTTTTGGATTTTTTTAAATAAATAATAACGAGATCAATTTAGAAACTTTTTATAAATTTTTACGCAAAAATGAATGAAAAATTCTGACCCTATTGTATTACTTTGTAGTTACCTTCTTACCTTTGTGAATATCACAACGAATCCCATTCAACACTACGATGAATCGAGTTCATCACCACGACGAATTCCATTCATCATCACGAGGAACCCCATTTATCACCACGACGAACTCCATTCATCACCACGACGAATCTCATTCATCATTACGACGAATCCCATTCATCAACATGACGAATTCATGCCCACGACTATTTAAATTTTAAAAATTTCAATAAATATTCTTCTGCTTTTAGACCATTAAAAATGGTATAGAAAATAAGATTACTGGACTGCATTGCTAGGTTCAGTTGTGAATATTCATTTCGAAACGCAGTTCTTATCAGGAAAGGCTGAAATCAAAAGAACGAGAAGTATTCATTACTTCTGCTATTTTAAATGATAAATAATCACATTAAGTAATGTATTTGTCAACAGACCACTTGCACAAATGTTTCACACTTATACAGCTTGTCGAGCTGCATGTATGCATGTGTTTGATGTATTTTTAAACACAACGTCATTTGCGCCGTGCCAGTGCGATTTGTTTGAACCAATCGGTTCTGCGTGGATCACACGCATGGACGAACTTAACAACATCGCATGTCTTACTTTGTTTTGCTGTAGGCGTTGACGTTGCCGTAAATGGTGAATAAGTCGATCATTCTCATGATGAATGGATAATCTTATTGACGAATGGTGTTCGTCATAAATTATTAGATTGTTTATTTAAACTTTTACAACAAATTATTTAACTAAGGTAATCAGATCGCATATAGAACAGTACAATACAAACAGTACAAACTATAAATTGATTGCTTGGTTTTATCATATTTTCAGCAAAATGGTCAAATAAATATTTTCGTCGTGGGAATGAAACCTTATTTCCAAATCACCAAAAACATGGCTTGATGATCGTGTTCGTTCTATTGACGTACAAAAACATCACATGTACGAAATGATTCGTCACCAGTACGAAGATATATTGACGAAACTGATTCGTCGGTTTTTCTATCAAACCGTTTTTCTTTTTTATCAAACGGTTTTTCTATCAGTGTATGTGATTCTATATCTTTAATCAGGGAGTCGGATTTTAAAATGGTTCGACTTCGACTTCAGCTCCGACTCTGGCAGTTAAATAACATAAATTTCTGAGGTTATATTTCTACTAAGACGTGCTTTGTTAAAAAAAAAACAAAACAGATATTAAATACTAGTAATTAAATAAAATTATATTATTTATTTATCAACGCTTGACTTGCAACTATTATGAAATTTCATGAAATCATGATCGAATTTTCTACAATCACTGCCTCTATTTTAATACCCGTATACCGCAATTTTTGGAAATTATGTTCCCTTCAGGCATTCATTTTATTCGTTAGTTATTGTACTCTACATCACACTATGGTACAGGGGGTTATAACTTTGTTTTTGGCAGATTTGAAAATACTACAGATAGACACACCTTAAAATAGCAGTCCATCTTAAGGTGTTCGTTCAAAATTTCACTCCGATCCTGCGGAAATTTGGCAATAAGAACTCTTTCACGACAGGGAGGAAACCCATTTCAATTGGCCAAAGTCGGTTCAGATCAAGATATAAATGTTTCTAAAGATTTGGCTTTGTAGCGCTATGGGAGCTGTATTACACATTTTGAAATTTAGAAGGATATAGTTTATTTGTGCAAGAACGATTCAGTTTTTTAATTATTATTTATATTTCATATTTATATTTATTATATATGAGCTTATACTGCTCTAAGAAGGTGGCTTCGCCAGTCATTTGGCTTTCCTAGCTTAGGGGTTTTTTACTCGCTTAGGAATAGCGTATGGTCTTGCTAAATTCTTATTTTGTAAGCAGCATGTTTATCTTGCTAAATTGATCAAATATATAAACAGAACTGTCCTAAAACTGTCATTACGTAAAAAGTCGATAATTTGGTTGATTTTATAGATATTTTGGACATACGAAAATTTTTGGTTAAAAGCTTCAAATGTTTTATCCTTCTTTTGTACCAGAATTGTTTTCCCAAAAATTGTTGAGTGCAAAAATTCTATCGTATAAATGGTACATTCTGCACAATCCATCTCGGAGTCGGAGTCGACCATAATTTCTCGACTCCGGACTCCGACTCCGGGCAACTATTCCCGACTCCGACTCCACAGCCCTGTCTTTAATCTGCAAAAATTAAGCCTATTCTGTTTACTTTATCAATAAAAATTTTGGCAACGGGATGAAAACCACAACAAAATGTGTGCAAATTTTAAAAGTCAAACGTAATATTTTTCATTATTTCTTTCGTATTATAAAGTGAGTATACTTTAAGATGTGGATCAGAAACATGATGATTATTTTGATTTCCACAGCTTTCGTTGTGGTTTTCCCAACCAATGAAAACACAATGAAAATCGTGTGGAAAACATAAGCCGGGAGAAAAAAGTGTGAAAATTTAATATTTGTAAACAATTGTAAATCTTCGTATCCTATCACGTTAGGAAGCTGTATTTTTGGCATGCCTTATACACATAGTACTTCCGAAACCCCACCAAGTTCTGATGCGATCGGAATAAAATTTAAAAAAGTGGGACCTTTGACGTGTTTCTCCCCATATAAAACTTGACTATATTTAATAAATTTCGTACGTACATATTTTACCCCTATATTCAGTGAACAAACCTTGACATCGAATGGCCCAATGAAACATGGTGTGGGGTAGTAATTCCCATTAATTTTGTTAAGTCGAGTATTCTTAATGCATAAGTATTTGTGTGGCACGACCGCAGTCGAAAATACCCGACTTAACCCGATTACGATCCATTCAACCTATATTTTATATCTTATATTTACGAGTAGCTAGCAGCGATTCGTTCGCTCCCGCGATTTTTATACCCTACACCACACTGTGGTACAGGGTATTATGACTTTGTGCATTTGTTTGTAACACCCAAAAGGAGAAGAGATAGATCCATTGTTTATTATTCCGATCGACTTGTAATCCCTTTCTGAGTCGATTTAGCTATGTCCGTCTGTCTGTCCGTCAATCCGTCTGTCTGTCTGTAGATGTATTCTTGTAATCAAAGTACAGGTCGCAATTATTGCCCGATCTTGACGAAACTTTACACATATATTTTTTTTGCCCAAGGACGATCCCTATTTAATTAGGTTAAAATCGGTTCAGATTTGGATATAGCCCCCATATATATGTTAGACCCCATTTGACATGTAAGCGCTGTAAAAACTTTATTTTATATCCGATCAGTATGAAATTCAGCAGAAAGAGGTATCTTATTATATTAATGAACTCTGTCAAATTTGGAAGAAATCGCTTCAGATTTAGATATAGCCCCCATATATACGATACCCCCGATTTCACATGTAAGCGCCGTAAAAAATTTATTTTATAACCGATCAGTGTGAAATTCGGCAGAGAGAGGTTTCTTATTACATGAAGGAACACTGCCAAATTCGGAGAAAATCGGTTCAGATTTAGATATAGCCCACATATATATGTTACCCCCGATTTTACATGTAAGCGCTGTAAAAGTGTATTTTTAATCCGATCAGTACGAAATTCGGCAGAAAGAGGTTTCTTATTACATGAATTAATACTGCCAAATTTTAGGGAAATCGGTTGAGATTTAGATATAGCCCCCATATATATGTTAGCCCCGGTTTGACATGTAAGCGCTGTAGAAACTGTATATAACGAAAACCAAATTCGGTAACTGGTCACTTTCGTGCAAGCGAAGCAACTCCTTGGCTCTTTCCAGTCTAACTTTTTTTGTGCATCGGTGAGCTCTTGCACTTTTTGGAACTTCAATGGCTTTAGTCCAAGCTCATTTTTTAATATGTGTTGTATCCGTTCTCGCGATATGTTCAGCTCACGAGCAATTTTTCTACCACTGCGGCGTGGATTTCGATCAAATCTGGCCTTCACTTTTCGGATCATTTCTGGTGTTGTTACCGTTTTATTTCGTTCACTTTTTGGACGCGATGCAACGCTGCCTGTATCACGGTAACGAGCAATGGTACGAGAAACAAAAGATTTATTCACATTTAAATGCTGGAGGGCTCTAACGATAGTCACTTGTGTTTTTCCACCCAAATATAAAGCAATCACACTATCACGCTTGAATTCTATCACGAATAACTTTTTTTCTGAATGCAATAGATCAAAATGCCTTTGTAAGCTTGTAAACAATAAAATGAACTGTCACTGAAATAAATCTGTCAGCTATCAGACTAGCGGTTTAGAAATGATAGCAACCTGAAGTTGGTTGCAATACATATCAGCCACCCTGTATATGTTCCTCCTGATTTGGTATCAAACCGCAATAGAAGTTGTATTTTACTTCCGATCATTAAAATTTTCCAGAAAGATGTTTCTCAATTTAGGAACGAATATTGCTTAATTTAGCGATTATCGTTTCAGAATTAGATAATATGTTTCTACCCATTTACCAATTATTCCAAATTATTATGGCAATGACCCTTATCGCATTGTTAGGGAGGTGTAGGGTATTATATAGTCGGCCCCGACCGACTTTCTGCCTTTCCTTACTGGTTTTTGTATATATTTATTGATATATATTGTTAACAAAAAGCAAGCATTCATTCGAAATGTCCGCCTTTGGCCTTCACACATGCCTTAAGTCGCACTGGCCAATCATTAATCGTCGCACGCACCTCGTCCATTGGAAAAGTGTCCAGATCACGAATCAAAGTAGTATTGATGTTGGGGTATCTTTTGTGGCAGACTATGTCCTCAAAAACTGTCCACAATTTGTAACCCAGTGGGTTTAAATCAGGGCTTCCAGAGGGCCATTCTTCAGATGAAATTAAAGCTGGCAAATTGTTTCAAAGCCATGCCTGGGTCATTTTAGCCTTATGGACCGACGCAGAATCCTGCTGGAAAGTCCATGCCTGTTTTTGGTATAGAGATTGGTTAAGTGGCTTCACAAAAGCTTCCAAAACGGTTCCTTGGTAAACTTTGGCCGATGTTTTGACCCCTTGTTCACAGAAATGCAAGTCAGTGATCCCTTCGTAAGAGACACCCCACCAAACCATGACTGAAGCTGGATGATGGCTTTTTCCGACCCGTGGAATCAGTTCAGATGCTTCCTGAGCCGACCGTGCGTACACACTATCATTTCGTTTGCTGAATTCTTCTTGCGTGGTAAAAATGTTTTCATGGGGTCTCAGATCAATATTTAGAGGTGTTAGAAACGGAGTGACAAAATTAATATACTAACCATCCTATGGTGGAGGTTATAAAAATAATAATAACTATTTATTATACTTTAAAATCTACGGTAGAAAATTTCGAAAAAAAAATAGATTTTACGGATATACTGTTCTGTAAATCATATCCAAACTTTAACATTCTACATTGATTAGTTTGTTTTTATACCCTACACCACACTGTGGTACAGGGTATTATAACTTTGTGCATTTGTTTGTAACACCCAAAAGAAGAAGACATATGCCCATCGTTTGTTATACCGATTGACTTAGAATCACTTTCTGAGTCGATTTAGCTATATCCGTCTGTCTGTGCATGTATTCTTGTAATCAAAGTACAGGTCGCAATTATCGTCCGATCTCGACAAAAATTACACGTATCTTTTTTTGGCCTAAGGACGATCCCTATTGAATTTGATTAAAATCGGTTCAGATTTACATATAGCTCTCATATATATGTACCTCCGATTTGGCATATAAATACTGTATAAGCATCATATTTGAACCGATTTGTACAAAAATTTACAGAGAGAAGTCTCGTGATACACTTAGAGATAAGAGGTTTCTTATTACATGAATTAACACTGCCAAAATTTGTGGGGAATCGGTCCAGATTTAGATATATCCCCCATATACAGGATGGCTGATGAATATTGCTACATTAAGAAACTCAAATAACTTTGTTTCAGTGTATGGGATTCATGTTTCTTTTATTCATGTAAAAGCTCATTCAATTTTATTAAATATAGCTTAATTAGTTTTAAAAATAATGTAATTTAAATGGCTTGGAGAGTTGAGACAGGAATAGCCGCAATTGTTTCTCGAATGGATTTCTTTAGTTCATTCAAATTTGTTGGTTTTGCTTTGTAGACTTCCTGTTTGCAATAACCCCACAAGAAAAAGTCAGGTGCAGTAAGGTCAAGCGACCTGGGGGCCAACGGAATGTGGAGTCAGGTGCAGTAAGGGCAGGCGACCTGGGGGGCCAACGGAATGTGGAGTTTTTGGATACCAGCTTATTGGAAAATTTTCGTCGCAATTCAGTCATAACAGGCCGGGCTATGTGAGGAGTTGCACCATCTTGCTGAAACCACACAAAGTTCACAGAAATTCTCATTCGGCGTAATTCTGGATAGAACAACTCTCTCAAAATGCTCAAGTAACGGTCTCCAGTAACCGTAAAGGTGTGACCGTTTCTTCGAAGAAGTAGGGCCCGACAATGCAGCGTGATGAAACTGCACACCACACTGTGACACGAAGTGGATGCAATTCCGTCTCATGGAGTATCTCCATATTCGACAATTTTGTTTGTTTATGTTGCCGATTAAATCGAAATGGGCCTCGCCAGACAAGAAAAGACAGTTCAACATGCATCCGTCCTCTTCCACCTTTGGAAGCATCTTCTGACAAAATTCCAAGCGTATCTGGTAGTCTGCTGCGTTTAGTTTGTTGCGCGCCAGAGTGGCGCGAGTTAAGTATTTTATATTTATTATTTTATATTTAATTTAATAATTTATTTTGGCCGTGAGCCTGGCGATTTGGCAGTGTGCCAAAAGCGGGTGATTTGATAACTAACTTAAAAAACGGCGGGTTTATCATCACCATGATGGTGTTAGCAGCAATGCATTGTCGAAGAACAGCTGTTGTCACTTCAACATACGGTTTATACAGCGCTTACATGTCAAGTCGGGTGAAACATATATATGGGGGCTATATCTAAATCTGAACTGAATTTCCCCGAATTTGGTAGATTTTGTTCATGTAATAAGAAAACTCTTGCTGCCGAATTTCGTACTGATCGGATATAAAATACCTTTCTACAGCGCATACATGTCAAATCGGGTTAATCATATATAAGGGGCTATATCTAAATTGAAACTATTTACCCCGAATTTGGTAGTGTTCATTCATGTAATAAGAAAATTATCTCTGCCGAATTTCGAACTTATCGGATATAAAATACGGGTTTTACAGCGCTTACATATCAAATCGGGTGTAACATATATATGGGGACTATATCTAAATCTAAACCTATTTTCCCCGAATTTGTCAGAGTTCATTCATGTAATAAGAGAACTCTCTCTGCCAAATTTCGGGTTGATCTGATATGTAATACAGTTTCTACAGCCCATACGTGTCAAATCGGGTGTAACATATATATGGGGCTATATCTAAATCTAAATCGATTTGGACCGATTTCAATAGGGATCGTCCTTGGGCCAAAAAAGAGCACTACAGCGCTTAAATGTCAAATCGGGGGTAACATATATATCGCCCATTAAGAAAAAGAACATCACAACTCAAAATCGGAAAATCCGACTACGGACGATTCGTGTAGCCTATAGAAAATGAACCTGATAAGCGAATGGGACAAAATCAATCTCTAGGTTTGTAAAATATATAAAATAATCTTTACATATTGAAGATCAGAACATTTTTGTATGAGACCTTAGAAATTTTAAAATTTTGAGTTGTGACGTTCTTTATTACCTACACCACACGGTGGTACAAGGTATTATAACTTTGTGCATTTGTTTATGGTTCGTTTATTATACTTATACCGATCGACCTAGAATCACTTTCTGAGTTGATTTAGTCCGTCAGCCCCTCTGTCTGTCTATCCGTCTGTGCATGTATTCTTGTAATCAAAGTACAGGTCGCAATTAATGTGCGATCTAAACGAAACTCTGCACATATCTTTCTTTTGCTTCAAGGTCGATCCCTATTTAATTTGGTTAAAATCGGTTCAGATTTACATATAGTTCCAACATATATTTACCTCCGATTTGGAACATTTTGTAACTGATCTGTATAAAAATTGACAGATAGAAGTCTCTTGAAACACTTTGAGACAAAACTAAATTTAGATACAGCCCCCATATACACGTAAGGCCCAATTAGATATGTATGGGCTGCAGAAACTGTATTTAATATCCGATCTGTACGAATTCGGCTGAAAGGGTTTCGTATTATGTACATTAGTGGACACTGACAAATTTGTGGAAAATCATGTTACATCCGATTTTTTATCCCATCAGTACGAAATTTAGCAGAAAGAGGTTTCTTATTACTTGAACGAACACTAACCAATTCGGGGAAAATCTGTTCAGATTTAGATGTAGACCCATATATATGTTCCTCCCAATTTGGTATCAAATTACTATACAAGTTGTACTTTACTTCCGATCATTACAAAATGTGATAGAAAGAAGTTTCGTAATGTAGGAGCGAATACTGATTAATTTGGGGGGAATCGGTTCAGATTTAGATACAGCTCTCAAATATATGTTCCTGCCTAACTAGTATTTACGCGCTATTAAATCAGTATTTTACGTTCGATGTTTATGTAATTTGGCAGAAATGAGGTTTTTGATCCAGCTGATGAAAATCTATTTAGATTATGTATAGTCACATCTTTGTGTGCCTTCCAATTCTTGATATATGAAAGAATACTGCGCAATAACCATTTTGCCCCGGCCCGGCCCGACTTTTTTGTCTTTCCTTACTGGTTGAGAACTATTTTAATTAAAATGTACTCATACAAAAAAACAACCCACTTAGATTTCTTTAAATAAGAAAAAAACCAAAATTAACATCAATGTAAACTTAAAATAGTTCAAAAAAAACTGATCAACGAGAAAGTTGAAATTATCTTGTCAGCTTTAAGAATTATATAAACTTTCCCATGACCCATCAATTTTTTTCATTTTGTCGCAAGGCGTAATATCGGAAAAATGATTTTAAAAATTAGTATTCCATACAATTAATTGTCTTTAAAAATATGTATTTAGAATTTTTATAAAAATTGGAAAATCAATGAAATGATAGTTAGCTCCGCTAAAATGTCACAAGTATTAATTTTGCGGCTTAAAAACTCTCGCAATTTATAATTAGAAAGGGTATTTTCATTTAAAGGAGTAAAATTTTAAAAAGATGGGATTGCGTTTGACCGGATGCTTAATTTCGCGCTATTGTTTTTTCAAATAAACCAATAATAGCCGCACGAGTTTTGTTATTTTTTTCATTTTTAAAAATAAACTTTTACAACCCTCACGTCTTTCAATCTGTCAGTTTTCACAAAATCAAAAATTTGTATAAACAATTTTAATTTATCTTTAAATAGATATTTTGTATAAATATTCCACAGTGGACTGGGGTTAAGGCTGATAAATGAAAACACATGGTATTACTGCTCTGGTATGGTGGTCATTCTATTATTTTTTTTTATTGAATTTGTTGCAATTCGTATTCTCTATAAATACTATATATCTGTTAGTCTAATATTACAATAAGGAAATATATTTATCACATCTCATATACATAAGTTCATATACATATATATTTATATAAGTTATAGTTTAGATTTGTTTAGCATACTTATGCATTATATTTTGGTTTTTGTTTCTTTTTTTATTTCAGTTAATTTCCTTAAAATATTGGATGCCTAGGATTTAATTTTTGATCTTATATACATTTAAACTATTCCATATGTATGTTTGGTAATCAGCAATAGGTTGTAAAAATTAAACAATAGGTTTTATATAAATTTGTGCAATAGCTACATAAATATATGTACGCTTGGTAGACATTTATAAATGTGAACGCCAATATTTTATATAAGTTTATAGATGATGAACAAATTATTGAAAATAGTATGTGATGTAATAAATTAGTTATCTAATCAAAAAACATAAATAATTAGGGTGAAATATACTTGGCAATGCCTTTTAAAATAGGAAGTTGCAAAATATAATTTTCTTGGATCGGAAGAAGATACTATATTATTGAAGGTAAAACAAAATTAGCGCTTATCTTAGGCGATCTTAGCGTGATGTCAGACTAAAAGTTGGTTTAGAAAATTTTAAGAGAATTTTTCAGTTCCATAGCTTCACTACTTTGATCTGCCGAAGATTTTTATTATCCAATTGAACAAAACAATTAAGTGGAAATGTTAAACATTTTATATTAGTTGATTTTTTAGTATGGTAACATTTTTCTTTTCAATGGATTTCCATAAAATGTATCTCAATTTTAAAACTTGAATTAATAATATGTATTTATAATTTCTTTGAATATTTTTAGAAATAAACTAGCTGATCCTAGCAGATGTTGTCCTGCACGTTCGTTTCGGGATGTATTTGTTTGTTATTCATTAATATTTTATACATGAATGCATATTTTCCGAGTTTCAGGAAAAAATCACCAAAAAATGTATATTGAACATATGTAAGTTCACTACAGCGCCATCTGCTTGTTAGAATCATACATACAAACTATTATCAAGACAAACCACACATACAATTTAAGTTTTGGTTAAATCGCTCTGGAGGTGCGGATTTTACAAAATACTTGACCACTTCGGCATTTATCGCGGTTTAAAAAATTTTAAAACACAGATGAACCCGAACTGAAACCAATGTGCAATTTTTAGCTCATTCGCTCTTATAGTCTCGGAGATCATGCGTTACTAATAAACGTACAAACGATTTTATAAATAAAGATAAAGTTAAAAAATATGCGATATTAAGACAAAAAATATAATTTTTTAAATATTTATTTATTTATATGAACAACAATACGGAGTAAATTTATATTGAACGCCCCAGTGAGTTGGTAGCGTACTCGCCTATGAGTTTGGGGGTCGTGGGTTCGATTCCCACAAGAGGCTCTGGTCTGTCGCTGCAAAATTTAGCCACATGGTCATTGCAACCGGCTTTTCCCTGGATCGTAAAATTATAATATAAATCTATTTTGTATTGTAATTCATATAAAATAAAATAAAATAACAATAAAAAATTTATATTTTAATTTTGTTTTCCAGGGAAAAACCGGGTTACAAAGACCATGTGGATAAATTTTTGGAATGACACTCGTTGATGAGCACGCTACCTACTCAACAACTGGGGCGCTCTTTTTTAAAACATTAACAGAAAATCTCCAGGTGTGATATCTTTTATGAAACGTATACCATTCAGGAATATTAATTGAGAAAATTATCTGAAGTTGTGATCTTTTAAATATTTCCGAAACTATATAACAGAAAACTATATAGATTTGGAATTTGAAATAAATTGAATTATTTACTCTCTTAGCATATATATGAATAAAAATGATCTCTCATTTCTCATGTAAATAATTAATTTAAAATCTTTATAGGGTAATTCCAACGGCAATCGACCCACTTTTTAACACGACCCCCTCCAATTTCGATGAAATTTGGTACACGCTATCTCCTAGTGTTTACAATTTTTATGATGTCTATATTTAGTCCAAATTCGTTATGGTTCTTGTTTTACAGTGTCCGAAAGTTGGTCGAATCTCTACTTTTTTCCTAAAGATACTGAATTTAACAGAGTATAACTTAAGAACGCGTTATCCGATTTCAACGATTTTAGTGTCGTTGTAACTGGCCACACTCGTACTTCAAAATTAAAAAAATTATTGTCCTTGTCAAGGGACATTAAAAATCGAAAAATTATTTTAATCCTTCAATATCTCGAAATGCACCTAATTTTTTTCTTCACATTTTTTTTAGTTAAACCGTTGAATGTCCTTTGTACGTGACATAGGTTTCACGATGGAGGTCATTTTGGTTTAAAAGATACATATTTTTTACTGTTTTCTGCCACACATATTTCAGGATTTTTATATAAAACACAAAATTCTTCTATGTGAGCGGAATCAAATTTTAATTTGTTATGAGAACGTATATCGTTACAAAGTGGGTTGCCTGCCGTTGGAATTACCCTATATATAAAATCCTTTGTACGTTTGTTAGCATGATCTCCGAAAACATAAAAGCGAATGGGCTGAAAATTGAACAATATATTCAGATTGGGGTCATTTGTGTTTTAGAACTATTTTCACCGCGATAAATTGCGAGGTGGTCAAGTTATTTGAAAAATTCGCATTTCCGCATTTCCATTTCGATTTGACTGAAATTAAAAATGTATGTATGGTTTGTCGTGATAATAGTTTGTTTGTATGATTCTAGCCGGTAGATGGCGCTTAGGGGACATATGGTCAATATAAATTGTTTTGATGTTTTTTTTTCCTGAAACTCGGGATGTATGCATTTTTGAAATGAAAGCTCAATAACAAGCCAATACATCCGAAACAAGACGGACAGGACAACGTCTGCTGGGGTCAGCTAGTTATATATAATTTCTAAACCATTTCATGTGATTTTTCCAAATAATATGTATGGCTGATTTTTTATGTGAAAAAATTACACAGAAATTTTTACGAAATATATTGTAAAATAATGAACAAAATTTTAAAATCAAACTATTATTCAAAAAGAAAAGTCGGAAATCTTTGGAACAGTTTAAAATTAACATAAATTCATCTTCAAAATTTCTTTAAATTTTATAAATATTTTTTCCCTCCCAATGACAATTTTGCGTAGGTCAAACTTGAACATAATGTCCTACAAATTGTTTAATTTCCTTCCAAAGTGATTCCTGAAAATGTCCCAAAATAACATCTCTGCCAACCTAAGAAAAAATTCCACATACAGGGTGTTTTTTTGACGTGTGGTTTTTAATGTGGCAATACTTTTTTCGGAGTTGGTCTTTTTGACAGCTGTCACTTGATTTATGCTCAGTTTGGTTTGCCATTTCACAATAAGCAGACTCAAGCTAAGTATACACGATTGCCAGATCGGACAACGTTATCAACCCTGTTAAAGTGCTGCAAATGTACGGACAATGACAGATTGTTATGCAAAGGTGAATTGACAGTTCAGACGATTGCAAGAAAACCTTACAATTAAACATGTTTTGTAAATATTTATATGCAGGATTGCCAATAAAAAATATACAGTGTGGCCAATAAAATGTTTTTCTGACAATGGCGCCGTTGTCACATGCATAAATTTCGCACATCTAACAATCTGATTTCGCAATGACTTTTCTGCTAACGTTGCAATACAAAAATTGTATGTTCACACGGCTATAAATTCACAGGGTTGCATTTTTCAGGCAATATTGTCCGATAAGCAAATCGTGTGCACTTAGCTTTACTCAAGAACAACGTTTGAAAATCGTGCAAATTTACTACCAAAATAATGGTGCGGCTAGCGCGACGCATCGCGCAAGAAAACAAAAAAATTTTGTTCTGCGATGAAGCTCACTTTTGGATTAATGAGAACGTTAATAAACAAAATTGTCGCATTTGGAGTAATGATAATCCACAAGCCATTGTTCAGACGCCGTTACATCCACAAAAAGTCACTGTTTGGTGTGCTCTATGGGCAGAGGGAATCATTGGTCAATATTTCATCAAAAATGAAGCCGGCCACACTGTTACAGTCAATGGGGAACGCTATAGAGCCATGAGCCATGATGTGGATGACTTTTGGCTCCAGCCAAGGAAACAATCAATTTATTGAAGGAAACTTTTGGTGAGCGCATTATCTTGCATCGTGGGCGTGGCCTCCAAAATCGTGCGATATAACACTGCTGGATTGACGCCTTGGAAGAGATTATTCGGCGCGTTAATGCTGACATCCAGCCCCAAATGCTTCAAAAAGTGGTCGAAAATTATCGCAGAAAATTATGTCAAAATCATTTTTTTTTAAAAAAATCTTAAGATTGCATATTTCTTGAAAATATTGAATATTTCTTGAAAAATATTTTTAGAAAATATCGCTGAAATTTCTTTTTTTTTTAATTTCTTTGAATTGACTTTTCCCAGAAAATTTGGTTAGTGTCGATGACCGATGGCCAGATCAATGGCCACTGATCGTATTAGAGGTCGATGACCTATGGCAGGTTTAATGTGATTCGATTAAAAGTTAATGACCGGATTAAATGTGGATGACTGAGATTAAAGGGCCAGTAGAACAAACTTCAACAACATTTTCTAGAAAAAGTTTAATTTCAAAAAACTTTGCAGGGAAATGCAATTTTTTTTACATTTTTGGAGAAAGCCAATTCAAAGATTTTTTGAGAAAAATGCAATTTTCAAGAGAAATGCACGAAATTATGTAGGATAACTAGATTTCAAGGAAATTTTGTAGGAAAACTAGATCTCAAACAATTTTACAGAAAAATAAATTTTTCTAGAAAATTCCCTACAATTTTTTTCAGTTTAAAAAATTGTTTACATGTCTTCAATATATTTAAATAGAAACGTTGGCATTGAATATTTAAAATTGGCTGATGAAATGAATGAATTTGTAAAGATTTTCTGAAACGAACAAACGTTTCCAGTGAATCATTTTCTCAATGACTACTTCTTCCTGTCTCTCTCAAACCTATGCCATCCTACAAACTCAAAGTCATATAAACTAATGCTATTTAATCTATTGGCATTAGCCACTGTCAGTGAACCTTCAACACATTACATTCTTCTAACTCAAATACATATGTACCAAACAAAAAGAAAACTCACATACACAAATAATAAAATATGTTTGTTCAACTGAAAACTAACAGAAAACGGAACGGAAAAACAAAATGAAAAGTAATTCTTTCATTTGTAACAATTTTTAGTCGCTTTTTCTTCTTTTTTGGTTCCATATACTCTGTAGCCACGTCTTTTTTGTGGTGGTTGGGGGGGCTGGTTAACATTTAAAGCTTTACACTCGACTGACCTCTCGCATGCCCACACTCTATCAGGCCAAATTGGACACACTCCATCGTCTTTCTTCTTTAGTATATGCACTCGCCCAGCAAATCGCATTCGCCCCTATCCAATGGTTTCAGCCACAAGGGGTTGTAGTTGGGACACACTTTCCGATGCATGGGTACTTTGATTTGTATGGGCGTAATGGGTGCACCCTCCCACTCGTAACCATCGAAGCGCAGACCATCGGATTTGTTGCACTGCATACTAAGTGGTTCCTCAATGTACATCGAGTACAATTGGTCGACCCTTGGCTGTGTCCACTTGATGCTGCGATAATTCTTCGAACGTGCTCCATTCAAATGTATGTGATGCTGATGCTCCTTTCTGCCAGAAAAAAGGATACAGAAATAGAAAAACAGAAATACAAAATTAAATCAGTTGTATGGTAAGCAAGGAATGGCTAGAGGAGGGAAGGGTTAGAATGCTACCGCCTCTCCTCTGGCATTATTTATCTGAAGCTAAACAAAAACAAATGATTTCAATTCACTGCCAAAGGACAATCTTTATCATTGCATGATTGTGGGATTAAATTGTTCTGCTTGACTTCAATGGCCTCAAGGACATAGCATTCGTTTGTGCAATTTATTTGCACAGTGGGAAACCATCTAGAAAACAGCAATTATATTGTTTAGTTCGCCAGCTTAAGCATTCATTATTCTTCCTTTTGTATAAATATTGAAATAATGCAAATCAAAGAATTTTTGATCTATGAATGGCAATTATAAAATACTTTTTTATAGTCGAAGGAAATAGACATAACACAATTTCCAGCAATTGACGCAAAATCGGTTGGAGGTTTGTTTAGAGTGACATCCTGTATATCAGGACCACTTACATTATATAGAGCATTGTTATGCCACAGGGAGGTAAGGAAAAATATGTGGCTTTCCCAGAATCTCCTGTTTAACCATTTGCTTAAAAGAATTAAAATTTCGTCTGTATTCGTTTTTCAGATCAAGATACATCTCCCTTCCAATTTTCATAAAGTTCGTTTAAACGTCTCATTACCATAGACATACACATAAGCCAGTGGTTCGGCCTATTGTGCGCTCCTTCTTTAGTTCCATTCAGCTAGTATCTTAACGACAAAAACAATGTATATATGAAGAAAATCTATTAGATAAATGTGCAAATTATAGCACTTTTGGTAAAATCATAAAGCGTTTTTTATACCCCCACTATTGTGAACGAACGTACATATCAGTTGCTGCGGGCCAAAAGTATAGCAAATCGAAGGAGTGACATAAGAGATCTCAAGAATATTTGGCGGAAATCCGTTTTGGGTAATTTTATGCCATTTGATCAATGTCTGCCAACCTGTCCGTCTGTCAATATTTCGTAAATATTTATTATCTCCTAACTTCTGTACTAAAGGGTGGTAAAATTGTAAGGGCCGATGTTGAATGTGAACCACACCTGAACGTCGAGTTTTTTTCTGCATTTCATTTGACATTTCTCAATTTCAGACTAACTCAATGGAAAAATACACAATCGAGCAACGCGTTAAAGTTTTTTAAGCCTTTTATGAAAATGGGCGTTCAAATCAAAATGCATTTCGTGCACTTCGTGATGTTTTTTTTTGATCAGCATAATCGACCAAATGTGTCCACAATCGGGAGAATTGTGCGCAAATTTCAGCAAACCGGAATTTCAGCAAATCAGGAAATGTGAAAACACCCGTGCATGTTCGCCCAGTTCGTTTGGTGCGGCTTCTGGGCTGGCGACATCATCGGGTCATACTTCTTCGCTATCGTGAGATGATAACGAACTTTTTATGGCCCGAATTTGAAGATATGGATGTGGACAATATGCGGTTTCAATAGGACGGTGCCACTTGCCACACGGCTAACGAAATAATGGCTCTTTTGCGCATTCAATGGCCGTGTTATCTCACGTCGTGGCGATGTCAATTGGCCGCCATGATCATATGATTTGACACCGTTGGACTTCTTTCTTTGGTGTTAAAGGACTTTCCTTTAACACTTCTTTCTTTGGTGTTAAAGGATGAGATAATTCGGCACATAAGATAATTCGGCGTCATCGAAAATATGGACAATCGGATGGAGGTGTGCCGCCGAGGTAGCGGCGGCCATTTGGCCGATATTTTCTTCCATACATAATTGAACCATACCAATATTATCATAATAAAAAGTAATAATTTTCTAAATAATTTTTGTTTTATTCAAAATCAAGATCGGCCCTTAAAATGTAACCACCCTATACTAACCAGAATCTTTCACAATTCCACAAATAGTATTAGTTTCGTGTTCGCTATCATCTTGAGAAAAATGGGTGAAGTTGCCACGCCCCTTTTGGTACCTCCTAAAAAATGGACCATTTTGGACGAAAAGTTAACGCCTTACAAATTGATTACAGTACATACAAATACTTAAACTTTTGTGGAGTGTAAAGTCTTTACAGTGCCTGTATTCCCGCGAAAATGGGATTTTTCAAATAGGCATTGCTTTCGGCGTTAGGATGCTAGCATTAAAAAAATGGAACAAAAAATGTTGGCGATTTTTGAAATATTTTTTATGGTTGTTTTCGCGCCAGAAAAAACGATTTTATTGAAAAAAAAATATTTTTTTAAATAATTGTTCTCATAATTTTCTTTCATTTAAAGGGTATTCCGGCCTAGTCAGCCCTATATTTCAAAAAATTTGGTCAAAATACTACAGGTATCTATCGTCCATGAAAATGGAAATTTAAAAAAAAAAGGCCAGCATCTCTCAAGAAGAGCTTGCTGCATGTCTAAATTTCCCAGTTCTAAAGGAGCATAGTCTTGCAGGTTGGTTCATAGTTTTGTTGCTGAAAATTTAAGTGTTCGACGATCTCATTGAGATATTTTAGATAATCGAAGCAGTTCTTGAATTCAAGAAGACCGTTCCGAGGTACTTAAAGCAACCCGACTATCTGAGAAAAAGCTGTTACACACTTTAGGTTAAGTAAGGTTGAAAAGAGGAGGCAGATTTATTCCGCCTCATGTCCTTGGATATATACTTTAGTCCGTAGTCGGCTTGTTGTGCGTAATTTAGAATTTTAGGAATTCTGTACTCCTGATATAGTCCTTAAGTGTTTTCCATTCTATGTCCTACAATTGGGTCAAGTTTGGCAAGGAGTCATACACTATGAATCGGGATCTATTGTTTGCGAAAGGTGGATAGTGATAAATTAAGTGCTCTAACGTTTCGTCATACTTCCCGATTGGCCTACTGTCGCTGTTGTCTACAATTCATATTGTATGTAGATGCGTTTGTAAAACTTTGTGTCCTGAAGGGTACCTAGGATTTAACTACGGTTTTGTTATTTGCCCGTATTTTTAAATCTATGGCACAGGGTTTTATAAGTTCCTTTTCGACCATATATTTGTAACACCCTAAAATGTTGGAGCCTGACCCACCTTAAAATTTACCGATCGACTCAGAATCACTACAACATTCAACATAACCATGTCTATCAGTCCGTCTGTCTGTCGATATAAAGTTGTACGCAATGTACAGGCCGCAATTTTACTCTTGATGAAATTTAACAGAAAACACTTTATTGAATCTGGTCCAAATCGGTTCATATTTAGATATATCTCCCATATAGATATATGTACTTATGATTTGATATATAGAAGGAACATTTTTCAACCGTATGTATGAAATTTGACACAAAGAAATGATTTTATTCCAGCTCATATAGTGTCTTATTTAAAACCTGTAAGGAAAGACAAATAGTTGGGCGGGGCCAACTATTTAATACCCTAGACCTCCCTAACAATACGAAAAGGGGCATTGAGATAATAATTTAGAATAATTGGTTTCGTTTCAGTTAACAGAGTACTTAGCTCCACCTGCTCATCAAGACATAATCCAAGGAGGAGTTGAAGATGTTGAGCTTAATAAAATAGATCTGAAAGGATAACCTTAAAATGCAAAATTTTCTTTAATAGGTCAAGAATCGGAAGGAACTATACACAACCTAAACAGATTTTCATGAACTTGGATCAAAAGCGTAATTTCTGTCAAACTAAACTCGTATAAAGATTGGACATAAAATGTAGCTTTAGTAGCGTTTAAATAATAAATAGGCCAGATCATATACATATACGAGTATGTGGCTACAACTAAATCTTAACAAATTATTCCCATGTTTAGCAGTACTCTTTCCTAAATTAAGAATCTGCTAAATTTGCTAATAATCGGAAGTAAAGTACAAATTATATAGCGCTTTGATACCAAATCGGTAGGAATATATATATGGCGACTGTATCTAAATCTGAACCGATTTCCCTCAAATTTGGCAGTGTCCCTTAAGTAATAAGAAACCTCTTTCAGCCGAATTTCGTACTGATCGAATATAAAATGCAGTTTCTACAGCGCTTACATGTAATATATATATGGGGGCTATATCCAAATTTGAACCGATTTTCCCAAATTTGCCAGTGTTCCTTCATGTAATAAGAAACCTTTTTCTGCCGAATTCCGTATTGATCAGATATAAAATACAGTTTCTACAGCGCTTACATGTCAAAACGGGGGTAACATTTATGGAGGGGCTATATCTAAAAGTGAACCGATTTTCCCAAAATTTGGCAGAGTTTGTTAATGTAATAAGAAACCCCTTTCTGCCAAATTTCGTACTGATCTGACATACAATACAGATTCTACAGTGCTTACATGTCAATATATATGGGGGATATATTTAAATCTGAACCGATTTGTATACCCTACACCACAACGTGGTACAGGGCATTATGACTTTGTACATTTCGGCGTAGATTTAGTAATATATTTTAAAACAATTGGATGAATATTACAGCATCTATAGGGCTAAAGGGCCAAATCGGATGAAATATATATCTATGGGGGCTATAGCTAAATCTGAAACGATAATCTTCAAATTTGGCAATGATGGTCCATGGATCAAGAAACTCTACCATGCTAAATTTCTAATCGATTGGATGTGAACTGCAGCTAAAGTCCAAATCGTACGAACCACATTTATAGGGTAATCTAAGTAGAGATACTTCTTTCAATAGCATTTTTTTGACACATCACGTGTTAGTCGCATCATGCTGTCTTGTTATTTTTGTTAAGTATTGTTTGGCATTTCATCAACAACGTTTACAAATTATTCAGTTTTATTATCAAAATAATCGTTCGCCAATTGCGCTAAGTCCATTTTTTTTAAATAAAAAAAGTCGACCCACGACCTTGACACCCACGAGCAATATTTTAGCTCTCGTTAAGAGATATGTTTTTGCCATTGACCGATTCCCGATCCGACGTATCGGAATCATCGGCCAATATTTCTTCAAAAATGGTGCCGTGAGAACGTAACAGTCAATGGCGACCGTTATCGTGCCATGATGACCGACTATTTGATGCCTGAAATTGAAGCTCGTGATCTCGGCGACATTTGGTTTCAACAAGACGGCGCCACATCCCACACATCGCATCAATCAATGGAATAATTGAGAGAACACTTCGGTGAGCAGATAATTTCACGTTTTGGCCGGTCGATTGGCCACCAAGATCGTGTGATATCACACCGCTTTTTCCTGTGGGCATATGTAAAGTCTAAAGTTTATGCGGACAAACCCGCTTCGATTCACGCGTGTCATTCGCCAGTTACCGGTCGAAATGCTCGAACGAGTCATCGAAAATTGGATTCGTCTGAGACGTAGCCGCGGCCAACATTTGATAGACATAATCTTCAAAAAATAAATGCCAAAGAATGTTCTTTCAAATGACATTCCTCATTCAATTTGAATTTTCTGTGTTTTTTCTTTAAAAAAGAGGGGAACCTCGAAATGGATCACCCTTATATGGGAGATATAGAGCTTCTGTAGGGCTAAAGGTCAATTCGGACGACACATATACATGTGAGCTATATATATCTAAACCCAATTCCATTAATTACACTGTGCTAGTCCAAAAATGTAACAGAAATGAGACCCTATGGATAGACCTATTTCGGCCATGTTGGCATTAGCCGTTTTTCTATGTTAGCTCTTGTTTTCGCGATATTCGACCACAAAGTTTGTTGGAAAATCAGAGAGGTTACATATCTCTTTGGTGATTTTGAAGTGGAAGACTTCGGAATATACGCTTCAGCCCAAAGATCGAAATAAAAGGAACATTTAGAGAATTATTTCTCTCAAATCAGTAGTCCACGCTTCTCACCCCCTTAACCCTGAAAAAGTGCAATGAAATCTTATTCTGTGTTAAAAATTATACATATGGTCGACATTTTTAGTAGGCGTCGTTGAGAAAACTATTTCTCGCGAAAAAATACTATAAGTCCTTTCTCACCTTTTTTATGAAAATTAAGCAGATTTCGAGTTATTACGTAATTTTGTGTATTTTCCTACTCATAGAAGAAAATATTTGTAATAAAATTTTACGACTTAAATTTTTGTAAATTATTTTTTGGTTAGTGTCAATGGAAATTTCAAAGGTAAGAAACAAAACCTGCTAAATTATGAAACCTGTTAATTTTTCATAAATATGTTGAAAGGAGACTCATAGTAATTTTTCGCGAGGAATATTTTTCTCAAAGACACAAACTAAATATGTCGACGATTTGTATGACGTTTGCATATGGTAATATTTGATTTCACTTTTTCAGGGGTAAAGGGGTGAGAAGCGTGGTTGACTATTTTGAGAGAAATAATTCTCGAAGGGTTATCTTTATTTCATTCTTTGGAATGAAGAGTGTATTCCGGAGCCTTCCACTTCAAAATCACCTCCGAGATAACGAATCTCTATGATCTCCTTGCAAACTTTGTGGTCGAATATCGCGAAAACAAGAGCTAACCTAGAAAAACGGCTGGCACCTCTGGATTCAGCCATTCCGAAATAGTTATATCCATAGGGTCTCATTTCTGTTACATTTTTAAAGTGTCAATTTCAAGCACAGTGTTACCATTGGGCTCCTTCAAGGTACGAAAGACTCCTAACTGGAAAATTCAGCGTGATCGGAGTGAAATTGCGGCCTGTACTCATCGAACAAAATAAGATGGACACGGACAGACAGACAAGGTAAAATCGACTCAGCGAGTGATTTTGTATCGATCGGTATACGTTAAGGTGGGTTTGATGAACTAGCTGTAGTATTTCTAGGTGTTACAAACATCTGCAACTTATAATATTCTGTAGTACAGTGTGGTGTAGGGTACAAATATTGACACATACGAAATTTTAAGTCACTCGGTTACTCTTATCGAAGGTTATCTTGCGCACCAGCCACACAGATAGACGGAGTTCTCTAAGGTCGCTCCTGCGATGTGTTATATAGTTGCAAAAAAATCACCCATTATAATATTTTTTGTACCAAATATTGCATATTTAGAGTGCACCCTAAACATATACACCATAAGTGCACCATAAACATGTTGCAAGCTGAATTTGTTTGGGACAATATACTACAGAAGCGATTTTTTCAGCGTATATATATGTACATATGTATACTAAAGGGTGGTTAAATTTTAAGGGCCGATGTTGATTTTGAATGAAGCACAAATTATTTAGGAAATTATTGTCATTTCTTTTTAATATGATAATGTTGGTATGGTTTAATTATGTATGGAATAAAATATCGGCCAAATATTGTCCACAAACATATCTTCCAATTCGGGCCATAAAAAGTTCGTTATACATAATCTGACGATAGCGAACACCATTCACAGTAACTGCCTGACCGGCCTCATTTCGAAGAAGTATGGCCCGATGACGTCGCCAGCCCATAAGCCGCACCAAACGAACTGGGCGAGCATGCACAGGCGTTTTCACATGCTGATCAAAAAAACATCACGAAGTGCACGAAATGCATTTCGATTTGAACGCCCATTTTCGTCAAAGGCTTAAAAAACTTTAACGCGTTGCTCGATTGTGTATCTTTTCATGATTCAAATTGAGTTAGTCTGAAATTGAGAAATGTCAAATGAAATGCAGAAAAAAACTTGACGTTTAGGTGTGGTTCACATTCAATATCAACAATTTAACCACCCTTTCTGGTTTCCGCCCGACTTTCTGTTTTTCCTTGATGGGGTTTTATACCCTACACTACACTGTATTCTAGGGTATTATGAGTTTGTCCATTTGTTTGTAACACCAAAAAGGAGAAGATAAAGACCCATCGATTATTATACCGACCGATTTGGAATCACTTCCTAAATAGATTTATGTATACATGTCCGTCCGTCTGTAGATATACTTGTATTCTTGTAATCAAAATGCAGGTCGTAATTATGTTTCGAAATTATGTTTCGAAATTTGACTCAGCACACTTTTTTAGCCAAGGGTCGATCCCTGTTGAAATTGGTGAAAATCGGTTGAGGTTTATATGTAGCACCTATATAAAGGTCCGCCATCTTAAGTTTTTTTTTCAGCTAGTGCTTATTTCGTGAATGGTAACACTTAGCTCATGTCTGATTTGACAGATAATTAGTTTTATCCTTCCGCTGAACGAATATGGTTGTGTATATGCTTGAACTTTGAAAAATACGCTTGAATGCGATCGACTTACAGAAGATGCCGATTTTGCCAAAAAAAATCATCTTTTCAGATGAAGCTCATTTTGATCTTGGCGTGTATGTAAACAAGCTAAATTATCGCATTTGGGGCACAGAAAACCCGCACGCATACATTGAAAGGCCGATACACCCAAAACGAGTCACTGTTTTGTGCGGATTTTGGTCCAGAGGCATAATTGGGCCATTTTTAGAAAATGAGCAAGGAATGGCCGTTACAGTCAATGGCGATCGTTATCGGGCCATGTTGAACGAATTTTTGTTCACAAAAATTGAAGAGGAGTATATTGGCAACATTTGGTTTCAACAGGACGGCGCTACGTGCCATACAGCCGAAGCTACACTCGATGTTTTGCGCCAAAAAAAGGTTATTTGGCGGACCCTTTATATTTCCCCGATTTGGCTTCTAAGGCCTATAGAAGGTGTGTTTTACGCCAGATCGCTGTAAACATTGGCAGAGACAAGCCTCTTTACCTATTAATACAGGCTGCTAAATTTAGTGAAAATCGGTTCAGATTTAGATATAGCCATCATATATATGTTAATTCCGATTTGGCTTCTAAGGCCAATAGAAGGTGTATTTTACACCAAATCGAAATTTTACACCAAAACGAAATTACACCAAAGAAATATTTAAATATAATATTAATTCCATGACAAATAAAAAAAGGTCTAAATGGACTACCCTGGCCTCCCAGATTAATATTTCGGGGTATAACGAACAGAGAGTATACAAATGTGTGCTTGCTTTAATTTGTGTGAACAGTAATCATAGGTTAAATATATCATTTTCAAGCAACTGTATTTAACCTATATTAAATACGAGGATAATATCTGCACAATATATTCTATCCCCCATTTAAATGTAATCAATTTCCCCCACGCAAAATTAATGAATATTCTAAAAACACCCACATTTCTGTAACTATTTTTGTTGAGATAAAATAACTAAAAATTTACTTACTTTTTCATATAAATGAAGTAATTCTCCAAAGCGTCCTCCGACACGGAGCTCTTGCAGACCTCCAATTTGGTAGCGGGATAGTAATGCATATAATTAACGCACATCTCATCGCTAATGGAGAAACCGCCAAGTGTTGCCTTCTCATAACCAATGGTGTTGTAGTAGCAGGTGGTTACCAACGCATCGCCCTGGGATGAATAGTATAATATGAAATGAAAAAAAAAAATAACGAAAATAAGCGAATAAGGAAAAATATATTTGAATATTTAAAACGTTATCTGAATAATAAATGTAGCAAATCTAGAAAAAAAAGAAACGTAAATTGAAACAGATTTTCGTTTATCCTCCGACGTCCTTATAGGGTTGGTTGTCCGTCTATCAACTTCGACTAACCTTGACACTTCGACGTTAAACTAATACAAAGACGTTGATTTTCAAATACAAAAGCGAGGGCATGACACTTGGAAAAGTGAAAATTCATGTTGGGTTTTGGCTGGAAAGTATCAGGGGATTGAACCAGTTTGTTTGTTTTAGGGAAAAGCTTTTCTCTAAGAAATTTTGTGAAACATCAAACATTGGCTGCAGACATTTTTGTCAAATGGATTAGAAGGGATAGCAAATGTGCCGTCAATGTATTTTAAATAAAAATGTGTCAAAATACAAAGTAGTCTTCAACAAAAATTTGAAAGGCGGCTTTCTGATTTAAAATTGTGTTATAATTAATAAAATAAAATAATAATAAAAGAAGGTGTAATTGTGATAGCACCTTGTAGAGGGGAATATACATAATAAGTGCTAAATAAAGGAGTAACTCATCGAAGAATGACCTACGAGCCATACAGTTTTGGGAGATGTGATTTCCAGGACACTTAAAGTCATTTTATATTTGTGTATTTTCTCGTATTTATGGTCCGATTGTGATGAAACTAAGCGCAGTGTTCTTTGTTGGCCCAAGGATGATCCCTACTGAAATTTACGGAAATCGATTCAGCTTAAGACCTCCGATTCGGCATATAGGGACTGTAAAATCCACATTGTACCACCGATGAACCACCTGTATGTCCGTTGTCGAAGGAACAACCGCCACCAAATTTGAATTATATAGGCTCAGACAGACAGATATAGCCTCCATATAAAGGGTGATCTAAGTAGAGATACTTTTTTCAATAGCCTTTTTTGACAGATCACGTGTGAGTCGTGTCATGCTGTCATGTTATGTAAAGTAGAAAGTTTATGCGGACATACAAACCCGCAATGATTCAGGCCTTGGAGCAAAACATCACGCGTGTCATTCGCCAGTTACCAGTCGAAATGCTCGAACGAGTCATCGAAAATTTGACTCAACGGATGGGCCATCTGAGACGTAGCCGCGGCCAACATTTGACAGACATAATCTTAAAAAAATAAATGCCAAAGAATGTTCTTTCAAATGATAATAAACATTCCCCATTCAATTTGAATTTTCTGTGTTTTTTTCTTTAAAAAAGTAGGGAACCTCGACATGGATCACGCTATATATATATTTTCTATCCGATTCGTCGTGTAATTATCATAAAAGCTACATTTTACATCCACTCATTATGAAAAATTGCAGGGAGGAGTTTGATGAAGAGGGAAGAGGTTTAGATATTACTACCTCCTATATGTTTATTCCGATTTATTATCTAAGCTCTATAGAAGCAGTATTGAAATCCGATAAATATGATATTTAACAGAGTATTATCTTGATCCAAGAAAGAAGACTATCGAATTTGTAAAAATTTGTTACAGATTTAGTTATAGTCCCTATAACACATATTTATTCATATTAGCAGATAAAAGTTTCATGTGCCAAAAACATTTATCAACAGATCCGTTGAAAATTTAGCAGATAACAGTTTATAGAACAAACAACAAACCTTGTCAAATTTTAAAAAAATGGGTTCAGATTTTAATATAGTCTCCTTATACATATACCTATCGGCCGATTTTGAATCTAAGCCCTTTAAAATAAAATATTTGAACAAATCATTATTATTAGACAAACAACATTAATAAAACTTGACAATATTTCTTTCTAATTTCTTAATAATCTCTGGAAGGGGAAGGTAGGGTATCACATAGTCGGTAGCGCCCGACTTTAGACCTCCTTACTGGTTTCAAATTCATGTGTTGTACTATTTAAACAGTACAACACATGATATTGAAACTTGACTAAACGAATCATGCAGAAGTTGTTATTTTTGGTGCTACTTTCACGTCCAATTCTCAGAATTGAATCCCAATTCAATGAGCTGAAAAATGCTGTACCATATTAAATGCAAAATTCAACCTTTACATCGTTTAGATGAAGTTACTATACTTATGTCTTCTAAATTTCATAAAAATGGAAAGTAAAATGCAGTTTCCTTACCGCTTATATGTTAAATCGGAATGAACTTATATATGGGGGCCACATCTAAATCAGAACCGATGTTATGATTTCATAGGGTGCCCAAGTTGGTCACCCTCAACATTTTCTTACAAATTGTACCTGTTTAAAGCCTCCTTAATAGACAAAAATTATTTACTTAATTTATAATTCTTAGAGAGGATGTTAAATTCTTTCAAATGGTACTTATATCATTAAAATCTGATATTCCGTTAAAAAGTTATGTAGACTTCATAAAGGCTAAATTTGTTATTAAATGTTAAAGGTGACCAACTTGTGTACCTTATAAAATCAAAACCGTTATGAATTTGGACAATCGGTAAAAGGTAGTACGTCTGCATGGCCTTCTAGTATATGCGTGTAAGATTTCATTGAAATCTAAATCCATAAATATTCGGACTGGGTCGATTTCCTTTGGAAGTACCCGTTAGCCTAAGAAACTTCTTTGTGTAGTGCTTGTATGTCAAATCGGAGATATATATATATGTCTTAATCTGAGACGATTTTCACCAATTTAACTAGTGATCGTCCTTGGGCAAAATGACAACCCATGATATGACAAAACAATAGGTCTATATCTTCTTATTTTGGGTGTTGCAAACAAAATGCACATAGTCACAATACCCTGTAACACAGTATTGTGTGGGGTATAAATATCATGGATAAGTACCATTCTTCATAATTACCTTTGATTTAAATGGTAGCGCGGCTTTATGGAGCTTATATTTTAAAAAATATGTTCCAAATACCAAAGGTAATATATATGAAAATTTGAATTGTAAAAGAAAAAATTACCCTAAAAAAATTGTTGTTTTCGTTTTATAAAATAGTATGTCTCAATCTATGTATATAAAAAAGTTTTTAGGTCTCGGCCAAAATAATATTTTTGTTTTGTTGCATAGTGTTCAAAGGCGACACCGCACTTTTGAACATCAGTGTAAAACGGCCACTTCGGCGCGGCATGTAGGTGTATAAATGCGAATGCATTTATATGCCCATATGTACATGCGTAACCTATGCACTCATCACTCTAAAGCACTCATTACATGCACTCATTACTCTAATTTCCCCTTTGCTTATTTGTTTGTTTACTTGTCGCTTGCCATCTGTAGCTTAACGAAAGTCGTTAGGTGAACTTAGAAGAGATAGATGGCAAGCACAAGTAATCAGTCTTTTACCGATCCTTAAACCAAACTCGTGCGCCTCTCCCCCGTGATTAGTTTTGCCGTGTTTTAATAAGTTTAATAATTCAAAGTGTTAGTTTTTTATATATATATAACGATGTACATAGAAGACATCACAGTGAACTCAAACGACCCAACATTTAATAATTATAATAAGAACAATGTTAGTCCATGGATCAAGAAACTCTACCATTCTAAATTTCAAAACGATTGGATGTAAACTACATCATCTATAGGACTAAAGCGTCAAATCGGACGAAAGATATGTATGGGAGCTATATCTAAATTTTAACCGATTTTCTTCAAATTCGGTAGTGCTGGTTCATGGATCAAGAAACTCTACCATTCTAAATTTGAAAATGATTGGATGTAAAATACAGCTTCTACAGGACTAAAGAGCAAAATCGGACGAAACATATATATGGAAGCTATAGCTAAATCTTAACCGATTTTCTTCAAATTCGGCAATGTTGGTTCATGGATCAAGAAACTCTACCATTCCAAAATTTCAAAAGGATTGGATGTAAAATACAGCTTCTTTAGGACTAAAGGGCCATATCGGACGAAAGATATATATGGGAGCTATATCTAAATCTGAACCGATTTCAACCAAATTCAATAGGGATCTTTACAGCGGCGAAATACTCCAAACTGCAAAATTTAGAACGATCGGAGTGAAATTGCGACCTGTAGTCGACGAACAACTTTACATGGACAGACGGACGGACGGACGGACAGACATGGTTAAATCGACTCAGCTTGTGATTCTGTCCAGCTCAAATCCTGGACTCTTAAACACATAGTATAAACTAATACTATGTGTGGAATTTCATAATATTCGATTATGTGGTATAGAAGTTATTAAAGAATCAATATTTCACTAACTGTTAACCCTTTGTGGGGGAGGTAGTAGGAGGATTGGACCAACATTGCCCATCTTCGAACTTAGCGTGATATGGAGAAACAATTTACTGCATACCAAATTTGAAGTCAATCGGTCACTCCTTCCGAGAGATATCGTGCGCAACAGCCAGCCAGACAAACGAACATTTCTCATATGACGTAAAATGTCTCAAATCCAGCAAACATACTTCGCGTCTTAGGTCACTCCTTCGATATATTAGACTTTTGGCTCATAGCAAATGATATATACCCTCCTGTGTAAGGTGACGGAATAATAAGGAAGTGCTAAAGTTGAACGGAAACGGCTATATGATTTCTGATTTGATATAGCCACTGCCGTCCCTATATGTGTTCATTTTTTGATCAAAGTGCAACTCGCAAACATGAAGCGATTTTACGAACATTAGTAGAGGGACATTTCATGGACTACCTGAAGTTGTTAATATTTGATACAGTCCTCATATAAAGAAGGTCCATTCGGATTTAACTTCTTGGAGCTACAGAACAAGTTTTCAAATATTTTTGGCTAAAATCTATGAATTTGAACTTTAGTCGTACATTGTACTCAAATAGTCCTAGTGAAAATGGGGCAAAGTCATCTTCAGTCAAAATTTGTTATAAGTTATTTCCGTCAACCCAGTTGAAAGTTATTCACAATCATCAGCTCTTTTCACGTTTTTATCTCAAAATATCAAAAACGCGAAGTTATTCAGATTCGAATTCAGCGTATCGAAGTCTTCTGAAATCGAGTCTATGATTTCCAATCTACGAACAAACATAGCCAGTCCATTATGGACCGTTTGCGAAAAATCATTGTGCGATTTTTTTAAATCTTGTTTATTATAATTGGGTTATATTTTGTAAGTCATATGCCATATATATGTACAACCAATTCTGCTTTATTTGATAGGTGCATTCTATGAATGATCTGGTTCCAAAGTGTAATTTTGTTAAAATTTCCACTAGAAAATCGCGGAAAAGTTAATGTCCACATCAAGAGCACACAAATATTTTTTTTACCGCGTAATTGATAACTAATGTCGTCTTATTTCAGGACAAAAAATCTTTAAGATCCAGATGGAGAAAATAGTTGAATATGCAAATTTGTGTGCAAAATTCCGATATTCGCGACAAATGAATCCATATTGCAAATTATGCTTCACTAGTTGCATGAAATTATTATTATTGATGTGCACGTCAAATATTAGTGTAATGTGTTGAGTATATCGGCGGGAAAATAGAAAAAGCCGCACAACCATACTAATGAAGCCACATCTTCCGCGAAAATGAATTTTTTGCAAAACTACACAAATTGTCTTTTTTATTTGGCGTTCTGAATACACATACCGATTGTCATCAACAAAACCTACTATAATAATATTAGGCTGTTTTTAAAAACTTTACCCTGTTATCTATACATGGAAACTAAATTGAGAACATTTTCAATTATTGTCAATAAATATCCTCGTTGAAGTTGACGCTTGTGATTCTGAAGATCTTGTTTTCTTCGCAGGTTGTTCATATACATGTTCTGAGTCTATAGAAAACTCATTCATTACAGGCAGCCAACCGAAAAACATACATCAATGAAAAAGTCCTCTTCCATTTCTCCCTTTAATTTAGATATCATCAGGGATGGTCCGTCGTAAACTGTAACGTATATGACATACATTTGAGACGTATTCGACATACGTATACAACGTCGTTAACCTAATGTCGGAAACTTGACTTTGTCACTAACAGTAAATAATTAGCAAATCAATAGAAAAGAAAAAATTATTTATTTTGAACTTTCAAGTTTATTTATTGGTTCAAATGAATTATTATTTGTTTATAAATTAGGTTTATTCTTCACTAGAATCTCGAATCTCTTCAATGCCTTCAAAGTTGTCTTTTTTCGCGTATTTTAAGTGAAAAGTAAACTTCCAGCAACTTTTTAGATCGTTCCGATTCTAATAGATTTCGAAAATCAGAATGCACACGAGACCAATTGGCGAAAATGCCTTCTAATTATGCAGTTGACGCTGGGATCATCAGTAATTTTAGAGCAAATGATGCCAATGCGTTATGTCGACTTTTTGCCATATTCCAGAATAAGTCAGGCCTTCTATTTTTTGAAGCAAGCACAGGAATGGGTGAGGTGTCAAAGTTTGTTGTAGAACGGCAGACAAACTACAAACTTTGATACTTGCTTTGAAACAATTGTCTCGTGTGAATCAGAACTTGTAAAATATTTTGCAAAAAAAAAAAAACAGAAACTGAACGATTTATTGTTCGTCAAGAATATAAATGAAATGGTCTACAAAAGATGGGAAGAAAAGTGAATTTTTATGATCTGAAAAGATGTGCGTGCCATTGTTGAAAAAGTAGATTTATCGCCGAAAGTAGTTGATTTTCCGATTTGAACTTAATTAATGTTCGGGTTGTACACTATGCTATAGTTGCGTAAATATTGGTATCCGATCAAAAACATATATTTTCTCCAAAAAACTTTAAATAAAGTTGTATCTCGGATTTCGATTAGTTTCGATATGGTGTCTACCAGATTTTTACGTGAAGGGCTGAAGTCTGCAGCGTCCTTAGAATTGATATTACAGTTTACGACATTTCAGACGGGTTTATGACGTATGTGACGTTTACACCTTTCTGACAGTCGTATACCTACAAAATCATGTCGTGGACTATCCCTGGATATCATGAAGGAACAAGAAGAGCAATTCAGCGTCCACGCACATTTGTGAGCATTTATGCACCTGTGTTTCTATGTTCTGCATTTTCATTATACCATTCCCTATTAAACATCGACGAAACGTCCCTACGGTATTGCAAATAGGTAATCCAGTTGCTGAGCAAAAATGTTAAAAAAAAAATGGGCAGGATTTTTAAGGCACTGGATGCACTTTTTTCGGGTAGGTTTGCTCGTATTTTTCCCTATTCAATTAGTACAACCTTGCTTCAGACACAAATGAGATATTCCGTACGGTATACCGAGATATAACTGTGTTAATATGTAGAAAAAGTGATCAAAATCCATATTGAGCAAAAAAATTCGTATGGCCATTAATTTATTAATTGAGCCAACATGACTAAGCGAATGATGCAGAAGTCTTTATTTTTAGGGCTACTTTCACGTCCAATTCTCAGAATTGAGTCCCAAGCAAATGATCTGAAAAATGCTGTACTGTGTAATGGATATTTTCCGAAGAGGTGATATTATTAAAAGCAGGAACAACTTTTATTAGGATAGTTTATTCTGGACTTTTCTAAATGATTGACAAGATTGACCAAGACTATGTGTATATGTCACAAGGAGAAAGTCTTTAAAAATAGTTATTAATAATCAGTTTTATTCCAATAGTATAGAAGTTATTGAGAATCAATATTTCACTAAATTTTAACCCTTTTTTGGGTGGTACCAGAAGAAGTGAACCAGAATGGTCCATTTTCGAACTAAGACTGAGATAGAAAAATTATTATTAAATTATACCAATTTTGAATCGTTTACTCCTTACTAGACTTATCGTGCGCACCAGCCAGTCAGACGGATAGAAGGATATATAGCACAAATGACTTAAAATGTCCTAGAACTGATTTGCTAAGATAATTCTTAGGGTCTTAGTTAACCTCTTTTATGTGTTACACTTTTGGCCCGTATAAAATAATATACGTATACCCTCCTACACAAAAGTGGGGGTATAATGAACTTCGATTATATGATATCAAAATGTACCGCATTTGCCCATATTAATTTGCGGACACAGTCCTTGTTGCATTTTTTCAATAGTTTAAATAATGCACACCTTGCAGTCTCTTCTTGAAGTTTGTCTACAAAGGACAAGAATAATTCTGGTGGTTTTCATCGCCTCCATTTATATTTTGCTACAGCTGTGAAACAAAAACGTAAAAAAGAAAGTGCAGATCTCACTGTTTTCGCATGAAAACTGCAAAAGTTTCCTGGTATTCCCACGGCATTTGTTTTTTTTTTTTCTATAAAAAGCTGAATGTGGGTGGACGTGCAGAGCTATGCTACAGACATAAGTGTGCAAAATTTACATCCGAAAAAAACTTACCGGTAAAACTCGTGGTTTGTAATGCAAATTTCTCATTTCCTGAAAATGATGTGAATAATAGTCATCACGATTAAGTTCACGCAGTTCCTCGGAACCACGAAAATGCCGCGTCAGAATGCGTACACCGCGCAGATGGGTGTGCAACTGTGAGCCAAACACAACGATGCCCGAAGGTGGAAGTGCCTAAATAGGAGAGGAAGAAGAATACAAAATACATAGATTGTTATTGAATTAATGCATAAATTATGTACGCATAATAATTTGTCATAATTTATTTTTGTGTTGTTGTTAAATAAATTGGTATTCCCAACTGACAATATGCTCAATTATATATACAATAAATTTATTAATATATCTACAACGAATTTTTATATAGAGACGTAGTAATGTTTCTCGATTGGAGGGATTAACACTGACGGCAAAAGCTTAACAAGTTAAAATGATAGAAAACAATCGAAATTCTGTTAAAAAAATGGTATTACTGATTGGTAAAATTCCTTGAGTTGAAGAATGATGTAATACTAGTTAAAAACTTTCGAGAGAGATAATTCAAGTTTATAGTTCGAATGTTGTAACGAGAGTAAGTCGACGTTTTAGTTTTCTAGTTTACAAGAGTGAGCAAGTACAACTTAACGTAACCTCTAACCTGTGGATGTAGACGTTTAGCAGTGTTCGGAAAAAGGTTTCACATGAACACTGATGAATGTACCGACACCGCCGTATCAACGAATTTAGCAATAATTATTATAATTTTTGGTTGAAAGTGTCGGGACAGACATGTATCGCTTTTAACTGATTAAACAGCAGAAACAATGTGGGATACAATAGTAAGAGTATTGAGCGGTAACGATATACCGTTAAAAATATGTTAGGCTTTGCAGCTGACACTTGTATTATAAACATAGTTTTAAGTTCTAAATTTTCTTCTATGCTAACTGTATAATACCCTGCACCACTCTCGTAATATTGAATAACCCTGAAATATAAATTTTGTAATTCATGTATAAATTGTTTATTCTAAATTTCAAAACGATTGGATGTAAAATACAGCTTCTATAGAACTAAAGGGCCAAATCGGACGAAACATATATATTGGAGCTATAGTTAAATCTTAAACGATTTTCTTCAAATTCGGTAGTGTTGGTTCATGGATCAAGAAACTCTACCATTCCAAATTTCAAAATGATTGGATGTAAAATACAGCTTCTACAGGACAAAAGAGTAAAATTAGACGAAACATATATATGGGAGCTATAGCTAAATCTTAACCGATTTTCTTCAAATTCGGCAATGTTGGTCCATGGATCAAGAAATTATACCATTCTAAATTTCAAAACGATTGGATGTAAAATACAGTTTCTACTGGACTAATGAGCCAAATCGGATGAAACATATATATGGGAGCTATAGCTAAATCTAAACAGATTTTCTTCAGATTCGGCAATGTTAGTCCATGGATCAAGAAACTCTACCATTCTAAATATCAAAACGATTGGATGTAAACCACAGCAGCTATAGGAATAAAGGGTCAAATCGGACGAAATATATATATGGGAGCTATATCTAAATATTAACCGATTTTCTTCAAATTCGGCAATGTTGGTTCATGGATCAAGAAATTCTAAATTTCAAAACGATTGGATGTAAAATACAGTTTCTACAGGACTAAAGAGCAAAATCGGACGAAACATATATATGGGAGCTATAGCTAAATCTTAACCGATTTTCTTCAAATTCGGTAGTGTTGGTTCGAAAATCAAGCAACTCTACCATTCTAAATTTCAAAGCGATTGGATGTAAAATACAGCTTCTATAGGACTAAAGGGCCAAATCGGACGAAAGATATATATGGGAGCTATATCTAAATCTGAACCGATTTCAACCAAATTCAATGGATCTTTACAGCTGCGAAATACTCTAAACTGAAAATTTTCAGAACGATCGGAGTGAAATTGCGTCCTGTAGTCGACGAACAACTATACATGGAGAGACGGACGGACAGACATGGTTAAAGCAACTCAGCTAGTGATTCTGAGTCGATCGGTATACTTTAAGGTCTAGCTGTGTTATTTTCAGGTGTTACATACATCTGCCGTGAAACAAACTTATAATACCCTGTACCACAGTGTGGTGTAGGGTATAAAAAGAACTATTCGCAACCAAATGGTACTAAATTTTTATTTTATTAAGAAACAATACAAACGTAAAGTTATAAAATAAAGCACATAAATCACATATTTTGCATTCAATTCAAATTTCATTACAACAAGTAAGAAAGTTTCAATCGGGTAAACCGCCTAAGGAATTCCCTCAATTTGTGAGTAATGCAATATGGAATATTATACGATTTATTCTGTCGATTTGTGTGGGAGATACCCGAAGGGGTTTAACAAATACAGCTATGTATTTTAAACAGAACCGTAAATACTTAAATTACATTTCACTGTACCTAATTATAAGCGTTTATGTACACTGTTATATTAACGTTATAAGCTATTCAATTTTGGTATGATTGGCAATTTTGTGTGGGAGGTACAAAAGGGGGCGTGGTGTAAACTGTTAACATTTTGTGCAAAATGGTATTTTTGTGTGGGAGGTACCAAAAGGGGAGTGGCAATAACGCCCATTTTTCACTGGACTGTAGGTACTGTAAAAGCACTATACTGGACATAATTTTAAGTATTTTTAAGAACTGGTATAAATGTTAAAAGCTATAAGTGTAAGTAATTCCACCCATTTTTCTAGAGGTGATAGGAAATAATAAACTAATACCATGTGTGCAATTTTAGAAGATTCGAATAAGTAGTATAGAAGTTATTAACGAATCAATATTTCACTAAATGTTAACCATTTGTGGGTGAGGTACTAGAAGGAGTGGACCAATATGACCCATCTTCGAACTTAGCCGGAGATGGAAAATATTATCGCATACCAAATTTGAAGTTAATCGGTTAATCCTTTCGAGAGCTATCGTGCGCACCAGCCAGCAGACAGACAGACAGACGAATGGGCGGACATTGCTCATTTGACTTAAAATGAGCCAAAACGGATATCTGGCGAATATACTTAGGGTCTTAGTTCACTCCTTCGATGTGTTACACTTTTGGTCCGTAGAAAACCATATATACCCTCGTATCACTGAGGTGAGGCTATAAATAGGAAGCAAACAATAAAAAGTATAAAAATATTTGAAGATATTCACTGAGGAACGGAAATTCAAATTATTATTAATTTATGAGATCATTAGATATATTGTAATTATAAAAATGCATATTAAAAGACCTTAAGAAGTCATTTGTTTTTATTAGGTTTGAAACCGTTTCAGCATTAAGGCGATTTCTAGTTTTGCTCTTTATTATATTCTGCACAGAAAATATTCTTTCAACATTTGCTGATGAATTTGTTACTGAGTGATTACCGGTAGCTATGCGCGAAATATCTGGGAACATTAACTCTCCGTTTTTAATATAGGATGATCCATTACGAGGTTCCCTACTTTTTTAAAGAAAACCTGTAAGGAAACACAGAAAGTCGGGCGGGGCCAACTATATAATACCCTACACCTACCTACCAATGCGAAAATGGGCATTGTGATAAGAATTTGGCAGTGTTCATAAAGGTAATAAGCAAACTCTCTCTGCCGATTTTCGTACTGATCGGATATAAAACACGGTTTCTACAGTGCTTACATGTCAAATCGGGTGTAACATATATATTGGGACTATGTTTAAATCTGAACCGATTTTCCCCGAATTTGGCAGTGTTAATACATGTAATAAGAAAACTCTCTCTGTTAAATTTCGTACTGAGCGGATATAAAACACGATTTCTACAGCGCTTAAATGTTAAATCGGGTGGAACATATATATAGGGGCTATATCTAAATCTGAACCGATTTTCCCCGAATTGCGCAGTGTTTTTTCATGTAATAAGAGAACTTTCTCTGTCGAATTTCGTACAGGTCGGATGTAAAATACGGTTTCTTCAGCGCTTTCATGTCAAATCGGGTGAAACATATATATGGGGACTATATCTAAATCTGAACCGATTTTCCCCGAATTTGGCAGTGTTTATTCATGTAATAAGAGAACTCTCTCTGCCAAATTTCGTACTGATCTGATTTAAAATACAGTACCTACAGCGCTTACATGTCAAATCGGGTGAAACATATATATGGGGGCTATATCTAAATCTGAACGGATTTTCTCCGAATTTGGTAGTGTTCATTCACGTAATAATAAAACTCTCTCTCTGCCGAATTTCATAAAGATCGGATGTAAAATGTGGCTTCTAAAGCGCTTTCATGTCAAATCGGGTGAAACATATATATGGGGACTATATCCAAATCTGAACCGATTTTAACCAATTTCAATAGGGATCGTCCTTGGGCCAAAAAAGACCACTATGCTAAATTTCATCACAATCGGACCATATATACGACCTGCACTTTGATTACATGGACAGACAGACGGACAGACGGACATGGCTAAACCGACTCAGAAAGTGATTCTGAGTCGATCGGTATAATAAACAATGGGTCTATCTCTTCTCCTTTTAGGTGTTACAAACAAATGCACAAACTCATAATACCCTGTACCACAGTGTGGTGTAGGGTATAAAAACGCAGAAAATTCAAATTGAATGGGGAATGTTTGTTATCATTCTTTGGCATTTATTTTTTGAAGATTATGTCTATCAAATGTTGGCCGCGGCAACGTCTCAGATGGTCCATCCACTGAGTCCAATTTTCGATGACTCGTTCGAGCATTTCGACTGGTAACTGGCGAATGACACGCGTGATGTTTTGCTCCAAGGCCTGAATCGAAGCGGGTTTGTCCGCATAAACTTTAGATTTTACATATCCCCACAGGAAAAAGTCTAACGGTGTGATATCACACGATCTTGGTGGCCAATCGACCGGCCCAAAACGTGAAATTATCTGCTCAACGAAGTGTTCTCTCAATAAATCCATTGATTGATGCGATGTGTTGGAAGTGGCGCCGTCTTGTTAAAACCAAATGTCACCGAGATCACGAGCTTCAATTTCAGGCATCAAATAGTCGGTTATCATGGCACGATAACGGTCGCCATTGACGATTACGTTCTCACCGGCATCATTTTTGAAGAAATATGGACCGATGATTCCGGTAAGTCGGATCGGGAAACGATGGCAAACAATGGCAAAAAGATAGCTCTTAACGAGAGCTAAAATATTGCCCATGGGTGTCAAGGTCGTGGGTCGACAATTGGCGAACGATTATTTTGATAATAAAACTGAATAATTTGTAAACGTTGTTCAGGCGTAAGTCTTTCCATGATGAAATGCCAAACAAAAATAACATGACAGCATGACACGACTCTCACGTGATCTGTTAAAAAAGACTATTGAAAAAAGTATCTCTACTTATATCACCCGTTACTACTACATAACCTCTGTCCAAAATCTGCCAACAGTATAGAGTGCAAAGCATGAATTCTAGGATCCTCAGATGACATTTCTGAATTTATATTATTCACAATTTTTAAAAAGTATACAAAAAAAAAATATATCATTTCTGGATCTAAAAACAAAGACAAAATAAATTGAATTTTTCTTTTTTTTTTTGTCAATTAATCTAAAAAAGTACTTAAGAGGTCCACACTGCTCTAAAAATACACAACCTCCTGTCGCGAAAGCCACCTAGTTGAAACATATTTAAAAATGACATGAGTAGCGGTTCCAAAGTACTCCTTAAATTTAATTAAGTTTTTTCTTCGATTGGTGCTGTTGCAAAAATAGTAATTAATTATACCCTACACCATACTGTGGTACAGGGTATTATAAGTTTAATTCACGGCAGATGTTTGTAACACCTGAAAATAACACAATGGACCCATCCACCTTAAAGTATACCGATCGACTCAGAATCACTAGCTGAGTCGATTTAGCCACGTCTGTCCGTCCGTCCGTCTGTCCATGTAAAGTTGTTCGTCGACTACAGGTCGCAATTTCACTCCGATCGTTCTGAAGTTTTGCAGTTTAGAGTATTTCGTTTTTATACCCTACTGTGGTACAGGGTATTATTTAAGTATAAAATGTGGTACAGGGTCATATTTAAGTATAAAATGTCCCAAAAGTGAATTTATGTAAACAATTTATACATAAATTGCAAAATTTATATTTCAGAGTTATTCAATATTACGAGAGTGGTGTAGGGTATTATATAGTCGGCCCCGCCCGACTTTAGCCTCTCCTTACTGGGTTTCATATAAAGTTAGTGCCATATCACCACAGCTTGGATTAATTGATTGAGTTAATATGCTGTACTCGTTGTTTATGCCATTCTCCACGGTGAGTATACTGATCGAATCAGAATCCGTGCATCTGACTGGAGCGAACGATAACCCTCGAAACTATAGTTTACAGAGATTAAACAGAGATTCGTCATGGCGACGAACAAATTCATAGATAGGATTATCCGTACGTTAGCTGACTTTTGACGAATGACGAAGCTTTTTCTATCAGTGCACGTTGAACTCCAAAGGGGATTTGGGGCCCTGATTTAATAATAATGGATATTTCCCTGTTACGGGAATTGCCCGAGCGCCAAGTTTCCACGGAATTTTGAACACCAAATACAAAACTCGAGATTTCGTAGCAAAGTTTCTATATTTAAGTATTAAAATTCCTATTAAAAAACAAAGAAATTATACATTTATAAATGAATACACAATTACTTATTATACTAACTTTTTGGTATGAAAACAAAGCGCAAATTATTTAGAGATTAGAATTTAAAATTACAGGATCTTTATATGATCTTTGTTAATACAAAGATATACAAGTTGTAACCACAAATCGACTATTCTTATTACTCCAGAAAAGGCGCTAGCATTCGCTTGAGTTTACTTTTATCTTTTTTTTACATTAATTGACGAAAACAAAAATACAACAAATCGATAAATAAATAAATCGATAAATTCATATTAGACAGTGGCGTTAACACCCCCCCACAGTATGGCAAGAAGTTCCTTCGATGCCCTACTCCGTATCTTGAGCCACGTCGAGAACAGCCAACTTTGCAACAGGTCTATTGAGTAATCCGCAGCTCGTCAATATCGTGGCACTACGAACTTGACCATCAGCAGCAACTGTAGTTTCCACAACCTTTCCTCTTGGCCACACATTACGTGGACTACAAGGGTCAACCACAACCACCAAATCGCCCACCTTTAATGGCTTAGACTTTTCGAACCACTTTGATCTACAAGTGAGGGTAGGTAAATACTCCGCTATCCACCTTTTCCAAAACTGCTGTGCGTAGCGTTGAGAACATAACCAACTACTTTTCAGAACAAGTCCACTATCATTGTACTCAGCTAGCGGCTTCATTCCGTTTGAACTCCCAAGCAGCAGATGATTTGGAGTAAGTGCCTCCTGATTTTCATCCTCTATTGGCACATAGGTTAATGGCCTAGAATTTATAATATTCTCTACTTCAGCCATCATACCCCTGAGAGTTTCATCGTTGGGAGATCTTGTAGGCATTACCTTGTATAGAACTGATTTAATCGACCGTACCATTCGCTCCCATACTCCGCCCATGTGGGGTGCGGAAGGTGGATTGAAATTCCACTTAGTAGTTGCAGTAGTGAAGTGGTGAACAAATTCATTAGAGTCCATTTGCCTTATAGCTTCACGTAATTCGCGTTCTGAACCAACGAAGTTCGTCCCGTTATCGCTAAAAAATTCTCTTGGGGTTCCACGCCTGGCGATAAAATTTCGAATTGCTAAGATACATGAACTGGTATTTAATGAATGAACGATTTCAACGTGGACGGCTCTTATCGTTAGACATGTAAATAAGGCTCCATATCTCTTTTCTCGGTGTCGATTTACCGTTACTAAAATCGGGCCAAAAAAATCTAGACCCGTAAATGTAAATGGTGCTACGAATGCAGATAATCGAGCTCTAGGAAGTTTTGCCATCTGTGGATATATCGGTACAACTTTTTTCACCATACACATTTGACATTTGCGAACTATTTTCTTAAAAGATGTCCTAAGTCGAGGTATGTAATATCTTTGACGAATTTCATTTATTGCAGTTTCGTGATTTCCATGATGATATTTATTATGAAAATGCAGTATTAAGAGCGCTGTCATGTAACCGTGTCTAGGCATAATAGCCGGGTATTTCATTTCATCTGGAACACAAGCTTCATCAATTCTTCCATCAATGCGTAAAACTCCATCACTGTCCAAAAACGCAGTTAATTTATAAATTGTACTGCTTTTATTTACTTTTCCACCTTTCTCAAGTGTAAGTACTTCATCTAAATATGTCTCCCTCTGGCATTGTTTTACAAGAACAATCTCCGCTTTTTTCAACTCATCTTGGGATAAACAACTTTGGCCAACAATTTTATTACTTCTAATTTTGTTAATATAATGTATTACGTAAGCTACTGTTCTTAGAACTCTTCGCCATTGCGAAAAACGTTCAATGTTTACCAAATGGTCGCTTTCTTCAATAAGCAGTACATGTTGTCTCAGCTCATAGTCTGTATTGGTATCGACTTCATTCCCTGTAGGCCATGTACTCTGTGGTTGCATCAAAAATGCGGGGCCACTGAACCAGCGACTATTGTTAGTTAAATCCGGGCCACCTTTCGGCCATTTTGTAGCTTCGTCTGCTACGTTTAGTTTTCCAGAAAGCCATCTCCATTCATTTATCTCAGTGTTATCTAGTATCTCACTAACCCGGAATGCAACGAATTGATGGTATCTTCTATGGTCTGATTTTATCCAACTAATAACTGTTTTAGAATCTGACCAAAACAACTTTTGACAGATTTTAATTGTTGTACTACTAGCAATATTGTTTGCAAAACGAGACGCTATCAGTGCAGCCATTAGTTCTAAACGAGGAATCGACGTTATCCTTAAAGGCGCTACTCTTGTTTTAGAACCAATTAGGGAAACCACAACATTACTGCCGTCGGAAATTCTAAAATATGACACAGCAGCATAGCCGTTTTCACTGGCATCAGCAAATGTATGTAATTGGACATCTAAATTATCGTAAGAAACAAAAGTTTGAAGGTAACACCGAGGTATCTTAATATTCTGAATATCGGGCAAAAAGGACAACCATTTGGTCCACTTCCACATTTGAGGCGGGTGTATTTCTTCATCCCACCCTACTCCACTTCTCCACACTTCTTGCAAAACCATCTTTAAATACATCAAGTAATGACCAATAAGCCCCAAAGGATCATAAACAGTCATTAACATTGTTAACAATTTCCGTTTTGTAGGTATTTTATTTGCAAGAAATATATCACTCTCAAGTATATAGGATGAAAGTTTAAAAGTAATTGAATCTTCGCTAGATTTCCAAAAAACTCCGAGGACCTTATTAGCATCCATCTCACTGCCTAAGTTAAGGTCCTTTTGTTGGTGGTTATTATTATTATCTAATTTGACTAAAACATCGTTATTATTACATAGCCAATTTCGTATATTAAAACCAGCTTTACTGTGAATATGCTTAACTTCTGTAGCTAGGTTAATTGCTTCATCAGCGGTGTCTACAGAGTCTAAGAAATCATCAACGTAATGATTTTGATGTATGGCTGCTGCCGCAGCAGGATATTGTTGTTCATATTTGGAAGCATTCATATTTTTAACAAATTGTGAAATACATGGTGCACACGAGGCACCAAATATCATTACATTCATTATATAAATATCTGGTTCCTTACAGTTGTCATCATTACGCCATAAAAAACGCTGGGCATTGCGATCTTCCTCTCTGATATATATCTGATGAAACATCTGTTCGATATCTGCGCTCATGGCAACAGCCTTTTGCCGAAAACGAAAGAGAATTGAAGGCAATGAAGATAGTAAATCGGGACCTTTTATTAGCATTGAATTAAGCGATACCCCATTAGACTTTGCAGCAGCATCCCACACAATTCTGGACTTCCCAGGTTTGTTTCTGTTAAAAACAGGGAAAATTGGCAAATACCAAACTTTTGGCGTTGTAATTATGTCCTGATTATTGACTTTTGTTATATATCCCCTTTTGAGGTATTCTGAGATAGTGTTATTAAGAATATCTTTGAGATTTGTATCAGATTTTAGCCTTTTCTCTAGGCACAATAATCTTTTTTTTGCCATGTGATAACTACTCGGAAATTCAACGTTTTCATTTCGCCATAATAACGAAGTTTCATAATGACCATCTGAACGCTGTTGAGTGTATTGTTTTAAAATTGAAATGGCCCTTTCATCATCTTTACTCAACATAATTGTTTTATTATTTATACCGGATGTTTCCAAACAGTAGAATCGTTTAACTAAGTTATCAAGCCTTTTGTCGTATTCCGCACTGCATTCGCATATGTGACAATGATGATACTCCACAGAAGAACTATTTTTTATAGAACCATATAATAGCCAGCCAAGACGAGTACATATTGCAACAGGTTCGTTAATCTTGCCTTCTTTGATACGCTTAGATACGCATAATCTGGAGTTATTCAATCCAATAAGAAGGCGAGGAGTTGCATCTATATAGTTTTCGATGGGAATACCTCTTAAATGTGGAAAATGTTTAACAAGTAACTCAATGTTTACTGTTTGTTTCGGAAGCGATAGGTGTTGTACTGTTCGAACATCAGCTGCAAATTTTTTCTGATTAGGTCCAGCCACAGTAACAGAAAGTCTTCTAGAATTAACTTCGTTGCGTTCAACGTTCCCCGTCCACTTAAGACATAAAGGTTCGGAAATACCTGTAAGATTGAGGTCATTAACAATATTTTCTTCAATCAAGCTCGTTGACGATCCTTCGTCTATAAAGGCAAATGTTTTCATGCATTTGTTTCCGTTACCATAAATTGTTATGGGAATAATTTTGAAGAAATTGTTTTGAATCGGTACACTGTGCGTATTGCAGCTGTGTGTTTGATTTACATTCTTATTGGATTCTGTTAAGGTTGACGCATTGCTTTTATTTGCTTCTTCGCTTATTTGTGTTTTATGAAGAAGATTATGATGTTTAAATTGACAGCCATCCTTTCCACATACATTATTGCTATTGCATGTGCCAAAATGTTTTCGAAGACATTGTTTACATAATTTACAGTCTCTTACTATATCCCATCTCTTTGCTCGGTCAGCTGTTTTAAATATTTGACAATTTGCAACGTTATTGCAGTCTCCGTCGCATACTATACATCTGTATCTATTTTGTTCGGCGTGAGTATGTACAAAAGCATTTCTCTGCTTACTTCGTGAGAGAGAGAGGGGATCTGCTGCAGAGCTGGAGTTGCCCTCAATGTTAACACTGCTTGCAGAAAGGCCAATGTCAAAGATCCAATTGGCAAACTCTGACAGATCTACTTTTTTGTTTTGTTTTGCTAAGTTCATTTTGTACGTGCCCCAATTTATTTGGAAATATGATGGTAATTTAGAAATTAGTTCCTGTAATAAAGATGAATTATTTAGTTCATCATATAGACCACAGGCTTCTATTGTTGCCTGGAGGCCTTTTACTTGTACAGCAAATGCGGTAATAGTGTCCAGTTTATTTGGATTAATTGGTGGTAACATTCGAATTTTTATTTTCAGTGAATGTAGAATTTTCTCCGGCTGTCCATACAGGAGTTTCAATGTGGAAATTGCAGTTGGGACGCAAGACGGATGAATTAAGATGTGTTGCACTGCTTGAAGAGCATCTCCGCGTAAGGCCTTCTGCAAACGAACCAAATTCTCAGCGTCTGTTAAGCCGCATACTGCTGTGGACCAGTCGTAGGTGGAGCTAAACAGAGGCCATTCCTCTGGGTTTCCAGTAAATGCCGGCAGATCCTTAGGTACTGTTTGTCTTGCGTTTATTTGCTGATGTGTAAGATTGGAATTGATGCTGTCTCGAGGTACTGATAAAAATGTTGGGGCGAAAGTGCCTTCATATTGTGGGAGATGGGAAGAATTTATATGTGATGCTGTTGAATTTATAAACGTAGCTGTATTATTGCGAGTTGAACTTAAAGAAACGTGTGGTGTTTCATTTGCCGAATTAGTTGGTAGAGAATCAACTGGTATGTTGGTGTTTTCTGATGCAGTTGTATGTATATTAGTACATGTAGCTGTTGTAAATATAGAGTTTTGATTTCCAGTAGACATTGTCGGGAAATTTACGTTTTGATTAGGCGGCATGGCAAAATATGTAGTTTCACATAACATTTGTTGACTAAGTGGTACTTCTTGGACAATGCTGTTCGGAACGACAGGTTGACTTGCTAGCCACTCATGTACGGAATTTTCAACGACCGAATTGACGTCATCGACTTCTGCTACAGTTTGTTCTAATATCTTGTATTTCTTTTTTAAAAATTCACGATCTCGCTCAATTGCAAGCTGTCTTTCCTCTTCAAGGCGTTGGAGTTCTAAGTTTTGTCTGCGAACGTGTGAATCTCTGGACGAGTTAGAGATGTTGCTGTGTCGAGTACGTACAGAATGTGGGGAATCTATCACCCGCATTTCTTGAGAACATGTTGTACAAGTAAATGTGTGTGGATTATTAGCAACTTTAGCGCATTCGACGTGGAATGTTTTATGACACTTCGTACACACTATGCGATGAGTACGTTAGCTGACTTTTGACGAATGACGAAGCTTTTTCTATCAGTGCACGTTGAACTCCAAAGGGGATTTGGGGCCCTGATTTAATAATAATGGATATTTCCCTGTTACGGGAATTGCCCGAGCGCCAAGTTTCCACGGAATTTTGAACACCAAATACAAAACTCGAGATTTCGTAGCAAAGTTTCTATATTTAAGTATTAAAATTCCTATTAAAAAACAAAGAAATTATACATTTATAAATGAATACACAATTACTTATTATACTAACTTTTTGGTATGAAAACAAAGCGCAAATTATTTAGAGATTAGAATTTAAAATTACAGGATCTTTATATGATCTTTGTTAATACAAAGATATACAAGTTGTAACCACAAATCGACTATTCTTATTACTCCAGAAAAGGCGCTAGCATTCGCTTGAGTTTACTTTTATCTTTTTTTTACATTAATTGACGAAAACAAAAATACAACAAATCGATAAATAAATAAATCGATAAATTCATATTAGACAGTGGCGTTAACACCCCCCCACAGTATGGCAAGAAGTTCCTTCGATGCCCTACTCCGTATCTTGAGCCACGTCGAGAACAGCCAACTTTGCAACAGGTCTATTGAGTAATCCGCAGCTCGTCAATATCGTGGCACTACGAACTTGACCATCAGCAGCAACTGTAGTTTCCACAACCTTTCCTCTTGGCCACACATTACGTGGACTACAAGGGTCAACCACAACCACCAAATCGCCCACCTTTAATGGCTTAGACTTTTCGAACCACTTTGATCTACAAGTGAGGGTAGGTAAATACTCCGCTATCCACCTTTTCCAAAACTGCTGTGCGTAGCGTTGAGAACATAACCAACTACTTTTCAGAACAAGTCCACTATCATTGTACTCAGCTAGCGGCTTCATTCCGTTTGAACTCCCAAGCAGCAGATGATTTGGAGTAAGTGCCTCCTGATTTTCATCCTCTATTGGCACATAGGTTAATGGCCTAGAATTTATAATATTCTCTACTTCAGCCATCATACCCCTGAGAGTTTCATCGTTGGGAGATCTTGTAGGCATTACCTTGTATAGAACTGATTTAATCGACCGTACCATTCGCTCCCATACTCCGCCCATGTGGGGTGCGGAAGGTGGATTGAAATTCCACTTAGTAGTTGCAGTAGTGAAGTGGTGAACAAATTCATTAGAGTCCATTTGCCTTATAGCTTCACGTAATTCGCGTTCTGAACCAACGAAGTTCGTCCCGTTATCGCTAAAAAATTCTCTTGGGGTTCCACGCCTGGCGATAAAATTTCGAATTGCTAAGATACATGAACTGGTATTTAATGAATGAACGATTTCAACGTGGACGGCTCTTATCGTTAGACATGTAAATAAGGCTCCATATCTCTTTTCTCGGTGTCGATTTACCGTTACTAAAATCGGGCCAAAAAAATCTAGACCCGTAAATGTAAATGGTGCTACGAATGCAGATAATCGAGCTCTAGGAAGTTTTGCCATCTGTGGATATATCGGTACAACTTTTTTCACCATACACATTTGACATTTGCGAACTATTTTCTTAAAAGATGTCCTAAGTCGAGGTATGTAATATCTTTGACGAATTTCATTTATTGCAGTTTCGTGATTTCCATGATGATATTTATTATGAAAATGCAGTATTAAGAGCGCTGTCATGTAACCGTGTCTAGGCATAATAGCCGGGTATTTCATTTCATCTGGAACACAAGCTTCATCAATTCTTCCATCAATGCGTAAAACTCCATCACTGTCCAAAAACGCAGTTAATTTATAAATTGTACTGCTTTTATTTACTTTTCCACCTTTCTCAAGTGTAAGTACTTCATCTAAATATGTCTCCCTCTGGCATTGTTTTACAAGAACAATCTCCGCTTTTTTCAACTCATCTTGGGATAAACAACTTTGGCCAACAATTTTATTACTTCTAATTTTGTTAATATAATGTATTACGTAAGCTACTGTTCTTAGAACTCTTCGCCATTGCGAAAAACGTTCAATGTTTACCAAATGGTCGCTTTCTTCAATAAGCAGTACATGTTGTCTCAGCTCATAGTCTGTATTGGTATCGACTTCATTCCCTGTAGGCCATGTACTCTGTGGTTGCATCAAAAATGCGGGGCCACTGAACCAGCGACTATTGTTAGTTAAATCCGGGCCACCTTTCGGCCATTTTGTAGCTTCGTCTGCTACGTTTAGTTTTCCAGAAAGCCATCTCCATTCATTTATCTCAGTGTTATCTAGTATCTCACTAACCCGGAATGCAACGAATTGATGGTATCTTCTATGGTCTGATTTTATCCAACTAATAACTGTTTTAGAATCTGACCAAAACAACTTTTGACAGATTTTAATTGTTGTACTACTAGCAATATTGTTTGCAAAACGAGACGCTATCAGTGCAGCCATTAGTTCTAAACGAGGAATCGACGTTATCCTTAAAGGCGCTACTCTTGTTTTAGAACCAATTAGGGAAACCACAACATTACTGCCGTCGGAAATTCTAAAATATGACACAGCAGCATAGCCGTTTTCACTGGCATCAGCAAATGTATGTAATTGGACATCTAAATTATCGTAAGAAACAAAAGTTTGAAGGTAACACCGAGGTATCTTAATATTCTGAATATCGGGCAAAAAGGACAACCATTTGGTCCACTTCCACATTTGAGGCGGGTGTATTTCTTCATCCCACCCTACTCCACTTCTCCACACTTCTTGCAAAACCATCTTTAAATACATCAAGTAATGACCAATAAGCCCCAAAGGATCATAAACAGTCATTAACATTGTTAACAATTTCCGTTTTGTAGGTATTTTATTTGCAAGAAATATATCACTCTCAAGTATATAGGATGAAAGTTTAAAAGTAATTGAATCTTCGCTAGATTTCCAAAAAACTCCGAGGACCTTATTAGCATCCATCTCACTGCCTAAGTTAAGGTCCTTTTGTTGGTGGTTATTATTATTATCTAATTTGACTAAAACATCGTTATTATTACATAGCCAATTTCGTATATTAAAACCAGCTTTACTGTGAATATGCTTAACTTCTGTAGCTAGGTTAATTGCTTCATCAGCGGTGTCTACAGAGTCTAAGAAATCATCAACGTAATGATTTTGATGTATGGCTGCTGCCGCAGCAGGATATTGTTGTTCATATTTGGAAGCATTCATATTTTTAACAAATTGTGAAATACATGGTGCACACGAGGCACCAAATATCATTACATTCATTATATAAATATCTGGTTCCTTACAGTTGTCATCATTACGCCATAAAAAACGCTGGGCATTGCGATCTTCCTCTCTGATATATATCTGATGAAACATCTGTTCGATATCTGCGCTCATGGCAACAGCCTTTTGCCGAAAACGAAAGAGAATTGAAGGCAATGAAGATAGTAAATCGGGACCTTTTATTAGCATTGAATTAAGCGATACCCCATTAGACTTTGCAGCAGCATCCCACACAATTCTGGACTTCCCAGGTTTGTTTCTGTTAAAAACAGGGAAAATTGGCAAATACCAAACTTTTGGCGTTGTAATTATGTCCTGATTATTGACTTTTGTTATATATCCCCTTTTGAGGTATTCTGAGATAGTGTTATTAAGAATATCTTTGAGATTTGTATCAGATTTTAGCCTTTTCTCTAGGCACAATAATCTTTTTTTTGCCATGTGATAACTACTCGGAAATTCAACGTTTTCATTTCGCCATAATAACGAAGTTTCATAATGACCATCTGAACGCTGTTGAGTGTATTGTTTTAAAATTGAAATGGCCCTTTCATCATCTTTACTCAACATAATTGTTTTATTATTTATACCGGATGTTTCCAAACAGTAGAATCGTTTAACTAAGTTATCAAGCCTTTTGTCGTATTCCGCACTGCATTCGCATATGTGACAATGATGATACTCCACAGAAGAACTATTTTTTATAGAACCATATAATAGCCAGCCAAGACGAGTACATATTGCAACAGGTTCGTTAATCTTGCCTTCTTTGATACGCTTAGATACGCATAATCTGGAGTTATTCAATCCAATAAGAAGGCGAGGAGTTGCATCTATATAGTTTTCGATGGGAATACCTCTTAAATGTGGAAAATGTTTAACAAGTAACTCAATGTTTACTGTTTGTTTCGGAAGCGATAGGTGTTGTACTGTTCGAACATCAGCTGCAAATTTTTTCTGATTAGGTCCAGCCACAGTAACAGAAAGTCTTCTAGAATTAACTTCGTTGCGTTCAACGTTCCCCGTCCACTTAAGACATAAAGGTTCGGAAATACCTGTAAGATTGAGGTCATTAACAATATTTTCTTCAATCAAGCTCGTTGACGATCCTTCGTCTATAAAGGCAAATGTTTTCATGCATTTGTTTCCGTTACCATAAATTGTTATGGGAATAATTTTGAAGAAATTGTTTTGAATCGGTACACTGTGCGTATTGCAGCTGTGTGTTTGATTTACATTCTTATTGGATTCTGTTAAGGTTGACGCATTGCTTTTATTTGCTTCTTCGCTTATTTGTGTTTTATGAAGAAGATTATGATGTTTAAATTGACAGCCATCCTTTCCACATACATTATTGCTATTGCATGTGCCAAAATGTTTTCGAAGACATTGTTTACATAATTTACAGTCTCTTACTATATCCCATCTCTTTGCTCGGTCAGCTGTTTTAAATATTTGACAATTTGCAACGTTATTGCAGTCTCCGTCGCATACTATACATCTGTATCTATTTTGTTCGGCGTGAGTATGTACAAAAGCATTTCTCTGCTTACTTCGTGAGAGAGAGAGGGGATCTGCTGCAGAGCTGGAGTTGCCCTCAATGTTAACACTGCTTGCAGAAAGGCCAATGTCAAAGATCCAATTGGCAAACTCTGACAGATCTACTTTTTTGTTTTGTTTTGCTAAGTTCATTTTGTACGTGCCCCAATTTATTTGGAAATATGATGGTAATTTAGAAATTAGTTCCTGTAATAAAGATGAATTATTTAGTTCATCATATAGACCACAGGCTTCTATTGTTGCCTGGAGGCCTTTTACTTGTACAGCAAATGCGGTAATAGTGTCCAGTTTATTTGGATTAATTGGTGGTAACATTCGAATTTTTATTTTCAGTGAATGTAGAATTTTCTCCGGCTGTCCATACAGGAGTTTCAATGTGGAAATTGCAGTTGGGACGCAAGACGGATGAATTAAGATGTGTTGCACTGCTTGAAGAGCATCTCCGCGTAAGGCCTTCTGCAAACGAACCAAATTCTCAGCGTCTGTTAAGCCGCATACTGCTGTGGACCAGTCGTAGGTGGAGCTAAACAGAGGCCATTCCTCTGGGTTTCCAGTAAATGCCGGCAGATCCTTAGGTACTGTTTGTCTTGCGTTTATTTGCTGATGTGTAAGATTGGAATTGATGCTGTCTCGAGGTACTGATAAAAATGTTGGGGCGAAAGTGCCTTCATATTGTGGGAGATGGGAAGAATTTATATGTGATGCTGTTGAATTTATAAACGTAGCTGTATTATTGCGAGTTGAACTTAAAGAAACGTGTGGTGTTTCATTTGCCGAATTAGTTGGTAGAGAATCAACTGGTATGTTGGTGTTTTCTGATGCAGTTGTATGTATATTAGTACATGTAGCTGTTGTAAATATAGAGTTTTGATTTCCAGTAGACATTGTCGGGAAATTTACGTTTTGATTAGGCGGCATGGCAAAATATGTAGTTTCACATAACATTTGTTGACTAAGTGGTACTTCTTGGACAATGCTGTTCGGAACGACAGGTTGACTTGCTAGCCACTCATGTACGGAATTTTCAACGACCGAATTGACGTCATCGACTTCTGCTACAGTTTGTTCTAATATCTTGTATTTCTTTTTTAAAAATTCACGATCTCGCTCAATTGCAAGCTGTCTTTCCTCTTCAAGGCGTTGGAGTTCTAAGTTTTGTCTGCGAACGTGTGAATCTCTGGACGAGTTAGAGATGTTGCTGTGTCGAGTACGTACAGAATGTGGGGAATCTATCACCCGCATTTCTTGAGAACATGTTGTACAAGTAAATGTGTGTGGATTATTAGCAACTTTAGCGCATTCGACGTGGAATGTTTTATGACACTTCGTACACACTATGCGATGAGTACCAGATGGTTTGTTACATGTCGTACAATTTGCCGAAAGTTGTGAGTTTGTGGCGTGATCATTGGGATGCGGTGGTGGTTGACCCTGAAAGGAAGAATTTTCCATTATATAGGACTTACTGTTAGTGCCAATAGGAAAGCCTTTTCGGTGGGGATAAGCTGAACGGCTGCCTGTAGACTTCACGCTGGATTCAGCTTATATTGAACTGTTGTTGTAGGGATAAACTGAACAGCTGCCTGTAGACTTCACACTGGATTGAGGTTATGTTGACCTGTTGGATGTTTTGCCAAATATTAGCCGAACAAAACAAAGTTTTTTTTTTAAACGAATAAACTCAACAAAAAGAATTTTAATTTTGTTACGGGAATTGCCCGAGCGCCAAGTTTCCACGGAATTTTGAACACCAAATACAAAACTCGAGATTTCGTAGCAAAGTTTCTATATTTAAGTATTAAAATTCCTATTAAAAAACAAAGAAATTATACATTTATAAATGAATACACAATTACTTATTATACTAACTTTTTGGTATGAAAACAAAGCGCAAATTATTTAGAGATTAGAATTTAAAATTACAGGATCTTTATATGATCTTTGTTAATACAAAGATATACAAGTTGTAACCACAAATCGACTATTCTTATTACTCCAGAAAAGGCGCTAGCATTCGCTTGAGTTTACTTTTATCTTTTTTTTACATTAATTGACGAAAACAAAAATACAACAAATCGATAAATAAATAAATCGATAAATTCATATTAGACAGTGGCGTTAACATTCCCTATATCCCATTTTAGGGAAATTTCGAAATTATTTTTGGAATTGTGAGATTGACTTTGGCAAATATAATGGGTCGATAATTACTTTCTATTTGTGATGTCAAGACCTACAAAACTATGGAATATGTCATTGAAATATATTTATTTTGTAATATTTTATGACTTTATTTCGCTTCTGTCAGCATTTCAAAATTTAATCTTTCATTTTTTTCCTGATCCTGTCCTAGCTTTTTGTTAATATCAATACAATATATACTCGAATTTCTCTCACATCATGTTTTCTGAATTGACAACAAAATTTTCTATACGATGTAAAAAAAAAATCGGGCAGATGTACCCACCCACTTATACTAATTATTATATTTTATTGCAAGATATACAGGAAATTAAAAAAAAGTATAACATACTCGTATTTATATTCGTCTTAAAGGGAACTTCCTGAAAAATGTTTTGGAGAAAAGAAAACCTTTACCATTTGCATATGTAGTAACGTGTAACATAGTAAACTACATAAGGAATTTTGAGACCGGCTTTTAGTAGATTTCGGGGAAAAACTAATAACTGCGTTTTTGGGGATTTTCGAATTTATTTTGGGATTAGTGGGATTTACCTTGGCAAATATAATAATGATTAAATTAGCCTGATTTGCGGTGCTACGATACACAAACTTCAAAAATTAGTTGAAATATAATAATTTTTAAATAATTTGTGGATTTATAAAATTTCCATCTGCATTTGAAAGCACTTTTTTATGTTTTTCCCTATCCTTTCCTACGAATCGATATATATTAGATATAACCGTATGACCGTAACCGTATACCGACTCCTTTCTCATTATCTTTTCTGGGTAGACAAAAAATTAGCTATTTGCTGAAAAATTTGTCATTAGTTATACCCACTGAGACAAAATATATGCCCATTTATATAGAGTGATTTTTTAAAAGCTTTTGGATTTGATTTAAAAATCGGACGTTGCCGACTATATGATACATCAATCTAGTAAGATTGGATAACAATGAAATATCCAAAAAAACAATGAAATATCATTCAATTAAAATTTGTTTATAAAATATACATTTTGGTACATCTGCCTCTGTAGCCAAATCGGACGAAATGTCTATGGGAGCTATAACAAAATCTGAACCGATTTTTTTCAAATTCGGCAATGTTGGTCCATGTATCATGAAACTCTACCATGCTAAATTTGAAACGATTGGATGTAAACTACAGCTTCTATAGGGCTAAATCTGACGAAACATGTACATATGTACATGTCAAATCGTGTGTAATATATATATGGGGGCTATATCTAAATCTGAACCGATTTTCTCCGAATTTGGCAGTATTCCTTCGAGTAATAAGAAACCTCTTTCTGCCGAATCGGATATAAAATACAGTTTCTACAGCGCTTACATGTCAAATCGGGGGTAACATATATATAACTATATGGCAGTATTCCTTCATGTAATAAGGAACCTCTTTCTGTCGAATTTCGTACTGATCGAATATAGATTACAAGAATACATACACCAACAGACAGATGGACAGACAGACAGACGGACAGACAGACGGACATAGCTAAATCAACTCAGAAAGTGATTCAAAGTCGATCGGTATAATAAACGATGGCTTTATTTTTTCTCTTTTTGGGTGTTGCAAACAAATGCACAAAGTTATAATACCCTGTACCACAGTGTGGTGTAGGGTATAAAAATAACGGTACTCTTGAACAATTAGATCCTACCAATTTATGTATAAAATGAAATCATTATATATTTATAAATATACATAAAGCTAAAATTAATTAGAAGAGTATGTTGTATATATTGTAAATAGTCTGTAAGGATATATAATATATATAATATATAAAATATATAATATATAAAATATAATATCTATATATATAAAAATGGTGTGAAAAATGTATAGTAATTCATCAATTGAGAACGGCTGGACCGATTTGGCTCAATTTTTTTTCAGTTGTTCGTATGTGCCTGGAGAAGGTTTTTACGAAAGAAAATTTTGGGAAAACCCTCCGGAAAAGTCGGAAAATTGGGAAAATCGAAAATTGCTATTTCTTGCGAGATTCCTACTGTTCCTACCTACTGCTCTCATCAATTGAGAACGGCTGGAACGATTTGGCTCAATTTTTTTTTAGTTGTTCGTATTTGCCTGGAGAAGGTTTTTACGAAAGAAAATTTTGGGAAAACCCTCCGGAAAAGTCGAAAAATTGGGAAAATCGAAAATTGCTATTTCTTGCGAGATTCCTACTGTTCCTATCTACTGCTCTCTTTTTCAATCCAAATTTTTTTATTAATTTTCTATTAAACAAAAAAGTTTTCTATTAAACAAATGTACGAGTATGTGCTATTTTTCTTGCTGCAATTCATTCGAGTTTTGCGTATTGTTACACTGATTTCGCGTATCACATCGGCAAACGGTACAAGCTTTACGATCAATTAAAATTCAACGCGATATTTATCAATTCGAACATTTTTTCAGATAATAAGTTTGAGTATAAGAGGTAAGGTTATCTTATTGGATTGCGGGCATTGCAAAATCATAATTTCGGATGAATGCACGATGGCGCATAAACGAGCTCTGGAGACAGTTGACCGAACGATGAAGGATTTACGACGTGATTTGAGACAATTTGGTGAGTCTATGATATTGCTCTACAGAGATTTTCGTCAAACGCTTCCCGTCATCCCGAAATCTACTGCCGATGAAATTAATGCATGCCTGAAATCGTGGTCTTTGTGGCGGAATGTCAAGAAGTTGAAATTGACCACGAACATGAGAGTCGCGCTGCAGAACGACTCATCGGCTCTTGAATTCTCGAAACAACTGTTGGCGCTTGGCAATGGCCAAATTACTTTTGATGTTTCCACTGCATTGATATTGTTCCCGGCAAATTTTTACGAGTTCACATCGTCGAACGAGGAACTCATCAAAAAAGTGTTTCCAAATCTCGATTAGATTAGCGAACGGGCAATATTAGCAGCGAAGAATAAGGACGTCAATAGCATGAATTTTATTATTCAAAGTAAAATCGATCTCGCTTGATGTGCCAGGAGCTCCGCCGCATAATTTACAGCTGAAGGTGGAATCGATCATAATCATGTTGCGGAATCTGAATCATCCGAAATTGTGCATAGTTCGCGGTTGTCCATTATGAAACTGATGGACATTGTCAGGCGACGATCATCAAGGGAAAATTCAAAGGAGAGGAAGTCCTTATCCCACGAATTCCGATTATTCCAACTGATCTTTCATTCCAATTCAAGCGGATTCAGTTCCCTGTACGATTGGCTTTTGCGATGACAATCAATAAATCTCAAGACCAATCGTAGGAAGTCTGTGGAATTAATCTCGAATTTCCCTGTTTTTCGCACGGTCATCTTTACGTTGCCTGTCTTCCGTCTTCGTTGGTTGTTGTTTATCACATCGCTCTCTACTGATTTCGATTCCTTTTAAACAAATTGCATTAAAATTTTAACTATCTGTGTTTTATTATCACTCTGGAGTTTATCTGAAGGCGTTAAATTGGGGCGAGTCGAAGTTCGCCGGGTCCGCTAGTATTAAATAAAACAAGAAAAATTTTACTTTTCGCAAGTTTATTTTTTATTTTATTTACGAGAATATATGTTCATATATAGGTATGTATAAAAAACACCTGAAAAGAAAAAAAACAAAAAGATTAGAAAATCTATACGAGTATATGGGGCAAAATTCCTCAAGTGTCCCAGGTAAAAATAAAAGTTGTCCGATTTGCCTGAAATTTTACTCGTTTATTGTCCAAGCATAGAAACTCGGAGAATGCTAATATTGGGTCAAACGATCAGCGATTGACCAAGTTATTGGACATTCAATTCAATCCATTTCTCCTCTCTTGCAACACGTCCACCATTTCGAAAAATCATTATTTTAGATTTTTCCAGATTCACCATCATGTTCCATTGTTTGCAGTACTTTTCTAGGTTCCATATCATATTTTGTAATACACAGATATCATCCGCTACTATTACAATGTCGTCGGCATACAAAAGAACTCGAATATTTAGTTCTTCTACCATGAGATCTCCTTCCAACCATTCGTGCAAATCATTTAAGTATAATGTGAATAGTAGAGGTGACAAAAGACATCCCTATCGTACGCCTGTGTACGTATTGAAATGATCCGATACGTCGTTTCCGGTCCACACCATAGATTTTGTGTTTTGGTAAACTTTTTAATAATATTTACAACTTTTGTTGATAATCCCAGCGCATGTAGTTTGTATACCATTAGATACCTTGAGATCATATCAAAAGCGGTAGAGAAATCTACAAAGAATGCGTACACTTTTTTCTTTTCCGCGAACTTGCAATGAACAATTGATGCCAGGTTGTAAATATTATCTACGGTGGAGTAGCCCGGTCTAAAACCAGCTTTTGCTTGGGATCTGCTGCATTGCTGAGTTGTATCTCCAAACCTCTCATATATGTTCCATTTTTCTATTTTTACATGTAAATTTATACGCCTTAACTGCATCTAGGTATATTGATTTGTCTTCCTGGGTATTGGTTTTCTGAACTTATTAAGACATTTGAACGTCTCTACCCTTGCCTTCTCGCATTGCCCGGTGTACCAGCTCGATCTACATTTCTTATTTGGGTAGCATGTGCCTGGCCTTGTTGAAGAGTTTTGTATAATTTTTACTAAATCATTTAAATTTTCTATGCCATTAATGTGTTTGGCTTCATTTAGGTTGTTATTTAATCTTTGAAGATACTTGTTTTTTTTTTGTCCGTCTTTCCATTGCAATTTCGGTGGCGGATTTAGTGGTTTAGAGGTTTCACCTATTTGTTCTATCTCTATTTCTATTCTTAGGGGCAAATGATCTGACCAAATCTTCTCTTCTATCTCGAATCTTCTGACCATACTTAGCGCATCATATGACACAGCCGCAATATCATTGACAGAACTTCCAACCGTGCTCAGATAGGTGAAATGTCCCTCTTCATCTCCCAAAGTTTTGACATTCAGTATCATTAAACCTTTATCATCACAAAATTCCATAAATTTTGTTCCCTTTGAATTTACAACATCATATTTCGATTTTCTAGATTCAGTTCCAGCCACAAACTCGCTTTCCAAACAATCTTCTAGATTTTGCTGTAATTTACCTATTCGAATGTTAATATCTCCTGCCAAAATTATTCGAGATTCCGTTGTTCTTGATACGATTTCGGTTATATTATTGAACTCATTTGTCCAATGTTCATGCCTTATGTATGCTGGGATTACTACGAAAGTGTTTGTTGGCGTCTGTATATGTGTAATATTTAAGTTATTATCTGTTCTAAATGTATGTTTAATTCCAATTTCTTGTAAATCTTTCTTAACACCGCAAACAATTCCGCCACTTGCTCTTCCGTATCTACTAGATCTTTCCGCATAATACCAACATAAATGAAAATCTTTGAAGTATTTGAACCATCCATCACTTTGATTTTCAATAACGTGTGTTTCGAGTCAAACACACGAAAGAATTCAGGGTATAAACATTTATTTTTGAGACCATGAACATTATAGGAAAGTATTTTTAATTGTTTCTTAAACATAAGACTATTTTCTGTTGTTATAATATTGTTCGTTTTTTTGTGCTTATATGTATATTCTAGTTTTTTGAGTGTAAAATTTTTTGTATAATATTGTACTTAATATTCAAATTGAATTCGTCTCCATATAGCTCTTGCATAATATTAAGTGCATCAGAAGTACCACATACCAAATTCTTCTCCATGTTCCACTTGAACCATTTATTTCCAATTTGAATTCTATCATCACGGACTTTCACTTGGTGTTTCTTGCTGAACGCTAACAATTGCCTCCGTAATTGCAGCATAATTATCTTATCCAATCTTCTTTCTGCATTAAGATCGCGTTCAATATAGATGTGAGTGCCTTTATGGTTGCTAGTCTTTTTAAGGACGTCTTCTACATTGCTACTGCTATCAAATTCAACAAGTACCGCCGCCACCTCGTTCCTTTAATAAAGCGTCTTCACTGATTTGATGCTCGCTCTATTTTACATTTTTTGCACTTCTTGGCACAACTTCTGAATCTCCGATATATTGGTTTGCTGCAATTATAAACCTCTAATGACCAAGTTTTTCCCTTTAATATTGGTTTCTATATCCGTGAGTCGCCTCTTGAGCATGTTATTCTCCACCTTCATTAATTCCATTTCGTGTATCAGACCATCGTTTAATGTTTTCAAATTGTTGACCTCTTCACTGAGAGTTGATATTCTTCCCAAAATCTCCTCATTACATTCTTTTATTATTGCCTTTAGGTTGGCAACACTTATATCAGACACTTTTTGCTGTTCACTACTCATTTTAAAGACTTTTGAATTGCTTTTAATGTCCCCTTTCCTTTTTTCAGCTTGTTTATCTTGTATACTCGTATATGTGACTTCCGAACACTGTATCGTTTTTAATTGTGTAATATATAATATTTAATATATAATATATAATATATAATATATAATATATAATATATAATATATAATATATAATATATAATATATAATATATAATATATAATATATAATATATAATATATAATATATAATATATAATATATAATATATAACATGTAATATATAATATATAATATATAATATATAATATAAAAACCAGTAAGGAAAGTCGGGCGAAAGTCCCTAATAATGCGATAAGGGTCATGCGATAATAATTTGGAAGAATTGGTAAATGGGTAGGACCATATTATCTAATTCTGAACCGATAATCGCTAAATTAAGCAATATTCGTTCCTAAAGTGTGAAACATCTTTCTGGGAAATTTCAATGATCGGAAGTAAAGTACAACTTCTATAGCGCTTTTATACCAAATAAGGAGGAACATATATATAAAGGTTATATATAAATCTGCACCGATTTTTTCTGAATACTCATTCATGTAAAATGACCTCTTTCTGTCGAATTTCGTACAGATCGGATATAAAATATAGTCTCTACAGCGCTTACATGTCAAATCGGGGGTAGTAATCCTTCATGTAATAAGAAACCCCTTTCTGCCGAATTTCGCACTGATCGGATGTAAAATACAGTTTCTACAGCGCTTACATGTCAAATCGGGGGTTACATATATATGGGGGCTATATCTAAATCTGAGCCGAATGTAACCAAATTCAATAGGAATCTTCCTTGTGCAAAAAAAAAAGATATGTGTAAAGTGTCGTCGAGATCGGACCATAATTGCGACCTGTACTTTGATTACAAGAATGCATGCACACACAGACGGGCAGACTGACGGACCTAGCTAAATCAACTTAGAAAGAGATTCTAAGTCTATTTCTTCCCTTTTGGGTGTTATTCTATTTCTTCTCCTTTTGGGTGTTACAAACAAATGCTCAAAGTTATAATACCCTGTACCACAGTGTGGTGTAGGGTATAAAAAGAGGGAAAAAATACATAATTTGTTTGCTTTTATGTATTATGTTTATTTGTATTAAATTGATTTAGTTTAGTACGACCTTATTTTATAAAAAGATTTAAATTGTAGTTATTTCAATATCTAATGTGTTATTGATAATACATTGGGTTGTATTTTCCGGCGGAATGATATTGGGTCCCAGGAAAATACACCCCAATATTTTTATGAATATGAGCCCCAAAAAATTGCATATCAAACAACAAAAATTTTGTTTGGGGCTTAATTTCATTTCTTGTCTGCTTTTTGTGGCTTATTTTCATCTAATAATTTAGAAACAAGAGAGGCTACGGATAAAATATTTGCTCCACGTTTCCAACTTTGGATCCTGTCCTTAGGAGAAAGTCTTAAACAGAAGCCGAAGGCCGTAGGCCGACCGCACAGGAAAAAATTTGTAATTAGAAAATAGGTTTGTATACGTGTATTATTGCGTACTCCCCAGATTTACGAAGAGAAAATTTCTTAGTTTTTTGGGGTTTATTTTAATTTTATGCTGTTTTCTTGATTGGGGTGTAATTTCTTAAATCAGTTTTTGTAACGAAAATAGGCCCCCAAATTTGGGGCGCACTTTCATTTTCAATTTGGGGTGCATTTTCTTGGGGTCCAACTTCCGGCCGCCGTATTTTTCGATTTGCTTGCAAAGAAGTGGCCATTACGGACCCATACGAATTTCCACCCAGACTCTTTAGCCTTTGTCTTTGCCATCCATAAAAGGCGTGAGTTCGTCATTTATATATACATATCTGTTAATCTCTTGGCTTTTTCCACTTATGACGCTGCTGTCGATGCGATGTCCCTTTAGCTTTACATATTAGCGAACTCTATTAAGATTTTGTTGTTCTTTTTTATTCTGCTTGCGCTACATGTGAATCAGTCACATTTTTTATTTCAATGTTTTTGTTAAGATTGCGCTGTTCCAATTGCTGCACACGATGTTCCATATCATTTATTTGTTTGGTTTTTTGTTCATCTTTTTCTTGTAAATCTTTTGCTTGTATTGATAATTTATTTACATATTCATTAATTTGGTTAACACCATCCGTCATCACTTGAGAGTTTTTTTGAGCAGCTGCATCATTGCTTCAAAGCTTCTTTGCATATACATTTGCAAATCGACTATTGCTGCTTTTAGCTCACTCATTTCTGTTTGTTGTGTTACATATATTCCGATAACAGGTTCCTGAACCAAGAACTTTACTTGACAAATTTTAATAATATTGGGTCTGATTTATATGTAGCCTCTATATATATAGCTATATCCAGATTTTGCATCTTAGACTATATAATCCGCATTTTTACAGGCCTTTATACAAATTAGAAAATAGCAGATTTTTGAACCGAGAAACTTTGCCAAATTTGAAGAAAATCGCTGCAGATTTAGATATTGCCCCGGTATATACATATATCCCTATTTTGAATCAAAGCTCTATAAAATGTTTCAATTGTTTATAATATTTCTCCTTGCTTTGGGGTATCGTATAGTCGGCTCCGCCCGACTTAAGACCTTTCTTACTGGTTTTTATATAGCCTCAATATGCAGCATCTCTCCCTTATGATTTCTTAATGCCATGGAGACCACAAATTTCAACTGATCGGGCCGAATATTGGAAACACTTATACTTAGAAACCTTCACGGGAACAACGGTCGCCATAGGTCCATGTTTTGATATAGCTCCTATGAAAAGGTCCATCAGGTCCATTTAAATGTTTAACGCAACAAAAACCACCAATACTTATGAATATACGAAAATTGGTAATATCAGTTAATTTGTACCCCGAAACCATTCACGTGCGAAATGTGGCGGAGGGTATAAAAGATGCGGCATGGCCGAAGTTAACGCCCACTTTTCCTGCGAATTATTTTAAATTAACTTTTATACTCTACACCACACTGGGTCCAAAGTATTGTTATTAAAAGGATAAGAGATAGACCCATTGTTTATTATACCGATCGACCTGGAATCACTTCCAGAGTCGACTTTACCATTTCCGCTGTCTGTCCGTTTGTCCGTCTGTAGATGTAATTTGAAAAAATTATCAGTGCTTTTGATACACTTAGAGATAATACTAAATTTGAGGAAAGTCGGTTCAGATTTAGATATAGCTCTCATATATATGTTACAGACGATTTGACATGTAAACGCTGTAGAAACTGTATTTTTTATCCTATCAGTACGATAACACAGTGCGACAGTCCAAAAACCTCGATACTATTTTTCTTGTTTATATACCGATTTAGTTTTTATGAAACTTTAATAACTCCGTCAATTGAAAACGGATTTTTAAGAGACTGGTTGCATTTTTTTTCCTTATAAAATATACTAATTAATCGTACGGTTATCTCACAAAATAATTGGTTAAAACATTGCCTAATCTAGAAAATGAATGACAAAAATTAAAAAAATGTATTTGTAGGACAAATAAACCTATATTCATACGGCCTCAAATAAACAAAATATAAAGGGTCCGCCAAATAACCTTTTTTTTTTTTTTTAAACATCGCCCAAAACGTCGAGTGTAGCTTCGGCTGTTTGGCACGTAGCGCCGTCCTGTTGAAACCAAATGTTGCCAATATCCTCCAATTCCTCTTCATTGACTGTAACGGCCACTCCTTGCTCATTTTCGAAGAAAAATTGTCAATGGCCCAATTATACCTCGGGACCAAAATCCGCACCAAACAGTGACTCGTTTTGCGTGTATCGGCTTTTCAATGTATGCGTGCGGTTTTTCTGTGCCCCAAATGCGACAATTTTGCTTGTTTACATACCCGCCAAGATCAAAATGAGCATCATCTGAAAAGATGATTTTTTGGCAAAATCGGCATCTTCTGTAAGTCGATCGCAGGCCCACTTGTTCAAGCGTATACACACACAACTATATTCGTTCAGCGGAAGGATAAAACTAATTATCTGTCACATCAGACATGAGCTAAGTGTTACCGTTCACGAAATAAGCACTAGTTGAAAAAAACGTTAGATAGCGGACCCTTTACATCGTTCGAAGGGTATAATTCTCTTCCTCCCAAATTCTTTTAGAGATTGAAAATTGGTTGTTAACTAACAAAGTTATTTTTTTTTTTACCCGTAAATCCCGATTTTGGGTGTGTCCGGGGAATTCCAAAAAAAGATTAGTGTTTTACTCGACAAGACCTACCGAAAAAATAGTAGCGCGTCATTTGCTTCGCACTGTGTAATTGGCAGAAAGAGTTTTCTTATAACATGAATGAGCACTGCCAAATTCGGGAAAAATCAGTTCTAATTTAGATATAGGCTCCATATATATGTTCCCCCGATTTGGTACCAAAGCGTTATAGAAATTGTAGTTTACTTTCGATCATTGTAACATTTGGCAGAAAGAAGTTTCTTAATTTAAGAACTAATACTGCTTAAATTTCGGATAATCGGTTTAGATTTAGATATAGCCACATATATACTATGTTCCAGCCTATTTAGTATTTAAGCGCTTTGAAACTGTATTTTTGATCAAATTTTGTGAAAATCTGTTTAGATTATGTATAGTCACACATATTTGAGCCTTCCGATTTTTGATATATAAATGAATTTATTCTAATTTATTATGATCAACATCTTCAAATCCTCCATGGAATAAGCATTGATAAGAAGGGTGAGCTTAGTACTTTGTTAAATGAAACAAAAACAATTTTTCCAAATTATTATCGCAATACCCACTCTCGCATTGTTAGTGAGGTGTAGTGTATTATATATTCGACCTCGGCCGACTTTCTGTCTTTCCTTACTGTTTTGATGTAGCTCTTATTCTAAGGACTTCCTTGATTTGAATATTATATATAATTCCCCATTTTCTGTTTTATGCTGTGTAATTTCATCTGAAAATTCTTATAAGAGTATATATCATTGTATGTATAGGGTAATGACAAAGTAGGGACCGATATGGTTTAGTTTTGTTCGAACAAATTCTTGCGAAAAGAAATGCAAACTTTATAGTTTTCCTTTGGGGACAATAGGCGTGTTTTCGTTACACCATAAGTGCTTAATTTGTATGGGGAGCTAAGCACTTTTAAGCACTATTAGTTCCCGATGAAGTTTGGTGCTTGTGTTCATGTCTTAATCGAGTATGATGTTGCCAGATTGGGCACCCTATATTTAGCAATATGGCATGCCATTTTTGGAGAGATTTTATCAATTATTGTGAATTAACGGGAATAAGAAGAACAAAAATGGGAAATTATTTTAATATTTGCAAACAGAGTGTAAACAATTGAACATAGAATAGTAAATATATGTTTTATAAATACTTTTCACGAATTTTTTGTCTGTTTCGCACGTTCTTTCGTCGCAACTCATGACACCATTGCTACCAGATAGTGAAAATCCGCCACTTATTGCTTATGTGTTGGTTAGTGGAAGTCAGTTGTTTTCGTTGCAAAGTGCTAAACTAAAAGTGCTAGCTTGTAACGAAAACATGCCTAATATAAAACATATGTCTACTAAAATACAGTATAGGGAAAATTGTTGTGCAGTATATATTTTTCTGGTTAAAAAACACACAAACACTTCAAGGTTTAAATAATTCAAAAACCAGTAGCGTGTAAAAATGTGTGTGAGCAAAGTAATTTCGAAAATAAACACATGACTTGTTTCCACCACAGAATCATATACTACACTGAAAAATGTTGTATTAATATTAAAGTAAATGTCCACATCTTTTATGCTTAATGTAATAAAATAAATAGATAAATACTCGTATATTCCATTCTAAAACCTGCGGCTATTAATTAAATATTAAAAAACATTGTCTTTAATATACATATGAATAAAATGTAGTTTGTATATATGCAGTACTATTGTCCTGGAGGGCAAATCAATGCCAATAACGTTAACTTTTTTCAGTGTACTTTCCGTCTCTCACCTTTGAAAGTACATATTTACAAAGACCCAACAGAGCAACAACCACCTCAGGTTTGTAGCATATTAAAGCGTTGTACACACATTTGACCGCTTACTTACCAATTCTGTACACTCAGCAATGCAATAACCACTCAAAGGAAATGCCACTTGTCCAGGTGGTATGGCCATTTTGTCAGTATACTCCAGACCCAATTCCATGACGCCAGCATCGAACTGCCTCAGCTTGGATACCATCTTTATGCGCAGTCCCGAACTATCGACATGACCTATGAAGTGGGAAGAAAAATAAATCACAAAGAATAACAGATACGATCGAAAAATAAATGAAGAAAATGTCGCAAACGAAAACAAAATTAATGATGATGGCTTGTTTTCGTTGCGAACTTTGCCTTAATATAGACAGAAATACGGCAGGGATGTCGAAGACACACTCAGAGAAAAATAACTGTCAATAAGATATACTATATAAATATAAGATATAATAATAATATATATATAAAACTTTTAAGAGATTTCTAAACAAGTATAACTGTCGTTTAGACAGGCGGCCCACATTTTCCATCATACATCGCATTTAATACAGGAGAGGCTTAACCAATACGTAGATACTTCAAATTCATTGTACTGTCGAAAGTGTTTTCGTTTACTTGTATTAAAGTTATGAGTAGACATTAGTGATACGAGGCTATATATCATTTTCTACGGACCAAAAGTGTAACACATCGAAGGAGTGGCAATTTTAAGTCGAAGGAGCAATGTCCGTCCGTCTGCTGGCTGGTGCGCACGATAACTCTCGAAACCGATTGACTTCAAATTTGGTATGCGATAATTTTGTCTCTATCACCGGCTAAGTTCGAAATTGGGACATATTGGTCCACTCCTTCTAGTACCTCCCCCACAAAGGGTTAATATTTATTGATTTTTAATAACTTCAACACTTCTTATTCGAATCCTCCGAATATTAGTTTATTAGTCACTATCACCTAGAGAAAAATGGGCGAAGTTGCCGTTTGGGTCATTTTGCACCAAATGTCGTTAAATATCTGAACATGGTTACATTAATTCTGAAGGGGTAACAGACAAATGACTGAAGTTTTAATCTTCAAATTTCATGAGACCAATAGTATGAGACAAAATTTTGCGGTATACTAAATTTTAAGGCGATCGGCCAGACGAGCAAACACACAGATGGATATCTGTAGAGAAATGCCCACATATTGCAGTTTCCCTGGAGCGTGTAAGTAGTTCATAGTCTTGCATGTCCATCTGTTTCGCAGTTCCCTGGAATGTCCCTGCATCCATATCAGGTGAATATTGAACTGTTTAAGCATCCCGTTAAGAGATCTACGACAGTTGAGGACAGTTTTTGAATTCAGGAATACGGTTTCCAGGGTCTTAATAGCAGCCTGACTATCAGAGAAAATATTGATACCGACTTTGGTCGGGTTAACACCAGCCCATCCTGCTGCTGTATAAAGGGCCTGCTGTAGGCCCAAGAGCACTCGGAAAGTCCCCTCTGACAGCTATTGCCACGTCATCTGCGTTGGCAATAACCTTAACATTCATCATCTCCAGAAAAAAAGAATATTATTCACAATAGTAAAAGAGACAGAACACCTGCTTTGGGACGTCCACCTGCTGACAAATCTACGGAGGTCGGTTGACCCTAAGCTAGCTGAAATGCGTCCACCCCCATAGTTGCTAAAATCGTTATTAAAGAGAAAGCCTCCTCTATATTTAAGAAAGCTACCATAGTATATTCCTTCAGTGAACTTTGCTATAACCATGCTGTTGAGTGGACTGTAGCCTGCGATCAATTTTAGACCTAAGGTAAGTATCTACTAATCTCTCCAGGGTTTTAGGGAGAAATGGCGATAGACTAATTGGCCGGAAATCCTTAGCTCCAGTATGGGACTTTCCCGCTTCTGTGATGAAAACAACCTTGGTTTCTCTCCATTTTGTTGGCACTTAGGCCTGATTGATACATCATGTCTGTACTCGTATTTCTCCGAGCCAGGAGGCAATTGTATGAACTACTTCTTGTAGCTCCGCTGATAACATTGTCTGGTCCTTTCGACTTTAAAGGTTTAAAGCTTTTGAAAGCTAAACGAATTCTAGATTCGGTTAATATCTCGCTGGTGACCCCTAGTGGCTGCGCTTCCAAGGAATTCCCAATTGAAGTATTCAAATTCTCTTCAGAGTTGCCAGGTAAATACTAGTATGTATCGAGGAGCACTCCCAGCAATTACTGACTTGACGTAGTCCAAGAATTACCATCTTTCATGATGTACCCAATAGGCTATATCTTTTTCTTCTATTCCCGGATAGTTTGCTTCGTCATTTCAGGTCTTTTTGGAAGATAGGTTCATCTTTAGGTACTAAACCATTGTCATCTGGAGGAGTATTGTTCGAATATCCTTCCATGAGTCGGATTTTGCCGAATCCATATAGTACCGGATTTTCCATTAAGGACATAACAATTTTTATATATTAATAAAACACAGAATATGTAGTGCAAATGTTACATTTAAAGAAATAAATTCGATTTCGGTCATATGACCACCATGATCCCGTCTATTCTTTGGACCCAAAATATGGCCCAATCACACTTCCGGCTTGAAAACCACACAGTAATTTTTTGCGGATGCAATTGTGTTTCTTGAAGCACATGGTTTTTCATGCTGTCCAATAACGTATATTTTTTGTTTGTTGACAAAACTACTCAGCCAGAAATGAGCTTTATCGCTGAAGATGATTTTTCGATGAAATTCTGGATTTTCGTGAAACTTTCCCAGAGCCCAATCGGAGAAGTTTCGGCGTTTCAAATGATCAAGTGGCTTTAGTTCTTGAGTGAGTTTGATTTAATAAAGATGAAGGCCAAGATCTTTTCGCAAAATACGCCACAGTGTGGTTTGAGAGATGGCCAATTCCTGAGAACGACGTGGAATTGACTGAGTTGGCTCATTTTTAACCGATGCACTTATTTTCGTCGCTTCGAGCGGTACGGTGTCTCTTTGGCGCCGGATCATCCAAAAGTTAAAATTTGGATTCAAATTTATCCACTATAGCACCCACAACCTGTCGGGTGGGAAGATTATAACGGCCGAAAATTGGAGTAAGCGCTCTTAAAGTTGCGACCATCGACTCAGAATTTCGGTACTGACCTTTCAGTTTCCAAGCCCGGGATTGCAAACCTTCAACATCTTAGTGATGAACTCCACATCGGCTGGTATTGCCGAAATTCATGCATGTACCAAGGCGCGGGTGGGGCACTGAATGTTGTCAACAAGGAGGGTTGGGATATGCAGATTTCATCAACCTTCTTCAAAGCGTTGCCATATCACTCAATAGACCACATGGAACTAAACCGTATTAGTTTTATACGGCCCTGATACCAGAGAGTGAGCCGGACCCTGAAGCTCCTGAAGAATATCGAACAAAACAGATCACAGTGCATTCTGTTTCTCAATTGTGCAATAACCGGCTTTTCGGAAAAATTCCGGGCCCACTTTAGGGACACTTTCTGCTCTTTGGTCAGATATGTAGGGTCGGCTTTCTCAAGTCTCTCTCTATGAGCCGTTGGCGGATCATACTAATTTAATTTGAGGGACTGGTATGCTTACCATAGGAAACCGAAGTGCCAGATAATGCTGCCGGCTTAGAATAGGTCTTTGTATCACATGGCTTGTTGTCAGATCGAGATTTAGAGCCTAATGTATTAGTTGTAATGTCGTCGTCGGTTTCGTTGTAGTTGTAGCGTTATTAGTTCTAGTAATCCTAGTTGTATCGGTCTGTTCTTGTTGTTGTAGTGTGTCTATTTTAGTTTGCTCAACGAGTTTCCTATAACTCCCACGAGTGTGGAAGTAGCGTAGATCTATCACGTCATAGCCCCTAACAACGTGACAAGGACTGATATGTTTCTGAGACATCTACTATGTATGTATCACCAAAGGCATCCGTCAAAACACAATCTATGGTAACTCTTAACCGACAAGTCCGATCAGCAGGGTATGCATAACACTCCGGACAAAGGGGAGTTTGTTTTAAGTGCAACTAATGCTGTAGGGGGATACATGTCCACCAAAGCATTACCCCCGGTACTGTGGCAAGGACTGGGTGAAACAAAACATATTACTTGCTGAGAATCCCAGGTATCAACAAGGCTTCATAAAAATAGAGTCGATTACCCCTGACGGCAGACCATACACCGACGGGCACGAGGTAGCATTACACCCCGGTGTTAGCAGAGTTATGGTGATTTCGATTCTGAAAAAAATGTTGCCCCGTCGACTCGAAATTCTGAAAAATATTTCCCCTTTTTAGGTGGATCATATGCAGTCCCTCGAAATAAACTTAGCTCCTATTTCAAAATTCCAAAATATGGTATAAAACTCCAGATTTCGGGAAAAGGGCAAAGGAAATGCTGCACTTTTTTGCAGAAAAGAATTCGCCATTAGTTTCAAGATAAACCACTTTGCTTTTTAGACCCTTTAGCATAAACCAGGGTGCACTACGTGGAAACAGTCGACAATTGCACCCTTAAAAAATCCTAATAGAGTTTCGTCAAGTACCAAAAAATACATGTGTGCCATTTTCGCAATGATCGAGAGCAACATATGACATTTGGAGTAAAAACGAGTAAATAACGACGCTGGTGATGGTCTCCATATTGTGACTCAGCCACTTGACGACATCCCTTATTGTCATTATTTCGGCTTGATAGTCTGTGGGCTATATCAAGATTAAGTTATTTACAGTGTAATCCGAACCATGTTTCGAACCATCTGTATAAAAGTGGACATAGTTTCTATTCTCTGGTATTCTATCAACCCATTAGGTATCTATCTCCCTTAGAGTTATCCTATGGGTACATTGGTACTTTGGTTATTGTATCTCCACATTGATATACAGTTTAATCTCCCTGTCGCTCTGGTTGCAACTTCTCCAGCCACAGTTCCTGAACCTTCATTAATTGACTGTAGATATATCCCTTATTACCAGCTGTCCACCACACCACAATGGCTTAAAATAGCTTATATGGGAGCTGTATCTAAATATGTATATTTATTCCTTTTACTCCAGCGAGGAGCATAGGGCCAAACAATGGATTTCCAATTTACTCAATTTAATGAACAGTATTTAATTTCATTCCAGCTTAGGTTAAGTATCGCTTCTTCCGATTCAATTTATCGGCTCCAGGTGTGTGATGGGCGCCCCCTGCGTCGGCTGCCCTGCGGGTTCCAATCGATCTATATCTATATGTATATGAACCGATTTTAATCATTTTCAAGAGGATTTGTTCTTGGATCAAAAGAAATATATGTTACAACCTTTACTATGACTACAAGAATATATGGACTGATGGACATAGCTAAACCGAATCAGATAGTGATTCTATGTAGATCGGTATAATAGAAACCCCTTTTGGGTCGTAGCTCCCTGTAACACTGTCTGGTGTTTTTTTATATATATTTTTACAAAACGTCTAGTTTGGGAGGTCTAAACAGACAAAACACGTAAGAAAATTTCAGTTGAGAAATTCGGTATGGAATTTGTGCGAAATGTAATAAAGAATTTTGAACTTTGTGCAGGAGATTCCAGAAAGATGGAAAACTTTTGTACATTCTTTGTCAGGAAATTATTATTGCCCTGCGGGTTCCAATCGATCTATATCTATATATGAACCGGTTTTAAACATTTTCAAGAGGATTTGTTCTTGGATCAAAAGAAATATATGTTACAACCTTTACTATGACTACAAGAATATATGGACTGATGGACATAGCTAAACCGAATCAGATAGTGATTCTATGTAGATCGGTATAATAGAACCCCCTTTTGGGTCGTAGCTCCCTGTAACACTGTCTGGTGTTTTTTATATATATTTTTACAAAACGTCTAGTTTGGGAGGTCTAAACATACAAAACACGTAGGAAAATTTCAGTTGAGAAATTCGGTATGGAATTTGTGCGAAATTTAATAAAGAATTTTGAACTTTGTGCAGGAGATTCCAGAAAGATGGAAAACTTTTGTACTTTCTTTGTCAGGAAATTATTATCTTATACATTTGTTAATTCATGCGCTAGTACGAAAATGCAGAATTGAGAAATATGTATGCGCTGAATTATTGCACCGTACAGAATTCAATTTGTTTGTATGTCCTGGCTCACAACTATGAATCAACTTTAACCAATCTTTTCAGAAGGTCGTTTTGAGTTCATGTACTCCTCTTCTTACTAAAAACCATATTTTTCAACACATCCAGCAATTTTTTGATACATTCTCTCTGTTATTCCGCCGAAAACCATGCCCGATTAAAATGTACTATAGTGATTTATCTTCTGATATTTTTTGGATTTTAATTAAATTAAATTATTCTTGAAAAATGTTGATTTTATTAGGCATAGCTTTGCCGCCCGCATGTCATTGTTCTCTTCCGGTTCAACAGATTTACATCTAAAAACACGTCTTTCCAGCTGAAATTTTGTTTTTTACATTTTTAACTAATAATTCGTGTTTAAGAATGTTTAGTTCAATTTCTCGTATTTCGATTTACTACCAATGTTTTTTTAAGGTGTATCGTCATCTATCGTCCTATAGTCCGTATTCATGAAGTAGAATTTTAAATTAGTTGCTACTCTGCACTTTATTGCCCATCCCACTCGTGCACTTCATCAGCAATCCAATAAAATAAATCACTCTCTGACAGGACTGCAAGGAACTGTACTCACCTTTCTCCAATTCCGGATTATTGAAATGCACCTCCAGACGAATGTACGGATTGTAAGCCTTGCCGCCAATGGGCAAACCCGTCTCCGGTGGATACGTAAATGTGCTGGCACCCATGGCCCACAATGCAATAACTTTCGAACAAACTTTTGCCTCAGTCGGCATCTCCTGACAGTCGCCATTGTACAGCGGGATCTCCACGTCCCAGTCGGTTTCACAGTGAAACACCTCCATGTGATGGACGACACCCGGTGTCGTAATGATGGGTTCAAATTGGACAATGTGATGTTTTTGTTGCAGGAAACTGTCGAGCTTTTGTATGTGACACCAGTAAGTGGTCTCTTTGTCAGGCACTGGCACTTTATTCAGCTTTACTTCGACTTGTTTCAGGTCCCTATTCGGGGAGAAGGCGACACGAGACAAAAGAGGATGAAAACAAAAGAGTATAAATTAATGTTTTACTTTCAGTTGACATAAAAACGAAAATAAAAACTTTCTGAAAATTGAAATAACAAAGAATGAAATATAAGTGCGCTTTTCTTTGGAAATTAACACTAGTTTGTACATTTTAAGTTGAGTTTGTAGTTAAGGTAAATTCTGAACAACAAAGACATTAGAGGTTTGTAATGGAATTTGAGAAAATTTATAAAATTAGAACGAGATTTCGGTTTAGAAGTGAAGAATCATATCAATCCGCCCAAACCGACTACGGACGGATATTGACATAGCAAGTCGTGCAAATTTGAATGGAATAAAATATTAGACGATGCTACTACTTGCACTGATCTGTCAGAAAATTGTAACGTGTATAGTTACGGTTATGAATTGACACACTGTGAAAAATCATTGTAAATTTCCTAAAGAATAAGTGCAGCACCTGTATTAGTATTAATCATTAAACTTCTAAAATTATATTTCTCTTCATCGGTCGTATGGCAACAAACCACACATACCCTACAGGTCAGCGATAAGTTTTGTTTTAATCGTCCTGGAATCAGGATATTCAAATTAATTAACTAATTTTATATTTTAACAAAAACAAGCAACGTATAGCTAAAGTCGGGCTGTGCCTACTATATGATATCCTACACCAATTTGATAGAGCATAATAAGCAAGATTATACGAGTAGTTTAAATGATTACCGTGAAATTCGTAGGATCGGGATGTTATTAGTATCTGAAAAATCAGAAGATAGGAAAATGTTCTCAAAAGGCATACGTTTCGAATTATGTATTTTCGGAACGCGTGGACGGATTTTTACAAATGAAAGCTCATTTTAGTTGTTCTTAATATAGGGTGATCCATTCCGAGGTTCCCCACTTTTTTAAAGAAAAAAACACATAATATTCAAATTGAATGGGGAATGTTTATCAAATGTTGGCCGCGGCTACGTCTCAGATGGTCCGTCCGTTGAGTCCAATTTTCGATGACTCGTTCGAGCATTTCGACTGGTAACTGGCGAATGACACGCGTGATGTTTTGCTCCTAGGCCTGAATCGAAGCGGGTTTGTCGGCATAAACTTTAGACTTTACATATCCCCACAGGAAAAAGTCGGTGTGATATCACGCGATCTTGGTGGTCAATCGACCGGCCCAAAACGTGAAATTATCGGCTCACCAAAGTGTTATCTCAATAAATCCATTGATTGATGCGATGTGTGGGAAGTGGCGCCGTCTTGTTGAAACCAAATGTCGCCGATATCATGAGCATCAATTTCGGTCGCCATTGACGGTTACGTTCTCACCGGCATCATTTATGAAGAAATATGGACCGATGATTCCGGTACGTGGGATCGGGAATCGGTCAATGGCAAAAAGATAGCTCTTAACGAGAGCTAAAATATTGCTCATGGGTGTCAAGGTCGTGGGTCGACTGGAAAGTGTTTTTTTTTATTTAAAAAAAATGGACTTAGCGCAATTGGCGAACGATTATTTTGATAATAAAACTGAATTATTTCTATACGTTGTTCAGGCGTAAGTCTTTCCATGATGAAATGCTAAACAATACTTAACAAAAATAACATGACAGCATGACACGACTCACACGTGATCTGTCAAAAAAAGGCTATTGAAAAAAGTATATCTACTAAGATCACCCGTTATATCAGGAATTCATTTTCGCGTCATAAAATTTTTTTATATGTATCCGATGCATCTGCAAATTTTATTTGTATTTTACACATCAATGACACCAACTTACAATTTTGTGAAAAATTCATAAATTCTAAACAAATGCTGAAAATTTTAAGATGGTGTTTAGCACCGTTCTTTTTTTAAAAAAAATATTATAAAATTACTGAGATGCGAATATTGAATTTGTTATATATTAAAAACACGTTTGTGCATTTCTACAAATCAGAGCTCTTCTTAAAGGTATTGACTAGGACATCGTAGATATATGGGAAAATTCGCCAATGTTTGGAAACATTGTTATAGATTTTTCCTCTTAAATTTTAATTTGCATACTGGACCAGGAAAACAGCAACATATATATATATATGAAATATATATAGACATGTAGTCATATCTGAGCTGAATCTGAAATTATGTAAGGAAATTGTTTTACAAATTTAAAAATGATCGGTTTAGTAGTTTTTGAGTTATAAGGGGCACTGTCTTTGAAAACATGGGTTGTGGGATAAATGCTTTAAAGTTTTTCTTATGTACTGAGTCACATATGACGCGCGATGTTTTTTTCGTTAGTTTTTCTCCGAAAGACGTTTATAAACGTTACCCGCCTCTTAATTTTAATCTGGTGTTTTCTTCTCTTTCACTATCATAGCATTTTTAGTTAAAAATTTAAGAAATCTAAATTGTTTTTGAATGATTCTGTATATTTTGTGATTTCAATATTTTTTATTGTTTGCTCGTATAAAGGGAAATTATTGGCATTTTTTAGTAAATATTATTTTAAATGTGAAGAAACTGTAGGGTCACTTTAAAACAAATGGGTGTTCATGAATATATTTTTCTCAGAATTTAAAGTTGGTGTCATTGATGTGCAGGATGCAAAATAAAGTTGCATATTCAACTGATGCATTTAAGAACTTTAAGTTAACCATCATTAATATATGTACTTGACCTTACAAACGAGTCTTCATTTGTAAAATTCTGTTTTCGCGTTTGCATAATACTTAACTTCCAAAATACAGCTTTTCTAATATCTTCCCAAAATTTTCAGATTTCAAATGCTTATAACATCTGAAAAAATTGTTGGTTTTTCCTCGCCAACTACAAGATGATTAATTTCATAGTGAAACGCATATACAAATTTTCAAGACAATCGGGAATGTCGACCAGATTTTTTTTCGAAAAATCGTTCGGTTTGATATGGAATGAACTATACACGAATATATGGGAAATACAATACATATCTCGAAATCTGATTGAATTTTTTTTGATTTGACTCAAAATCCGAAATTAGAAAAAAAACGTCACAATTCAAAATATTTTTTTTTTAATTTGGTCATACCAAAATGTCCCACATTTCAATATCTATAAGCTTATTCATGATTGGGCTGATTCCTGATGAAGACAACAATATTTGTCGCACTTTAGAAGTTATGTCATCCCGTTCTCCCAAATAGTTATTTTTGTATAGATCATTTAAGTCAAACTTAAGTGAAATGTCATATTTTGAGTTGTGACGTTCTTTTTCTAAATGAGTAATATGTATACTGACTATATTTAAATCTGAGCCGATTTACACTTTATTACGAGTATGTAGACTTTATTAATGGCTGAACATACTATACTGCCATCTGCCAATTTTGGTATTTATCTTGTGTAAAACGGCGCATTGATGCCAAATCGGAAACCTATAAAAAGTGGTGAAAATCAGCTCAGATTTTGATAGAGCCTCCATATATGTATATGTTCCTCCCGATTTGGTAGACAGAAGTTTCTTAGCCCGGGAAAGAATACTGCTAGATTTTGTTTGTTTCTTCAGATTTGCAATTAAAGCCCTACAAAAGTATTATTTTACAATCGTTCATTACGAAAGAGGTTTCTTAGTTTCTTATGATCGAAGCCAAATATGAGGAAAATTGGTTCAGATTTAGATAGAGCATCCATAAATGACAGTATATTCCTCCCGGATTGATATTTAAGCTCATTAAAACTTTTACATACGATTTATATGAAATTTGGCAGAAAGATTATTTTTGATCCAAGAAGATATTTGAAGAAAATCATTTTAGATTTGAGTATAGCCTTATGTATTTGTTGCTTCCTTTTTATTTTAATTTTTGAACGAAGAACCTCTTAAAAATATTGTGTGAAAATTTGAGATGAATCGGAGCAAAACTAACGAGGTAACAACAGTCTGAGCAACGGCGCTCATACTTGACTCAGTACATTAGAAAAACTTTAAAGCGTTTTTCCTGCAACCCAAGTTGTTAAAGTCGGTGTCCATCATAACTTTAAAACTACTTTACCGATCGTCTTGAAATTTTGAACACTATTTCTGTACATAATACGAGGTAAAACTGGAGAGATGTTTTCAGATTTATTACCATTTTTTATTTCATTATAACAAATTAGCCGATTTTATTTGCAAAAAGCGCGTTTCTCACTTCAATGTGTTCCTAAAAATTTAAATATAGAAATTTCGAAAAAAAACCTCAAAGAGTTACCTGGGGAAAACGATTATTTAACGAAATAAATTTGGTTTTTGATTTCTGATGATCCATCGCCGAGTTATGATGGACACTGCACATCAACTTTTTTCGGGGACGCTTCCGAATAATTGCTGCAACGGCCATATTTTTTAATGTTTCTTCATTAAATTTTTACAAAATATACTTCGAAATATATTCTATAATATTGGTTGCATAACATTGGTTTTAATTAAACGGTTTTTACTATGTCGCCACAAAAAAAAATCAAAAAAAATTGCTTTTTTTTGCACGAATTAACGTTACCCCCTTTAATGTTATCGATTCATGTCGATACCTCTATTCTATAACATGATAAATCAAAGTAGCATATTTTTAGATTGCATTTTTAATATTTAAATATTCCAATTTATATTCAGTCAATATTTGGTGTTTAGCCGTCAACCCAATCAAAAGTTATTCACAAAACCGTACAGGTCATTCGATTTGCATTATACAAGAATTCCACACACATTTAAAAAATTGGCCAAACTTTGATCGCCTCTCCTTAAAAACTACCTTTTGCACTTAGCGTAGTTTAGAATGGAGGTATCGATTTATAGATATTGGTCTATTCAGGTAATAGTTTATATATAATTGGCTCCGTCCCACATTAGTTATTCCTTGTTGGTTTCTTATGACTCCCATATAAAGCTACAATTTTCCAATGTACTGTCCTAGATCTCTGACGTCCCCAGCCTGTCAATCTCTGCCGTTCCCTGTCTATAAAATGCTGGCTTCCAAGAGTACTCTCGAAGGTCTCTGTAACTGTGTTATATATCCGATCAGTTCGAAATTCGGCAGAAATACGTTTATTATTACATGAAATTGGGGGAAATCTGTTCGGCAGAAAAACGTTCCTTATTACAGGAATGACAACTGCCAAATATGGGAAAAATCAGTTCTTATTTAGATATAGCTAAAGAAGTTGTACATTATTTCCGATCATTAAAATATTTGGCAGAATTAAGTTTCTTAATTTAGGAACGAATTCTGCTTAACTTGGGAATAATCGGTTCAGATTTAGAAATATCCACATATCGTCATCAGAAACGAGAAAGGGCATATCATCATATTTGAAAATTTTACAGGAGGTGCAAACAAAAAACTAAATAAAATGAAAAATGTTGTCGTTAGAAAGACATAATATTGCATATCGATGGCTTATATCCAAAAGTGGCTATATTAAAAAACCAATTTTTCAGAAGAGCAAAAAATACTTTTAAATTTTATTATTTCGCTATAATTTTTTTATTGTATGAAATAGGTATACGAACATATGTAATATATTCCTTCGGATTCCTAATTCATATCATAACAAAATTATCGCGAAATAATAAAATTTAACATTTTTTTTTGCTCTACTAAAATATTGGGTTTTTTAATATAGCCATATAATATAGGATTTTTAATATAGGATATAAGCCATCGATATATAAATTCTCACAAATAGGATTTATAACTTGTTTGTGAAAATTGCGTGAAATAGGATTTTTTAACCATTAAAAGAGAAATAATTTATTGTTAGGGGCATTTAAATTTCGCTAAAAATTTGTCAGGATGTATATTTTGATCCATCAAAAATTTAATTTCCATGTTTCTTGTTGATACGCCAGTTTTCGTTTCTGAAGACGATATATATGTTCCTGCCTATTTAGTATTCAAGCGCTATTAAAACTGTATTTTACATCTAATTTTTACATAATTTGCGAGAAATGATGTTTTTGAGCCAAGTTGATGAAAATCTGTTTAGCTCATGTATAAGTCCCATCTATTTGTTCCTTCCAGTTTATTATATATGAAAGAATACTGCTCGTCTGAAGGTTATATAAAGGGTCCGCCAAATAACTTTTTTTTTTTGAACATGGTATTAAAAAAACTACTGAATATTTTCTCCAATTTCTTTTTTTATTTGAAAGTACAATCCTTGCGGTTAATAATGGAAATAATTTCACTCAAATGGCTGCCTCGGCTGGCCATGCATTAGCCTACACGATCGGTCCAATTTTTAAGCACATTATCGATTGTGTGCAGCTGTATTTCACCAATGGCTTCACGAATATTGTCCTTTAAAGCGTCAATTGTCTCTGGCTTGTCGGCGTAACACTTATCTTTGAGGACACCCCACAAATAAAAGTCCAACGGTGTCAAATCGCAGCTCCGAGGTGGCCAAACGACATCAGCTCTGCGGCTAATAATGCGATCTTCAAAAACAGGGCGCAAAACATCGAGTGTAGCTTCATCTGTGTAGCACGTAGCGCCGTCCTGTTGAAACCAAATGTTGCCAATAACCTCCTCTTCAATTTTTGTGAACAAAAATTCGTTCAACGTGGCCCGATAACGATCGCCATTGACTGTAACGGCCACTCCTTGCTCATTTTCGAAGTAAAATGGCCCAATTATGCCTCTGGACCAAAACCCGCACCAAACAGTGACTCGTTTTGCGTGAATCGGCTTTTCAATGTATGCGTGCGGGTTTTCTGTGCCCCAAATGCGACAATTTTGCTTGTTTACATACCCGCCAAGATCAAAATGAGCTTCATCTGAAAAGATGATTTTTTTGGCAAAACCGGCATCTTCTGTAAGTCGATCGCAGGCCCACTTGTTCAAGCGTATACACAACCATATTCGTTCAGCGGAAGGATAAAACTAATTATCTGCCAAATCAGACATGAGCTAAGTGTTACCATTCACGAAATAAGCACTAGTTGAAAAAAACGTTAGATAGCGGACCCTTTATATTCCTACTTGGAATAAGCATTGCAAATACTATTTTCATGTTGAAACAATAAAAATTGGCAAAAAATTATCTAAAGCCAGCTGAATATTCTAGTTACAAATCGAATAGATTTATAGATCAAAATAAAACAAACATAGTTAGATTTTTAAAAAATAAATATAGTTTTGGTTGGCACAAAAAAAAGGAAAAATAAACGGAAAAAATCGCAAAAAATTAAAAGAAAGAAGTATATTTAATAAATGTACATATAATGGAATAATGTAGAAATTGCAGTTCTTTTGAAATACGAGTAAGTAAGAGAATTACAACAAAATCATGTTTTTATACCCCTACTATTGTGAACGGGGGTATATATCAGTTTCTGTGGGCCAAAATTGGTTGTAGCCGTCGTAATTTTCCTAAATTTAATGTATCACAGCTCTACCGTGTTTTTACATCAACAAATATGTATGTCCCAAGTACTAAGTGTACCATCCATGAATAATGGAATTAAAAAAAAAATATAAAAAAATGTACCATAACAAAAGTTTGTTTTTGTTTCATAAAATAATATGCCTTAAACTACATAAAAAAATTTTAGGTCTCGGACACAAAACAGTTCCAGTAACCAAAAAGTTTAAGAAAATCTGTCCATATATAGCTTCTGTGTGTACTAATAGCCCAATTTTAAATATATTATCTATAAAACAAATATATTTAGACAGATAATTTCCATTTGGACAACAACAATGATAAAACATGACAACATTATTCGTATTCTGCTGTGATAGCGTATTATATATAGGCAACGCCCGACTCCGCCCTTCCTTATTGATTTTCTATTTTATCCTGTGCTTTTCGGAAATGCTTATATAAATAGAAATCCTTATAATACTGAAAACTTATTTCCAAAGCCAATGCTGTACCAAAAGTCCATGAGACCGGCATGTCAGTAGACAAGAATGGGGCTGCGTAGCCAAGAGTATGCGACTCAGCCATGCATGGAACACCAACTCGTCATCGATTTCAAAATTTCACGCATCAGTCTTATGCGATTTTTTACAAAGAATTCCAATAATTCGCTTTTAAGGTCCAATCGCTTTTAAGATCCACTTCGTTATCGCTTCTCATTTTGGCGCTTAGAGCACGATTTTGCTCTAAAATCTACTCTTCTGACAAGCACAACTACCGCCGTCAAGAAGCAATAACATCCTCAGGGACTGATACTTTAGTGTGGATTTTGGAGCGGTGGCATAATTCGCCCTTTTTTCTTCAAAAATGCTGTCCATTTTGGTTAACAGTGACAGCTACAGAGGCATGCCAAACCATTTTCATGGCCGCAGATTTAAGACATGAACTTTAGGTTTTTCGCGTAATGTTCGGTATTCGTTTTATCACCAGTCTCGGCTATAACAATTGGCCATCTAAGAGCTGCGATTTGATTACTCTAGACTTTTTTGTGGGATACCGTGAAGTACCGATGCGAAAAACTCATTAACGATTCAGACCCCTAAGTAGAATATGGAGCAAGACATTCCTGAGACAGAGCTATAAACCGTCACAAAGGACTTTGCAGACTGGGTTGACATGATGACCTACCGCGAAAGCAGCCAATAGGGTAAAATCGTGTTCCATAAATAAAGAGAATGAATATCGAATAAAATTTGACTTTATATCGACTACAATTATTTTTCATGATATGCCGGCAGACACAAAATTATGGCCGTTTTAAGAGATAATATGGCTTACTTTTGAAATTTGTGAAAAAGTTCTGTAAATTTGAGAAACTTGGCAACAATGCCAGGGAATATTTTTGACCAGTACTTTCTTGGAGGACATTCCTTCTTCTATAACTCCAAAATACCACATACGAGTATAGTTGCACTCCCCCCCCCCCAAAAAAAGCTTTTGTATTATTGGGTATATCGGATCGCATTTTTTCATCATATAGCAAATTTTGTTCCTAATTCCGAAAACTTAATATGAAAACCTCGGTGGAAATTCTGCTCAGATATTCACAAAATACTAGGACAGGATCGGGAAAATATTCAAAATTTATCTTTCAATTGCAAATATACCGGTAATTTTTTTAGATAACTCTTAGCTCCAAGTCCCTGTAGCTCCGCCCCTGTATAACGTAGGGTACAAATTTAAAACATAACTTCTTTAAAACCTCTTCTACAAGGGTGCCAAGTTTTGTCGCAATATGTCTGACTAACAAGTAAAATTTTTCGTTTTTGGAAAATTTTGCTTTTGGAAAATTCCCCCCTCGACGTGAAATACTAGAAAATATTTGCACTTTTCAAGTCGAATTTAGGTAGCCCCTCGAATTTTACTTACTTTACTTAACTGCAATTTTCTTATTTCCAAAATGTTTAGAAAAGTGAAGTTTTCAGTAAAGGGGTAAGAAAAATTTCACTCTTTCCAGAAACGAAATCGGCATAAGATTAATAATTTACCTTTTTTAATTCCTACCACTAGAACAGATCTCTACAGTACCGATACTCGTATTCGTACTACTGATAATATTCTTTATCAAACAGATTGGTTTCGATGAGGGGCATCTGAGCCCATTGTATCGCTGGGGGTCACATTGGTCTATGTGAGCTGACAATGCAGGCTGCCACCCTTACCTAAACCAAAATGCATTTCCAAACAAAATTTCAAAAATTACCGACAAATAATGTTATTAACAAAGGCTGCAATAACATTATTTGTCGGTATTTTAAATGTAGCTGAACTCAGTTTAATTGTATGTTTATAACAGTTCATCGTCACTTACGTTTCTGGTACAAGAATTTTATCAGCCCTTAACAATTGCATCATTTTAATGCCAGATTCTTGTGAGGATACATTGGGAAATGGGAACTGATAATCCGTCAACTCCAGCTCATTCTCACCCCGAGCCCACATGATGTACATTGTGCCTTCCTGTGGGGCAAAAGTAAAAGCAAATGGAGAAAACATGAAGCAACTGGAGAACACATTTTTTTAATTAATTAGCCACAACTGTTTAACACAGCCTTTACCACGAAGGTAAACTCACTTGCTTGTGGATTTCCTATACTTACATGAAAACGAAAATCCGAAGGATCACAGGTATCGAATTTCCTCTTAAATGCCAACGTCGATTCGTCCATTTTGAAGAGCACACAGTCCTGCTGATAGTCTTTGTGCACATATTTGCCATCCGAACTGGTGTAGGTGTCCGTCACCACATTGAAGAAGCCATTTTGATTTTCGAAAAAGCAAATGTCTGCATCCCCCGTACCGCCACGTCGAGAGAAGCCCAAGTAGAACCACCGATGCTGCTCATTAAAGGCATTCTGCAGATGGAAGAGTACTTCTTGCTTATACCAATCAACCATCCAGCTCAGCTTAATTTCTTTGTTATCCAATAGAATCTCATGGAGTTTGGTATCGGAGAGACCTGCAAAATAAAATCATTTAATATTAAATAACAATTTAGCAAAAGTGATATTAAATAGTAATTTCCTTCTGTGGCCGTAATAGGAAATAATAAAATATCGTTTTCCCCTGGAGTGGTTGTTGCATTAAAGGAGGAAATATATTTGCTTCAATTAAAATTAAAAGTAATGTTACAGCAGTGACATTTCAAGCGAAAGGGAAATCAAGTTCTTTAATAAGGAATGAGATGATTTAAGATTTGCTAAGTGCGAAATCCCCAATAACTAAAAAAATGTTCGCATGGATGTGGGTCTAGTTTTTATTAGTACAGTATGAAGAGCAAATATCAATGGAGATTGATTTGAAGGACCCAATCAATATAAATCAAAATAATACTCATAACACTGTGTAACAAATTTGTGACCAAATGAATCTGACACCTAATCTTTATGTAAAAGTAAAATCCGAATATGAAGTAGAATGGTCAAAAGTAGAACAGTTTTCGAGATATTTAGTGTTATTTGCGTTTTTAAAAAAGACGATGTCTCTTTAATAAAAGTATCTACAAAAATATTCGATTGAGTTTTTATTTTTTTTTTGTTTTATTGAAAGATAATGAAATTACTAAAATAAAAATGGATCGTTTGTAAAAATTGATCAAGAAATGACTGAGTTACAGGTGATCAAAGCTCAAATTAAAAACAAATTTGAATGATTTTTTTCAATTTTGCTGTTTTAACATATTTTTTAACCCAAGCAATAAATTTTTTAAGTTTTATCAGTTATGACATTAGTTTTTTTCCATATGATCCTTTTGTGCCCAATAGGATCTAGATCGGTGCAAAAATGACAAAGTTACAGAAGATTAATTGAATTATTCCACATTTAGATTTTTATCAAATCAAAAAAAAGTAAATACACTAAAAAAAGCGTACTGAAAATCAATGAATTTTTCGTAAAGTTTAAGATTTCGGCAATGATTTCGAGCCAAAGACAATCGCTATAAAAATAAGAAGGTTTTATAGTTAATTTAAAGACGTGAATAGTATTTGTTTTGAGGATGCATTTCATAGAATTAAGAATTTTGGGTAATAAAACTAGTTAAGTTTGGTCTTAAAATAAGCACATTTTTGCGTAAATTTAAGTATGGCGCGTGCTTATTTTTAGTAAAATATCATATAATTTAAAACATTATCGTAATGAAATTTAAAATGTTTGTCCTTGATATAAGAATATACTGGTAATTAATTTAAGGCATACATGAATTTAAATACAGTTTTTTTAAATATGTATGGAAAATTCGTTACATTATATTGATTATAATGTTACTCTTTTAAATGAATCATTTTCTTTGAAATCATTTACTATTCATAGAAAATTCAATAACACAACACTTTATCTTTCTAAATAAATATTTTATTTGTTATATTTTATATTGGAAAATACAAAAAAATATAATACATATTACGGATAACCTAGAACATTTTAAAACTTAAAACAATATGTAATTGTATAAAGACAAATCGGCCAACACACTATGAAGTTTGACTTTTATTCGAATATTGTATTGCTATGTATCGATTCGCGGGATTCGTTTCTCTATTTGTTGTCCATGAACAATTTTTATCGGAACCGACCTTAATGATTTTTAACCTAGAATTTGACTGGAATTTAAATAGAAATTATATAAAACAAATATTATATTATTATATCATTTGGATGCTCACTCATTTCCTGCAATTTGTAAATTTGTATTCCCCACTGCATTTTTCATATATCCAAATAAAGTTGAATTGCGCGAACTAAAATAAAAATAATTTGAATATAAATCAAACAGAATGTTTTATATACGATAAAGTATTAAAATAAATTTTATCATATAACTGTCACAAAATGTTGAAAGATAAGAGATATATTAAAATCTTTGGAATATACTTACTTACACTGAAATATTTAGTCACTCTTCTACGACACAAATTCTCATAATAGATCCATACAAAATTTGCTGTACTAAAAGTTAAAAAAATATTTATGTAAGATATTATTAATAATAGAAATTCATTGTTTTGAAAGGGGCGAAAGTGACATTTTTCATATAAATTGAGTTATCAAAAATAATTTTCTCAAAAAAATCAATCGTGACTTAGATTTTAAAATCTTAAGTTTTGTTAGCAAACAAAACTACAAAAACGTATTTAAAATTACTTCTGTAAAACAAAAGCTAATGCTGCTTATGACATTCTTAACCCTGGTGTTAGATTAGAAAATCTGTACGAATCCTAGATTAAGAGTCCATTTGGTCAACATTACATTTTTCATATAAAATGAATATGGAAGACAATATTTTATATTTATTTTTATTCAATACTTCGTGAAAAGAAAACAGCTTATTTACAATTAATTTTGAGCAAAAACGCTTATTATTTTGATTTTAGTAAAACAAAAATATCCCTTGGACAAAATTATAAGGCAATATATATACATACATATATTACCGTCTATAAAGGAAACGATACAAAAATTAGACCAAATGGGCCTAATCTAACAGCAGGTTTAATTATGAAGTACTTATGAAGCAATTATGAACACGAAATCAAGGAAAAATTTAAACTATAATTAAAAAAAGGAAAAAATCTTTTTAAATAAATTATATTTGGAAAACTTTTTAACAATAACTTTGTTTGTGTGAAAACACGTATTTTATATGTAAACGTCAGTTCGCAAATATATTTTGTTCTAATACATTAATATATGCGTTCCAAATTAAATTTCTTGATTTTCAAATAAAATATATTTGTTCAGAAATACATAATACTTACAAATATTGTTTCCAAATCTATTTCCTTTTAATTCAAACATTCCCATGTAGGTGTATGCTCACTTATTTTTTGCAAGTTATAAATGGCATTCAGCACTGCATTTTTCATATATCCATCACATTTATCTTTAAATATTGCGTGATCTAAAATTAAAATAATTAAATTTTTTCTGAAAATAAATGAAATAAAATTATCTATAAACAAAAAATATGCAAATAAATTTTATCATATCACAATTGGAAAACGATGAAAACTAAGAGAAATATTTCAACCGTTCATATATAATACTAACGTTGAAATATTTTGTAAAATTTGCCACTCTTCTCACAAAAGACCCATTCTAAAATTGTTTTACTAAAAAAATTAAAAAAGATAGTTATATGTATAACATATTATTAATAATTAATTTCTATATTGCCACAAATAATTTTACATTTCTGCATTATGCACTGTTATTTTTAATAAATAAATACATTCAATTAAAATGTGTTTTGTTAATTTTGTAATTGCCAATAAGATGTTTATTTCAGGATAATCATATTATTCTTCACGTACCTAAACATTTTCCCATTGTCTCTTTCAGTATTACAAAATCTATTACTCACATTTTTGTCATCCATTTGGCACAAATCTCTTCAAAGGACTTACAAACAAGATCTCCTTCAAAAACGCATGTACATCGCTATAAATAACATACAGCAAAAATAACTATGACACACGCACTCCCTTATCACAGAGATCGATGGTGACGGCGACGGCATAACCACATGCATACACACATGTACACGACGGTTTCATTTGTTGTTGTTGCTATGCTTTAGCAAAAATAACTGTTAACAGCCCATATTAAAATTATTTTCGGTGCAATATGCACGTATGTATGCACGTATACTTACATATTCACAGCAATCAAATTTTTTCACAATCCGCGTCCCGAAAACAGGCAACCGTTTCCTTCCATCGCTTGTAAATAACTGACGATTTAGAAGAAAACGAACAGAACTGTTCTCTATTTTCTCTTCTAGCATTCCATAACAATTATTGATTCACACATTACCAAACAAAACTGATTCTCCGAGCGAGAGAGGGAGGGAGAGATTGTATAATTCTCTCGTATGTATTCTTAAAAATAATGACAATAGTCATAAAATTTATTACCAAAACAGCCTTTCCTTTAAGGGGAGCATAGCCTTAAATTTATTACTCAAATAAATCATACTGTTAATTAAGTCCGATTCGGCATTAAAACTATGACATGTCTACGTCGTAGTGTTAATGTAGAAAATCCTTAAAAGTATTGAAATATTACTTAAAATAATGCGGATTCTCACAAAAATAATGATTTTTTTCTTTAATTTAAATGCGTACATTTAAAGAAGCGCGTACACAAAACTAATGATTAGATAGACATTAATTCAAATTCAAAAAACTTTATATTAAGGAAAATTTCGTAAAAAACGTGTAAATTTTCATTCTTTTAATGAAAATTGTCATTGAATTGATGCCGAGGTAGCATACTTAATATAAGAATGTGTCATCATTAGTTGTATTACTATTTTTTTTTTCAGTGTATACAATAAATATTGAAAATGGCTTAAAACCGCTGAATCGCTTTACCTATTGCGATTATTTTCTGCCCCTCGCACAAGGAACCAACAATAGTCGCCCAAGTTCGCTTCATCATACTCTCCTTGATACCGATATTCCATTTCTTGTAATTGTTGGTGAAAACGCTCAACATGCTCCGCACTTTCAGCGCCAAGGTTATTTTGGAAGAAATTTAAGTGCGAATGCAGAAGGTGTATTTTTAAAGACATATTAACTACTTTTTTAAGTAAGATATAAAAATTACTGTTAATTTAAAACAATTAATACAAACAAAATCATTTTAAAAACTTTACCAATTTTCTCATAGCTTTTTCAAAATCTTGAACGATGCTCCTGAAACATCCTAGAAAGCTTGTTACAACCATACCAACTGACTTCCATTAAGAGCTGTCAAACTATCAATAGTATTTTACACCCAACTATTTTGAAATATAGCATGGTAGAGATTATTTATCTATGGAACAACATTGCTTCGTTTGAAGAATATCAGTTCAGATTTAGATAAAGCTCCTATATATATGTTTCGTCCGATTTGGCCCATTAGCCCTTTAGAAGCTGTAGTTTACATCCAATTGTTTTGAAATTTAGCATGGTAGAATTTCTTGGTATGTGGACCAACATTGCACTATTTAAAGAAAATCGGTTCAGATTTAGCTAAATCCCCCATACATACGTTTCGTCCGATTTAGCCTTTTAGCCCTATAGAAGCATTTCTTATAGTTGCAGGTTGTTTGTGATTGCAAATGGGCTATATCGGTCAATGTTTTGACATAGCTCCACTATAGAGGTCGCTTCAAAATTCCGTTTTTAGCCATAGATACAGCAGTTATAATGCAATTTAGAAGAAACAAGAATTCATCACAGCAAAAATCTATATATATAAAAATGAAACGGTCCATCTGTGTAATGGCATCACGTCAGAACGGCTGGAGCGATTTGGATGATTTTTTCTTTATTCGATTCTAAATTTTCACGAGATGGTTTATATAGAAAAAAAAAATTAATTGGACAAAGGGGCGTGGTACCTTCCATACAAATCGCAGGTTAAAAACCCGATATTTCTGCTCCTATTATAGGTATAGTGCTGAAATTTAGTTTGTATGCATTTAATGGCAGATTATGTGAATTTTCCAAAAATGGGCGGAATCGGACCAATGGGCGTGGCCCCGCCCATATAAGCCAAATTTTGAAATTGAGATATTTTGCACAATTTGTTAGCGAGAGTGCTGGAATTTTGTGTATATGTAAACGGTGGCAGTCTACGTGATTGGTCCAAAAATGGGCGGGATCGGACCAATGGGCGGGATCGGACCAATGGGCGTGGCCCCGCCCACATAGACAAAATTTTGATATCTTGCACAATTTGCTAGCGGGAGTGCTGCAATGTTGCGTATATGTATCTGGTGGCATTCTACGTAATTGGTGAAAAAATGGGCGGGACCGAACCAATGGGCGTGGCCCCGCCCATATAAGCCAAATTTTGAAATTGAGATATTTTGCACAATTTGTTAGCGAGAGTGCTGGAATTTTGTGTATATGTAAACGGTGGCAGTCTACGTGATTGATCCAAAAACGGGCGGGATCGAACCAATGGGCGTGGCACCGCCCATATAAGCCAAATTTAAAAAATGTGATATCTCGCACAATTTGTTAGCGAGAGACCTGGAATTTTGTGTATATATATCCGTTGGCGATCTACGTGATTGGTCCAAAAATGGGCGGGTTCGGACCAATAGGCGTGGCCCCGCCCACAATGACCAAATTTTGAAATTTTTATATCTTGCACAATATGCTATCGGGAGTGCTGCAATGTTGTGTATATGTATCTGGTGGCATTCTACGTAATTGGTCAGAAAATGGGCGGGATCGGACCAATGGGCGTGGCCCCGCCCTTATAAGCCAAATTTTGAAATTGATATAACTTGCACAATTTTTTATCTAGAGTGCTGTCATGTTGTAGATATGTATCTGGTGACAGTCCACGTGATTGGTCCAAAAATTGGCGGGATCTGACCAATGGGCGGGCCACCGCCCATATAAGCCAAATTTTGAAATTGAATTATCTTGCTCATTTTGTTAGCGAGAGTGTTGAAATTTTGCGTATATGTATCTGGTAGCAGTCTACATGATTGGCTTTCAAATGGGCGGAATAGGACCAGTGGGCGTGGCCCAGCCCATATTTTGATATATCTTGCAAGTATTATATAGGAAATACATGAACAAAAATGCTCGGTATGCGATAATTACAGCTGCTCACTCCAATACAATCGCAATATGATAATGTGATGCAATATCAATGAAACAAGAATTTGGAAATTTTATAAGTATACATTTCTATTTTCTGGACTTTCCACTGAATTCGGTATTTTTTCATTCAGTGAATTTATTACTAATACCAGTAAGGAAAGGCAGAAAGTCGGGCGGGGCCGACTATATAATACCCTACACCTCCCTAACAATGCGATAAGGGTCATTGCGATAATAATTGAGAAAAATCTTTCTGGAGAACTTTGTAATGATCGGAAGTAAAGTACAACTTCTATAGCGCTTTGTAACCAAATCTGGAGGAACATATATATGGAGGTTATATATAAATCTGAATCGATTTTCCTAGAATACTCATTCATGTAAAATAGAAACCTGTTTCTGTCGAATTTCGTACTGATCGGATATAAAACGCAGTCTCTACAGCGCTTACATGTCAAATTGGGGGTAACATATATATATGGGGGCTATATCTAAATCTGAACTGATTTTCTCCGAATTTTGCGGCATTCCTTCATGTAATAAGAAACCTCTTTCTGCCGAATTTCTTACTGATCGGATATAAAATACAGTTTCTACAGCGCTTGAATTTCAAATCGGGGGTAACATATATATGGGGACTATATCTAAATCTGAACCGATTTTCTCCGAATTTGGCAGTATTCCTTCATGTAATAACAAACCTCTTTCTGCCGAATTTCGTACTGATCGGATATAAAATACAGTTTCTACAGCGCGAATTTTGACATTGGCAGCGAAGCGCACCGGGCTCAGCTAGTTTTACAAATAAAATTGTATTTTGTAGTGTAGATGTAGCTCTCAAAAAAGCTATTTTAAGCCATAAATGCCACATTTTTTAGGTGAAGGGTTTACATATTTTGTTACAGTCACCCTATAGAGGTCGCTGCAAAATATACGTATTTAAGCCACAAACACCACCTTTCTAAGAAATTTAGCTGAAACTTTGCAGTTTATATTCTATTTTGGCAAGAATTAATCTCAATAAAATGTATACAAATAAAATTTTATTTTCTTGTAGTCCCCGGGTAGATGTAGCTCTCAAAACAGCTATTTTTAGCCATAAATACCACATTTTTCAGGTGAAAAGTTTGGCTACAGAATTTACGGCCTAAAAATTGCAGCGTTCATTATACCCTACACCACACTGCGGTCCAGGGTATTCTGAGTTTGTGCATTTGTTTGTAATACCCAGAGAGAGAGAAGAGATAGATCCATCGTTTATTATACTGATCGACTTGGAATCACTTCCTGAGTCGATTTAACCATGTCCGTCCGTCTGTCTGTGCGTCCGTCCGTCTGTAGATGTATCGTTGTAATCAAAGTGCAGGTCGTATTTATAGTCCAATTGTGATGAAATTTAGCACAGTGCTCTTTTTTGGCCCAAGGACGATCCCTATTGAAATTGGTCAAAATCGGTTTAGATTTATATGAAGCCCCCATATACATATATACTCGCATATGTTTCCTCCGACTTGACATGTAAGCGCTGTAGAAACTGTATTTTTTACCAGATCAGTACGAAATTTGGCAGAGAGAGTTGTCTTATTACATAAATGAACACTGCAAAATTCGCATTTTGTGGTTTTTGTGATAGAGTACATTTTACGCTTGGCCAAGATAATGTCATATGTCCCATTTTAATAACTAAAAACCGTTTTTCCTAACAAATCAGATGCCAAAATTAAAGAAGGGGTTCTTTGTGGGACCACAAATTACAAAGCTACTGAAAGATTCAAAATTTGAATCGATTTTGTCTAAAGATGAATCAAATGCATGGAAGTCATTTGGTTTGGTTGTATCAAGATTTCTAGAAAATTCCAAGAGCCCAAATTATGAATTTCAAAATTTGTCAAAAAACTATGAGAAAATTTTTACAGTTTTTAACACGATTGTGTTTTTATTTATTTTTTATATTAACATTCATTTCAATATCTTACTTAAAAAGGAGTAAATATGTCTTTAAAAATAAAAAATATCTTCTGCATTCGCACAACAAAAAATACAAGAAATGGAACGTCGGTATCAAAAGGCGTATGATGAGGCGATGTTGGGCGACTATTGTTGGTTCCTTGTGCGAGAGGCAGAAAATAATCGCAATAGGCAAATTAATTCAGCAGTTTCATGCCATTTTTATACCCTCACTTTAGTGACACGAGGGTATATATGATTTGCTATGGGCCAAAAGTCTAACACATCGAAGGAGTGACCTAAGACCCTAAGTATGTTCGGCGGATATCCGTTTTGGGTCATTTAAAGTCGAATGAGCAATGTCCGTCCGTCCGTCTGTCTGTCTGTCTGCTGGCTGGTGCGCACGATAACTCTCGAAAGGAGTAACCGATTGACTTCAAATTTGGTATGTGGTAATATTTTTTCTATCTCCTGCTAAGTTCAAAGATGGGCCATATTGATCCACTCCTTCTAGTACCTCCCCCAAAAAGTGTTAATTTTTAGTGAATTATTGATTATTTAATAATTTCTATACTAGGTATTTGAATCTTCTAAAATTTTGCAAATACTATTAGTTTATTAGTCACTATAACCTCGAGCTATAATGGACGATATTGCCACGCCCCTTTTTGTACCTCCCACATAAATGTACTATTTCGCACCAAAAGTTAACTGGTTTTAGCTTTAATATCACTTCATACAAATACTTTAAATTATGTACAGTGTAATACTTTTATAGTACTTAGAGTCCAGTGAAAAGTGGGCGTTATTGGCACCCCCGTTTTGGGCGGCGCTACGTGCCACACAACCGAAGCTACACTCGATGTTTTTCGCGATGTTTAAAAAAAAAAGTTATTTGGCGGACCCTTTATATAATACATTGCTTACAAAGTGACGGTATACCTTAGTCGGTTTTCCCACCAGAAATTGTTTACTTGTTAATATATATTGTTACTAACATTTAGCTTTGTAAATTGTCAGAGTTATCATTACATCCATTAACAAATAAAGACGGATTAAGTTCGGCCATGCCGAATCTTATATACCTCCCACAATGTATCGCGTGCGATTGTTTTCGGATTGAGGTTTTTGTGGCTTTACAAAGTCAAATCTAGAGGGAGCTTTGTATGGGGATTGTTCGTATGAAGGGTTCCGGGTATAAATAAACCCCAGCTACTAATTTTCAGACCGATCAGCTTAAATTTGTGGTTTCTGTGGCGTTAAGAAGTCAAATCGGTGAGATGCTATATATGGTTGCTTTATCAACAAATATACCGATATTTCCCATTTTCAATCTCAACATACCTGCCAATATATAAAGTATGTATATGTACCATATTTCAGCCACGTAGTTCAAGTATTATAGATTGTAGCGTGATTACAACAGACGGACGGACGGACATCGCTAAATCGTCTTGGAATTTTACGACGATTAATAACACTTTACTAATACTAATAAAAAAATACTTTATGGGGTCTCCAATATTTAGTGGTGTTACAAACATTTACATGGTATCATTTTATAAAAGTAAGAGCCACATATTGAAGCATATCCGCGAATAACGTTGTAAACGCCGTTTTTTGCAAAACGCATAATTTTGCAGATTATCACTTTAAAGTCTCTCCCACATTGCCCCAATACTAAATCAGCTGAATTTATGCACTTTATCGTTATAAAAATGTAATAATAGTGTGATAATTAGTGAAAGAATGTTGTAATTGTTAGTCCCTTACCACGTTCTTCCACTGAATGCAAAACAACTGAAGCTGGTAGAATCAATTAAATGTTCTTAAGAACAATATAGTAATTCATCAAAACTTTTAAGTTAACTTTCAAATTTATGTGTTTTATTTTACATAATAAATCAAACCTCACGATGAATCACCCACTAGAATCCTGGATCTTAATGTTTGCTACTAGTGACCTGTAGTTTCACTTCACAGCAACAATAAGATACTTTATTCTGCTCGATTTAGATGGTGTAGGGTATTGCGTAGACGGTTCCAATATGACGGTTGAATTGACTAAAGCTTGTCTACATCTAATAATATTTTATCTGAACATAATACACCCACAATTATGCCCAAAAAAAATAAGTGGGAAAAAATTGAAAATATGAGTGGGAGTTCCTCTTCAATATTCACATATCCAATGGCGAATCATGTCGATACACATTTTTATATTTATTCTTTATTTCTCTGAGCATTGGGGTGGTTTATCTACCATAAATGGCGTTTATAGATGTCCCATACAGTCATAAAAATGCATCTCAAAGTGGAATGGAATGTGATAAATTGTGTTAGCATGAGTCATAAAATTAAATGATGCCAAAATAAAACAAACATTTAAATGGGTCCTTCTGCAGAACTTGTATATCGAGTAAACGTATATAGACTATGAAATATGACAGCTTTGTTTAGTACTGTCCGGGCACGTTTTTACAACTTTTTATCATCTGAAATTCAAAAGGACGTAACATAAAAAACAAAATTTATTTTAAGATTGATTGTAGTCTATTATATTAAACTAAACATTCCTAAAAATGTCAGGGTTCAATATCTAAAATTGACTATTTTATGAGTGAAATTCAAAATGACGTAACAGCAAACAAGGTCATTAAAACAGCGAAAAGATTTGAAAATTTTTATTTTTTTTAGTTCAGAATGTATGCATCAACCAATTGAACTAGATTTGTTATTTTATTTCGCCTTAATAGTCTGGAAATCGATAAATCTGGTCAAACTCTTAAAATTATGTTTCATTGTTTTTTGCTTCTCCTGAAAAAGCATGAATATGTGGGTTACGTCATTTTGGATTTCAGCTGACGATATATTTTATTGGTTACATACACCTTATGGAGAACTGAGTATTTTAACACAATTTTTTAATTCATTACGACTATTATGTATACACGCTGAAAAAAAATCGCTTCTGTAGTATATTGTCCCAAACATATTCGGCTGGAAACATATATATGTTTGGGGTAGACTCTAAGCATGTAATATTTGGTACACATAAAAAATGTGTATTTGGGAAGATGTTGTTCTAAACAAATATTTGTTTACATTCCAATATGTTTTTATTTGGGACCATTATTTCCGAAACAAATATTTATTTGCATTTAAGTATTCATAAAATACATAAATTGTGTGAAATTTTTCAGTAATTCAAAGTTAAATTTTTAGAAATTTTTAATGTTCGTAAAAAATAATATTTGAAATCATATAATCTTGGATCAATATAAAGTACTTAGAGGATTGACAACTAATGATGGCTTGGAATACTCCGAAATTTGAAATGATTGATTTAAAACAGAAGGTAATGCTGCATATGGTATCATAACTGGGAGGTACAATTCGAAACCCAAGAAAAATTGAAACTGAAATATGAAAAACTCAGCAAAAGTTTTGGAAATATTTTTTAAATAAAATATATTTGGAAAAATTCCTAATTAATAATTTTATTTGTATTTAAACACATATTTTATTTGAGAAATTTAGTTTGCAAATATAATTTGTTGTAATATATTAATATATGCGTTCCAAATATATTTTATTGATTTTCAAATAAAATTTATTTGCTAAGAAATATATAATATTTAAAAATTTGTGTTCCAAATATATTTTCTTTCGATTCAAACATATCAAAAAAGGCGATTTTGCCCCGTATAAGTTTGACACTATGCAGTAAACACTTTTTTCAGTCTAAAAAGAATCCGCTATTACAAAGTCATTACAGATTTGTGTTTTTAATTTGTGCACAACATTTTATACTAGTAATTAAATAGTTCTATTGTTTCTATTTGTTTCTGTAAAATTAAAAAAAAAAAACATGAAATTGTCCTAACTTTTATGATTTTTATTTAGCACCAAAGATTATTGTAATTAAAACATGTACATGTTGCACATATCTTCAAGTAATCAGTACTGCATTAAGTGACAAAATCCAATTCAATAAATATTTATGGTATTATACCCTACAGCTCACTGCGGTCCAGGCTATTATACGTTTGTGCATTTGTTTGTAACATCCAAAAGGAGAAGAGATAAACCCATCGTTTAATATACCGATCGACTTGGAATCACTTCCTGAGTCGATTTAACCAAGTCCGCCTGTGCTCTGTTCAAGGCTCAAGGACGATCCCTATTGAAATTAGTCGAAATCTTTTTAGATTTACATTTAGCTCATATATACTTATATATACATCATTGTTGACGCTGCTGTACTATAATGTCCCAAAAATATCCTGCTTCAAATATACATATATTTAGGTTACACTCCAAATCTATATATATAAAGAAGAATGTGTGGTTGTTTGTTTGTTTGTTTGTTGGTTTGTTGGTTTGTTTGTACCGAATAGACGTCTAAACGGCTGGACCGATCTTCTTGAAATTTTCACAGAATGTACATATGTGGGGCGTGGTGAAAATAGGGTACTTGAATTTTCGATATATCAAGTGGGCGTGGCCCCGCCCACATAAAATAAATTTTAAAATTGAGATATCTTGCACAATTTGTTAGCGAGAGTGCTGTAATTTTTTTCATATGTATCTGGTGGTGGTCTACGTGATTGGTCCAAAAATGGGCGTGATCGGACCAAGGGGCGTGGCCCCGCCCATATAAGCCAAATTTTGGAATTGAGATATCTTACACAATTTGTTAGCGAGATTGTTGTACTTTGGTGCATATGTATCTGGTGGTAGTCTACGTGATTGGTCCAAAAGTGGGCGGGATCGGACCAATGGGCGTGGCCTCGCCCGAATTTTGAAATGGAGATATCTTCCACAATTTGTTAGCGAGAGTGCTGTAATTTGGTGCATATGTATCTGGTGGCAGTCTACGGGATTGGTCCAAAAGTGGGCGGAATTGGACCAACGGGCGTGGCCACGCCCACATAAGACAAATTTTTAAATTGCGATATCTTACACAATTTGTTAGCGAGAGTACTGTAATTTTGTGCATATGTATCTGGTGGCAGTCTACGGGACTGTACCAAAAGTGGGCGGAATCGGACCAATGGGCGTGGCCCCGCCCATGTAAGACAAAATTTTAAATTGAGATATCTTGCACAATTTTTTAGCAAGAGGGTTTAATTTTGTTTACATGTATCTGGTAGCAGTCCACGTGTTTTGTCTAAAAAAGGGCGCGATCGGAGCAATGGGCGTGGCCCCGTCTATATAAGCCAAATATTGAAATCGAGATATCTTACACAATTTGTAAAAGAGAGCGCTGAAATATTGCGTATATGTATCTGGTACAAGACTGCGTAATTGGTCCAAAAAATGGGCGGGATCGGTCCAGTGGGTGTGGCCCCGCCCATATAAGCAAAATTTTAAAATTGAGATATCTTGCACAATTTATTAGCGAGAGTGCTGTAATTTTGTGTATATGTATCTGGTGGAATTCTACGTGATTGGTCCAAAAATGGGCGTGGCCCCGCCCATATAAGGCAAATTTTGGAATTGAGATATCTTGAGCAATTTTTTAGCGAGAGTGCTGCAATTTTGTGTGTATATATCTGGTGGCAGTCTACGTCACTGGTCCAAAAATGGGCGGGATCGGACAAATGGGCGTGGCCACGCCCATATAAGGCTAATTTTGGAATTAGGATATCTTGAGCAATTTTTTAGCGAGACTGCTGCAATTTTGTGTATATATATCTGGTGGCAGTCTACGTGACTGGTCCAAAATGGGCTGGATCGGACAAATGGGCGTGGCCCCGCCCATATAAGGCAAATGTTGGAATTGAGATATCTTTTTTTAGCGATAGTGCTGTAATTTTGTGTATAAGTATCTGGTGACAGTCTACGTGATTGGTCCAAAAATTGGTGGGATCGGATCAATGGGCGTGGTCCCGCCCATATAGGCCAAATTTTGAAATTGAGATATATTACACAATTTGTTAGCAAGAGTGCTGACATTTTGCGTATATATATGTATCTGGTGACAGTCTACGTGATTGGTAGAAAAATGGGCGGGATCGGACCAATGGGCGTGGCCCTGTCCAAATTGAGATATCTTGCACAATTTATAAGCGAGATTGCTGTAATTTTGTGTATATTTATCTGGTGACAGGCTACGTGATTGGTAAAAAAATTGGAGGGATTGGACCACATGAGCCATGTTTTGAAATTGATATATCTTGATAAATTTGTTAGAGAGATTGCTGAGTTTTTTGTATATGTATTTTGCGGCAGTCTACGTTATTAGTCCAAAAATGGACGGGATCAGAAATCTGAAATCTGGGGCAACGAAGTGGACCGGGTCCAGCTAGTATATAATATTTGTCACACACAGATAGTATATGTTTGGGATGATATTGTTCTACCTTCCATCCTAATATTTTTAATTTGGAACTAATATTTCCGAAACAAATATTAATTTGTATTTAAGTATTTTGGCAATGTATCAAAGCCTTAATTTAAAGACAAGATTTCTGTTCTTCAGAAGTTAGGTTAAACAGACTCACATAGACTATACAGTCCATTGTGTTACCACAGGGACGTAAGGAAAAACGTAAGTTATCCCTAGCCCTCCCGTTGAACCAATTTGATTGCTTTAAAAAGCTCAAAAGTAGGCCGATTCCAACATCAGCCAAGTTAGCTAAATCCTCATAGTAATAAAAAAACGGGCTCGGACAATGAAGGTGTTCTATTGATTCCTCTTCGTCTCCACAGTTTCTGCAAAAGTCATTATGCACCTATAATCTCTCTGCCTGCCGTCCAATACGACAGTGATCTGTCATGCCAGACACGTCCGTTCTCGACAGCAGTGCTTTGGTGCGTTTTGAGTCTAAACTGGGCCACATCAGCCTGAAATGTATGCAGTTCCTGACTGGTGACCACCTGTCATTTGTTTCCGTAAGTGCACAATCTCCCGAGAGGAGCTTGCAGGTTGCTTGAGGCATGCCCACATGTTTCAGGTCCCTTGAACTGTTCAGCCAACTCGTTAAGAGATCTGCGACAGTCGAGGGCAGTTTTTGAATTCAGGAATATAGTTTCCAGGGACTTGACAGCAGCCTGACTATCAGAGAAAATATTTATACCGACTTTGGTCAGCACATTAATTTTCATCCATTCCGTTGCCTCTTTAAAAGGTAAGATTTCTGCCTGGTAAACAATATAGTGATCAGGCAGTCTTTTTGCAAGTGATAGCTGAAGTTCCTCTGAAAAGACACCAAAGACCACGAGTTTGGAACCGTAAGTATAGAAGTAAATAAATCTCCTCTGTTCTGGGAAAGGACCATACCATTCTGATCTATCAGGTATAAGAGTGAGATACTTCCTGTCAAAGAGTGGTTCAGTAATAGTGTAATCAACAGTTCCCGGAAGTCAGGCATTCTGTCTAGAATGGCACTATGTCCGTAGCCATTTCTTGACCATAATGACATTTCCCTGATACTAATCGCAGTACATGCGGCATATTGCACTGCTATAATATCCAGCGGCATTAAATGTAGTATTTCATTTAGTGCCGCAGGTGGTGTCGTTCTCAGCGCACCAGTGATACATATAGCAACCATTCGCTGAACCTTGTTTAGTATCACAAAGAAGGTGGATTTCTGCAGAGCTGTCCACCAGACGACAATTCCGTATATCATTATCGGTCCGACTACTGCTGTATACAACCAATAAACTATACGCGTGTTCAGACCCCAGCGTTTTCCTATTGCCCTTTTACCGGTATGTAGCGCTATCACAGCCTTATTTGCGCTTTCTAAAATGTTGGGTTTGAAATGCAACTACCTGTATTTTGCGCTTTCAGAGAAAGAAATTGCAATACCCCCAAGGAGATAGGTGTAATTTTGGTACCTAATTTCTCCTGGTGAAAACAACTCTTGGTCGGGTAAAAACCAAGATCATTACCGGAAGCCCATCTTGCGGTTCTATGAAGGGCCTGCTGTAGGATGTCTCTGAGAGTATCCAGAAACTTCCCTCTAACAGCTTTTGCCTTTTTTTTGGCGTTATGACATTCCAATAAATATAAAATGTTGCAAAGCATAGCGTTAAAAAAGAACTGTAATTATACCCTTCATCATGTAGCTGTGACACATACTGACTTGCCTCACCAAAGACGGCTACGCGTACCAAAGTTCGTTTGCGTGGCCGGCCTTCGGACGGGATTAACGGATCTCTCCTCTGGGGTATGCCAAAGTACGGCTAGGCGGACCAAATAGTCTGAGCATCTGCATAGGCAAAAACTCTGACGCCCATCATCTCCAGAGAAAGCGAAATATTGTACATGGAGAGATTCCATAGCAGAGGAGAAAGAACACCCACTTGGTGGCTGACCCTAAACTAGTTAAAATGCATCTCTTAATTAGAAAGTTATGAAAGAACCTACGTATACTGTTGTCAACCCTCAGGTTTCTAACGCCGTAATTATAGCGGCTGGATTTATGTTATTGAAGCTCCCTCTATGTCTAAGAAAGCTACCATAATATATTCCTTAACAGAGAGGGATCCTTCAATAAAGCTGACTAGATCATACTGGGTGGTTTTGGTGGACTCGCCCTCGCTGTTGAGTGGTAAGGTAAGGTAACTATCTATTAATCTCTACAGAGTTATAAGGAGAAATGACGATAGACTTATTGGCCGGAAATCCTTAGCTCTAGTGTTGGACGCCTTTCCCGCGTTTAGGATGAAAGCAACATTGGTTTCTCTCCATTTTGTTTGTATATATGCCTGATTGATACAATATGTGTATATCTCTCTGAGCCAGGGAGAAATTGTATCAGCCACTGCCTGTAACTCCGCCGGCCAGACATAATTTAGTCCTGGCGACTTAAAAGGTTTAAAGCTTTTGATAGCCCGAAGAATTCTAGGATCGGTTAAAATATAGGTGGCAACCTTTGATGGCTGTACTTCAATGGAATCTCCAACTGAATTATGCAACGCTTTTATTCAATGCCTCTGCAGAGTTGCCCGGGAAATGTGTATCCAGGAACACTCCCAGCGATTCTTCACTGGACGTAGTCCATGAACTATCATCTTTCTTGATGTACCCAATAGAACAAGGTGTTGAGGCTAAAATTTTCCGTAACCTTGAGGCTGCGGATGAGCTTTCTACTCCATTCCAGAAATCTATCCAGGATTTATTTTGAGTCGTTCTCAACTCTTTTTTGTACAGTTTGAGTTCTTCCTTGTATGAGTCCCAGTCCTGTGGGGCTCTGGCAGCCTTTGCCCAATTTAAGAGCTTCCTACAGCACTTCCACAGCATAATTAATTGAGACGACCACCATTGCGGTCGTTGTCTGCCCCTTGGCTTCTGTTTGGGACATGCAGCTTGTGACGAGTCGTTAGGAGTTTCATGGACTCGTTCCACCTTTTCTTCTATATCCCGGACAGTTTGCATTTTCATTTCAGGACTTTTTGGAAGAGACCTGTTGAATATGTGCCTAAATTTTTCCCAATTAGCCTTCCTAATATTTAGTGGGAAGACGGTATCTGGAGGCTTCGCATTCACGCAGAAGCTAATATATATATGGTCGGAGACAAAAGTGACATCGAACACCTCCTGTCTGTTTCTAGTAATAAAGATATGTTCATGCCCTTTATTACAAATCACAAGGTTACTACTTATAATATATTCGATAAGTAATTCGCCCCTGTCGTTGATGTCAGTACTACCCCACATATGATGGTTTGCATTGACATCACTACCCACAGTTAGGTCCTTGTTCTTCTCGTTTGCCGCTCCTGCCAGTGATTTAAATGCACAGGGTGGCGTCTCAGTGTTATGTGTCATATAAAAGGAGGCCAACCAAACATGAGAATTTTCTAACTCGAGGCTGGCTGATACCACGTCTTCACTACTAGAAGAAGGTATATATATATTAAGTACGTTCCTGGCAAGTATATAGGCTCTACGTCTTCCATTACCTTACCTTAGCCACGGATTCCATATCGACTGGTACAGCCGGAATCCATGCAAGTGCCAAGAGCCGAGACGGTATGTCCTCCTAGTTGACAACATCCAGCGCCGCACCCGGCCAGATTTCGCCAATTTTCCTCAAAGCGGTGCGATAGCACTCAACAGAGCATATATTACTAAATCGTATTAGTTTTTTGCGGCCCAGATACCAGCCTGCGTCGACACAATCGGGAGCCGGACCCGGCATCTCCTCAAGAACATGGAAGAAAAGAGAGCTCAGTGGGTACTCTATCTCACTCAACCTGCTCTTGGGGATGTTGCCGTCTTCCTCTCCCCTGTTTATGACCGCCAGTATCAAGCTGTCCTTAGTAACGCCAGAGATGGACCGAGGAACAGCGTTACCCTTGAACTGAGGAGCAGCGTTACCATTAAACCCTCTGTCCTTTGGTCCTTTTGGATGTCGGCGGTTTATCTGGAGAGCGCAGCCTTTTAATTAGCTGCTGCCGTATGGAAGTTAATGCGATATCCAGTTCTTCAGAAATAATCTCTGCTTGTTGGTCAGAGATGCAGGATCGGCTTTCTCAAGTCTCTTAAGGATCCTGAGAGCCATGTGCCGATCATTAAACTTCCTCTTTGAAAGACGGGTGTTCTTACCACAGGAAACCGAAGTGTCAGGTAATGCTGCCGCCTTACAAGAGGTCATTGGATCACTTGGCTTTTTTCCAAGCCAAGGTTTACATCCTCGTGTATTTGTCGTAGTCGTCGTTGTATTCGCTGTAGTTGTGGCGTTATCAGTTCTTGTATTCGTAGTCGTATCGGTTGGTTGTTGTAGTGTGTCCGCTTTTGTTTGTTTAAAGGGTTACATATAGGTCCAACGAGTGTGGGGGGTACTGAGTCGTTGCTGAGGCGTCCAGGTATCAGCAAAGGCAGCCAACAAAACACATTCTATGGTAACCCCTGACTGCGAAACGAAAAGTTCGAAACTTGGTGGATTTTGTTTTAGGTACTACTGTAGGGGAGAAACATGTCCACCACAGCATAGCTCCCGGTACTGTGGCAAGGACTGGGTGGCACAACACTTATTACTTGCTGAGGCGCCAGGGTATCAGCAAGGCTCCACTACGTGGAAGGAAATCGGTTCAGATTTACATATAGCCCATATATATATGTTACCCCCGAGTTCATCTATTTGTTCCTTCCAATTCTTGACCTTCGAAAGAATACTGCGCGTTTTAAAGTTATTATTTTAAATATAGTTTCTTATAATCATAATCTTCAACTCCTCCTTGGAATAAACCCTGTTGCTGCACGCTGAAAAAAATAACTTCTGTAGTACATTGTCCAAAACATATTCTGCTTAAAATATACAAATGTTCACGGTACACAATAACTATATTATAGCTGGAACACTCAAATATTATATATTCTTTAATTCCAGCCTAATATGTATACCCTACACCAACTACGTTAAAGCGTATAACTTTGTGCATTTGTTTGTAACACCCAAGGAAAGAAAAAATATACCATAGCTTATTATAGATATAGCCAGGTAGAGGTTTCTTTTTACATAAATAAAGACTGCATAAATAGGGGAAAATTGCCATATATTTAGATATAGCACCCATATTTATGGTACACTCTATTTGAGATGTAAGCCATATAGTAGTTATAATATACTTCAGATCATTGTAAGAAGTTTCTAAATTAACTCATATAAACTATGTTTCAAGTTTACTTCCGATTCTTTATTTATGAAAGCATACTGAGTTAAAGTTATCGTTTCAGACCTAATTTATTTTGATCAACATCTTCAATTCCTCCTTAGAATTAATCTTGTTGTGTACTTTGTTAACTGAAACGAAATAAGTTATTACAATTTATTATCGCAATGTCCCTTTGCGCACTATTACGGAGGTGTAGAGTACGAGTCTGCCCGCCCGACTTTGAGTCTTTCCTTCCTGGTTTTTATTTGGGATTATTATTTATAATTGAAATGATAAATATTGTATAATGATACATGACTGGATGAGTTGACAACAAAAGATAACATGGAATAAATATAAATTAAAAAATAATGCTTTAAAGCAAATATTATTGCTATTTATACCATTTTAAATTGTAAGGTACAACTCGAAATCAATGAAAAAATAAAAATGAAATTCGAAAAATCGGCAACGTTTTGAATTTTTTTTAAATAAAATATATTTAGAGAAATTCCTAAACAATAATTATACCCTACACCACACTGTGGTAGAGGGTATTATAAGTTTGTTTCACGGCAGATGTTTGTAACACCTGAAAATAACACAGCTAGACCCATCTTAAAGTATACCGATCGACTCAGAATCACTAGCTGAGTCGATTTAACCATGTCTGTCCGTCCGTCCGTCTGTCCATGTAAAGTCGTTCGTCGACTACAGGTCGCAATTTCACTCCGATCGTTCTGAAATTTTGCAGTTTAGAGTATTTCGCAGCTGTAAAGATCCCTATTGAATTTGAAATCGGTTCGGATTTAGATATAGCTCCCATATATATCTTTCGTCCGATTTGCCTTTAGTCCTATAGAAGCTGTATTTTACATCCAATCGTTTTGAAATTTAGAATAAACAATTTATACATGAACTAGCTGAGCCAGGTGCGCTTCGCTGGCCATGTCAAAATTAGCGCTGTAGAAACTGTATTTTATATCCGATCAGTACGAAATTGGGCAGAAAGAGGTTTGTTATTACATGTATGAATACTGCCAAATTCGGAGAAAATCGGTTCAGATTTAGATATAGCCCCCATATATATGTTACCCCCGATTTGACATGTACGCGCTGTAGAAACTGTATTTTATATCCGATCAGTACGAAATTCGGCAGAAAAAGGTTTGTTATTACATGAAGGAATACTGCCAAATTCGGAGAAAATCGGTTCAGATTTAGATATAGCCCCCATATATATGTTACCCCCGATTTGACATGTAAGCGCTGTAGAAACTGTATTTTATATCCGATCAGTAGGAAATTCGACAGTAACAGGTTTCTATTTTACATGAATGAGTATTCAAGGAAAATCGATTCAGATTTATATATAACCTCCATATATATGTTCCTCGAGATTTGGTTACAAAGCGCTATAGAAGTTGTACTTTACTTCCGATCATTACAAAGTTCTCCAGAAAAATGTTTCTCAATTTAGGAACGAATATTGCTTAATTTAGCGATTATCGGTTCAAAATACATTTACCAATTATTCCAAATTATTATCGCAATGACCCTTATCGCATTGTTAGGGAGGTGTAGGGTATTATATAGTCGGCCCGCTCGACTTTCTGCCTTTCCTTACTGGTATTAGTAATAAATTCACTGAATGAAAAAATACCGAGTTCAGTGGAAAGTCCAGAAAATAGAAATGTATACTCATAAAATTTCCAAATTCTTGTTTCATTGGTCATGCATCACATTATCATATTGCGATTGTATTGGAGTGATCAGCTGTAATTTTCGCATACCAAGCATTTTTGTTCATGTATTTCCTATATAATACTTGCAAGATATATCAAAATATGGGCTGTGCCACGCCCACCGGTCCTATTCCGCCCATTTGTAAGCCAATCACGTAGACTGCTACCAGATACATGTACGCAAAATTTCAACACTCTCGCTAACAAAATGAGCAATATAATTCAATTTCAAAATTTGGCTTATATGGGCGGTGGCACGCCCATTGGTCAGATCCCGCCAATTTTTGGACCAATCACGTGGACTGTCACCAGATATATATGTACAACATTACAGCACTCTAGATAAAAAATTGTGCAAGATATATCAATTTCGAAATTTGGCTAATAAGGGCGGGGCCACGCCCATTGGTCCTATCCCGCCCATTTTCTGACCAATTACGTAGAATGCCACCAGATACATATACACAACATTGCAGCACTCCCGATAGCAAATTGTGCAAGATTTCAAAATTTTGCTTATATGGGCGGGGCCAAGCCCATTGGTCGGATCCCGCCCATTTTTTGACCAATTACGTAGAATGCCACCAGATACATATAAGCAACATTGCAGCACTCCCGCTAGCAAATTGTGCAAGATACCAAAATTTCAAAATTTGGTCTATGTGGGCGGGGCCACGCCTATTGGTCCGAACCCGCCCATTTTTTGACCAATCACGTAGATCGCCAACGGGTATATATACACAAAATTCCAGGTCTCTCACTAACAAATTGTGCAATATATCACATTTTTCAAATTTGGCGTATATGGGCGGTGCCACGCCCATTGGTTCGATCCCGCCCTTTTTTGGATCAATGACGTGGACTGCCATCACATACATATGTACAACATTACAACACTCTAACTAACAAATTGTGCAAGCTATATCAATTTGAAAATTTGGCTCATATGGGCGGGGCCACGCCCATTGGTCCGGTCCCGCCCATTTTTTGACCAATTACGAAGAATGCCACCAGATACATATACGCAACATTGCAGCACTCCCGCTGGCAAATTGTGCAAGATATCAAAATTTCAAAATTTGGCTTATATGGGCGGGGCCATGTCCATTGGTCCGATTCCGCCCATTTTTTGAAAATTCACATAATCTGTCACTAAATGCATACACACAAAATTTCAGCACTCTAGCTAAAAAATTTTCTCAATATGAAATTTGGACCCATATGGGCTGGTCCACGCCCGCTTGATATATCGAAAATTCAGTACCCTATTTTCAGCACCCCCTACACATGTACATTTTGTGAAAATTTCAAGATGATCGGTCAAGCCGTTTAGACGTCTATACGGAACAAACAAACAAACAAACCCACAAACAGACACTCTCTTTTATATATATAGATTAAAAAAATTATATTTCAGAGTTATTCAATATTACGAGAGTGGTGTAGGGTATTATATCGTCGGCCCCGCCCGACTTTAGGCTTTCCTTACTGGTTTTATTTGTATTTAAACACAAACAAACCCACAAACAGACACTCTCTTTTATATATATAGATTAAAAAAATTATATTTCAGAGTTATTCAATATTACGAGAGTGGTGTAGGGTATTATATAGTCGGCCCCGCCCGACTTTAGGCTTTCCTTACTGGTTTTATTTGTATTTAAACACATATTTTATTTGAGAAAATTAGTGTGTACATAAATTTTGTTATAATCTATATATGAAGCATTATTTGTCAGGAAGCCAGTTTTTTTTAGTAATGTTTTCTGATTTTAATGAAATTTGGAGTTATAATTTTTTTTAGTGATTCCTACTGTCCGTACATACGATAATTAACGATATTTCTACTGTCCCTATCTACTTCCATGATTGCGACTGGACCGTGATCCCAGATGGGTCACCAATCCTGGAAATTCTGGGGTCCCACTGGAAGTAGCTGTGATTGGTCCAATGGTCGTGGCCCCATCCATTTATACAACATTTTGAAATTGAGATATCTTGCCCAATTTGTGAGCGAGAGTGCTGTAATTTTGTGTATATGTATGTATCTTTGACAGTCTACGTGATTGGCCCAAAAGTGGGCGGGATCGGACCTATGGGCGTGACATTGATTTAAAAAATTTATGAATTTCTATTGATTTCTATTCAAATATATTTTTATATATTTATAAACGATTTTGAGCCGAGTATAATTTTATGCCCAAAATCATTAAAGCTGTTGACATGTGATGAAATTGCGGACAAATTACCTTTTACAAATGATTTAAAGACATTATAGAAAGTAACAATAAGGTCTAAGTACATGTTGTACAGAATATTAAGGTCTACACCCTGTCGTATATTGTCCCAAACATATTCTGCTTGAAATATATAAATGTTTAGGGTACATTCGAAAAATATTATATTTGCCATATACAAATATTTAGGTTTAGGTTTAGGTTAGGGTGGCAGCCGTATTTTTTTACAAGCTCACATAGACCAGTTTAGGTCCCTAGTGTTACCACGGGCTGAAATGCCCCTCATCGAAACCAACCTGTTTGATATATAAATTTATCGATAGTACGAATATCAGTACTGGAAAGATCTGTTAGGCTGCCTAAAAAGGCCGACCCCAGTATATCCAGTCGTCGTTTACTCAAAGCGGGACAGTCGCAAAGCAAGTGCTCAATGCTCTCCACTTCTTCCTCATCTCCACAGCTTCGGCAGAAGTCATTGGACTCAATACCCAATCGTTTGGCGTGTTCGCCGATCAAGCAGTGTCCCGTCAGAACCTGTACTAACGTAGACAATCGTTTCCTCTCTAGTGCGAGGAGATATTTTGACCTTCTCAGGTCATACCTTGGCCAGATTTGTCTAGCTACCCTGCAGGTGCCGATTTCTGTCCATCTATCGTTGGACTGCCTGATTGCCTCTTGCCTAAGCCAAAGCTTGCACGTGGATAGTGGCGCACCAATATATGCAAATTCTTCGAGAATTTGTAATGTCGTCCCTTTCCTAGCAAGTTCATCGGCTTTGCAGTTCCCCGGGATATCCCTATGCCCAGGCACCCATATGAGGTGTATATTAAACTGCTCAGCCATCTCGTTAAGAGATCTGCGGCAGTCGAGAGCTGTTTGTGAATTTAGGGATGTTGCCTCCAGAGAATTGATGGCAGCCTGGCTGTCCGAGTAAATGACAACGCCAGTGTTGGTTACTATGTTGCGACTCAGCCACTTGGCTACTTCCCATATTGCCATTATTTCGGCTTGATAGACACTGCAGGTATCTGGTAGTCTGTGAGCTATATCCAGACTAAGTTCTTCACAGTGTACTCCGAAGCCAACCTTTTCATCAAGCTTCGAACCATCCGTGTAAAAGTGGAGATGGTTTATATTACCTGGTATTCTGCCGACATTATAAGTATACAAATATTACTTATATATGGTTGGGAAGATGTGGTTCTAAAAATATTTTTGTCCCTCCAAATTTTTTTTTATTTGCGACTATTAAATACTCATTCGTTTAAAGACATGCAATCTAAAATATCACAAATACACCTAGAATCTATCAAACCCGGCTTGAAAATCGACATTGCAAAACCCAAATATACATTGACACACCACTCCAAATAAAACGGCAAAACATCGAGGACGTTTCTATCTTCTGTTGTCTTGACAGCATTTTAACAATATCTGGATAAGCCAGCGAAGACGGTTCACAAATGTTGCTTTGTCTGTTTGGTCATACACCGGTCATAAAAATTGGTTATATTCACAATCAGTCTACTTGAAAGTACACGCTGACAAAAAATCGCTTCTGTAGTATATTGTCCCAAACATATTCGGCTTGAAATATACATATGTTTAGGGTACACTCCAAATATATAATATTGGACACAAACAAATATTATAAGTTTGAGAGGATATTGTTCTAAACAAAAATATGCTCCTATTAAAATATTTTTTTATTTGGAACTAGTATTTCCGAAACAAAGATTAATTTGTAATTATTTATTTTGGCAGTGTATCAATGCCTAAACTTAAGGGCATTTGTTTTTCAGATGTTTAAAGAGCATTTTTTTATAAGTTTTATATGTTTGTTAAATTTAATTAAATCTTACATCGAATAATCTTTCGTAAATATAAATTGAATTCATGGATTGACAAAAAGTGATAATTGGAATATTTTTAATTAAGATAAGTTTAACACGAAAACTAGGAAAAACTAACTAAAATTCGAATAAGTCAGCAAAGTTTTAAAAATCTTTTTAAATAAAATATATTTGGAAAACTTCTTAAACAATAACTTTGTTTGTGTTTAAACACACATTTTATTTGTGAAATTCAGTTTTCAAATAATTTGTGTTCTAATATATTAATATATGCGTTCCAAACAAAATCTCTTGATTTTCAAATAAAATTTATTTGTTAACAAATATATAATATTTAAAAAAATCGTTTCCAAGTATATTTTCTTTCAATTCAAACACATCAAAAATCACGATTTTCCTCCGTGTATATCAAACGTGTGAAAATAATACCAGATCGCGAATGCTCTGACCACAAACTGGAAATTATAATGTGTGAATGCCGCACCTCATATATGTAGGTTTTTAGCTTTTAATCGACACTTTAAATATAAAAAAGAATTATATTATTTTGGTCCCAACTGTTCAAAAATCGTTAATCTGAATAAGCTATTGTTCCAGCCACACGCATAACTATATGTGCGAAACTTTCTCTTCTTTGAAAAAATTTTATTATAACAGGTGATCCAAGTAGATATACTTTTTTCATTAGCCTTTTTTGACAGATCACGTGTGAGTCGTGTCATGCTTTTATTGTTAAGTATTGTTTGGCATTTCATCATGGAAAGACTTAAGCCTGAACAGCGTTTACAAATCGTTCAAACTTTATTTCGAAAATTCACGTTCTGTGAAGACATGTAATCTACAAATCTACATTTGATAGACATAATGTACAAAAAATAAATTCCAAAGAATGTTCTTTCAAATGATAATAAACATTCCCCATTCAATTAGAATTTTCTGTGTTTTTTTCCTTAAAAAAGTAGGGAACCTCGAAATGGATCACACTATACTATTGCATATTTCATACAATGATATGGACGTTCCATGTTTCGATTTAACCGCTGTAGAAGATTTTACCCCAGACTGGAAATAAAATAGTTGAATTTGCATCTTTTTGCAGATCAGAATCCTTTGTACCCATTAGTTTATACATACTTCGATATTATTTATATATGATATTAATAGAACTTACATATACATAGCTCCTTATTGACTTTTGAAAGATTGAAAATTGTTTTGGCCACTACAGCACTGACCACAGTTCGAATCGTCTGAATGTGAATGGCATATTCCACCCACGCCATTAACTGTATATGTGCAAAATTTTTTGTTATTACTTTTACATGGGGCCAGTGGTCACAAAACACTTGACGGAGAAACAAATGCTTAATATGCCATGTATTTTTCAAATTTCTGTATAATCTTTTTAGTCATAATAAAGGAAATACATATAGACCACACCCAAAAATTAGCTAAATTTGTGTTAAATATATTATCGCTGTAATTGAGAAGCGACATATTTCGAAACGACTTTTACAAATTTTTGGTCGCGGTTTTTGTATCCATCTTGTCCTCAGGCCGGACTACGCACTTCCTTTAAGATCGGTATATGCATATTTTTTTATACTCTCCACCATAGAATGGTGGGTATATTCATTTTGTCACTTCGTTTTTGATCTGAGATCCCATAAAGTATATATATTCTTGATTGTCGTGAAGTTTAGAACTTACCCAATGTCCGTCTGTTGTAATCACGCTACAGTCCGTAATAATATAAGTAGAGCTAGGTTGATCAAATTTGGTAGAAATATTTCTTATAGTTGCAGGTTGTTTAGGATTGCAAATGGGCAATATCGGTCAATGTTTTGATATAGCGCCCCTATAGAGGTCGCTCCCAAATTCGGGTTTTGAGCAATTTATCAGAAACTTTGCAGTTTGTATTCTATTTTGACAAGAATTCATCACAACAAAAATCGCTTCATATTTTGCTATAGTCCACCTACAGATGTCGCTCCCAAAAAGTCTTATAAGCCATAACAACCCCATTTTCTACGAAATTTAGCTGAAACTTTTCAGTTTCTATTCTATTTTGGCAATATTTAATATCAATTAAATTTATACAAATCAAATTTTATTTTGTTGTAGTCCCCGTCTAGATGTAGGTCTCAAAAATGCCATTTTAAGCCATAAATACTACATTTTTCAGGTGAAGAGTTTGTTTGGCTAGAAAATTGCGGCTTAAAATTTGGCTAAAAATAGCAGCGTTCCTTTTTTTAATAATTTACTTAAAAAATAACATGATTTGCTCCATATCCAAAGATTTTTTCAGTTATAACATTGAAAGGGCTGGAGGGTATATAAGATTCGGCATGACCGACTTAACGCTTTTACTTGCAGCCACGGGCCATCGGTCAAATGTCGCTTGGTATAAAATCGCATCAGTTGTAGATTAGTGTATACACATAAATCAGTAGGATAATATCTCATAAACAACTTTTATAATACAGCTACACTGACCACAGTCTGAAAATTGACCGAAATGACATCATTAGATATAAAGGGTGGTTAAACTTTAAGGGCTGATGTTGATTTTGATTAAAACACAAATTATTTAAGTAATTATTTAATCGACACTTTAAATATAAAAAAGAATTATATTATTTTGGTCCCAACTGTTCAAAAATCGTTAATCTGAATAAGCTATTGTTCCAGCCACACGCATAACTATATGTGCGAAACTTTCTCTTCTTTGAAAAAATTGTATTATAACAGGTGATCCAAGTAGATATACTTTTTTCATTAGCCTTTTTTGACAGATCACGTGTGAGTCGTGTCATGCTTTTATTGTTAAGTATTGTTTGGCATTTCATCATGGAAAGACTTAAGCCTGAACAGCGTTTACAAATCGTTCAAACTTTATTTCGAAAATTCACGTTCTGTGAAGACATGTAATCTACAAATCTACATTTGATAGACATAATGTACAAAAAATAAATTCCAAAGAATGTTCTTTCAAATGATAATAAACATTTCCCATTCAATTAGAATTTTCTGTGTTTTTTTCCTTAAAAAAGTAGGGAACCTCGAAATGGATCACACTATACTATTGCATATTTCATACAATGATATGGACGTTCCATGTTTCGATTTAACCGCTGTAGAAGATTTTACCCCAGACTGGAAATAAAATAGTTGATTTTGCATCTTTTTGCAGATCAGAATCCTTTGTACCCATTAGTTTATACATACTTCGATATTATTTATATATGATATTAATAGAACTTACATATACATAGCTCCTTATTGACTTTTGAAAGATTGAAAATTGTTTTGGTCACTACAGCACTGACCACAGTTCGAATCGTCTGAATGTGAATAGCATATTCCACCCACGCCATTAACTGTATATGTGCAAAATTTTTTGTTATTACTTTTACATGGGGCCAGTGGTCACAAAACACTTGACGGAGAAACAAATGCTTAATATGCCATGTATTTTTCAAATTTCTGTATAATCTTTTTAGTCATCATAAAGGAAATACATATAGACCACACCCAAAAATTAGCTAAATTTGTGTTAAATATATTATCGCTGTAATTGAGAAGCGACATATTTCGAAACGACTTTTACAAATTTTTGGTCGCGGTTTTTGTATCCATCTTGTCCTCAGGCCGGACTACGCACTTCCTTTAAGATCGGTATATGCATATTTTTTATACTCTCCACCATAGAATGGTGGGTATATTCATTTTGTCACTTCGTTTTTGATCTGAGATCCCATAAAGTATATATATTCTTGATTGTCGTGAAGTTTAGAACTTACCCAATGTCCGTCTGTTGTAATCACGCTACAGTCCGTAATAATATAAGTAGAGCTAGGTTGATCAAATTTGGTAGAAATATTTCTTATAGTTGCAGGTTGTTTAGGATTGCAAATGGGCAATATCGGTCAATGTTTTGATATAGCGCCCCTATAGAGGTCGCTCCCAAATACGGGTTTTGAGCAATTTATCAGAAACTTTGCAGTTTGTATTCTATTTTGACAAGAATTCATCACAACAAAAATCGCTTCATATTTTGCTATAGTCCACCTACAGATGTCACTCCCAAAAAGTCTTATAACAACCCCATTTTCTACGAAATTTTGCTGAAACTTTTCAGTTTCTATTCTATTTTGGCAATATTTAATCTCAATTAAATTTATACAAATCAAATTTTATTTTGTTGCAGTCCCCGTCTAGATGTAGGTCTCAAAAATGCCATTTTAAGCCATAAATACCACATTTTTCAGGTGAAGAGTTTGTTTGGCTAGAAAATTGCGGCTTAAAATTTGGCTAAAAATAGCAGCGTTCTTTTTTTTAATAATTTACTTAAAAAATAACATGATTTGCTCCATATCCAAAGATTTTTTCAGTTATAACATTGAAAGGGCTGGAGGGTATATAAGATTCGGCATGACCGACTTAACGCTTTTACTTGCAGCCACGGGCCATCGGTCAAATGTCGCTTGGTATAAAATCGCATCAGTTGTAGATTAGTGTATACACATAAATCAGTAGGATAATATCTCATAAACAACTTTTATAATACAGCTACACTGACCACAGTCTGAAAATTGACCGAAATGACATCATTAGATATAAAGGGTGGTTAAACTTTAAGGGCTGATGTTGATTTTGATTAAAACACAAATTATTTAAGAAATTATTGTCATTTCTTTTTATACCCTACACCACACTGTGGTACAGGGTATTATAAGTTTGTTTCACGGCAGATGTTTGTAACACCTGCAAATAACACAGCTAGACCCACCTTAAAGTATACCGATCGACTCAGAATCACTAGCTGAGTCGATTTAACGATGTCCGTCCGTCCGTCTGTCCATGTAAAGTTGTTCGTCGACTACAGGTCGCAATTTCACTCCGATCGTTCTGAAATTTTGCAGTTTAGAGTATTTCGCGGCTGTTAAGATCGCTATTGAATTTGGTTGAAATCGGTTCAGATTTAGATATAGCTCCCATATATATCTTTCGTCCGATTTGGCCCTTTAGTCCTATAGAAGCTGTATTTTACATCCAATCGTTTTGAAATTTAGAATGGTAGAGTTTCTTGATCCATGAACCAACATTGCCGAATTTTCGGTTAAGATTTAGCTATAGCTCCCATATATATGTTTCGTCCGATTTGGCCCTTTAGTCCTATAGAAGCTGTATTTTACATCCGATCGTTTTGAAATTTAGAATGGTAGAATTTCTTGATCCATGAACCAACATGGCCGAATTTGAAGAAAATCGGTTAAGATTTAGCTATAGCTCCCATATATATGTTTCGTCCGATTTGGCCCTTTAGTTCTATAGAAGCTGTATTTTACATCCAATCGTTTTGAAATTTAGAATAAACAATTTATACATGAATTACAAAATTTATATATCAGAGTTATTCAATATTACGAGAGTGGTGTAGGGTATTATATAGTCGGCACCGCCCGACTTTAGCCTTTCCTTACTGGTTTTATTATGACAATATTGTTATGGTTCAATTATGTATGGAACAAAATATCGGCCAAATGGCAGCCGAGACCTATGCGGCACACCTCCATCCGATGGTTTCAAATTGTCGATGACGCTGAGGCATAATTGAGGTTCTATGCCGTTAATGTGCCGAATTATCTCATCCTTTAGCTCTTGAATTATTGCTGGCTTATCGGCGTACACATTTTCATTCAAATAACCCCAAAGAAAGAAGCCAACGGTGTCAAATCACATGATCTTGGCGGCCAATTGACATCGCCACGACGTGAGATAACACGGCCATTGAAGTTTGTTGCGCAAAAGAGCCATTGTTTCGTTAGCTGTGTGGCAAGTGACACCGTCCTGTTGAAACCACATATTGACCACATCCATATCTTCCAATTCGGGCCATAAAAAGTTCGTTATCATCTCACGGTAGCGAACACCATGCACAGTAACTGCCTGACCGGCCTCAATTTGAAGAAGTATGGTCGATGACGTCGCCAGCAATTCGCCCGATTGTGGACACATTTGGTCGATTATGCTGATCAAAAAAACATCACGAAGTGCACGAAATGTATTTTGATTTGAACGCCCATTTTCGTAAAAGGCCCATGGAAAGATTGTGTATCTTTCCATGGTTCAAATTGAGTTAGTCTGAAATTAATAAATGTTAAATGAAATGCAGAAAACAACTTGACATTTAGGAGTGTTTAACATTCGATATCGGCCCTTATAATTTAACCACCCGTATTACCACCGTAAGTGGTGAGATATATATATTGGAAAGGTTTTAGACATTTTTTGTGACACAGTTTTATGTCCAGTCTGACCTCAGACTCCATCTCCTTTGTAATCCGTATGTTCATACTTATACTTTCTTAGATTAGAGCTCTTAAGGAAATTTTAAAAGCAATAAAATGATGAAATTTTTTTGGTCACTGTAACACTGACCACAATCTGAGAATCGAAAACTGTTTTTCGCACATATGTCTGTCGTGAGTAATACTTAATTTTTACAAAGTTTAAAATTGTGTATATTTTAAGAGGATTCAGAAAGGACAAAAACAACACTCACGTTTTTGATATCGCTACAACATACCACTGGCAAAAAAATGTCTACGTGAGTAGCCAGTGGTTTATAAAACATTTCTGTCTATCCGTGTGCAAAATTTCTAGCTCTAACAGGATCCTCGGGGGTCAAGTGGTCAAAAATCACTTAGCGGAGAATCGAAAATAAAAGTAGCCTATTTTAATATCCGGGTATTGGTCTATCTGTTCATAAGTTTCAAGAAAATTGGTTCAGCAGCTTAAGCGTGATGCGGCAACAGACAAACAAACGATTTAATAATAGAAAAGAAATATTTATGTGCATGCAAGTACTCTGAATATATATTAATACAAGTTTTATATTTTTCAATAATTCAACGGTAATTTCTTTAGAAATTCTATATGTTCTTAAAATTTCTTTATAATTGAAATGGTATAATCTTGCATCGACTGGTGGGTTGACAACAAATAATGACTTGATGTAAAAATAAATTAAAAATTAGTGATTTAAAACAAAAGTTACAGCTACTTTTGGCATTTTAAATGTGTAAGGTATGAACCGATATCAATGAAGAATTATAATTAAAATTCGAAAAATTTGCAACATTTTGAAAAACTTTTTTTAAACAATATATATTTGGAGAAAATTAATTTTATTTGTATATGAACAAATATTTTATTTAAGAAAATTTTATTGTAAAAAGTGTATATTTCAATTGATTTTCAAATAAAATTTATTTGCCCAGAAATATATAATATTTAAAAATTTATGTTCCGAATATTTTTTCTTTCGATTCAAACATATCACAAAAGGCGATTTTGCCCTGTGTATTGACGAGAGAAATGGAAAACAAAATGCTAATATTTAACTTTATTTTTTGTTCAACATTCCATTATTATGTATTTTACTTCTATATTGTTTTATTGGCCGGAATTTTGTATCAAAGATTTTGGTACACAGCTGAATAAATAAAATATAGTAATTATTTTGTATGAATATTTATAAAAGCCAAGTGATTCCATTCATAAGTACAAATGCTTCACCAAGTGACGCCTCCTTTGTCCAAACAAACACAAATAGGTAAACAAATGAAACAAAGTGCAACAATGGAATGGAAACAACAGAACAAAAGACGACAAACAAAATCAAGAAGTTTACTTTGTAAGACTAAAGAAATTCTTAAAGTTTACTAAGCTTCTGTCGAGACCAATTTATCTTTCTGTCAGTGGCAATATTTATTCAGGGGAAAATAACCGATGTCATTTGCAATTAAGCAGAAAATAGTTTTTAATTTATTTCTTCAGATTGCTTTGCTTGTTGAGGGTTTGGACAAAAATTTACAAAGTGTTTTTAAACTCCTTACAAAAAATGTCGGCAGTATGTATAAAGGAAGATTTTTGTATTACAAGTCTTAAAACATAACTGATTTCTGTCACTGGCTCATAGAGTACTAAGTGGAATTTAGAACGGTACACGGGGCTTACGTACATAACGTCAAATGTACATAATGCCCAACACCTTTTTTGGGTTTTCTAACCCCCACACCCCATGAAGCGGGCATAACTCCAATATGTGGCCGTCTAACTTCCCGATTAACGGACTAAATACCCATTAACCAACTGGTATTATAACCAAATTATTCTTCATAGTAAAATTTAAGCAGAAGAAGTTTACTTTTTAGCACATACCATAGGAGAAAATATTTAATTCGGGAATCAAATCAGTATTGGTAAATCTTCGAAATATTAATGTTAATACTATTACTATTAACATTAATATTCCGAAGATTTTACCAAATACTTGGTCACTCCTTACATAGACGTGTTGGTACATACTCGTACTCTCCTCTCTACGATGAGGGGATAAAAAATTATAAAGAGAAGACCCTTGATTCACTTAGAGACACTACTAAATTTTGGAAGAGCGCCCCAGTAGGCGAGTTGGTAGCGTACTAGCCTATGAGTTTGGGGGTATTGGGTTCGATTCCCATCAGAGGCTCTGGTCTGTCTCTGCAAACATTTCGCCATAAGGTCTTTGTAACCCGGCCTTTTCCTGGACCTTAAAATTAAAATATAAATTTACTTTGTATTGTAATTCATAAAAATAAAGAAATAAATAAATTTTGGAAAAAAATTGGTTCCGAATTCGTTATAGCCCCTATACATTTGTTATCCCGATTTGATATGTAAGCGCTGCAAAAACTGTATTTTATATCCGATCTGTACAAAATTCGTCAGAAAGAGGTTTTTTTATTACTTGAATGAACACTGCCAAATTTCGGAAAATCTGTTCAGAATTAGATATAGTTCATATATATGTTACATACGATTTGGCATGTAAGCACCATAGAAATTGTATTTAATATCCGATCAGTACGAAATTCTACAGAAAATGGTATCATATTAATGAATACTGGCAAATTCAGAATTATAAATTGTACTTTACTTCCGATCATTACAAAATTTCGCAGAAAGAAGTTTCTTAATTTCGCAATGAATAGTGCTTAGGCGATAAACGCTATTAAATATAAATATTATCATTCTTTCTTTTTCTTTTTCTTTATCATTATTATTCTTTTTCTTTATTATTATACTACGCATTTTAAGGTAATCGTTTCAGATATAGTTTATTAGCAATATAGCAATGTTTTTAAATGTATTAGATTTAATTTATTTTAAGATATTAGCCGTAGCCTGTAAGGAATACTGTAATTCCATGGACTGTAAATAAATGAAATGAAACTTAAATTTTTCGTAAATAAAATTCAGTTATGGCTTTAAAATACACCCAATAAAGATTAAACACGATATCGGCTTATAATTGATCAAAAATGTTTAACCTTTTATGTTAAATAATAGATTTTTTAATAATTTTAAATGTCTGAAAAATTCATTTTTTATTTTAAATCACATTGCGATAATTTGCATTGAAGTATTAACAACTAATGCTTTGAAGAATTAACCTTTCTTATTTTAAATCACATAACGATAATTTTCATTGAGATATTAACAACTAATGATGATTTGGAAAATTTGAAATTAAAAATGTCTATAGTAATGTATATCTCGAAATATAATAATCTACACCTCCCTAACAATGCGAAATGGCCATTGCGATAATAATTTGAAATATTTGGCTTCGTTTCAATTAACAAAGTACTTAGCTCCATCTATCCCATCCACCTGAACCGATTTTCCCCAAATTTTGCCAGTGTTCATTCATTTGATAAGAAACTTCATCTGCGAAATTTCGTTTTTATCGCATGTAAGCCAGTAAGAAAAAAAGTCAGAAAGTCCGGCGGGGCCGACTATATTATACCCTACGCCTCCCCAACAATAATTGGTTTCGCTTCAGTTAACAAAGTACTTATATCCATCTCCTCATCAAGGTTTATTCCAAGGAGGAGTTGCAAATGTTGATCAGTTGCGAAGAGTCACCAATTTTGTGCAGCGTAATTCTTTTATAGCTCCTACAGTTCGGTAAAAAATGGGGAATATTTCCATGTCCCTTTTGGTACCCCTTACACAATTGGACCATTTTGCACCGAAAGTTAACTACTTATAGCTTTAATATCAGTTCATACATTTACTTGAAATTTTGTACAGGGTAATGACTTTATAGTACCTAGAATCCAGTGAAAATTGGACGATATTGGCACGCCCCTTTTGGTACCTCCCACACAAATGAACCATTTGGACCAAAAGTTAGGAGCTTATAACTGTAATACCAGTGCATACTTAAAAGTTAATAAATGCAATTTAAATCGATAATAATTTAATTAAAACCCATAGCGAAGTTTAAAAAAAATCGATACATGTTTATATAAAACCCCATACGCAGAAAGAAAAATGACATATTAAATTCAAGTAACAAATTCTTTTTTTACCCGAAATCACACCTACAATTTTAAGTACATTCATACTAAGTTTTTCTTGAACCAAGTAGAAAACGGATTACATTGAACATCAAGCGCAAAAAGGCTAATAATAATTACATAATACTTAAATAAAGTAAACACTTCTTAAAAAGAATATGGCTTAAAGTATGAAGAAAAAGCTTTTTTTAATTTCTGAAATGAAGAACAACTATAGAGTACAATAAAATAACACTCTGTTCACTCTCATTTGAGTGGTTGAAGCAACATCAAACACTCACACATGGAAAATATCCTGAAATAGTATAAATTCATGTCCTTGATTTTTGTTGGTACTAAAAGGTTAAACTATAATGAACTGACTACGAAAAACTCTAAATTGAACCTTGATGCACCTAAATTATATAGCACTTTTATTGAGTCAATGTTATAATTTTTCTTGTATATTTTTATATATAATTTTGGATTCGTCGGCAGGATTAGTGTGACTTCAAAACAGCTTGACCGATTGATATTATTTTTATCCATTATATATATACTATCAAAGTGAGCATTACAAACTATATCTAGATTCCATATTTGTCGCTTTAATCATGTTTTGAATAAATTCCTCATTTATAAACCTAAATGGCTCATATACCTAAAGTAGGTTGATCTAGTAATAAGAAAGCGAACCAACAAATTTAGATGCAATTGGTGGCGAAATCATCAAAATATGGAATATTTTTCAATTGTAGTACAAAAACAGCCCATATTGACAAATAACTCAAGCGATAGGTCCAAAAGTTATTACTTTCTTTCTTCACACTAAGTTAACCTATCCGCGAATATGAGTGATTTTTGTCCATTAATAAGGAATTTGTTAATAACTTTACTATAGCTCAACCTATCGAATCCAGAATCAGTTGTGCATACTCACAGTGAAAATATAAAAATATTGATCAAAAATAACATCAATCGGTCAATCTGCTTAGAAGTTACATAGTCCAGAAGTCCAGACGATTAATCTAAAATCCTATATAAAAATATACAAGAAAAATTATATAATTGACTCAATAAAATTATATAATATATCTTTCATTTCCATCAATGTTCCATTTAGAGTTTTTCATAGTCAGTTCATATACCGTTTAGTACCAAAAAAATCAAGATCATGAATTGATACTTTTTCAGGATATTCCCACCAAAAAGAAATAATTATGTCATTCTACTGCATTTAAGAGGAGTAGCAGAGCTTTTCATTGGTATTAATATCTTCAAAATACGTGAACCATTTAAAAAGATATGGCTAATATAACAAATGACAACTTTAAGAAAAATACCTGAGATAGGTAACTTTGGAGGTCTGTACCACATATAATGAGTTTTGAAAATTATTGTGCTAAATTTTGTGAAAATTGAAAGGGGTAATTTGTTGAGTTGGTCGAACTGTTTTGGAATTACCCATCGACCCTATATACCAAATATATCTCTCAATGTTGTGAATTAACAATGATTCAGATCTATAACAACTATAATATGGTTATTCTACTATATTAAGTTTGTGTAGGGTGACATTTAATCGCCTCTGCCCGTCTTTAGCCTTTACTAGGTTCTAGTTATTTACAAACTACGCCGAAAAGATTTTTTATTGGTTTGTCATATTCTACATTGAATGACAATGAAAATAGAAATATTATCAAAAAACGACCTACGAAATTTTTAGTTAATATCTGAGCCATTACAATTTATTAAAAACCAGTAAGGAAAGGCTAAATTCGGGCGGTGCCGACTATATAATACCCTACACCACTCTCGTAATATTGAATAACTCTGATATATAAATTTTGTAATTCATGTATAAATTGTTTACATAAATTTACTTTTGGGACATTTTATACTTAAATAATATCCTGTACCACAGTGTGGTGTAGGGTATAAACACGATTGGATCTAAGAGCCAAATCGGATGAAACATATATATGAGAGCTATAGCTAAATCTTTACCGATTTTCTTCAAATTCGGCAATGTTGGTTCATGAATCAAGAAACTCTACCATTCTAAATTTTAAAGCGATTGGATGTAAAATATAGCTTCTATAGAACTAAAGGGCCAAATCGGACGAAACATATATATGGGAGCTATAGCTAAATCTTAACCGATTTTCTTCAAATTAGGTAGTGTTGGTTCAGGGATCAAGAAACTCTACCATTCCAAATTTCAAAACGATTGGATGTAAAATACAGCTTTTATAGGACTAAAGGGCCAAATCGGACGAAACATATATATGTGAGCTATAGCTAAATTTTAACCGATTTTCTTCAAATTCGGTAGTGTTGGTTCATGGATCAAGAAACTCTACCATTCTAAATTTCAAAATGATTGGATGTAAAATACAACTTCTTCAGGACTAAAGAGCAAAATCGGACGAAACATATATATGAGAGCTATAGCTAAATCTTAACCGATTTTCTTCAAATTCGGCAATGTTGGTTCATGGATCAAGAAACTCTACTGTTAACCGCGCCCTTTTGATCCATCCCTGTTGGGTTCAACAGTTTGCTTCTTCTTAATCCAAGCAAAACCTCAGCTTATGTATATACGTTTACTTGTCTAACGCACATCAACGTTAGACACATTCTGCTGCGCTCTCACTCGTCTAGCCATGCGTACACGCACATTCACACATACATATTTACCATCAATATAGAAACAACAGCATATTTCAACCAAGCGTATGCTGCGCAGTCGTTCTGCTGTGGTTGTTTTTTTGTTCACTGCATTTTTTTGACTGCTGTCTGAATGCTGTCTGCCCTTTCGCACATCAGGGAATTCCTGCAATTATGCGTGAATGTCTGAGCGATGAGTCATGCTGCCCGTCATATGAACAATACATATGTATGTATGTATATATGTAGTTATTCCTGAAATTCCTATAAGGAACTTATATGAGTAATGCTGCACATTATATTAGAAATTATACATAATATAACATAGAAAATATGCGAGGTTTATTGCAAATTGTGCAATAAGCTCAAATTTACTTAGTAACAAACCTTCGAATAAAGAAGTACATTTTTGGGAAATATTTCGTTATTTCAAATTTAAATTCGTTTGTTTCATTTTGTTGAAGCTAAGCCTATAAAAAAGCTTATAGGCTCAAACATTGGTGACCCCGACGTGATATAATTCGATATCACAGAATTTTTATTATCAATTCGGATAATATAATTCGGAAACAAATATATTATCAAGTTGGATAATATTATTTCGTGTTTTAGTTATCAAGTTTAAAACGATTTTTTATAAAAAGAAAGTGAAAGTTTCAAAATGCCAGGTGATCAAGGCAACAGTGATGGAGCAGATCGCACAAATAATCTGCTTCCATACATGACAAAGGTTGCTGCAATGGTGAAGCAACTAGAGGCGCTGAAGCAGTCCCTCTCGACGAAGAAATTGGAGGAATATGACGATGCGAGGTGTCCGTCCGGCTAGATTTCGTGGAAAAAATTAGTGCCAGTTTTGAAGAGGCACAGTCGACGTTGGAGCAGATGGTCATGAACGAGTTGGATAGCAGCGAGCGCATGAACTTCGTGTCCTTGTACTTTGATGTAAAGGCGAAGTTAACTCGGCGCTTAAACGAAACAAGAAAGTGTGATGTAATGCCTCGTTCATCGACGGTGCGGCAATTCTCGGTGGATGGGGCGCCATTCTGTGAGGCTTCGTCGTCCCTAGCCAAGACGAGGTTGCCTGAAATACAATTGCCGAAGTTTGGTGGTGCTTATGCCGATTGGCCCAATTTTTATGCGTTTTTTTCAACGGTGGTTGATGACAGCAGCGATCTGAGCGATTTGGAGAAATTTCACCACCTTCGTTCCAGTCTGACTGGGTCAGCACTGGACACAATCGCATCGTTGGAGTTAAATAACGCCAACTACAAAGAAGCGGTAACGTTATTGAAGAATAGGTTTGATAACAAGCTTTTAAATTTCCAGACTCACGTGATGGAGATGTTTGCAGTGAAGGCTGTGAGCGGTGAGTCGGCTGTGGGATTGCGGCATCTAAGCGACAAATTTAACGCGCACTTACGAGCCATGCTGACGATTTCAAATAAAGAGCAAATTGCTGATGGGTTGCTCATATATTTGGCCACTACCAAAATGGACAAGTCCTCGCAAATGAAGTGGGAAGAGAGCCTTCCGATTAACGAGCTGCCCACCTGGGATTCTCTAGCCAAATTTTTGGAGCGTAGATGTCGCATGCTAGAGAATCTGGAGAATTCCGTGCTGCCTATGGTTTCTAACCAACAAATGTTGAGGAAGGCAAATCCGAAGAATCGCCACGTTCATGTTACAACATCGAGTCCGTCCCCTGTGTGCACCTTTTGTGACGCCGCTGATCATCTCATAACTAGCTGCAACATGTTTCGCAATCTTGCCCCAACCATTCGTTACAAGGAGGCGAAGAAATTGAAGTTGTGCCTCAATTGCTTACGAAAGGGTCATTTTGTGAACAGGTGCTCTTCCGGAGGTTGTAGACACTGTTCGCTGAAACACCATACGATGTTGCACATTGAAGCCGCCCAGCGTCTCCGTCAGATCCCACCAGTCTGTCCACATCACAAGCCGTGCTCGTTTCGTCTACTACGCCTGCAACGAAGCCCCACAACGTTAGTGTGCTGTTGGCAACAGCCATAGTTTTGGTCAAAAGTAAATCTGGTAATTTTCTTCCTTGTCGGGCAATTTTGGACTCCGCTTCTCAGCTGAACTTGATGTCAAGTCGATTTGTGAGACGACTATCTTTGCGTTGCAATCCTGTTTGTGCAACAATATCCGGTGTTGGTGACGAAAGCCTGGCCACTACCAAAATGGACAAGTCCTCGCAAATGAAGTGGGAAGAGAGCCTTCCGATTAACGAGCTGCCCACCTGGGATTCTCTAGCCAAATTTTTGGAGCGTAGATGTCGCATGCTAGAGAATCTGGAGAATTCCGTGCTGCCTATGGTTTCTAACCAACAAATGTTGAGGAAGGCAAATCCGAAGAATCGCCACGTTCATGTTACAACATCGAGTCCGTCCCCTGTGTGCACCTTTTGTGACGCCGCTGATCATCTCATAACTAGCTGCAACATGTTTCGCAATCTTGCCCCAACCATTCGTTACAAGGAGGCGAAGAAATTGAAGTTGTGCCTCAATTGCTTACGAAAGGGTCATTTTGTGAACAGGTGCTCTTCCGGAGGTTGTAGACACTGTTCGCTGAAACACCATACGATGTTGCACATTGAAGCCGCCCAGCGTCTCCGTCAGATCCCACCAGTCTGTCCACATCACAAGCCGTGCTCGTTTCGTCTACTACGCCTGCAACGAAGCCCCACAACGTTAGTGTGCTGTTGGCAACAGCCATAGTTTTGGTCAAAAGTAAATCTGGTAATTTTCTTCCTTGTCGGGCAATTTTGGACTCCGCTTCTCAGCTGAACTTGATGTCAAGTCGATTTGTGAGACGACTATCTTTGCGTTGCAATCCTGTTTGTGCAACAATATCCGGTGTTGGTGACGAAAGCCTGGCCGTTGAGAAGTCCGTTGATGTGGTAGTGAAGTCTAGATGTGCTGATTTTGTTACGTCACTTTCGGCCTTGGTAGTACCAACTATCACAGACTATCAACCTGGTGTAAATGTCAGCACTTCCGGTTGGAACATCCCTAAAAATGTGCAGCTAGCTGATCCCACGTTCAACAAAGGCGGAAATATCGAGCTCTTAATTGGGGCTGAGCTGTTTTTCAAATTGATGTCTGTGGGCCAAATCAAATTGGCGGAGAATTTGCCCATACTGCAAAAAACAGTGTTCGGTTGGGTAATTGCTGGCGGAGGTACCTGTTCTACCAGGTCATGTTCATTGGCCATATCCTCTTCCGATGTGAAGAATGAAGAAGATAAATTGTCAGCTATATTGAAGTCCTTTTGGGAGGTTGAAAACAACTTTCAATCCCCGCAATTTGGCGATGAAGATTTGTATTGCGAGACTCATTTTCAACTGAACACTACCCGTCTAGCGTCTGGGGCATATTCTGTTCGATTGCCAACTGCTGAGGGCAGAGGTGTAGAATCACTAGGGGGCTCATATGAACAAGCCTTGCACCGATTCAATAATCTGGAGAAGAAATTTCGACGACATCCTGAAATAAAGGCTCAATACGTTGCCTTTATGAGTGAGTATATCGCATTAAACCATATGTCACTTGTTTCGCCACAGGTATCAGCAAACAAATATTTTTTGCCTCATCATTGCGTGCACAAGTTGGACAGTACGTCGACAAAGCTTCGCGTAGTTTTTGATGGCTCCGCTAGAACTACCAGTGGTCTATCCCTCAATGACATTTTGTGCGCTGGTCCGTCTATACAACCGAAGCTCTTCATCACATTACTGAGGTATCGTTTTTTCGAGGTGGCATTGAGCGGAGACATCTGTAAAATGTACAGGTGTGTAAGAGTGTCTAGTCCTGACAATTATTTACAATGTATTCTCTGGAGAGAGAATGAAACTGAAGAGCTGAAAATCTATAAGTTGGACACCGTGACGTACGGTACAAAGCCTGCTGCTTTTTTGGCAATTCGTGCCATGCACCAACTAGCCGAGGACGAAGGAGATTTTCCATTGGGTGCCCAAGTATTAAAGCGAGATTTTTATGTGGACGACTTAATCTCTGGAGGCAACTCAACGGAAGAAGTCGTGGCGATTAGGCAGCAAGTTGCAGCGCTGCTGCAGAGAGGTGAATTTGTAATTCGCAAATGGTGTTCGAATGTCCCAAAAGTATTGGAAGGCGTGTCATCGGATCAGTGCGAAACCTTGTTGAAGTTTCATGATGGAACCGATGTCACCAAAACGCTTGGACTCGTGTGGGATCCAAAGGATGACATTTTCATTTTTGATATTGCTGCCATTGATGACTGGAAAGTGGTTACGAAGCGCTCCATACTGTCATCGATCGCTCGTCTTTATGATCCTTTAGGCTTGATAGGTCCAGTTATTACCAAGGCAAAAATCTTTATGCAGCATCTTTGGAAGCTGAATCTACAGTGGGATGAAAGCTTGCCCCAGTCATTGCATTCAGCCTGGATTGAATATGTGTCGCATTTCAATTCCATCCGTCACTTTACGTTTCCCCGATACATTTCATTGGCAAAGTCGAGGATAGAGCTACATGGATTTTGTGATGCCAGTTTAGCTGCTTATGGTGCCTGTATATATGTGCGCTGCGAAGATAATAATATCATTAAAACATCATTGTTATGTTCCAAATCCAGAGTAGCTCCGCTGAAAACACTTACGGTGCCCAAACTCGAGCTTTCAGCTGCGAATCTTCTATCTGAATTAATAGATTCCTTTGTGAATAGTCTGCCAATCGAATGTAATGTTCATTGCTGGTCTGACTCTACGGTGGTGCTTTCTTGGCTGCGCGAACAACCATCTAATTTTAATCCGTTTGTGTCAAATAGGGTATCTCGAATACAGTCATATCCGAAGAAAATGACTTGGCACTATGTCCCTACAAAATTGAACCCGGCTGACATACTGTCGAGAGGCGCAACACCAGAGGAACTCCTGCATTCTCAGTTATGGAATTTTGGGCCAGATTTCTTGTCCAACGGACCTTCAACTTGGCCAGAAGATGTGGAATTCATAACTGAGTTGCCAGAGCGCCGAAAACATGTAGTCGTGATGACTTCCATGACAGACTTGTCGATACTGTGTAAGTATCGTAATTCATTTTGCAAAATGCAACGAATATTTGCCTATGTCTCAAGGTTTCTTTCTTCCAAATCGAGAGGTCAATCAATGAGCTTATCCCCTCAGGACATTAGAAATGGAACTAACCTCTTAATCAAGAACATCCAGCTGGTTCATTTTTCTGCCGAACACAGGGATTTGAAGTCAAAGAAGAGTGTTTCGCCGTCAAGCAAGCTGTATTCGCTTGCGCCAATACTGGACGATGTCGGCCTGATTAGAGTGGGAGGCCGTCTTCAAAACTCATGCCTAAGTTTTGATGCCCAACACCCCATCATACTTCCCAAACATCATCCATTTACTGCATCTATGGTGATGCATTTTCATCAAAAGCTGCTGCATGCCTGTTCGCAGTGTTTGTTGGCTTCTATTCGGCAGCAGTATTGGCCTGTTGGAGGGCGAAAGAGTATATCTTCCATCATAGCAAAATGTTTGTCGTGCTTCAAAACGAAGCCTAAATTGTGTCGGCATATTATGGGATCTCTGCCTGCAGATCGCGTCAAGCCAAATCGGGCTTTTCACACCACTGGAGTTGATTTTTGTGGCCCATTTTATTACAAATCAGAAGTGAAGAGTCGGCCCCCAACAAAATGCTATATGTGCATCTTTATATGTTTCTCGACGAAGGCCACTCATCTTGAGGTTGTCAACGATTTGTCAACGCCGTCATTTTTGTGTGCCTTACGTCGTTTCGTGGCAACCAGAGGCAAGCCCCAAATGATCTGGTCGGACAATGCAACAAATTTCGTTGGTGCTAAGAATGAATTGGCTGATTTGAAGCAGTTATTTTTAAGCCAATCTCATCAAAATGCTGTCCATCAACAATGCCTCGCTGATGGTATTGAGTGGAAGTTTATTCCACCGAGGTCACCCCACATATGTTAACTTTGGTCATCTTAACAGCTGGCAAAGAGTCTGTGAGATGCAACAAATATTTTGGCGCAAATGGAGCAGTTCTTACCTTTCGCTGTTACAAGAGCGCTCGAAATGGCGTGAGCAGAGCGAGAATATTAAACCTGGCACTATGGTCATTCTGAAGGAAGACAATGTTCCACCACTTAAATGGCAAATGGGACGTGTGACTGACGTCATTTGTGGTGATGATGGCGTTGTACGTGTAGTTAACGTTCGGACATGTAGTGGAACATTTAAAAGGGCAGTTTCAAAAATAGCTGTGTTGCCTGTCAATGAAGTTGTTGAAGACCCAAGCTCTTCAACGGGGGGAGGATGTTAACCGCGCCCTTTTGATCCATCCCTGTTGGGTTCAACAGTTTGCTTCTTCTTAATCCAAGCAAAACCTCAGCTTATGTATATACGTTTACTTGTCTAACGCACATCAACGTTAGACACATTCTGCTGCGCTCTCACTCGTCTAGCCATGCGTACACGCACATTCACACATACATATTTACCATCAATATAGAAACAACAGCACATTTCAACCAAGCGTATGCTGCGCAGTCGTTCTGCTGTGGTTGTTTTTTTGTCCACTGCATTTTTTTGACTGCTGTCTGAATGCTGTCTGCCCTTTCGCACATCAGGGAATTCCTGCAATTATGCGTGAATGTCTGAGCGATGAGTCATGCTGCCCGTCATATGAACAATACATATGTATGTATGTATATATGTAGTTATTCCTGAAATTCCTATAAGGAACTTATATGAGTAATGCTGCACATTATATTAGAAATTATACATAATATAACATAGAAAATATGCGAGGTTTATTGCAAATTGTGCAATAAGCTCAAATTTACTTAGTAACAAACCTTCGAATAAAGAAGTACATTTTTATACCCTCACTTTAGTGTGACGAGGGTATATATCATTTGCTACGGAAAAAAGTGTAACACATCGAAGGAGTGATCTAAGACCCTAAGTATGTTCGGAGGAAATCCGTTTTGGGTCATTTTAAGTCGAATGAGCAATGTCCGTCCGTCTGTCTGTCTGTCTGTCTGTCTGTCTGTCTGTCTGCTGGCTGGTGCGCACGATAACTCTCGAAAGGAGTAACCGATTGACTTCAAATTTGGTATGTGGTAATATTTTGATCTATCTCCGGATGAGTTCGAAGATGGGTCATATTGGTCTACTCCTTCTGGTACCTCCCACACAAAGGGTTAAAATTTAGTGAAATATTGATTCTTTAATAACTTCTATACTACTTATTCGAATCTTTTGAAATTCTGCACATAATATTAGTATGTTAGTCACTATTAACTCGAGAAAAATGGGTGAAGTTGGCATGCCCCTTTTGGTACCTCCCACACAAATGGACCATTTTGCATCAAAATTTAACTGCTTTTAACTTGAATACAAGTGCATACAAATGCTTGAAATTTTCTACAGTATAATGTTTTTGTAGCGCCTATAGTCCGGTAAAAAATGGGCATCATTGTACAGCCCCTTTTGGTACCGCCCACACAAATGTCCCGTTTCGTACCAAAGTAAACGGCTTGTAACTTTAATACCAGTGCATACAAATACTTGAAATTTTGTACAGTGTAATGCTGTTGTAGTGCCTATAGTCCTGTAAAAACTGTTCGTTATCACCCCGCCCCTTTTTGTACCTCCCACACAAAATGACCAAATCATACCAAAATTACATAGCTCGTAACTTTAATATACCAGTGCACACAAACGCTTATAGTTCAGCACAATGCAATTTATTTAAGAATGTACTGTTTACCGAAAAATATGTGTATTTGGAAAACCCCTTCTGGTACCTCCCACACAAATTGACAGATTTATTGGTGTAATGTTATATATTACATTACTCACAAAGTGAGGGTATACCTTAGTCGGTTTACCCGACTGAAACTTTCTTACTTGTTGGGAAATATTTCGTTATTTCAAATTTAAATTCGTTTGTTTCATTTTGTTGAAGCTAAGCCTATAAAAAAGCATATAGGCTCAAACATCTACCATTCCAAATTTCGAAACGATCGGATGTAAAATACAGCTTCTATAGGACTAAAGGGCCAAATCGGACGAAACATATATATGGGAGCTATAGCTAAATCTTAACCGATTTTCTTCAAATTCGGCAATGTTGGTTCATGGATCAAGAAACTCTACCATTCTAAATTTCAAAACGATTGGATGTAAAATACAGCTTCTATAGGATTAAAGGGCCAAATCGGACGAAAGATATATATGGGAGCTATAGCTAAATCTTAACCGATTTTCTTCAAATTCAATGTTGGTTCATGGATCAAGAAACTCTGCCATTCTAAATTTCAAAACGATTGGATGTAAAATACAGCTTCTATAGGACTAAAGGGCCAAATCGGACGAAAGATATATATGGGAGCTATATCTAAATCTGAACCGATTTTCTTCAAATTCGGCAATGTTGGTTCATAGGTCAAGAAACTCTGCCATTCTAAATTTCAAAACGATTGGATGTAAAATACAGCTTCTATAGGACTAAAGGGCCAAATCGGACGAAAGATATATATGGGAGCTATATCTAAATCTGAACCGATTTCAACCAAATTAAATAGCGATCTTAACTGCCGCGAAATACTCTAAACTGCAATATTTCAGAACGATCGGAGTGAAATTGCGACCTGTAGTCGACGAACAACTTTACATGGACAGACGGACGGACATCGTTAAATCGACTCAGCTAGTGATTCTGAGTCGATCGGTATACTTTAAGGTGGGTCTAGCTGTGTTATTTGCAGGTGTTACAAACATCTGCCGTGAAACAAACTTATAATACCCTGTACCACAGTGTGGTGTAGGGTATAAAAATGGAGCTATTATCTCACTATATGGCAGACGACTTTGTTGTTTGTATCTTTGAACTTCTTCATACAATTTCGAATAACTTTATGTTTGGTTCCTTTTTTTCAAGGAGTTTTTATTATTTCCAGTGCATAAACAGAATTCTACTTCTTAAATATTTAAAATCATTTAATGTTGAGTGATTTCATCATCATCATCACCACCACTGCGGACACTGTCCCTCTACCCCCTTTCAATTAAGTGTGTCCAATTAATTTATAAATCGCATTCTGTTGCTTCATTGACATGAAATGCTAACAACTTTATTTGCTATTGTTTGTGTTTTCGACAATTTTTTGACAAATTAATAACAAACGATTAAAACGAACGAAACGAAATGAATTAATTACTCTAATTGACCTATAGCAAACCGTGCCAACTCGTCATGAATTCACGCACATTTCAACACGATATTTCACAAGGCCATTTCGTGCCCATGTCTACGCCGCCACATCCCACAACAAATAGATTTAGGCATCGAATGGTGTATCTATTGTCTTAGGCGTGAGAATTGATTATTGTTGGAATCTCATAAATCATGAAAATGGTTTTTCATAGTACAAACGATGAACAAAGTGTTGTATACGGCTGGTGTTTTCTGGTTTCCCAAAAAAGGATACGGGTCATAAGCAAATTGCTGCCATGAGAGTTTGGATGGGCACGAACGTGATAGACATGAATTCATACTATTGCCACGATTACATGGCAGTTTTTGGATGAAGCAGCTTTTTTATTGGCAAAAATGCTTTCGCTGATATACGAGGAATTACAAACATATGAGTCCTTGGAGAATTTATTATTTTATGGCATGATTGGCAATATAACTGATGTCTGCTTCCATATCGGTTAAGAGGAACACTGCATTCTCCTGTATAATATTATGCACACTAAAAGTGTAATAGATCGTAGACCGTATTGGTAAACTTATTTTGCCTTCAACAGATTTTTTCCTGGGAAATCAGAAAGATAATTTATTTCTGTGGTACATCTAAGGAGGATGACTGTAGAATGAGCAGGAAACTTTAGATATTTAAATAAACTATGGTGAAGATTTATTTCTATTAAAGTAATTTCTCTACCTTGCCCCATTAATCTCGATATCTTGGAATCAACTACAAGTAATGACAAGTTTAATTCATGCTATATGCATTCTCTAAAACGTCAAGAATCTAATGGGAAAGGACAGCTATTTAAAAACAAATAGCAGTATGCTTTATTTCCGGGGCGTTGCGATAATAATTTAAATACTTGGTTTAGTTTTAGTTAAGAAAGTACTTAGCTCCACCATCTCAACAAGGCTTATTTCAAGGAGAAGATGAAGATGTTGGTCATAAAAACTAGATCTGAAAACATAACCTTTAAACGCACAGTATCATTTCATAGATTAAGAATCAAAGAAAGGAACAAATGAGTTGAACTTTAAGAAATCCATTTTTACCAAATTTCTCACTGATCGGATATAAATTACTTTGATGTACACTTAAATGTCAAAGCGGGAGTAACTTATACGAGTATATAGGGGCTATATGTCTATCTAAATAGATTTTCCCCAAAATTTGTTATAATTCGTGCCGAAATTAAGAAACTTATTTCTGCCAAATTTTGTTATGATCGGAAGTAAAGTACAATTTATAAAGAGCTTTGATACCAAATCGAGAGGAAAACATACTCATATATGGTGGTTATATCTAAATCTGAATCCCTTTTTGCCTGAGCGATTTTTAGCAGTATATTTTGATGTAATAAGAATTCCTTTTCTTAACGACGCTTAAATGTCAAATAGGGAGTAACATATATATGGGGGCTATACTTAAATCTGAACTGCTTTTCCCCATATTAATCTGTATTCGTTCCTAAATTAAGAAAACTATTTCTGTCAAATTCTGTAATGATCGGAAGTAAAGCACATCTTCTATAGCGCTTTGACTCCAAATCTGGAAGAACATATATTTGGGTGTTATACCTAAATCTGCATCGATTTCTATATTTCTATAAATATTTTCTACAGCACTTACATGTCAAATCGAGTCTAACAAACATATGGGGGCTAATCTAAATCTTCACCGATCTTCCCCAAATTTAGCAGTGTTCGCGTAATAAGAAAACTGTTTCGCCGGATTTCTTACTTCCCGGATATAAAACACAGATTCTACAGTCCTTCCATGTCCAATCGGGTGTAGCATATATATGGGGGCTATATCAATATCTGAACCGATTTTCCCCAAATTTGGCAGTGTTTATTTATGTAACAAAAGTTTCTACAGAGCTTAAATGTAAAATCGGGGGTAACATATGTATATATGAGGGCTATATCTAAATCTGAACTGATTCCCCAAATTTATTATTGTCTCTAAAAGTATCAAGAGACTTCTCTTTGTCACTTTTTATACCCTACACCACACTGTGGTACAGGGTATTATAACTTTGTGCATTTGTTTGTAACACCCAAAAGGAGACGAAATAGACCCATCGTTTATTATACCGATCGACTTAGAATCACTTTCTGAGTTGATTTAGCTATGTCCGTCTGTCCGTCTGTCTGTCTGTCTGTCTGTCTGTCTGTCTGTCTGTCTGTCTGTCTGTCTGTCTGTCCGTCTGTGCATGTATTCTTGTAATCAAAGTACAGGTCGCAATTATGGTCCGATCTCGACGAAACTTTACACACATCTTTTTTTTGGCCCAAGGACGATCCCTATTGAATTTGGTTAAAATCGGTTCAGTTTTAGATATAGCCCCCATATATATGTTAGCCCCGATTTGACTTGTAAGCGCTGTAAAAACTTTATTTTATATCCGATCAGTATGAAATTCGGCAGAAAGAGGTTTCTTATTATATGGATGAACACTATTAAATTTGGAAGAAATCGGTTCAGATTTAGATATAGCCCCCATATATACGTTACCCCCGATTTGACATGTAAGCGCTGTAAAAACTCTATTTTATATCCGATCAGTATGAAATTCGGCAGAAAGAGGTTTCTTGTTATATGGATGAACACTATTAAATTTGGAAGAAATCGGTTCAGATTTAGATATAGCCCCCATATATATGTTACCCCCGATTTGACCTGTAAGCGCTGTAAAAACTGTATTTTATATCCGATCAGTGCGAAATTCGGCAGAAAGAGGTTTCTTATTACATGAAGGAATACTGCCAAATTTGGAGAAAATCGGTTCAGATTTAGATATAGGTCCCATATATATGTTACCCCCGATTTGACATGTAAGCGCTGTATAGACTGTATTTTATATCCGATCAGTACGAAATTCGACAGAAGGAGGTCTTTTTACATGAATAAGTATTCAGGGAAGATCGGTTCAGATTTACATTAAAGCTACATATATATGTTCCTCCTGATTTGGTATCAAATCGCTATAGAAGTTGTATTTTACTTCCGATCATTAAAATTTTCCAGAAAGATGTTTCTCACTTTAGGAACGAATATTGCTTAATTTAGCGATTATCGTTTCAGAATTAGAATACGTTTCTACCCATTTACCAATTATTCCAAATTATTATGGCAATGACCCTTATCGCATTGTTAGAGAGGTGTAGGGTATTATATAGTCGGCCCCGCCGACTTTCTGCCTTTCCTTACTGGTTTAAAGATCGGTTTGCTTTATTTATGCTTATACAGTGCATATGTGCCAAATCGGAGGTACATATATATGGGAGCTATATGCAAATCTTCACCGATTTTAATCAAATTTAATAGAGATTGTCCTTGGGCCAAAAGAAAGATATGAGCTGTTTCGTTGAGATTGGACCATAACTGCGACCTGTACTTTGGACGGACGGACATAGCTAAATCAACTCAGAAAGCCGATCGCTATAATTTTGTAACATACCAAAATAGAAGAAATATTTGGAATGTTACAAAATTATAGCGATAGCAAATGGACAAAGTTGTAATACCCTGTACCACAGAGTGGTGTAGGGTATAAAAATAGAGGGATATACTCCATTTTCGCTAGGGAACGTTTTAATGAAACACAAGAATTCTCATCGAAAGGGATCTTTATATGGGGCATACCAAAATATGGACCCATGTGCTCCATTTTTTAAGGAACGATTAAGTGCAATTTAAAGTATTAATTCTCAAATTTTGGTTAGTTCAATTGAAAACTGTGTTCTCTGGGGTGTCAAGCATTGATATCGGTGGAGACCTCTAAGGGGGTTTTATCAAAACATGGACTAATATAGCCCCATTTTAAAAAGCCATCGTCCCTAGTCTAAGAAATTCCTCTGTTATCGAAAAGCTTTATATTTGCCTCCTGCAAGTTGCATCACAAGAATATATGGATAGATAGACAGACGGACAAGGCTAATCACTCAAAAAGTGATTCTATGGCGATCGGTATAATGACCTATGAGTTTGTCTCTCCTTTTTTGAGGCGTTACAAACAAATGTACTAATTCAAAATACTCTGTACCACAATGTGATGTCGGGTAAAATTAAAAAGTCCTAAATGAATCACCCTATTTTTTTGGGTACTCTCGAAATATATTAATTTTGCTTTGGGATATGCTTATATTTGTTTTATGTATATTCGCGAAATATTACGTTTCTGGGATTCCAAAATTAGGGGCTATTTTCGGTTTAAATAACCTCTAAAAACAGGACTTCACTTAATAAAATGGTAAATTTTTATTACTTTTAGGAATTAAACACAGGACATTAAAATCTAGGCCATTCCATATAGGACGACGTGACTTCCTTTAAACAATTTGCAAAATAAAACCACATTTTTCTATTTTAACCTCAAAAGCTGACATTTTTAAGAAGTTGGACAATTGGTAAATTTTTCTATAAAATTGCTCAAATTCAAGTGAAAATAAAAATCCGATGTCGAAAAATATAACAATTGTTCTAGATTTCGACACATAAGAGTATTTCCAATAAAATGTACAAATTTGAGGTTGAAATAATGCGTGTAGGATCATTTTTAATGCAATCAATTCGATGTAACCCATTTGGGACCAACAATCAAATAAAAAGTATATTGCCTTGAAAGGGTTAATTTTGTATAAAAATGAAAGCTGAAGGGTTCGTCTGTTCTAAAACGAGCCATAAAAAACATAATCGGACAAAAATGTCAAAGTTAAAAAATGCGTTAAAAATTGCAATTTTATATAAGTAGTGGTCCAGATTGTAATGACCAGAGGTCAGTTCCTAAAAGTAAAAAATTTCAAATTTTATTAAGGGATATGTAGAGGTTAACATATATTTGGGTGTTATACCTAAATCTGCATCGATTTCTATATTTCTATAAATATTTTCTACAGCACTTACATGTCAAATCGAGTCTAACAAACATATGGGGGCTAATCTAAATCTTCACCGATCTTCCCCAAATTTAGCAGTGTTCGCGTATAGCCCCTAATACCGAAAATAGCCCCTAATATCGCTATCGCTAAAACGAGATAACTATCGAAACGATTTACCTATTGACTTCAAATTGGTCAACTCTTTCTAGTGCCTCCCCCACAAAGGTTTAACATTTAGTGAAATATTGATTCTTTAATAACTTCAATACTACTTAGTCGAATTTTCAGAAATTCCAAAAAACGGTTTACCTGACTGAACTTTCTTACTTGTTTCATAAGAGCTTTGAACAACGCGAACTTTTGTTTCGTCCTCACTTCCAAACGGACGGTTCAAAACTCGATAACCAAGTGGGCTTTGGTGTCTTTTTTAAGAAACTTCAGCTATCACTTGCAAAAAGACTGCCTGATCACTGTAATGTTTACCAGGCAGAAATCTTAGCTATTACAGAGGTAGCGGAATGGCAGAAAATTAATGTGCTGACCAAAGTCGGTATAAATATTTTCTCTGATAGTCAGGTTGCTATCAAGTCCCTAGAAACTATATTCCTGAATACAAAAACCGCCCTCGACTGTCACAGATCTCTTAACGAGATGGCTGAACAGTTCAATATTCACCTCATATGGGTGCCGGGCATCAGGGGTATACCAGAGAACTACAAGGTCTTAAATACCTACACTAATTGTATTTTATCTTTAAATTTTTAAAATAAATACATAATGCTGAAAATACGAATTCCTTTATTTAATGCCGCGGTTGCAAATTAAATTGACCTACATTCGTGTGAAATCCACCACAACCCCACATGCATCAAGGCTGTTGCTTCACAAAATTCCTCCCCCAATTTTTATTTTATTGTTCTCTTCCCCATTTATTGTTGCATTCAGAGTATTGAGGTTTCCATATAATTGTTCGTTTTTCTGGTTCCGTTAAATGTTGTATGTCACGCAACACATTTTTGTTTGTGCAAATAAGAGCATTTATTATCCAAGTTTATGTTGAAAGTTAATTCATGCGATTCAGCTAAAGTTTCAGAGGATATAGCAAAAACAAAAAAAAAACAAAGAAAACAAAAATCAAAGTTTTGTAATTAAGGTCATTTAATGCAAATGCGTGTTTAGATATGAGTGTCTAACCCACATATGTACAGCGTAGAGTGGGCGAGAGCATATGAAGCGCCCTAAAGGGGGCCAATTGGATTTTCTAACGTAAGATTGATTCTTCGGCAAGCTGAAAATCGAAACAGTCAGTATATATTTTAGGTATATAATGGCCTCACTAGTGTTAGTTGTAAACGAGTGCAACAATGTATTCAACGGACAGGTTCACTATGGGTCAAAAAAAGAAAAAAATGTACAAAATGCAGGTTATACTCGTATATGGTTCAATTCTTTTACACAAACATACTGAGAAATCAAATCTAAATGATTCCCCTAGAAGTCTAATGGAAAGGGTGTTTATATGGGAACTAAATCAAAAAAATTACCCCTTGTCCACCATTTTGTCTAGGGGCGATTAAGTGATATATAAAGTATGAATATTTAAATTTCAATCATATGAATTGAAAACAAGTGAGGAAAGGCCAAAGTTGGGCTGGGCTGATTGCATAAAATCCTCGACCGTTAGTGGCCAAGTATTTATTTATTTATTACTATGAATTTTTGCAGGTTTTGCAGTGAAATTCGTCTGAGAATTTTTACTTCGGTGTAAAATACACCTTCTATAGGCCCTAGAAGCCAAATCGGAAGGAACATATATATGGGGGCTATATCTAAATCTGAATAGATTTTTTCTAAATTTAGCAGTCTTTATTAATGGGTGAAGGCATAGGTCTCTGCCAATTTTTTTTTTTGATCAGGTTAAATACATTTTCTATGGCCCTTAGAACCCAAATCGGAGGAAAATATGGGCGCTATATGTAAATTTGAACCGATTTTCATCAATTTCAATATGGATCGTCCATGGGCAAAAAATTGGGCAAATAAATTTCATCACAATCGAACCATAATTATGACCTGCACTTTGATCACAAGAATACATGGACAGACAGACGGACATGGCTAAATCGACTCAAAAAGTGATTCTTTGTCGATCGATATTATAAACTATGGTTCTATTTCTTCTCTTTTTGGGCGTTACAAATAAATGCACAAAGTCATAATACTCTGCACCACAGTGTGGTGTAGGGTATAAAAAGTACGAAAGTTTCAGTCGGGTTAACCGACTAATATATTCCCTCACTTTGTGTGTAATGGAATACTGCACGAATTAATTGGTCAATTTGTGTGGGAGGTACAAAAAGGGATATATTAACAGTATATACTTCAAATACATTGCACTGTACCGAATCGTTTATGGGCACTGGTATATTAACGGTACGATCTATTCAATGTTTATATGATTTGGCCATTTTTTGTGGGGGGTACCAAGCGGGGAGTGTTGATAACGCCCATTTTTCACACTGTGCAGAATTTTGTAGCATTTCCTGCATTGGTACTCACGCTATAAACAATAAACCTTAGTACAATATTATACATTTGTACCTCTAAGGCCAATCAGCCGGCTGAAAGAGCCACAAATTCAGCTGTGTTAACTGCTAATAATGTCAAAAGAATCAGATCACCTGATGAACTCCTGCCTTCGAAAAAGGCAATTAGCCATAATGTCACCATCAACAGGACACTCACCAAGCCCTTCAATGAAGTGGCGAAGGAGAGTCTAGTGATGGCCGTTATAGACAGAAGTAGTGAGGATGGACCAATCCTCAAGGACAAATTGAGCCTTGTGCAATCAGCCATTATGGCTCATTACCTCGATGTCCGTAGAAAAATGCCGGGCAAACCACCAATCTGCAACGAGGCAGGATGGCATCATGGGAGAGTAAAGCTCTTATATTTCGGTGATGCCAGATCAGTAGACCTGTATAAGGCTGCTCTGAGTCGAGCGGGTGAGGTGTGGCCAGGTACCCAGTTGGATGTTGTCGAAAAAAACAACATCCCTAGTCACCCTAGAGCCATCGCCTGGGTTACAGAAGAGCCCTCCAACCCGGCTGACATATTAGAAATAATAAAAGATTCCAATCCTGGTCTGCCCGCCCATAATTGCAGAATCAGCAAGGTGGGTGAGGCGGATGGTAAAAAGAATCCTTAACGCTGAATCCACCTCCCATTTACAACGTGTAAGTGCAACCCTACAATCTGGCCTCGAAACCATATTGTAGGGTTGCAGCTCCCACTGCGGAAGGTGAGTCGTCCACCGTGGTTGATATACGGCTTTCTGGAAGTGCGGAGGTACCCACACTCATTACTTCTGGTGACTCCAACTCTAATAGAAGATCTTTAACGTCCTTCTCTGAGGACGAAAGCTCTACTTCTGACATAGAGGGGCTGAGGGGAGTCTCCGGACTCTTTGACGCATCCGGTGGGGACACGCTTCTCGATGATACGAACGAAGAGTTCGATAACACCCTTGTCGGGGTGGATGTTAATCTGTCAATTACCAATGATGGTAAGAATTCTACAGATTAACCTACATCACGCTAAAGCAGCCTTGCTGCGCCTGTCCATAGGCGCAGTAGACATCGTCCTGATACTGGAGTCCTACGCAGTGGGAGGAAGGGTGTGCGGTATCAGGACACCCATCTTTAAACTGCTTGTGGCCAACTGTGAAGGCACTCCAAGAACCTGCATTTGTCCAGGAAAGATCTAAGTATATTTCTCCTGGCTAATTTAAGTGGTAAAGACAAACATATGCTAGTCTGGAGATCGGTAATCGCATATATTGGGTGGTCTCCAGTTACTTGCCTTATGAAACTGTAGTACAGACTGCTCTATTCAGGGAAGTAGTAGAAGAAGCAACGGATATAAACTATAGAGGTGATTCGCTTCCTGACTTTATTCTAACTTCCAACCTAAGTATTTGTAACATAGGTAATACACCAACCTTTACAATTAAAGACAGACAAGAAGTACTAGACGTAACGTTTGTTTCTGACCGGCTGTCAGAGAAAATTATTGGGTGGAATGTAATGGACGACCACTCATTCTCAGATCACCATTATATTGAGTTCAATCTCGCTGAAAAAGCGTCTGAACCTGCCGTCCACAGAAATGTGAGAAAGACAAAGTGGCACCTGTATGAGAAGAATTTCAAGAAAGTCCTCAGCTCCAAACTTCTGTACGAACCGAATGACAAAGCCGGTCTGGATAATCTGGTCGAGGATATCACCACATCATTCTATAGGTCCCTTGAAGAAGACTGTCCAAAAACAAGGTACAAGGGTAAAACTAAACCCCAATGGTGGACTTCTGAGCTAACGGCTATGAAAAAGACCTGCAACAAGCTTTTGAACTAGGCTAAATGTACTGGGGTCACTAATGTTTGGGATGCCTATAAAGAGCAACTCAAGATCTATAAGAAGAAGCTTAGAAAGGCACAAAGACGCTCTTGGTATACCTTATGTGGCGAAGTGGAAAAGGTTTCAGACGCGCAAGGCTGAGGAAAATACCTTCAGCTTCACCCTGTACAGTGGGTTACTTGCAGGATGAGGCAAATAATTGGACCCAAAACAGTGAGCAGTTGCTTAATGTACTGCTCGACACACATTTCCCGGGGAACTCTCTAACAGAACCCGAGGATTAGCAGGACCAACAAGAGAGCGAGTGGACTGCGAGCGTCGCTAGCTTGTTGGCTGAGAGATCCAGAATAAGCTGGGCTATTAATAGCTTTGAGCCCTTCAAGTCACCTGGACCAGACGGCATCACTCCAGCAGCAATGCAGAAAATGTTGAAGTACATTATGCCCTGGCTGGAGAAAATTTATATAGGCTGTATCAGGCTTTCATACATCCCGAATCGATGGAGGGATACCAAAGTTGTATTCATACCTAAAGAAAGGAAGGTATCACACACTAGGCCAAAAGACTTCAGACCAATTAGCCTATCCTCCTTCCCATTGAAAGGTCTGGAAAGTCTTTTAGATTACTTCATTAGAGAAGACCTGGATACAAAACTCCTGTCGATGAACCAACATGCTTACAATAAGGGGAACTCTATAGAATCAGCCCTGCACGAACTTGTGAGCACTATCGAATCGTCCCTGCATTTCAAGGAATTCACCATGGTGGCATTTTTTGACATAGAAGGGGCTTTTAACAACATTCACTCGGATGCAGAAATTGCGGCACTCTCACATCTAAAAGTTAACTCTAGTATGATTAGACTAATTCAAAGTCTGCTTGGGTCCACAACTTTAACAAGGTTTGTAAACAGAGGGACCCCACAAGGAGGAGTACTGTCTCCACTAATTTGGAACCTAGCGGTGAATGAAATCCTGCTAGATCTAGAACGTTGTGGCTGCAAGGTCGTGGCAAATGCGGACGACGTGGCAATCGGCAGTATATGGAGTAGGGCTTGTAGAGACTCGGTCGCTGTAGTCCTTAAGGCTCCGCTTATGCTCAGGCAGGCAGTTCTCTGAACCTTTGTTAGTAGGTTGGTGATGGTTAGTTTGTCAGTTGCCGTCCACCATACCACAATGCCGTATAGCAGTATAGGACGAACTACTGCTATATATATCCAGTGGACGATTTTAGGAGAGAGGCCCCACCGCGACCCTACAGCCTTTTTGCAGGAATATAAGGCGACGTTAGCCTTCCTTACACGTTCCAATACATTAAGTCTAAATAACAGTTTTCTATCTAGAATTATTCCTAAAAATTTTGCACTTTCAGAAAAGACTAGATCTGTTCCATTTATCCGAGGTGGAGGGTCCACATGTGGGACTTTATTCATCCTAGTAAAGAGAACCAATTCTGTCTTGTTTGGGTTTATGCCCAAACCGCTGCTTCTGGCCCATCTAGCCAATTTGTTCAGAGCTACCTGTAGAATGTCTCGGAGGACGTTTACGAATTTGCCACTCACTGCGATTGCAACGTCGTCCGCATATGCCACGACCTTGCAGCCACAACGTTCTAGATCTAGCAGAATTTCATTCAACGCTAGGTTCCAAATTAGTGGAGACAGTACTCCTCCTTGTGGGGTCCCTCTGTTTACAAACCTTGTTAGAGTTGTGGACCCAAGACATGCTGTTATGCGTCTTCTGTTGAGCAGACTTTGAATTAGTCTAATCAAACTAAAGTTAACATTAAGATGTGACAGTGCCGCAATTACTGCATCTGAGTGAATGTTGTTAAAAGCCCCTTCTATGTCAAGAAATGCCACCATGGTGAATTCCTTGAAATGCAGGGACGATTCGATAGTGCTCACAAGTTCGTGCAGGGCTGATTCTGTAGACTTCCCCTTATTGTAAGCATGTTGGTTCACTGACAGGAGTTTTGTATCCAGGTTTTCCCTAATGAAATAATCTAAAAGTCGTTCCAGACCTTTCAATAGGAAGGAGGATAGGCTAATTGGTCTGAAGTCTTTTGGCCTAGTGTGTGATATCTTCCCCGCTTTTGGTATGAATACCACTTTGGTATCCCTCCATCGATTCGGGATGTATGAAAGCCTGATACAGCCTACATAAATTTTCTCCAGCCAGGGGATAATGTATTTCAACATTTTCTGCATTTCTGCTGGAGTGATGCCGTCTGGTCCAGGTGACTTGAAGGGCTCAAAGCTATTAATAGCCCAGCTGAGAATGAGTGGTCGTCTAGTACATTCCACCCAATAATTTTGTCTGACAGCCGGTCAGTAGCAAACGTTACGTCGAGTACTTCTTGTCTGTCTTTAATTGTAAAGGTCGGTTTATTACCTATGTTACAAATACTAAGGTTGGTAGTTAGAATAAAGTCAAGAAGCGAATCACCCCTATTGTTTATATCCGTACTACCCCAGATAGTATGATGAGCGTTCGTGTCTGCGCCAATAATCAGCTCGAGCTCGTCAGACGTTGCTTCTTCTACTACTTCCCTGAATAGAGCAGTCGGAACTACAGATTCATAAGGCAAGTAGCTGGAGACCACCCAATATATGCGATTACCGATCTCCAGGCTAGCAGCTGTTTGGTCTTTACCACTTAAATTAGTCAGGAGAAAGATACTTAGATCTTTCCTGGCCAAAATGCAGGTTCTTGGAGTGCCTTCACAGTTGGCCACAAGCAGTTTAAAGTTGGGTGTCCTAATACCACACACCCTTCCTCCCACTACGTAGGGCTCCTGTATCAGGACGATGTCTACTGCGCCTGTGGACAGGCGCAGCAATAGAGCCGCTGAGGCTGCTTTAGCGTGATGGAGGTTAATCTGTAAAATTCTTACCATCATTGGTAATTGACAGATTAACATCCACCCCGACAAGGGTGTTATCGAACTCTTCGTCCGTATCGTCGAGAAGCATGTCCCCGCCAGATGCGTCAAAGAGTCCGGAGACTCCCCTCAGCCTCTCTGTGTCCGAAGTAGAGCTTTTGTCCTCAGAGAAGGACGTTACAGATCTTCTGTTAGAGTTGGAGTCACCAGAAATAATAGGCGTGGGTACCTCCGCACTTCCAGGAAGTGCCACGGTGGACGACTCACCTTCTGCAGTGGGAGCTATATCCTGCTTGTATATCTTCAAGACTATAGTCTCGAAGCCATATTGTAGGGTTGCAATCGCACCTTGTAGGTGGGAGGTGGATTCAGCGTTTAGGATAAGATTGACCTGCCGCTTTTTACCATCCGCCTCACCCACCTTGCTGATTCTCCAATTATGGGCGGGCAGACCAGGATTGGAATCTTTTATTATTTCTAATATGTCAGCCGGGTTGGAGGGCTCTTCTGTAACCCAGGTGATGGCTCTAGGATGACTAGGGATGTTGTTTTTTTCGACAATATCCAACTGGGCACCCGGCCACACCTCACCCGCTCGACTCAGAGCAGCCTTATACAGGTCTACTGATCTGGCATCACCGAAATGTAAGAGCTTTACTCTCCCCTGATGCCATCCTGCATCGTTGCAGATTGGTGGTGTGCCCGGCATCTCTCTACGGACATCGAGGTAATGAGCCATAATGGCTGATTGCACATGGCTCCATTTGTCCTTGAGGATGGATCCATCCTCACTACTTCTGTCTATAACGGCCATCACTAGACTCTCCTTCGCCACTTCATTGAAGGGCTTGGTGAGTGTCCTGTTGATAGTGACATTTGGGCCTCTTGCCTTTTTCGAGGGCAGGGGTTCATCAGGTGATCTGATTCTTTTGACTTTATTAGCCGTTAACACAGCTGAATTTGTGGCTCTTTCAGCCGGCTGATTGGCCTTAGAAGCATCTAAGACGCCTTTAGCCCAGGTAAGTGACTCTTTTTGTTTTTCGGTAAGAGCCGAAACCTCAACAGCCTCCAACTTCGTCAGAACTCTGAGCGCTATCCGGTGCTCATTGTGTTTCCGTTTTGACGGTCGGACGTGACGTTTTCCCCTCACCGTACCACCTGTTGTGAGTACTGGGGGGAAATTTTCACCATGTTTGGTGTGGTCGGCTTTGGCCAAGACCAACGGACGGACAGTAGGACGATTGGGGAACCCCGCTCCATCGGAACGCGAAGGCATCCCCAATGATTTTTTTTTTTTTTTTCCGTATTAGCCCGTAATAGGTACTACGATGTAGGCCTTCCAGACTTTGTACAGATTTTGTTTTATTTTTTTGCGATTGCGTAATAGGTATAATAGATTTTTAACTATCCGCTCTGTGCTAAACACGTCCGTTCACTACGACTGATCAGCATCGAATAAACTATTACTATGTGTGGAATTATGGAAGATTCTGATACATGGTGAAGAAGTTATTAAATAATCAATATCTCACTAAATGTTAACCCTTTGTGAGGGAGGTACTAGAAGGAGTGGACCACTATGGCCCATCTTCGAACTTAGCCTGACATAGAAAAAATATTATCACATGCCAAATTTGAAGTCATGCCGCTAATCTTTTCGAGAGTTATCGGGCGCTCCAGCCAGACAGACAGTCGGACGGACATTGCTCAAATGACTTAAAATTCCTTAAAATGGATTTCCGCCGAACATATTTGGAAGTCTTAGGTCACTCCTTCAATGTGTTACACTTTTGGTCCGTAGCAAATGATATATACCCTCTTCACACTAAAGTGGGTGTATAAAAATGAAATTCGAAAAATCTGTTTTAAAAAAAAAGGAATTGGAGAAATTTCTAAACAATAATTTTATTTGTATATAAACAAATATTTTATTTGAGAAAATTAGTTTGCAAATATATTAATATATGCATTCCGAATGATTTGTTTTGATTTTCAAATACAATTTATTTGCTCAGAAATATGATATTTAAAAATGTGGGTTCCAAATACATATATTTCATTATATATAACATTTGATAAAATTTTAGTTTTTTTTAAAAAAAACCCGTTTGAAATATTTTTAAAAGTAGAATATGTCTGAAAATCGTAAAAATCGAAATCGTATATTTACATTGGGGCCTTAGGTTTCCGTCTAAAAAACTTTCACGGTATATACAGTAACACATAATTCAGAGGCCATATGTGGTATATGTCAAATGTTGTGGTATGGAATAACCGGCCCCGTGGCTTTTAGTCAAACCACACTCAGTGCATCACAAGTTCACAAGTAAAACGACACATCATCATTTATCTAATGGCATAAGTAATCATATTTTAAATTTGTTAACTATAAAATTTCTTAATTGAGCAAAATATTATAATGTTTATATACTCGTAAATATGTTTATAACAAATTAAAGTTTCAATTTATTTGGAATATATGTTCGTTACACCACTTTGAATTTTATTTAAGGACGTACATTATTACAACATGCAACCACAATAAAGAAATAAAGTTAAAAATTAGAGCAAATACATCGTAAAAATGTTAGTCATAAAATTGAAGGTTTATTCCCACTTTTTCCGAAAGAATTAATGTTTTTCAGAGGAGATAATAAAATGCTTAGCTCTTAAAAGCACGATCGAGGCCATTAATTTTGCAATGGAATTGAGAATTGTAATATGCATTGAACTGTGTGGCATAACAATACACAGAAATGTTTAGGGTAACTGTAAATAGTTTGAAAATGTAGTTAGATTGACATTAATATGGGTCATAAAAACTCCTGTATTGGGAATAACATAAGATGAATAATTTTAAATAATCGAAACTATGGAAACCCCATTGAGATAAATGCTTCACAAAATTCACCAAGTTTGATGGAAAAATACTTATTTAGTTAAAGAAAAAAGTTAATAAAGATCTTTATGCTAAATATTTACAAAATATTAAGTTGTACTCAAATTAACAGCTATATTTTAATATTGTTCACATTAAATGAAAATGATGTATTATATTCTCAGATGAGTTGACAATATGTTAGGGGAGTTCTTTTCAATCCTTTCATGTGATAAAAGCACTGAGAGAAAAATATTCAAGTTATCAAAAGAAATTTCATAGATTTATCGACATTGATACATAAGAAAGACTTTCCTTGGAAAAATTAATGTTTTATCTTGACTTTTCGAGAATTCCTATTAATACCATAAAATTGTTTGTGTGTATGTTTCAGCATCACTCCTAAATGGCTGAACCGATTTTTTTTGAACAGATATAGTATTATCTGAAAATTAAAATAGGCTCCTTTGACTTTAGATTTTCAGCTAAGAGCTAAAAAAATGTACACCTGCATATACAGGAGTGTTGCATAAGTCAAGATATTCCCGTAGTAATTTTGTGTTCCGGGTAAGTTATGTCGCTATGAAAAACTTGAGTATTATTTTCATCCTTTCAGAAGACTCTTAAAAGATACAAAGCTAACATTTTGTAAAAATTAAGAACATACTATACATGACAAATATATGAGCGAAAAATAATTTTCAATTATCAGAAAGTGGTCGGTGTAGCACAGACGGAAACAGTCTACACTATTTCACTGCTTTTAAAGTTCGTTTAGAGCTAATAATCTAAAACTGCATGTGTACAAACCGACATGAGTTAGAACAGTCTTGAAGTAAGTGAGCGATATCATATCAAACATATCTAACCATATTTAACGTCGCACAGTGGCGCCATTTGAGTTTTTTCGTTGCAAAAATCATATCTTTGGGTGCTACGCTTTGTAGGGGCCTACTTATGGGTTATCAAAGTTAAAATTTGTAGAAAAATCAATTTTATGGTAACTAAAAACAATTATTTTTACATTTTTAGATCGTTTTTATTTTTTTTCTTTAGGGTTTTATGTTTCAAATTATTACCCAACAAATTAAAAAAAAATACTGTTTTTTTTAATTTATTTTTTAAATTTTCTGTAAAATCCTGCAGATTGGCTTTCACAGAGACTTCCGTAAACTCCGTATGCAGTGGTCGTGAATTTATTTTGGCTTGCGTAATATGCTTGTATCCTGGTAAAACGTCAGCCCCGTGTCGCATCAAGGATGCCCGTAGTATCTCATATTTTTCTTTGGGAAGTTGTAAGTCCATAAACAAGGCTTCTTCGGAACCATACTTTTTAATGTGTGCGTTTGTGGGCGTGGGAATGCTTTCCTTAATCCTTTTTAGTCGCAGTGGGCTTGCATCAGCAACAGATTTTGTAATCTGCGACCTCACTCTTTCACTATCCTTTGTATATTTAATAGACAGCGCCTCCGATAAATGCTTCGTGGTCAAGTCATTGGTGGTATCGGCAAGTTTCCTCTTTCTTGTGAAAATTGAACACTCCTCAATACTTTTTTTTGGCCTTCCTTTTGCTCCTCTGGTTGATGTGGTGGGTTTATCTACTGCCAATATATCCAGGATGGTGTCTTCATTAAGCCAGTCCTCGTATTTGGAGTTTAATTTCTGAATGGTTCGATTAGATTTCACCCATTTTGCCTTAATATTTGCATTTATCAGATAAAAATTATTTTTTATAATTTCGCTTCTCTCAATATTTCCGTATAAGCTATCAAGTTCTTCTAAAGCAGCTTCCGTGAAAAACTTTGGTGTGGTTGACTTTCTAAACAGTTCAAATAATTTTAAATTGTTCAACGCCATGTGGCTGGCCTACCTGCCTACCTACAGGGCGGGTGACCAATCACATCGTGTACAGGTACACGAAGCTTCTCCCTAAGGTATGTTTTGTTCTAAAAATACGAATGCGTGTGGACTGGATGACAATTGTTGCGTCCATTTTATCACGTAATTTTGTTTTTCCAAGAATTGTTAGTTCTTTCCACGAATTCAGACAAAAAAGGGTTTTCATGTTGGAAATGATGGCATCCCATGCTGTCCGTACAGCTAATTTTCCCAATAATTCTATCATGAGTACCAGTTACAGAAGTTTACGCGAGTTGTTTTTATTGTTTTACAAAATGAATACACAGTTGGTCTGGCCTGACCCATGTGTTACGAATGTGACTATAGAAACATGTGTATGACGAAGGGTTAATGATGTGATTTTTGCCAATCAAGAACCACGTCTTTTTTATCTTTTTCACCTCTAGAAGCCAAAGGGGCGCCTAGAGGCAAATAAAACCTTTGGGATTATGTAAAGGAATAATCAAAGAACATATTTTGAAAATATGGCAAATATAGAAAAATATAGATTTTTTTTTATTTTCCGTCAAAGTTGAAAAATAGTGAAAAAACGGATAGTTTTTAAATAGTGTTTTACCAGGAGAAACACAAAGCAAACAGTTAATTTTTTTTTATCATTATACATTTAATAAATACATCAATAAATACAAACAAAAAATAAGGCGATTCGTTACCTATTTTTCGTGATATTACACCTGAAATCGCAACAAATTGACTAAAAATTGTGTGTTTTTTGAAAACCGAAACTCGGTCAACTTTGAACGGTTATATCTTCTAAACTAAAAATGTGATATTATTAAGAGTAGCATATTTGAAATCGTTGAAAAGTTTCCTATAACATGGGTTTATTCAAAACTTCGTCGGCGCACATAAAAATTTTGATTTTTGAAACCTCGTTTGCTTACGGGCGCCACTGTGCGTCGTGGGCGTTATCAAAAGCTTGACTCGGGCTAATCAGATTACATTGCATCTTGCACCATAAGTTTATAATATTATGTGAAATGTTCAATGGTATAATAAACAATTGCCACTTCCTTACCCAGGTGACCCCTTTTATATCCATTTAGAGGAAAGTTTACACACATAAATATATCTAATCGTAAGAACGTGGCTGGAATAATACGATACTCGGATTCACGTGATTTGACCCGTAGTCAGAGCAGTTACGAGTATGATGTTTTCATAATTTTTTTAATTCAGAGAATTTCATTGAACTTTATTTCAGCATAAGAAATATACATCACGGCAATAAAATGCATCCCGAACAACGCCGGTTATAGAAGCAGTACTAAGAGAAGGTACAAATGCCAGATTAGATAGGGGACTACCCCACATATATATACATGTACCTTTATATCTTATTTTACATTACTGAACGAAGAATTTTGATTTGGTTATATTTTCTATTTATACAGTGCTTCCGATGTTATATTAATGTGCTATATAAACTTTATTTTATACCCTATCACTACGAGATTTGGCAGAGATACATTTATTTATATAGAAAAAAATACTACCCAGTTCATATTTATATATTAATACATTCTATCCGATTTTGTATCAAAACGCTATAGAAGATTTATTTGACTTCCTATAGAAGTAACTGGCAAATTTCCCAACGTCCTCAAAAATCTTAAACAGGTGGCTCTGAATAAATTTGCCAAATGGGTCAGAATGGACAAACAAGACAGAATTGATTATTTTTACCAAGAAGTACACTTTGAAAAAAAGATAGAAATAAAATTAATGACGAAACATTCTTAAATTAAGTATGCGACCCGGCATCAATTCAATCACAATTTTATTAAAATAACGTCAATTTACATTTTATTAAGAAATGTTCCTTGATCTAAATGTTCTTGCAATTGACCTAATGATACACTAATCATAAGTTTTGTGTATGGTTTAAATTAAAGAAAAAATCATTATTTTTCTGTCAAGCTTTAATATTTTAACTAATATTTCAGTAACTAATATTTCAGAAGGTGGTGTTTTTACAGTGCGCGTTGTTATGGTTTTAAAATTAAATTTTGATAAAGATATAAGTAGCACGTGAATACAACAAAATTTATTTTATTTAAAAACATTTTACATTTATTCATAGTAAAAATACCAAAGGAAAACTCAAGAATAGTTTACAAAATAGCGGCGATTGCTCAATATTCCATATATGAGTGTTTGTATGTGTCTTTCTATCATCAATGTCGCCGTCTGCATTTATTTTGGATGTATTGTGTTATACGTGGGGCCAAGAGCTCCGGTTATAAGCCCGTTGAAGAGTGGTCTGTACGAGAACTCAAAAGGGAACTGAATGCAAATCAGAAAATGTTCCTGGCAATATGGAAATTTGTTACTAATAATATGGAAATTTGATATTATAGTAAAACCTTTTTTTATTTTTTAGTAGAAAATTTTGGAATGGGTAGGAAGATTTGTATCATAGAAGAGTGACTAATTCTAACAATAATATCAAAGTAAGTATTATATTTGCAAGATTTAATCTATCATTTTTCAATACTATCTTATTTTGATATGATGCAATTTATTAATATTCCATTTTCGTATATTAATCATTCTGTTTGATTTATTTTCAGAAACATATTCAGTATTATAATTATAGTCCACACAATGAACTTTATTTGAAGATGCATACAAGAACGTTTTTTGACATTCGATTTTTTTCACGTTAAAAAATATCGTTTATTTTTATTTTATATGAGTTTTTAAATTGCATTATGTAGTATGCAAGTTAGACAGCAGAATAATATCAAAAATTGTCCATATATTTACAACTGATCGGAGTATCAAAAGAAATTGAAAAATACCTTCTTGACATCAACTTTTGTGAGGAAATTAATTGATTAATTTTTACACTGTGATACGGGGTATTAAAACATGGGTGTTTGAAACACCCAAAAAGAGAAGAAATATACCCATCGTTTAGTATACCGATCGACTCCGAATCACTTAATTAGTTGATTTAGCTATGTCCGTTTGTCCCTCTGTCTGTGTATGTATATTTGCCATCAATGTACAGGTCTCAAATATTGCCCGCCCTCAATGAAACTTGGCACATATATTTCTATTGGCCCAAGGACGAACCCTACTGAATTTGGTTGAGATCGGTTCGGATTTACATATAGCTCCCAAGTATATATACCTCCGATTTGACATATATGCACCGTAAAATCTACTCAGATTTAGATAGAGTCCCTTACCTCCGATTTTATATTTAAGCGCTATAGAAACTGTATTTTATATCTGATCAGTAGAAAATTTCAGCCCCCATATATATATTACAACCGACTTGACATATAAGCGCTGCAAAATCAGTACGCAATCCGGCAGAAAGGGCTTTCTTCACTCAAAAAAAAGTGAACCCTAGAGCAAGTTAAAATGAACTTAACTGTAGGAATATTGAACTTCGTATTTCGCTAAAGCTATTTTTCCTTATATCAAGTTCATACATTTCCTCACAATTATGAAATATTTTTAACTTATTTCTAGTTAACTCGTACTTCCTTTAAGTAACTATTGAAATTAAAATAGGGAAAATTAACTCAATACTAGCAAATTCGGACTTGAAATTATGCAAATTCAGCATACTTTTGTCCTTATTGCAAGTAAATTTTTACTCAAATTTAGGAAAATTTAATTAAATTTATGCAAAAAGAAAAGAAAAATTAAAATTTTTCTTGGACTTTTTGTCCATGATTTTTTGCGATTTCGAATGTTTGAATCTCTCTATTACCACTTCCTCTTTGGATTTCTCTATTCTGCTTTATTTTAGGAATTGAAATTTATTTTATTAAACATTATGTATATAAAATTTTACCTCCGAATGCGATTCGATCCCAGAACCTTCCGTTTTCTGAACCACATGTTTACCAATTGAGCTAGGTAGACACTTAAATTTTTATGAAAAATTTGTTTTTATATACAATTATATATCCCAAAATTTTCGAAACAATGTACTGTTATGTACACTTGAATTTGATAAAAGGATTGCCATCCCTGAATGATAAATAGAGTTGCCATATACTATATTTATAGGCGAAGAATAAATTTTATTATGAATGACATTTTCATATCAATCCCAAAAGAGTTTCGTAGCTCGATATATAGTGTGTCTGGCTCACTATCATAAGGTTGTCGGTTCGACTCTCGGTCCGGGCGTAACATTTTTAATGTTTCTCCATAAATTTAAGTTTCTGCAAGTAACGATTTGTGAAAAAATAAAAATTGTGTTTTTAGCTCTACAACATAGTCCGAAAATAGTTAATTTTTCCTTGATTTTAGGATGTTTTCCTAATTTTGAGTTCAAATTCATGGACTCGAAATAAGGATTCATGATTATTTTTAGTTAAAATTTCCTAAAAATAATGCTTTCCATTATTAGTTCATAAATTCCTTATGTCTATGTTGGGTGTCCACCGCATATGTTTAAATTTCATAAATATATGAATATTCGAACTTTTTTCAATAAATATTATTTTAGTAAAAATATGTCCTCATTTGTAGTTAACGAATTATTCTGCATATCCCCCCAAAAAAAAAAAATTGGTAGTACTAAATAAAATTTCCCAGTTTTAAGAAAAAATTAACTCAATATGAATAAAAACATTGAACTAAGTTGGAGTATGGATTTTACTAAAATTTAGGAAATACATTTTTTTGAGTGTTATTACATAAACGAATACTGCTAAATTTTGGGGAAAATCGCTTTAGATTTAGATATATCCCCCTATATTTTACTCCCGATTTGGTATCAAAATTCTTACTGGTACTTTACTTCCTATCATTACAAAATTTGGGAGAAAGAAGTTTCTTAATTCAGAAGTAAATTAATTTTGGGAAAGTCGGTAAAGATTTAGATGTAGCCACGTACATATGTTTCTGCCTATTTAGTATATTTTTTCGACTGTATTTTTCGTTCGATCTTTATATAATTTGGCAGAAATTAAGTTTTTTATTCAAGCTGCTGAAAATCTTTTTAGATTATATATGGTCCCACCTAATTGTTCCTTCCGAAACTTGATATACGAGTATGCAATAATGCTGCACATTTTATAGTTATCGCTTCAGATCTAGTTTATTATGATCAACTTCTCCTTGGTAAAAAGGGGAGGAGGTGCAGCTAAGAGCTTTGAAACAAACCCATTTATTCCAAATTATTATCACAATGTACTTTTCGCATTGCTAGGGATGTGTAATGTATTATATAGTAGGCCCGGCAAGAATTTCTTTCTTTCTTACCGGTTATTGTGGTTTTTGTCTATGTTATTTATAGAAAATTATTAAATTTTTTACAAATATCGAAAGAAAATATTTTTATAAATAATACAATATTTTGTGTTTCAAAAGGTACATTTTTTGCGATGTAAAAACACTTTCTTGACATACTGTATGTTACCGTGGTGAATGGAATTTACAAATTACAAAAATTAGTGAGCATAAAATTTTATGATATACAAGTGTAATATGTAATATTTATTTTATGTATATTTTATTAATTCCAGCCAAAGACAATGTTCAAATCATTAACGGCTATGAAAAGTTTTCATGGTAATTGGAGCAAGAAATATGAAGATGAACCCACCTACGATTACATATCGATAACCAGCAGCGTACTAAGTACAAATACTTAGTACGCTGGCCGGTGTGCAACAGAATATATTGTATTCAATTATAAAAATTTTTAAATTATATATATGTATTATATTTTTTTATTTTCCAGTATAAATAATAAATAAATAATAACTTTGGAAAGTCGAAGCGTTATCTTTTGAATATCGTCGTAACTTGTATGAAAAAAGTACTTTTTCTATGAATGAACTTTTCGATACATATTTTATGAACTGTATTTAAGTTCATGTATGCCTTAAATTATTTACTAGAATTATATTATTTTATTTACTACTTATTCCAAGGTCAGGCATTTTAAATTTAAATAAGCGGACCTAATTAATTTTTAGAAGTATTACTACACAGCTCATAATTAAATTTACGCCAACATATGCTTATTTTAAGGCCAAAAATAATTATTATTTTTTTTTCGTAATGTACTTGATTTTAAGATATGCATCGTCAAATCAAGTAAGTTTTAAAGCAATCAATTTACTACAAAACATTCTTATTGTAATTTTGATGGTCTTTGGCTTTAAATCATTGCCGAAATCTTAAAATTCAAGACAAATTCTGTAATTTTCATTACGCTTTTTTCTTAGCGTAAGGATCCACATGTGGACCCTCCTCGGCTATATAGATGTGAGCTAATTTTTTCTGAAAATGCAAAATGTCTAGGAACAATAGTTGATATGAAACTGTAATTTATACTTATTTTATATTCCTGTAGGAAAACTGAAGGGACACGTTAGATCCTCTCTCCTAAAATCGTCCGTTGGATGCAAATTTCAGTATATATACAGATTATTTACAAGTCCTACTCCATATACTGCCAATTTATATTGTAGCAAGAGATGATGCAACCATAGCGGATTAAGATTGAACTGTCTAGAGCGCAATGGCAACCGACTGTGTGAACAATATATATTGGCCAGAGCATACTGTGTTGGCAGAATACCAGGAAATAGAAACGGTCTCCACTTCTCGGAGTGCACGGTAAAGAAATTAGTCTTAATATAGCTCACATACATGCAGCGTCTATCAAGCCGAAATAATGGCAATAAGTGAAGTCGCCAAATGGCTGAGTCGCAACATAGTGACCAACACTGCATCGTCATTTACTCGGATAGCCAGGCTACCATTAAATATCTGGAGGCTACATCTAAACAGCGCCTGGACATAAGGAAATCCCGGAGAACTGTAAAGCCGATTAACTTGACATTACAAGTTCTTCAAGAATTTGCATATATTGTTGCGTCACTGTCCACAAGCAAGTTTTGGCGTAGGCAGGAGGCAGCCCAATGAGAGATTGTCAGAAAGCGACTCCTGTATATCAGGTACACAAATCTGGCCAAAATACGACCTAGGAAAATTGTTAACATTGTGTCTGTCATGACGTGATATTGCCTGATCAGCGAAGGAGGTTAGTAATTGAGGAGGAAGTTGAGAGCATTGAGCACCTGCTTTGTTATTGTTCCGCATTGAGTAAACGACATCTGGATACTCTGGTGTCGGCGTTTCTAAGATCTATCCGGTACCGATATTCTTATTATTGATAACATGTGTATCAAAGAGGTTGGTTCCCATAAGGGGCAACTGTGACCATTATAGCACTAGGATTCATGAACGAACACTACTAAATCCTAATTTTTTTTCGTTTCATAATAATAATAATAATTTTCAAATGTTTGCATTAAAATATCGCTAAATGGCGAAATATCGTCACTTCTGGCAGTACTGGTTCAATCAAGATGTTTAATTAATATTGATATTATGTACATTGCCTCAACGATGATCTTCTTTGGCTCAAAAATCGCGCCAATTTCATTTAAAATTTCTCTTACGATATGAAGGTTTTTCTTTCGGTGTAAGAGTATTCCACCAAACAAAGGCGGATACCACTCAACATAGTCATTTTCACTCCCATACCAACCCAATCTTATCATATTCATGCAAAATGAGACATTAAAATGTTGTGTACGCGTTTACCACCAACACAATGGCGGGGAAATGTAAGACGTTAAAAATTCCTTCAAGGATATTTTAAAATATTTGGAAGTCTCATATAAATAATCAACACCCAACTGACAATGATTTATCCCCAAGTCCCACTCACTCACACACATTAAAGGATACTTCACACACGTGGCTCGCTGCTACCCCAAGTACATAAATATAATTTTCTTGTGTCAACATACTCCTTCTTCATAAATGTGTAAAAGAAAATGTATGTACGAGGAAAAATATTTCGCCAAACGGATGTCTTTAAATACTTAAATATTCCACAAATTTTAAATATACGAAACCATAAACTTTAAAATACCCAATATAACATTTTTTTTTAATTTATAGCATTTTATAATTCTTTAAAAAAAGAAGAAAGAACATTTTGAGCGAATAAAATGTAAAGCGTAAAGAGATTGTGTACACCTTGTAAGAAATATAGTATGTATGTATGTATATAATATATAAGCAACGCCCTCATTTTTTTGAAAAGTGTTATGTTTTTTACAAGCCAGCAGAAGCATACTGCTTTTCATTACTGTTAAAAAAGTTATCGAAATATAATTCAACCGCAACAGATATATTGCCTTATATTTGGCTGGAAAATGGCAACCAGCGGTTGTTAATGAGCGGCAACATTTACGTGATTACAAAATGCTCGTTTACAGAACCACTACATGTTGCGGCGTAGCGTCATATCGCCCAAAACCATGTATGTCATATGGCCCAAACAGCGACATATCACCCGAAAACGATTTTATAAAATGTCATATCGCCTAAACGCAGTGAGATAAAGCATTAAGATTTTTTGAGCGATATGACATTTCAGTAAATTTAAAATTTAGCAAAGCACGAAAAAATGTGTTTGCGTGGCCGGCCTTCCGCCGGAATTGAAGATTTACTCCTCTGGGGTATATCCAAAGATGGCTACGCAGACCAAAGTGCCTTTGTTAAGAAACTTTGGTCCTCGTAGCAGTCTTTAGACATAAACAGGGACACTATTGTAAGCGTATCCGTCTTTGGACATATCTCAGAGGAGAAAATTTTTAACCCCGCCGAAGCCTACAAACCAAAGACACTTTGGTCCACGGAGTTGTCTATCACTTGCAAAATAAATGGTATATTCTATGATACATTTTAATGTGGTCTGCGCGTTGGACACTTGACAATAAATTTGTTTTTGCACTTTGGGTGTTATGACAAAATTTTCAAAAATTCAAGTAGCCTTTTTTTTCCTAATACTACATTCTGTGAAAATATCGTGAAGATTGGTTCACCGGTTTAGACGTCTATACGGAACCAACAAACAAACAAAAATTCATTTTTATACCCTCCCCCTCTAAATATTCGTCTGAGACCCCATAAAGAGTATATATTGTTAATCGTCGTAAAATTCTAAAACGATTTAGCCATGTCCATCTGTCCGTCCGTCTGTTGTAATCACGCTACAGTCCGTAATAGTAGAGCTAGGTTGCTGCAAAATACGGTTCTTGATCCATAGATACCACATTTTTAAAGCAATTTAGCAGAAACTTTGCAGTTTGTATTTTATTTTGAAAAGAATGCATTACAGCAAAAATTTTACAAATCTGTTCATGTTTTGGTTTACACACCCCATAGAGAGGTCGCTCCAAAATATATGTATTTAATCCATAAATACCATATTTTCTAAGGATTTTAACTGAATCTTTGCAGTTTGTGTTTAATTAAAACAAGTATTCATTGCAGTAAACATTTTTTAAATCAGTTCATATTTTGTTATAGTCCACCTATAGATGGCGCTCCCAAAAATGCTTATTTAAGCCATAAACACCACATTTGCTAAGAGATTTAGCAGAAACTTTGCAGTTGAATTCTATTTTGGCAGGAATTCATCTCAATAAAATTTATAAAAATCAGTTTTTATATTGTTGTACGGGGACCAGATCTAATTCTCAAATAAGCTAATTTAAGCCATAAATACCACATTTTTCAGCGTTCGTTTTTATACCCTGTTGTGTTCTAGCGCTATCAAAAAGTTGGATGTTGTTTTTGTCCTTTCAGAAGTATTTTATAAAAGTCGAAGCTAAAACCATACTACTTCATTATTGGGAACGAAATATGTGGAGAACTATTGCATCAATCGTCGTGAAATTTGGTATGGGGAATTTGACAGCAATGTATAGACTGTGATCAGTGTAGTAGTGACCAAAAAGTGTTCATTCTTTCACTGCTTTTAAAAGTTTCTTAAGAGCTAATACTCTAAAAATGTATGTATATGTACATACTGACCTCAAAGGAGATGAAAAACAACTATGCGATGTCCAGCCTGAGGTCAAACCGGACATAAACCCCCGACTTAAATTTTCGCTCACAACTTTTTGTTTCCGTCCATTTTAAAATTTCCGTCCATTTTAAAATCTACAAATCGTTGTGTACAACTTGATCTCAATAGAGATCCGAAAATAACTTTAAGATGTCCAGCCTGAGGTCAACCCATACATAAAACCGCATTTTTAAATCTTGGAATAATTTTCGATATATATCGCTCTCCTCTAATTGTGGTCTATATATAATATGATCAATTGCCAAAGCAATTTTAATTTTTCAATTTTAATTTTTCAAAGACTTAAAAAATCGCATAAGGAGGTGAGGACCTAAGGAAAATGCCTCGTTCGGCCTGAATAATATATTTCGGTCAGCGGTATAATATTTAAAAAAAGTTTTGAGATTGGTCAGTATAAATGAACATGATCAGCTTTAGAATTTTGTGATACGTAGTCTAGGACTGACTACGGCCCATATAGATAAATGACTATCTAAAGTAGCCCATATACCAGACTATTTTCTATGCGCGTATAATTAGCGATTAAGTGGTCGAAATTCACTTTGCGGAAATCCATAATAAAAGTATGCAGCTATTAAAAATGTTGGCGTATCTGTCCACCTAGTTTGATGTAGTATTTTAATCGTAGTTTGGATCACAGTGTTAAAAAAACCTCGTGCAACGTCGGGTATTAAAATGCTTATTATATATTTGGTAAGATGGTTTTCTAAACAAATCATTGTTTCCGTCTTAATATTTGTTATTTGTGACTATTACTTACGAAACAAATATTAAATTGCATATAAGTATTCAAATTATATCAATACCTCAAATTTGAGAAAAGTTTTATGTTTCTCAGATATTCAACGTTAATTTTTTCCAAAAATTTAAAATTTTCTTAAATCTATATATATAAAATAAAGTGTCTGTTTGTGGGTTTGTTTGTATATTTGTTCCGTATAGACGTCTAAACCATTAGTGATTGGTCCAAAAATGGGCGGGATCGGATCAACGGGCGTGGCCCCGCCCATATAAGCTAAATTTTGGAATTGAGATATCTTACACGATTTATTAGCAAAAATGCTGTAATTTTGTGTACAAATTTTGAAATTGAGATATCTTGCACAATTTATAAGCGATAGTGCTGTAATTTTGGGTATATGTGTCTGGAGGCTGTCTACGTGATTGACACAAAAATTGGCGGAATAGGACCAGTGGGTGTAGCCCAGCCCGTATAAGCCAATATTTTAAATTGATGTGTCTTGCGCAATTGGTTAGCGAGAGTGCTGCAATTTTGTGTATATGTATCTGGTGGCAGTTTAGGTTATTTGTCCAAGAATGGACGGGATCGGAAAATGGGCGAGTACGCACCAATGGGCTTGGCCCCGCCCATATAGGTAAAATTTTGAAATTGAGATATCTAGCACAATTTGTTAGCGAGATTGCTGTAATTTTGTGTATATTTATCTGGTGACAGGCTACGTGATTGGTAAAAAAAAATGAGGGATTGGACCAATGGTAGTGACCTCGCCCACATGAGCTATGTTTTGAAAATGATATATCTTGAGAAATTTGTTAGAGAGATTGCTGAGTTTTGGGTATATGTATTTGGCGGCGGTCTACGTTATTAGTCCAAAAATGGACGGGATCGGAAATCTGAAATCTAGGGCAACGAAGTGGACAGGGTACAGCTATTTCCTTTATAATTGAAATGAACATTCATTGATGGATTGGCAACAAATGACGACTTGGAATAAATAGAAATTAAAAACTGGCACTTAAAAAACTAAATTATTTATTGCAAAGTATGTATGTAATCCTATTGTCTAAGACAAAACTCAAAATCAAATTCGAAAAATCTGCAACGTTTTTAACAGCTCTTCTTAAACGATAATATTAGTTGTATTTAAACACATATTTTGTTTGAGAAAATTAGTTTGCGTTTTCTATTCATTTTTTTTTCAATCCTCCCACTGTGACGTGGTCTGAAAAAAAAAGAAATGGTCTCATAAGAAATATACCAAAAACAAAACAAGATTGTGTTCGCTCCCCAGGACATTTAGATTTTTTTGCATAGGCGTTTCTTCTTGAAAGACACAGAGAAATGACCTCTACACTTCTTGGCATTGACATTAGAAAGCAACCATAAATTAATGTTGTCAGTATAAATATAAGTATGTATGTATGTATCTACATAGGTACTTCTCTACATACTCGTAATTGCAACTGTAAACAGTTTCATTTACAAACAAGACCATTAAGATGACACAAAACATAGCCGACTATGTCTAATGCAAGAATTACATTGGCTGATATAGTCCATAGCCACACTTACTAGTCTTACTACGTATGCCATTAATTTAAATATTTCTTAGTAAAGAAATTGTCCCAGAAAACATACACGATAACAAAGGCGAAATGGAACTTTGTGACCACTGGACAACTTAAATTTATTTGTTTGTTCTTCGCATGAGACACTATTGCTGCAGAAAGATGTAAGTGGACATGGTCTGTTTGTTACAAATTACAAGATACCTTAATTATCCAATGTAATTAATAGAACGGAAATTTCCGAGACAAATACATGAAGACATTTCGTACAAATCAACAATAATTTCATCTAAGAAATTTTTTATTGTATGTATTTGTTTAATCACCACGTGAACGCAATTAAGTCACTGATAATATCGCTCAATTACAAAAGAACTGGTGGGCAGAAATGGAATTATCAAGGTTCGTATTGCTGTATGTATACTACTCGGAAGCAACGAACTTTTTCTTTAAATCTAAGAAACTCATTTGTTTGGAATAACGAACTTTCAGATCCCGAGAAATATGTTTTTTTAAATCCGTCAGAGTGATATGCCTTCGTCATCCTACGTATAGTCATAAGCATACCGTTTCTAGCAGTAAGGAAGGGCTAAGGTCGGGCTTAGCTGACTATACTTATACAGGGTGGAGCGCGGTAAGTTGCTTATTTGGGAATGAAATAAAAATGTTATGTACCTTAGAAAAATGTATTTCATATTTTAATTATATTGAACAGTAAGGGAATTTTTAAATTACATGGTTTTATATAGTGTATCTGGCAAATGTCGACCTTCGCTATCCACACACTGCTGCATAAGTTTTCAGAAGTTTTCATGAACTCTAACAAGCATTTCGACTGTTATTCTGCCAATTTAAGCCATAATATTGTTAATTAGGTCTTCCAAGGTGTTGGGAAGGTTCCTGTTGGAACCATGTATCCTCTAATTTCATTGCCTCAGGAGCCGGTAGAAAAAATCCCGTATCATAGTCAAGTACCCTTCGGAGCTCACAGTTACGGCAAGACGGTTATCCGGGAAAAATATCCAAATGAAAAAATACCTTTCAACACATGTCCAATCCCTTCTTCTCACGTGTCCAATCCCATCGGCCACTATAAGCCACGCACACTCTCCACTCTCTTGGACAAACAGTGCCACCACAGCCTGCAGTGCAAAAACGCAAATTCCCGCGCTCCACCCTGCATAATGTGTGGCCCATGTAGCGGTTGCTGTTGAAGTATGGTTTGTTTGATTTTTGACATCTTCAGTGACATTCCCGATGTGTCAAATGTTCAGGACAAGGTTTAGGGTTTACGAAATGGTTAAGATTACGCTTGAAGAAAATTGTGTAATAATGAAAGATGTCTTCCAAATTGGTGAGTAAAAGAAAAATCAAAAATCATGTTTTCAGATGAAGCTCATTTCCACCTCGGTGGTTATGTTAATAAGCAAAACTACCGCATTTCGGGCTCAGAAATCCCACACGTAACCATGGAAAAGCCGGCATCATTGGTCCGTTTTTCTTCAAAAACTAGGAAGGAGCTTCCGTTATCGTCAACGGCGATCGGTACCGTTATCAGAGATGATCAGAGATTATTTGTCTCCAAATGGTGAAGATAATGATGAACTGGGTCGATTGCATGTCCCACTGCAAGTCCAGCCATATAAATTAAGTGCTGTTCCATTATCAACCGAAGTTTTGAGACATTTCAATAAAGGCAAAATCATTGAAAAATATGTATCCTTCTTTTTGTACTACACACACTACATCACACTGTGGTCCAGGATATTATGAGTTTGTGCATTTGTTTGTAACACCCAGAAGGAGAAGAGATAGACCCATCGTTTATTATACCGATCGACTTGGAATCCGTCTGTCCGTCCATCCGTATATATGTTACCCGCGATTTGACATATAAGCGTTGTAGAAACCGTATTTTATATCCGATCAGTACGAAATTCGGCAGAGAGAGTTTTCTTTTTACATGAATGAACAATGCCAAATTCGGGGAAAATCGGTTCAGATATAAACATAGTCCCGATATATATGTTATATCCGATTCGACATGTAAGCGCTATAGAAACCGTATTTTATATCGGATCAGTACGAAATTCGGCAGAGAGAGTTTTCTTTTTACATGAATGAACAATGTCAAATTCGGGGAAAATCTGTTCAGATTTAAACATAGTCCCGATATATATGTTGTATCCGATTTGACATGTAAGCGCTGTAGAAACCGTATTTTTTATCCGAAAAGTACGAATTACGGCAGAAAGAGTTTTCTTATTACATGAATGAACATTGCCAAATTCGGAGAAAAACAGTTCAGATTTAGATAAAGCCCCCATATATATTTTTCACCCAATTTGACATGTAAGCGCTGTAAAAACTGTATTTTACATGCGAAAAGTACGAAATTCGGCAGAGAGAGGTTTCATAATTCAGGAACTAATACTTCTCATTGGGGTTAATCGGTTCCGAATTAGATATAGCCACATATATACTACGTTCCTGCCTATGCAGTATTTAACACTATTGAAACTGTATTTTACGTCCGATATTTATATTATTTTTGCAGAAATTAGATTTTTGATCCAAGTTGATTAAAATCTGTTTAGATTATGTATAGCACCATCTATTGTACCCTACCGAGTCTTGATCTATGAAAGAATACTGCGCATTTTAAGATTATCGTTTTAGATCTAGTTTATTATGATCAACATCATCAACTCCTCTTGAATAAGCCTTGATGAGGATATGGAGCTAAGTACTTTTCTACCTGAAAATAAACCAATTATTCCAAATTATTATCGCAATGGCCATTTGCGCCTTGTGAGGGAGGTGTAGGGTATTATATAGTCGGCTCCGCCCGACTTTTAGTCTTTCCTTACTGGTTTTATAACAATTTTAAAACGCAACTTTTTCGTGGGCCATCCTTTACATGCAACTAAATATATTTCTCCTCAGGACCGAAATTTTAGACAGCTGTCGTCCCCGTTTACGAGGACTGAACAGAATTTTTTTGTTTATTATACCGATCCGCTCAGTATCACTTCTGAGTCGATTTAAAGATATCTGTCCGGCCGTCTGTTAATATAACCTTGTGATTAAAGTACAGTTCGATCGTAATACATTTTTTCACAGCGCTATTTTTCGGCGAGATTCGGTTTAGGTTTAGATATATCCCTCATATATGTATGTGTTAATCTGATTGGTTTATATATTTAGTAGTAGTAGCAGTAGCCCCCTTTTTTAACTGATCTGTGTCGAACTTGTGAAAGATATGGCTATTGATCCAAGAATAACCCCTTCTCTATACAGAAACATTACATAAAACAACAGAAAAAAATCAGAAGTCACCTATCAATCTAATAAATAGTAATATCTCGGAAAGAGCAGAAGACGGCGTATATCGGTAAACGTCCATTAAGAAAAAGAGCTTTGCATTTACAGAGCAGGAGAGCATTATGTTTAAAGTGGAAATGGGTAAAAAATCAGCATCTTATGGTCAGGACAAAGGCGATTACTGTAATCACTAACAAAAGCACATTTGAAAAAATCCGTGACGACTAATAGAGTAATATCGAGGATTTGACAAAAACGAAGATAATAGAACATGCCTTTGAATCCAAGAATGTATCACCATCTCAAAATAAGGAGCTGCAAACAGGTAATGAACAAAAGTATAAATTACTCACTCCAACAAAATAGGAAGAATCCCATACTAATATCACAAACTTCTACAGAAACAGTTGACGGAACGTTCAATGAATGACTTCTATCATTGTGATTAACTTTCACTGGAGCAAGACGGCAACCAACGCTCTGCTGGATATAATAAACATAAGTACTTCTCATATTGCTTTGACAATAGATAACCCGTAACAAGATAACTGGATAAAACCATGTCAGCAATCAACCTTTGTATGCTAAAATATATACTCGTCCGAGTATGTACTTGTGTTTTATGTCATAAAACGTATATTTTCTACTCTTAACAAAGATGTGAACATCGGATGTGCAAATGTTAAAGCAGGGGAATGAGAACATATACATACCTGCCATAGGTATACTTGCTTTTTGACTTACCGACATTACAACGTTCGTCGGAAATATAACATTTGACGAGGAAAGCGAAACAGAAAGGTAATGAAGTACTAGTAGGCTAAAGTAAGTATAACGGTGAGTAAAGTAGTAGAAAAAACCAACCTTGAGAAAAATTATTTGCATACCCTATACAAGGGAGTATAATAACTTTAGCATCCTATTTGCAACACTTTGGAATATTGATCCGAGGTTTTATAAAGGAGCATTAATGAAATACAAAGAACGTTGCTGTCAAGTAATTGCATTTGCCATACCTTTGAAAGAACAAGTAAAGACGGATAAAGTTCGGCCTTGTCGAATCATATACACCCTCCAGCATGGATCGCATGTGAATGGCTTCGGTTGCCATTCACAAATTTCAGCCCAATTCGTTGAAATTTATGTTTTTGTAGCGTTACGAAGGTAGTCATAGACATATGACTACCATTGTTCGTGTGGAGAATTCCGGGTATAAATAAACCCCAGTTACCAATTTTCAGTTCGATCAGTTGACTTTTTCGGTCTCTATGACGTTAAGAAGTGAAATCGGGGAGATATATAGGGGGCTGTATCAAAAATTGTACCGATATTTCTTATTTTCAATCCCAAGTTACCAGCAGCAATAAGAAGTATCTATACCAAACTTCAGACATCTAGCTGAATTATTATAGACTGAAGAATATACAATTTTACGACGATTAAGAATATACTTATTCATATATACTCTATGGGGTCTCAGATCAGTATTTAGAAGTGTTACAAACGGAGTGACAATATGAATATACCCCCATACTATAGTATAATTAGCAACATATAGCAATAGCTGGACCCGGCCCACTTCGTAGCTCTTAATTTTAGTTTAGTGAAATAATATTAACCGCATATAACACTGTAAGGAAAGACTAAAAGCGGGCGGGTTACAATGAAATATCCAATGTACGAGGTCTGTTCAATAGAAAAGGTGAATTTTGCAATGAAATATTCAATGTACGAGGAGTGTTCACTAGAACAGGTGAATTTCGAAATTTTTCGATTAGCGTTTTTTCTATTATGTTGGTACACTTGCCTCGAACATATGTTCTTAGTTTAGTTTGTTTATGTTTAGTTTAGTTTGTTTGTGAGAGACAATAGTTTCTGCTATGGAAAAAAATGGAACAAAGAATTTGCATCAAATTTTGTGTAAAAAATGGAATGAAGTGCTCACAAGCACTTGAAATGTGGAGAGTGGCATATAATTATTGTACTCTGAGTCAGAAAAATGTTTACAAGTGGTAAAGCGTGATCCATTTCGAGATTCACTATTTTTTAAAGAAGAAAAAAACACAGAAAATTCAAATTGAATGGGGAATGTTTATTATCATTTGAAAGAACATTCTTTGGCATTTATTTTTTGAAGATTATGTCTATCAAGTGTTGGCCGCGGCTACGTCTCAGATGGTCCATCCGTTGAGTCCAATTTTCGATGACTCGTTCGAGCATTTCGACTGGTAACTGGCGAATGACACCCGAAATGTTTTGCTCCAAGGCCTGAATCGAAGCGGGTTTGTCCGCATAAACTTTGGACTTTACATATACCCACAGGAAAAAGTCTAGCGGTGTGATATCACACGATCTTGGTGGCCAATCGATCAGCCCAAAACGTGAAATTATCTGCTCACCGAAGTGTTCTCTCAATAAATCCATTGATTGATGCGATGTGCGGGAAGTGCGCCGTCTTGTTGAAACAAAATGTCGCCGAGATCACGAGCTTCAATTTCAGGCAACAAATAGTCGGTTATCATGTTATGATAACGTTCGCCATTTACTTGGATCACCTGTTACAAGATTTTCAACGAATGTCTAGAAGATGTGAATTCGTCCATCACATCAAAAACCGATGACAATGTTGAGAAAATGAAGAAAATTTTTTTATTGAGAATCGTCAAATCATTATTAGAGAAGTTGCAGAGGATGTCGGCATATCGATTGGCTCAGGTCAAAAAATTGTTTCGGAAATTTTGGGCATGAGAGTGTAGCAGCGAAGTTCCATCCAATATTGCTGAATTTGAACAAAAAAATGTCACTTGTTCGTATTTTTTTTGCCAAAAACTACCGTAATCATGCCCCATCCAAAGTTCGTCTTTTCTATTTGAACATACCTACGATTTACATTTAATACGTCTCTGCCTGTCTAGCCAAATCGGAGATATAACTAAATCTGAACCAATTTTTTAAATCAAATTCGGCAATGTTTATCCATGGATCAAGTAACTTTACCATACTAAATTTCAAAGCGATTGGATGTAAACTACAGTTTCTATAAGGCTGAATGGCCAAATCGGACGAAAAATATATATGGGAGCTGTATCTAAATTGTAACAGAATGTTGGTCCTGGGTCAAGAAACTCTACCATGATAAACTTCAGAACGATTGGATCTAAACTACACCTTCTATAGGGCTAAAGGGCGAATTGGATGAAACATATATATGGAAGTTATATCTAAATCTGAACCAATTTCAATAAGCGAACCAGGTGCGAACGACCCTTAACTGCATAATTTCAGCACTATCGGAGTGAAATTGCGACCTGTACAACATAAGATGGAAAGACGGATGGGCGGACAGACATGGTTAAATCGACTCAGCTAGTGATTCTGGGTCTAGCTGTAGTATTTCTAGGTGTTACAAACAACTGTCATTAAACAAACTTATAGTACCCAGCACCACAGTGTGGCGTACGGTATAAAAAAGTGATCATCGTGACCAAATTTCAATATATGTATAATGCATGTTCTCACTGTACATTAGGGTGATGACTTTTTGATTGTTTTTTTCAGAAATTATTTCCTGTCGCACGAATGAATGAACTTTGGCCTATTAGTGACTAAAATAACTATTATTCCATCTAAATATTGAAAAAGGTCACGCACAAACCACTTTGAAATGATATTATTGCGAAAACATTTAAATTTTTCTTTTTTTAAATCATATAAATCCAAAACGGAAAAAGTGTCAAGTCTTATAACATTCACGAAACCCATGAACAAAATGAGACATTGATCATAGAAATCGATGAACTTCTTTCGATTTTATTTACAATTAGGTGAAGGTATCTCATTTTGAATCGAATGTATCTCTTTGGAAAAAACGTTGACAACTTTTTTATGATTCTCATATTTTCTGATTTTTTTTTACAAAAAAAACTTTTAAAAGTTTTGAAAAAACTAAAAAAAAAATAAAAAAAAAAATCGAACAAAATGCTGATAAATAAAAATTTTAAAATCGTTTTGTGCGTCAGGTTTTTTTTATCGAATCGCCTTATATGTAAGATTTTATCTAAACTATAAAAACTCATCGAAATGTGATACAGGGAAACGAGGTTGTATAAAAGTCATCACCCTACTGTACATACTAATACAATTAGACAAATATGTATTATATTTTACTGATCTTATCACGGCAGTTCAAATGAAAAAATACAAAGCCTCAAGCCGATTAGTGTCTGTTCAAGTTATTTCCAAATAATCTACTAACATACACAGCAAGTTTAATTTTTCTACGGATAATAGTTTCTGAGACATACTCTACTTAAAAAATGCCACGCCTACTTATTTGTTCCCGCCACGCCCACGGATCCTATTACGCCCACTTTTTGGAAATTTACTAATATTGACTACAAATTACAAAACAATTTTCTATATTCCACGATTAACAGTTTCCGAGATATTCAAAAATTGAAATATTACCGTGGCCACCTACTCTATTCCGTCCATTTTTGTTGAAATTACTAACATAGACTCCAATAAATGCAAATTTCATTCTTTATCGTTCAATAGTTTCTAAGATATTTAATTGCTAAATTCATTTACTCATTACCGATCAGATTGAGCGATAAAATAACAAAAATATAATAATTCAGCATTTTTCTATGTTTAAGAGGCTTTAATTAAAAATTAAAATTTTTTCAAAAGATGTGATATTTTTCGTAATATTTTGCAAGATATCGTCGAAACCGCTTAACGGATGAAGTAATTATATTACAAAAAGCTGAAAGCTACTTAATTTTAGATTCGTTAAAGCTTTCTTGCCAAAAATTGCTATACAATTTTATATTGAAAAAAGCTGACATATATTTTTTTATAGACTGTAGAAAAGCTATCGAAAACACTTTGAAAAATGCTCCTAATTACAATAGGTAATTACTTAAATGGATGGGAAAAGTGGGTTGTTTGTTCAAAAAGTTGAAATTAAAAACCCCCAACTCGGAGAGGCCTTTACCGGTCTCGTTGAAGTTTTGTGGCATAACTAATACCCAATAGTATTAAACTTAGTGCGAGTTTCATCCCGATCAGAAGACATCGGTTGCAAAAGTTCACGCACTTCTCATGAAAACCTTCATATATAAAGAGATAGATATTATATAGACGAAATAATCTACAAACCGGGAGAATATAAAAGTTTTTTTCCGAGTTAAATTGTGGTGGTTTAAATTGTGGTAGTTGTGGTAACTACTTTTAAATTTTTATTATAGTACCATATTTTTGGTTGTAACAACCAATGTTTTATTCTTTACAACAGAAATTGTATCAACAGACCAAAGATTATTATTGCAACGAATAATTGTTTACTATAGCAGAAAAATATTAATAAATAATCGTGTTTTGGTTATCCCAATAATTTCCCAAATTTAGAATAATTAAATGTATTTTGGGAAATACAGCCGATAGATTGGTTGCTGTTCTTTTGCCGATACATGACAAACAAAATATAAAATTACTCGACATAAATAAATCTTGAACATTATGTTCAAGAACGGTATATGTGGTCAAAAATAATCTCGTGTGGATAATAATGTGTGGAATGCAAAATATGTTGTCCAAAATGTTTTATAGAGATAACAAATAAAACCAACAATCATGAAATTGAAAGCACAGGTTTAAGCAATATTTGTAAAAGTTTTGTGTTTTTTTCTGTGTACTAAAATTTGTGTCAAATATTTCCACATCTCATAGTAGTGATGAGTTTGCAATCGTTCTGAAATTTTGCAGTTTAGAGTATTTCGCAGCTGTTAAGATCGCTATTGAATTTGGTTGAAATCGGTTCAGATTTAGCTATAGCTCCCATATATATCTTTCGTCCGATTTGGCCTTTTAGTCCTATAGAAGCTGTATTTTACATCCAATCGTTTTTAAATTTAGATTGGTAGAGTTTCTTGATCCATGAACCAACATTGCCGAATTTGAAGAAAATCGGTTAAGATGTAGCTATAGCTCCCATATATATGTTTCGTCCGATTTGGCCCTTTAGTCCTATAGAAGCTGTATTTTACATCCAATCATTTTGAAATTTAGAATGGTAGAGTTTCTTGATCCATGAACCAACACTACCGAATTTGAAGAATATCGGTTAAGATTTAGCTATAGCTCCCATATATATGTTTCGTCCGATTTGGCCCTTTAGTCCTATAAAAGCTGTATTTTACATCCGATCGTTTTGAAATTTAGAATGGTAGAGTTTCTTGATCCATGAACCAACATTGCCGAATTTGAAGAAAATCGGTTAAGATTTAGCTATAGCTCCCATATATATGTTTCGTCCGATTTTGATCTTTAGTCCTGAAGAAGCTGTATTTTACATCCAATCGTTTTGAAATTTAGAATGGTAGAGTTTCTTGATCCATGAACCAACATTGGCTAATTTGAAGAAAATCGGTTAAGATTTAGCTATAGCTCCCATATATATGTTTCGTCCGATTTGGTCCTTTAGTTCTATAGAAGCTGTACTTTACATCCAATCGTTTTGAAATTTAGAATGGTAGAGTTTCTTGATCCATGAACCAACATTGGCGAATTTGAAGAATTTTATTTACAATTAGGTGAAGGTATCTCATTTTGAATCGAATGTATCTCTTTGGAAAAAACGTTGACAACTTTTTTATGATTCTCATATTTTCTGATTTTTTTTTACAAAAAAAACTTTTAAAAGTTTTGAAAAAACTAAAAAAAAAATAAAAAAAAAAATCGAACAAAATGCTGATAAATAAAAATTTTAAAATCGTTTTGTGCGTCAGGTTTTTTTTATCGAATCGCCTTATATGTAAGATTTTATCTAAACTATAAAAACTCATCGAAATGTGATACAGGGAAACGAGGTTGTATAAAAGTCATCACCCTACTGTACATACTAATACAATTAGACAAATATGTATTATATTTTACTGATCTTATCACGGCAGTTCAAATGAAAAAATACAAAGCCTCAAGCCGATTAGTGTCTGTTCAAGTTATTTCCAAATAATCTACTAACATACACAGCAAGTTTAATTTTTCTACGGATAATAGTTTCTGAGACATACTCTACTTAAAAAATGCCACGCCTACTTATTTGTTCCCGCCACGCCCACGGATCCTATTACGCCCACTTTTTGGAAATTTACTAATATTGACTACAAATTACAAAACAATTTTCTATATTCCACGATTAACAGTTTCCGAGATATTCAAAAATTGAAATATTACCGTGGCCACCTACTCTATTCCGTCCATTTTTGTTGAAATTACTAACATAGACTCCAATAAATGCAAATTTCATTCTTTATCGTTCAATAGTTTCTAAGATATTTAATTGCTAAATTCATTTACTCATTACCGATCAGATTGAGCGATAAAATAACAAAAATATAATAATTCAGCATTTTTCTATGTTTAAGAGGCTTTAATTAAAAATTAAAATTTTTTCAAAAGATGTGATATTTTTCGTAATATTTTGCAAGATATCGTCGAAACCGCTTAACGGATGAAGTAATTATATTACAAAAAGCTGAAAGCTACTTAATTTTAGATTCGTTAAAGCTTTCTTGCCAAAAATTGCTATACAATTTTATATTGAAAAAAGCTGACATATATTTTTTTATAGACTGTAGAAAAGCTATCGAAAACACTTTGAAAAATGCTCCTAATTACAATAGGTAATTACTTAAATGGATGGGAAAAGTGGGTTGTTTGTTCAAAAAGTTGAAATTAAAAACCCCCAACTCGGAGAGGCCTTTACCGGTCTCGTTGAAGTTTTGTGGCATAACTAAAGCTACTTAATTTTAGATTCGTTAAAGCTTTCTTGCCAAAAATTGCTATACAATTTTATATAGAAAAAAGCTGACATATATATTTTTATAGACTGTAGAAAAGCTATCGAAAACACTTTGAAAAATGCTCCTAATTACAATAGGTAATTACTTAAATGGATGGGAAAAGTGGGTTGTTTGTTCAAAAAGTTGAAATTAAAAACCCCCAACTCGGAGAGTCCTTTACCGGTCTCGTTGAAGTTTTGTGGCATAACTAATACCCAATAGTATTAAACTTAGTGCGAGTTTCATCCCGATCAGAAGACATCGGTTGCAAAAGTTCACGCACTTCTCATGAAAACCTTCATATATAAAGAGATAGATATTATATAGACGAAATAATCTACAAACCGGGAGAATATAAAAGTTTTTTTCCGAGTTAAATTGTGGTGGTTTGGTCCAAAAATTAAAAATAAGTACAATATTTACCACAAATATGTTTTATTTCTACAAAAACTTTGGTCTTTATTTAGCTTTTATTACACCTCTTTTGTACAATTCAAGAATCTGAGCTACGTACTTTTCCAATTACCCTCGTTTTGTTGTGCGCAGTTTTTTTTTATAATTTATCTCTCTTCCCTAAACCTTAATAGGTGTTATAGTAATTTCCTATGTTTCTAAGATATTAGTGGTGGTTTTTTTTTTTGTTGTTGTGTGATTTAATAACATCAGCCATGAAAGCAAACTAATGTTTTCATGTCCTTTCAAATATTAATGGATGTTTGTTCGATAATGGGGCAATACAGCCAATACAGTCCATAAGTAAAAGTAAATAATTTTGTTTATTTGCAAATGACAGTGACTTTTGTTAGAATGTGAATTTTTCATGGTATTTGACGGTGGGAGTACTGCTTTAGAAGTCCGTTATAATATGAGGGATAAATCCTAAGAATACTCGTACAAGTAGAACGGATTACGAAATATCACCCAATGCAAAATCGTCCCAACAAATTGTGAAACATTATTTAAAAATTCTAAAAATTCAAAATTGACCAAATTGACCATAATTTGGTCATTATTCAAAATTGTTTAGCCTTTACTCTACTTTAATTTTTAGAGGTATTGTCATAACGAAACATCAACCACAAATCTTCGTATCGGATTTAGACCTACCAAGGTTTAGTTAAGAGTGTCAGCCTGTGTGTCAGTCTCACCTAGTCTATGTGGGCCATTGTATTTCCACAGAGGCGTAAGGAAAAACATCACTAGTGCCTCCAATTTGATTGCTAACACTTCAAATAAATTAGAAGCTAGAGTAGACTCCCGTTTTCTAATGTTCTTATTATTCATCCCCCACATTTTTTGCAGAAGTAATTTCGCAATAAGGTATAACATTTCGTTCATATGTAGTATAACATTTCATGCCTCAGTTGGTGTCGTTCTTACTTTCTTTCTTTTAAATTATGCCGTTGTAATTAATGAGTTTTGTGTTTGTTGTAATAGCTTGATCTTTTGTCAAAATAAGTGGTTTTACATCACTCAAAATAATAGTAGTGTTATATCGTTAAAAAATTTAACTGTTAAATTTATTGCCGGCACAACTTTGCAAAAATATGCATACTGATATACTATAAAAGTTCGCTAGTTGCTTCGTTAGTTGCTCGAAGTCCTCGAAAAGTGCCTTTACTTACAAAAACACATGTGGGTGAAGGATTAAAATTTGGTAAAGAGCATCTAAATTGGCCTGCATAGAAATATGTTGTGGGTTCATGAGTCGAAAATTTTGAATTGATTTGATATGACGGCAGACGTTGTCGTCAATATATCAGACGGCCCCCAATTACCCAATTCTTTCCAAATCATACAATGAAAACCATTAAACCTCGAGGGTCCAGTATCATGATTTGGGCGTGCTTTTCCCACTACGTCGTTGGACCCATTTACTGGATAAAATGGGTTATAGATCGGCACCTTTATATTAAAATACTGCAGAAAGTGATGCTTCCATACGTCAGTGATGAAATGTCACTAATTTGGGTCTTTCAGCGGGACAACGAATCAGAGTATACCAGCAAATCCCAAATTAGTGTTTTCAGTTAAATAAGATTCAAGTCATGGATTGGCTCTCTCAATCACTAGACCTGAATCTAATAGAAAATCGTTGGTGTTATATTAAGAAGGAAGAGGCTCATTGTCAACCAACGAACAATTTCTCAAAATTTGGAATCGTGGAGGTCAATTCCAGCTGAAGAATGAAAATGGCTGCCGGACTAAATGCTATTTCGCCGTTCTGCGATTATAGGGAATAAAGGACATCCAACCAGATACTAGTAACTAGAAAATGAATCAAAGTGTACATACACCCAGGAAAATAATTGGTTGGAATTCGATTGAAACAATAAAGAAATAGTACTAGCAACAAAAAGTATATTGCCTACACCGTGTGTCGGTTGTATTTATACATAAATAGTTGAAACAACAATAATAACATGGATATGATCAAATGAAAATGCTTGCAACAAAATCGATGGTTGTATCAAACGATTTAAAATTGGTTTTTTCATTGACAATCGGTTAGTTGTGGTAACTACTTTTAAATTTTTATTATAGTACCATATTTTTGGTTGTAACAACCAATGTTTTATTCTTTACAACAGAAATTGTATCAACAGACCAAAGATTATTATTGCAACGAATAATTGTTTACTATAGCAGAAAAATATTAATAAATAATCGTATTTTGGTTATCCCAATAATTTCCCAAATTTAGAATAATTAAATGTATTTTGGGAAATACAGCCGATAGATTGGTTGCTGTTCTTTTGCCGATACATGACAAACAAAATATAAAATTACTCGACATAAATAAATCTTGAACATTATGTTCAAGAACGGTATATGTGGTCAAAAATAATCTCGTGTGGATAATAATGTGTGGAATGCAAAATATGTTGTCCAAAATGTTTTATAGAGATAACAAATAAAACCAACAATCATGAAATTGAAAGCACAGGTTTAAGCAATATTTGTAAAAGTTTTGTGTTTTTTTCTGTGTACTAAAATTTGTGTCAAATATTTCCACATCTCATAGTAGTGATGAGTTTGCAATCGTTCTGAAATTTTGCAGTTTAGAGTATTTCGCAGCTGTTAAGATCGCTATTGAATTGGGTTGAAATCGGTTCAGATTTAGCTATAGCTCCCATATATATCTTTCGTCCGATTTGGCCTTTTAGTCCTATAGAAGCTGTATTTTACATCCAATCGTTTTTAAATTTAGATTGGTAGAGTTTCTTGATCCATGAACCAACATTGCCGAATTTGAAGAAAATCGGTTAAGATGTAGCTATAGCTCCCATATATATGTTTCGTCCGATTTGGCCCTTTAGTCCTATAGAAGCTGTATTTTACATCCAATCATTTTGAAATTTAGAATGGTAGAGTTTCTTGATCCATGAACCAACACTACCGAATTTGAAGAATATCGGTTAAGATTTAGCTATAGCTCCCATATATATGTTTCGTCCGATTTGGCCCTTTAGTCCTATAAAAGCTGTATTTTACATCCGATCGTTTTGAAATTTAGAATGGTAGAGTTTCTTGATCCATGAACCAACATTGCCGAATTTGAAGAAAATCGGTTAAGATTTAGCTATAGCTCCCATATATATGTTTCGTCCGATTTTGATCTTTAGTCCTGAAGAAGCTGTATTTTACATCCAATCGTTTTGAAATTTAGAATGGTAGAGTTTCTTGATCCATGAACCAACATTGGCTAATTTGAAGAAAATCGGTTAAGATTTAGCTATAGCTCCCATATATATGTTTCGTCCGATTTGGTCCTTTAGTTCTATAGAAGCTGTACTTTACATCCAATCGTTTTGAAATTTAGAATGGTAGAGTTTCTTGATCCATGAACCAACATTGGCGAATTTGAAGAAAATCGGTTAAGATTTAGCTATATCTCCCATATATATGTTTCGTCCGATTTGGCCCTTTAGTTCTATAGAAGCTGTACTTTACATCCAATCGTTTTGAAATTTAGAATGGTAGAGTTTCTTGATCAATGAACAAACATTGCCGAATTTAAAGAAAATCGGTAAAGATTTAGCAATAGCTCCCATATATATGTTTCATCCGATTTGGCTCTTTAGATCCAATCGTTTTTATACCCTAAACCACACTGTGGCACAGGATATTATTTAAGTATAAAATGTCCCAAAAGTAAATTTATGTAAACAATTTATACATGAATTACAAAATTTATATATCAGAGTTATTCAATATTACGAGAGTGGTGTAGGGTATAATATAGTCGGCCCCGCCCGACTTTAGCCTTTCCTTACTGGTTTTTATTTAATTCAAACATATAAGAATAGACGAAATTTCCCTGTGTACCTTCTGGCTTCGAATGAGTTTTCTACGTCATCGCAAAAATCTATCCAGGATTTGTTTTGAGCCTTTTTCTGCACGGGGCAAAATCGCCTTTTTTGATATGTTTGAATAGAAAGAAAACATATTTGTAACACAAATTTTTCAATATTATGTATTTTTGAGCAAAAAAAATGTATTTGAAAATCAATTTGGATCGCATATATTAATATATTACAACAAAATATATTTGCAAACTCATTTTCTCAAATAAAATATGTGTTTAAATACAAATAAAATTATTGTTCAGGAATTTCGCTAAAAATATTTTATTTAGAAATGATTTTCAAAACATTGATGAATTTTCGAACTTCAGTTTTAATTTTTACTTGAATCATACCTCTCATTGTGACATATGCAGCATTAATTTCTGTTTTAAAACACTCATTTTTAAATTCAAAATATTTCAAGTCATCATTAGTTGTAAATCCTTCGAGTAATTTATTGTTTTTCAAGGTTATATGATTTCAATTATAAAATATTTTTAGAAACATTAAAAAATTCTAAAAAAATAACTTTTGGTATCGGTATGTTTTCTGAATACTTAGATGCAAATAAATCATTGTTTCGGAAATAATATTCCCAAATAAAAAAATATTGGTATGCAAACAAAGATTTGTTTAGACCAACATATTCCCAAATATATAGTATTTGTGTGTACGAAGTATTATAGATTTAGAGAATACCCTAAACATATGATGTTTCAAGCCGAATATGTTTGTGACCATATAATACAGAAGTGGTTTTTTATGCGTGTACTGTTTTTAGAACTGCTTAGGATCTTTCTTATAGATGTCTCAGTCCAGTGCAGTACTTGTACTCTTTCACTTAATAAAGAACTTACTGCAGCACTTCCTCAGCATAACTAATTGAAACAACCTCCGTAGTCGTCGTTGTTTACCTCTTGGCTTAATTTTAGCACATGCGGGTTTGTAAAGAGCAATTTAGGCTTGCAGCGACTTGTTCCACCATTTTGTCTATATCCGATAGTTCGCATATTCAGTTCCATTCAGTTTGGTAGCGACCTGTTGAATGTGTCCCTAAATTTACACTTATCTGCCGACCTAATATTTTTACGAGAAAGCATATATTTCTGTGGTTGAAAAGCTAAGAACATCTAAAATTTTTCAATTACATATGTTTCGTTTAAATTCGCAGAGACCGGGTGAATCGAGCATCTCTTGTCTGTTTTTACTAACAAAAGCAGATTTATGCCATCTATGAGAAATCACAAAGTTACAACTTATAATACATTCGTTAAGTTTTTCGCCCCCCCCCTTTCTTTTGTGACGGTACTTCCACTTAATTGGGTTTTTCTACTGAAATTTTCTGATTTGCTTTTATCCATTGCATTACTCACACCGGCGTAGCAAGGCACTTGTGTTAACATTTTTCTCGTTTCAACAGAACAATTGAGTGGACGTTTCGAGGACATGTGGAGAGGTACTCAAGATAACATGTGCAATTGCTTTAATTGAGTTGCTAGGACTTTTGTCCATCACACGCGCAGTGATTCTGTTGTTGATGACAATTGAGAGCCACAATTAACCATAATCGTTTGTTACAAAACTCTGGGCCATATTATTATTATTATAGGTGACATTATCATTTCCTACAATTTCCGAATGTCTATGTATGTGTTTGTAACTTTTTCAAAGAAACAATGAAATTGTATATAATTAAATAAGTGTTAATATTAGCACCACTTACTATATACGAGTAATCATATGGCACAAACATATATTTGGCAAGTTTTATACATGTAACACATTGAAGGAGAAACAGGGTTGGCTGCATTAAAAAAACCCATTTTCATTTATTTTGCTAATTATACCCTACACCACACTGTGGTAAAGGCTATTATAACTTTGAGCATTTGTATGTAACAATGGAACAAATAGGAAGGAAAGGAACAAAAGGAGAAGAAATAGGCCCTTCAATAATTACACCGATCGACTTCGAATCTTTTTCTGAGTTGATTTAGCTATGTCCGTCCGTCCGTCTGTATAAGCAACATTATTTAACCGATCTTTAAAAACTGACAGAGTAAAATCTCTTGATAGAATTAGAAACAATACTAAATTTGAACCAGTAAGGAAAGGCTAAAGTCGGGCGGTGCCGACTATATAATACCCTACACCACTCTCGTAATATTGAATAACTCTGATATATAAATTTTGTAATTCATGTATAAATTGTTTACATAAATTTACTTTTGGGATATTTTATACTTGAATAATACCCTGTACCACAGTGTGGTGTAGGGTATAAAAACGATTGGATCTAAAGAGCCAAATCGGATGAAACATATATACTCGTATGGGAGCTATAGCTAAATCTGAACCGATTTTCTTCAAATTCGGCATTGTTGGTTCATGGATCAAGAAACTCTACCATTCTAAATTTCAAAACGATTGGATGTAAAATACAGCTTCTATAGAACTAAAGGGACAAATCGGACGAAACATATATATGGCAGCTACAGCTAAATCTTAACCGATTTTCTTCAAATTCGGTAGTGTTGGTTCATGGATCAAGAAACTCTACCATTCTAAATTTCAAAATGATTCGATGTAAAATACAGCTTCTTCAGGACTAAAGAGCAAAATCGGACGAAACATATATATGGGAGCTATAGCTAAATCTTAACCGATTTTTTTCAAATTCGGCAATGTTGGTTCATGGATCAAGAAACTCTACCATTCTAAATTTCAAAACGATTGGATGTAAAATACAGCTTTTATAGGACTAAATGGCCAAATCGGACGAAACATATATATTGGAGCTATAGCTAAATCTTAACCGATTTTCTTCAAATTCGGTAGTGTCGGTTCATGGATCAAGCAACTCTGCCATTCTAAATTTCAAAGTGATTGGTAGTAAAATACAGCTTCTACAGGACTAAAGAGCAAAATCGGACGAAACATATATATGGGAGCTATAGCTAAATCTTAACCGATTTTCTTCAAATTCGGCAATGTTGGTTCATGGATCAAGAAACTCTACCATTCTAAATTTCAAAACGATCGGATGTAAAATACAGCTTCTATAGGACTAAAGGGCCAAATCGACGAAACATATATATGGGAGCTATAGCTAAATCTTAATCGATTTTTTTCAAATTCGGCAATGTTGGTTCATTTATCAAGAAACTCTACCATTCTAAATTTCAAAACGATTTGATGTAAAATACAGCTTCTATAGGACTAAAGGGCCAAAACCGACGAAAGATATATATGGGAGCTATATCTAAAGCTGAACCGATTTCAACCAATAGCGATCTTAACAGCCGCGAAATACTCTAAACTGCAAAATTTCAGAACGATTGGAGTGAAATTGCGACCTGTAGTCGGCGAACAACTTTACATGGACAGACGGACGGACGGACAGACATCGTTAAATCGACTCAGCTAGTGATTCTGAGTCGATCGGTATACTTTAAGGTGGGTCTACCTGTGTTAATTTCAGGTGTTACAAACATCTGCCGTGAAACAAACTTATAATACCCTGTACCACAGTGTGGTGTAGGGTATAAAAACGTCAGTTACGATATAGATATTGCCAACATATCTATATATATATATATGTTACACCCGATTTCACATGTAAGCGCTGTAGAAATTGTATTTTATATCCGATTAGTACGAAATACTGCAGGAAGAGGTTTCCTAATACATGAATGAATACTGCCAAATTCGGGGAAAATCGATTCAAGTTTAGATGTAGCCCCCATAAATATGTTCCTCCCGAGTTGGTATCAAAGCGCTATAGAAGTTGTACTTTACTTCCGATTATTCAAAAATGTGGCAGGAAGCAGTTTCTTAATTTCACCTTTAGATATAGTCCCCATAAATATACGAATATTCCTTCCGATTTGGTATCAAAGTAATTGAAGTTGTACTTTACTTCCGATCATTACAAAATTTGGCAGAAAGAAGTTTCTTAATTTAGGAACGAGTACTGCTTATTTTGCCTATTTAGTATTTAAGAGCTATTGAAACTGCATTTTACGATCTTTACATATATTGTTTGGCAGAAATCCTTAAGTATGTGTGGAAAACTCCAGGCAAATTTTTTTAGTGTTGGACTATTCTTGCCTAAAAGCATTTGGGGATGTTTTTTTCAACTTTGTACATTTTCAATATATTTTTATTTTTGGATGCCAAAAAATTCTTGCCACATTGAAGAATTTCAGTTGTTTTCTTTAAAACTAACTTTACTGATATGGTAAACATTTTATAAAAAAAATTCTTCTTATCATAGAAATTCCAGAATATCCTAATGATAAGACATGAGATAGTAAAAGTTCAATATTGATAGGTTATATGAATTGGAGAATAGCACCATTAATCATATAAAACTAAATTCCAGGATTCAGAATCGAATGTTATTATAAAATATTTTCTTTAATCTCTACCGAAACTCTAAGAACAGATTACATTTTGTGACTTTCAGCAGCCTCATTAACGATAAATATTCTTTCTATCTATGCTTCAATTACTCCTCGACAATATACTCCAGCAGTTTGCTGCACAATATAACAAATTATATACATTTAGCCGCACACATATAATTACATCTTCAATTACGGCATTTATCGCGCCCATAGTGTTAGCTTTGGACTGTTACCAAGTTTAATCACCACAACAAAACATTAAGTATAGCCGTTAAGAGCATTGACGTTTTTCGTCGGCTTTTAACAAATTGCCCCGGCATTAAATCAGATCCAAATATACTTTATTTCGAACAATTTCATTTGCCGAGCAGTGCCATAAATGCTTGTCATGAAATTACGCGAAAGCGCTCGAAATAATAAAATGAAAATATAAAATATTTAACAAAAACGGCAAACATGAATCAAAAAGTTATTTATGAGATAACACGCACGTGTTCGTTCACTAAAAACACAGTGGATGTTTTTTTGGAAAAACAAATTGGAATAATTATTCCATAATAATTTGGAATAATTGGGTTAGTTTTAGTTAAGAAAGTACTTAGCCCCACCACAGTGCATATATGCACTGAATTTTTTACTGAGAGGATATCACATACAGTTTCCACAGCACTTACATGTAAAATCGGATGTAACATATATATGGGGGCTATATTTAAATTTGAACGGATTTGACGCAAATTTAGTGTTGTCTCTAAGTGTTTCAAGAGATTTCTTCTCTTTGTAAATTTGTATAAAGATCGGGAAAAAAATTTACTTATACAGTGCATATATGCATATATATAGTGTAAAATGTCGAAGGAGTGACCTACGACCCCAAGTATGTTCGGCGGAAATTCGTTTTGGTTCATTATCGCCTCATCTTACAGGGAGAAGGGCATAAGAATATATCATATGCTACGGGCCAAAAGTGTAACAGATCGAAGGAGTGACATAAGTAATTTGGGTAATTTCAAGTCTGTCTGTCCGTTCGTTCGTCCGTCCGTCTTTGTGTCTGTCTGATGGATGTTGCGCACGATAACTCTGAAAGGAATATCCGGCTGTCTTTTAATTTGGTATGCGGTAACATTTTTCTTCATCTCAGGCTCCGAAGATATTGGTCCACTCATTCTAGTACCTCCTCCACAAAGGTATTTCATTTAGTGAAATATTGTTTCTTTAGTAACTTCTATATTACTTAATAGAATTTTCCGAAATTCCATACATAGTCTTAGTTTATTAGTCGCTATCACCCTAAGAATAATGGGCGACGTTGCCACTCCCCAACAATTTGGAACCTAGCAGTGAATAAAATCCTGCTAGATCTAGAATGTTGTGGCTGCAAGGTCGTGACATATGCGGACGAAGTGGCAATCGCAGTAAGTGGCAAATTTGAAAACGTCCTCACAGACATCCTACAGGTGGGTCTAAACACATTGGCTAGATGGGCAAGTAGCAGCAGTTGGGCGTTAACCCGAACAATATAGAATTGGTTCTCTTTACTTGAATGAATAAGGTCCCACATGTGGATTCTCCACCTCGTATAAAAGGAACAGATCGAGTATTTTCTGAAAGTGCAAAATTTCTAGGAATAATTCTAGATAGGAAACTGTTATTCGGACATAACGTACTGGAACCAGTGTTCGGAAAAAAATATTACGTTATACGAACGGTTCGTTCAGAGAACACAAACGTTATTTATTTTTTTAGTGTTTGTGTTCGCGAACGCTACGACTATGACAACGTACGGTTCTGCGAACACTATCACAACTTCGTAGTAAAAGTTTTCTTTCGAACAGAACACTAACAGAATACACTACGTTTAGAGTTCTGTCGTTTTTTATATTCGACACCACAGGTCGCAAATATGAAGCAATCTTAATTAAAATGGGTACATAGGCATTTCTTAACCCAGGAACGATCCCTATTTAAAATGGTCCATATCTGTCCATAATCTAATATATAGTCCCATACAATGCTCCTTTTCGACAAGACATATTTACGTTATAGAGCGAGTATTTTTTGACCGATAATATGTGTGCTCTCTATTGCATTCAATCATGCCTAGTGAAAATGAGGCATACGGTCCATATTTTAATGTAGAAAAATGCGCCCCATAAATATGTCTCATTTTCACTAGGTACGATTGAACGTAATACAAACTACAAATATTTAAATTTCAGCATGATTGGTTAAAAATGTAGAGGTCGCATGTGTAAATATAGCGTATCGAAAGAGACATTTGTATGGGGTCTATCTATATATATAAAGAAGAATGTGTGTTTGTTTGTTTGTTTGTTTGTTGGTTTGTTTGTTTGTTGGTTTGTTGGTTTGTTTGTACCGTATAGACGTCTAAACGGCTGGACCGATCTTCTTGAAATTTTCACAGAATGTACATGTGTTGAGCGTGGTGAAAATAGGGTACTTGAATTTTCGATATATCAAGTAGGCGTGGCCCCGCCCACAAAAGACAAATTTTAAAATTGAGATATCTTGCACAATTTGTTAGCGAGAGTGCTGTTATTTTGTACATATGTATCTGGTGGCAGTCTACGTGATTGGTCCAAAAATGGGCGGGATCGCAGCAATGGGCGTGGCACCGCCCATATAAGCCAAATTTTGAAAATTAATTATCTTTCACATTTTGTTAGCGAGAGTGCTGTAATTTTGTGCATATGTATCTGGTGATAGCCTACGTGATTGGTCCAAAAATGGGCGGAATCGGACCAATGGGCGTGGCACCGCCCACATAAGTCAAATTTTGAAATTAAGTTATCTTGTACAATTTGTTATCGAGAGTGCTGTAATATTGTACACATGTATCTGGTGGTAGTCTACGTGATTGGTCCAAAAATGGGTGGAAGCGGACAAATGGGCGTGGCACCGCCCATATAAGTCAAATTTTGAATTTTTGATATTTTTCACAATATGTTAGACAGAGTGCTGTAATTTTGTACATATATATGTGGTGGTAGTCTACGTGATTGTTCCAAAAATAGCCGGGATCGGACCAAAGGGCGTGGGCCCGCCCATATAAGCCAAATTTTGAAATTAAGATATCTTTCACAATTTGTTAGCGAGAGTGCTGTAATTTTGTACATATGTATATCGTGGCAGTCTACGTGATTGCTCCAAAAATGGGCGGGATCGCAGCAATGGTCGTGGCACGTGATTGGTCCAAAAAAAGCCGGGATCGGACCAAAGGGCGTGGCCCCGCCCCTATAAGCCAAATTTTGAAATTAAGATATCTTGCACAATTTGTTAGCGAGAGTGCTGTAATTTTGTACATATGTATCTGGTGGCAGTCTACGTGATTGGTCCAAAAATGGGCGGGATCGCAGCAATGGGCGTGAAATTGAGATATCTTCAACATTTTTTAGCGAGTGTGCTCTTATTTTATGGAGATGTTTTTGGTGAATGTATTCGTGATTGGTTCAAAAATGGACGGAATCGGAAATCTAAATCTGGGGCAACGCAGTGGACAGGGTCCAGCTATACATATGTATATTGTATTAGGCCGGGTCGATTTGTGGGGAGGCAAAAAAAGTTCCCATTGCTCAGTGAAAATCGTATTCCAGGGTTCAAACTAAGAAACTTTGCCGAAGGAACCATACCTCTAAAACGAATTCTGATGTCCCGGAATTTGGGTCGAACTTTCGCTGATTTTGTCATGTAAAGTGCCAGTCTACGTGATTGGTCCAAAAATGGGCGGGATCGCAGCAATGGGCGTGGCACCGCCCATATAAGCCAAATTTTGAAAATTAATTATCTTTCACATTTTGTTAGCGAGAGTGCTGTAATTTTGTGCATATGTATCTGGTGATAGCCTACGTGATTGGTCCAAAAATGGGCGGAATCGGACCAATGGGCGTGGCACCGCCCACATAAGTCAAATTTTGAAATTAAGTTATCTTGTACAATTTGTTATCGAGAGTGCTGTAATATTGTACACATGTATCTGGTGGCAGTCTACGTGATTGGTCCAAAAATAGGCGGGATCGTACAATGGGCGTGAAATTGAGATATCTTCAACATTTTTTAGCGAGTGTGCTCTTATTTTATGGAGATGTTTTTGGTGGATGTATTCGTGATTGGTTCAAAAATGGACGGAATCGGAAATCTAAATCTGGGGCAACGCAGTGGACAGGGTCCAGCTATACATATGTATATTGTATTAGGCCGGGTCGATTTGTGGGGAGGCAAAAAAAGTTCCCATTGCTCAGTGAAAATCGTATTCTAGGGATCAAACTAAGAAACTTTGCCGAAGGAACCATACCTCTAAAACGAATTCTGATGTCCCGGAATTTGGGTCGAACTTTCGCTGATTTTGTCATGTAAAGTGCCAAAAAATGGTGATTTTTTTGAAATGTTTGTATGGGGAACCCCCCAGGTGAGTTCCAGGGGTGTGGCACTGGCATGGGTGGATCGGCCCTCCAAAGTTAGTGGGGGTCATACATTTGGACTCGATTGGAGCACTCTAAATGGGTTAAAGTGGGATTTTTTCCGGGACATCAGAATTCGTTTTAGAGGTATGGTTCCTTCGGCAAAGTTTCTTATTTTGATCCCTAGAATACGATTTTCACTGAGCAATGGGCGACTTTTAAATCGACCCGCCCTAATATTGTATATATATACATATGTATAGCTGGACCCTGTGGATGTGTGTATGGACTCCAAAACTTCTGGATCGGTTTTGATGACATTTTCAGGGAATGTTCAGATAAGCCTAGAGGGTGACATAGGCTTTATAAGTTCTTGATTGAGGGGGCGTGAGTCCGCCCATATAAGCCAATGTTTTTAGTGATTCCTACTGTCCGTACCTACGAATAGATTAACGAGATTCCTACTGTCGCTATCTACATGAACCCTGTTTTGATAAATGGACGGCATGGGAAATCTAAAGTCTGGGGCAACGAAGTGGACCGGGTCCAGCTAGTATCAAAATATGGACCGATATGCCCCATTTTCACTAGGTACGATTCAATGTAATACAAAGGACACATATTTGCATTTCAGAGCCTAAATACATTTTATCGAAAGAGCCCTTTGTATGGGGTCTACATCAAAATATGATATGTCTCTTTTCAATAGGCAGGATTGAATGCAGTAGAAAGCATACTTGTTTAAAGTTCAGCATGATCGGTTAAAAAATGCGCCCCCTAGAACGTAAATATGTATGTCTTGTTGAAAGGGAGCTTTGTATGGGGGCTACATCAAAATATGGACCGATATGCCCAATTTTAAATAGGCTAAGAAATGCCTCTGTTTTTTACTTAACTCTGACTGGAACGCTTAAGGAATACCAATGTGCCTTATATTCCTGCAGGAAGGCTATAGAGTCGCGGTGGGGTCTCTCTCCTAAATTCGTCCATTAGATATATAGAAGTAGTTCGTCCAATACTGTTGTACGGAATTGTTATAAAATTTATAAAATAGCTCGGTATTTGCTTTTCAAAATAGTATTTGTTTAATCAATTCAGGAGCAATGGGACTATTAATGCACGACAACGATTTATTTAAATTCCAAAATTTTTGCAACAAAATTCCCACTGTAGAAAAAACAATATTCTTTCCATACTCTTACATTCCGTGTTGTATATGCGTACATACGTATGTATCTCTTACACAGTAATATTTGTCGTTCTGCGACTGATACCAAAGTAAAATGTGTAAAAATGCCATAAAAGCATAATAAATTAAGGACATTTTAAATAATGTTATTATTAATATTAAAATGAGATTAACCAAAAACAAAAAACCTGGGCATCGTTATGAAGGAACGAATGTACGAAGAGTGTTCCATCTGAAATGCTAAAGGGAAAGGGAACAGGGGAAGAAGTGTGCTAAACTTACGATTGGCCATAATGTTAAGCGGCAATAAGGACATCACAGTCCCTAACAACATCAGCCACGACCATCTGTGACTGTGGCTACTGTTTTTGCTGATGGTTGTGGCATGGGATGGACATCGGCGGATGATGCTTGTGTTCCTGCTATGCCTACATCTGTAAGGCTGTTGTTGGAGATGTTGTGGATGCGGATGCTTATGGTGATGTTGCCGTGTCCGGGACGATGTTGATCTGTTTCCGGTGACTGTTGATAACCTCATCGTCGACAATGCCATTTTAAAAGAAAACAAAGCTGAAAATACAAAAAAGGCAAACGACAAAAACGTTAATATTTCCCTTGTCAAGCACACGCAACGTGAACGTTGAAAACTTTAACGTAATGTAATTACAAGATAATGTAATTTTTGAGATTTTGTTTATTTTGTTTTGCCTCATTTCGCCTTTTCGCGGTGTCACGCATTCAATGGTCGTTTGTGAATTTAGTTTATAGGAGTCCTTATGGGCGTGATTGCAAGTTTTGAGTATACCTTTGCAAGTCTGAAGTATACCCTTACCTTCGGAGAAACAAAATATAGATTTTGAAAATTGGTTTGTACACAGAGAAGGCCAAGGTCACCTCAACCTTATTCCACATTATTGATTAAAGTACATTGTGACTATGTTGACAATAATTTTATTGACTGTAGTAGGTTAGGATAGTGAATATAAATTATGTTTGTGCCGATCTGGAGTGAAATTAAAATCATTTAATAAATTGTACGCTTCCTACCTTTAAATTGTATACTTTGTACTGGGTGGAGCGCGCCAATTTGCTTTTTTGCTGTGGCGTCACTGTGGTCGAAGGACACGTGAGGAGAGATCATTTTGTGTTGAAGCGTATTTTTCAAATGCGCACTCGATTTCTGATGAGGCACATTTTCACCTCAGTGGGTGTGTAAACAAACAAAATATGTGGTACTGGAGTGAAACAAACCCCAGAGAACTTCACCAGAGACCTCTGCATTCAGACCGCGTCACTGTGTGGTGCGCCATATCAGGAGTAGGCATAATTGGCCCTTACTTTTTCCAGGATAACCGTTTTCCGTAACTGTAATACAGGATTTTTTTCAGCCGGCTCTTGAGGCAATGCAATTAGAGGATACATGGTTCCAACAGGATGGTGACACTGCATACACAGTGAGGGTTACCATAAATTGTTTGAGGCAAATGTTTCCTGGACGGCTTATCTCTTTGAGGGGTGGCGTGAACTGGCCGGCACCCTTACCAGACATAGCCCCATGCGATTTTTTGCTTTGGGGTTACCTGAAGTCGAAGGTGTATATAAACCGTCCCAATACCTTGGAAGACCTAATTAACAATATTGATGTTGAAATTGGCAGAATACCAGTCGACATGCTTGTTAGAGTTCATGAAAACTTCAGAAAACGTATGCAGCAGTGTGGGGGTAGCGAAGGTCGACTTTTGCCAGATACACTATTTAAATCCATGTAATTTAAAAATTCCCTTACTGTTCAATATAATTAAAATATAAAATTAATTTTTCTAAGTTTCATAAATTTTTTTCATTCCCAGATATGCAAATTTCCGCGCTTCACCCTGTACAAACAATGTGTCTACAGAAATAAAATATCTACTATCGAAAAAAAAAATTGAACTTAAATGGCCCAGTATACAAACATGATAATATTTTTGTTAATTATAACCTCACCATACATGTCATGAGAATACTCTTATATCACTTGCTAGTCCAAAAGTTTGACGGAACTCCGTCCGTCTGTGTGGTTGGTGTGCACGATACCTATGGAAAGGAGCTTCAGATTTACTTCAAATTCAGCACGTTGTTATATTTTTGTCTATCTCTGGAAAAGATCGAAGATGGGTCATATTGAACACTTCTTCTGATAGATCCACAAAGGTTAACAATTTAATGAGATGTTGATTCTATACAAACTACTTATTAGAATCTTCTGTAATTCTACAAATAGTAATAGTTTACACGTCTCTACTACTTTAAGAAAAACTGGCGAAATTTGCACTCTGCCTTTGTACCTCCAACACAAATGGACCATTTTGTACAAAAGTTAACAGCTAATAACTTTAATATGTATATGTTTTATAGAATGTATCTGCACATAAAAGTATAACGACCGTCGTGTGAAGGTTTCTATGTATAATTGAACTTAAATTAACAAATTTAACTCGGATCAGTTTAAATTTAAGTTTTCGAAGGCATTAAGAAGTCATCGGGGGAGGTAGCTATACTGCAATGGAATATAAATTTAATAATTCTCATCTGGCTTAATTATTGTAGATTGTGACGGGATTAGACGACCGATTAAAAATAAATATACGTATGTATTTTATGGTGTCTCTGATCAATTTTTTTAATGTGTTATAAACGTAGTGACAAAATAATTATGCACCCATCCTATGGTTGAGTTTATAACAAATCAGCCCTGAAGTGTGGCTGAGGCAACTATATGATACTCCATGTTAGATCTGAACAAGTAAGAACGGTCGAGTCTTATATAGCCTCAAAATATAAATTTCTAGGACAGATATAGCTTAATCATCTTAGAACTATGTAGATACAATGCATATACTAGTTGGACCCGGCCTACTTCTTTGCCCCACAATTTAGTTTAGTGAAATGGAAAGACATGATGTATTTCGTCGTGGAATCTCGATAAACACAGAAAAACAAGACAGAAAGTTCAGTCGGGTAAACCGACTTACGACTCCCCTCATCTTCAGTCATAAACCAGTAAGGAAAGGCAGAAAGTCGGGCGGGGCCGACTATATAATACCCTACACCTCCCTAGCAATGCGATAAGGGTTATTGCGATAATAATATGGAATAATTGGTAAATGGGTAAGAACATATATATGCGGATATATCTAATTCTGAACCGATAATCGCTAAATTAAGCAATATTCGTCCCTAAATTGAGAAACATCTTTCTGGAGAATTTTGTAATGATCGGAAGTAACGTACAACTTCTATAGCGCTTTGTAACCAAATCAGGAGGAACATATATATGGAGCTTATATATAAATCTGAATCGATTTTCCCTGAATACTCATTCATGTAAAATAGAAACCTCTTTCTGTCGAATTTCGATATAAAATACAGTCTCTACAGCGCTTGAATGTCAAATCGGTGCTAACATATATATATGTGGGCTATATCTAAATCTGAACCGATTTTCTCCAAATTTGGCAGTATTCCTTCGTGTAATAAGAAACCTCTTTCTGCCGAATTTCGCTGTGATCGGATATAAAATACAGTTTCTACAGCTATTGAATTTCAAATCGGGGGTAACATATATATGGGGGCTATATCTAAATCTGAACCGATTTTCTCCGAATTTGGCAGTATTCCTTCATGTAATAAGAAACCTCTTTCTGCCGAATTTCGTACTGATTGAATATAAAATACAGTTTCTACAGCGCTTACATGTCAAATCGGGTGCAACATATATATGGGGGCTATATGTAAATCTGAACCGATTTCCCCCAAATTTTGTATTGTATCTAAGTGTATCACGAGACTACTCTCTGTCAATTTTTGTACAAATCGGTTACAAAATGTTGCTTATACAGTGCATATATGCCAAATCGGAGGTACATATATATGGGAAATATATGTAAATCTGAACCGATTTTAACCAAATTCAATAGGGATCGTCCTTGGGCCTAAAAAAGTGATTACAAGTCGATCGGTATAATAAACAATGGGTCTATCTCTTCTCCTTTTGGGTGTTACGAACAAATGCACAAAGTCATAATACCCTGTACCACAGTGTGGTGTAGGGTATAAAAATCATAAATGCATTTATTATGCCCTCACTTTACTGTGACAAGGGTATATATCAAGGGTATATACCAAGTATGTTCGGCGGAAATCCGTTTTGGGTAATTTTAAATAAATTCGTCCCCCCATCTGTATGTTTACTGGCTGGTGCGCACGATAACTCTCGATGGGAGGAACCAATTGACTTCAAATTTGGTGTGTGGTACATTTTTTATCTCCGGCTATGGCAATATTGGTCCACTCCTTCTAGCACCTCAGTGTACTGTTTTTATTGTATCTACAGTCTGTCGAAAAATGGGGTTATTATCACGCCCATTTGGTACTTCCCATACAAACGTCCCATTTTGTACAAAAAGTTAACAGCTTAAATCGCCAATGCCAATGCATATAAATACTTAAAATTATCTTTTGGTGCAAAATGGTCCATATGTGTGGGAGGTACCAACAGGGGCGTGGCAATATTACTTATTTTTATCCCCTCACCTTAGAGAGGAGGGTATATATCATTTGCACGAGCCAAAAGTGTAACACATCGAAGAGGTGACCAAAGACCCTATGTATGTTCGGCGGATATCCATTTTGGGTCATTTTAAGTCGAATAAGAAATGACCGTCCGTCCGTATGTCTGTCTGCTGGCTGGTGCGCACGGTAACTCTCGAAAGGAGTAACCGATTGACTTCAAATTTGGTATGTGGTAATATTTTCTTCTATCTCCGGCTAAGTTCGAAGATGGACCACCATAGTCCACTCCTTCTAGTACCTCCCCCACAAAGGGTTAACATTTAGTGAAATATTCATTATTAAATAACTTCTATACTACTTATTTGAATCCTTTGAAATTCTACACATGGGTAAAATTTTTTGAAAAAAGCCTAAAAAAAACTTTTGTCGAATTTTGTGATGAAAATTGGTATGCGTGGACCGGAGGGCAAATAAAAAATACAATTTGAGTAGTTTTGCAGAATTTTCATTTTCGCGGAAGTTATGACATAAAATGTACGCTCATGCCACATTTTTGTTTTTTAATTTTCTGTAGATCTGCTGAACGGATTACGCTGAATTTTTGCATGTACATAAAGCGTAGATGCTACATATAACTAGTAATTTATATTTTGCAAAACGATTTCGGATGCTGCCAAAATTTGAAATTTGCACATAGATTTGAATTTTTTGCAACTTTCTCTAGCTGAGTTTTGAAATATTTTGTATCTTAAATATTGCACATTTTGTTGTTATATATATTCAAGAATAAAAAGTTTGTACTCTTGATACGGACATTTAGATTTCCGTGTTTTTCTAATATCACTTCATACCATATTTTACTTTATCGGCAGCATTATACGTAGTAAACGTCTATTATGATTGAATACATTTGTTAGATTTGATGTACAAATGCACCCAAATTATAAAGACCAGCTTTAAAAAAAACGGCCTTTAAAATTTCTAAAGAATGGACTTTAAATGACCGCTGGCTAAAATTTATCTTACGCAATATATATTAGACTCAATTTCAACTGAATTCGGTACGCTGATGTCGAATCTCACCTCTATATTGCTAAAAAATTTCGCGTTCGGGAGTTATATAGATCCAGATTATAACTAAGAACATAGTTCATTAAAAAAGAAATAATTGTGGAACTTTTAGTTTGGTAGGTTTAGTTTAATTTGGAAATATTATTTTTTGTAACAGTTACTAATGTTTGGCTATTGATTCAAAAAATATCTTTCAGTTAAGGGTATCTTTGGAGGCTGGATAAAAAGTGTGATATTGACGAGTGTTTTTAATTGTTTTCACATTTTTATAGCGCAATTCCAAACTTCCTTTACATTTAATGTGAACATCCGTCGTCGAATAATCAAAATAAATTTTTACTGCGCCGCTGCAACTGCAATTTATGTTCTGAATTGACCCTTAACTGCAAGATAATTTTTGAATCAATAGCCAAACATTAGTAACTGTTACAAAAAATAATATTTCCAAATTAAACTAAACCTACCAAACTAAAAGTTCCACAATTATTTCTTTTTTAATGAACTATGTTCTTAGTTATAATCTGGATCTATATAACTCCCGAACGCGAAATTTTTTAGCAATATAGAGGTGAGATTCGACATCAGCGTACCGAATTCAGTTGAAATTGAGTCTAATATATATTGCGTAAGATAAATTTTAGCCAGCGGTCATTTAAAGTCCATTCTTTAGAAATTTTAAAGACCGTTTTTTTTAAAGCTGGTCCTTATAATTTGGGTGCATTTTTACATCAAATCTAACAAATGTATTCAATCATAATAGACGTTTACTACGTATAATGCTGCCGATAAAGTAAAATATGGTATGAAGTGATATTAGAAAAACACGGAAATCTAAATGTCCGTATCAAGAGTACAAACTTTTTATTCTTGAATATATATAACAACAAAATGTGCAATATTTAAGATACAAAATATTTCAAAACTCAGCTAGAGAAAGTTGCAAAAAATTCAAATCTCTGTGCAAATTTCAAATTTTGGCAGCATCCGAAATCGTTTTGCAAAATATAAATTACTAGTTATATGTAGCATCTACGCTTTATGTACATGCAAAAATTCAGCGTAATCCGTTCAGCAGATCTACAGAAAATTAAAAAACAAAAATGTGGCATGAGCGTACATTTAATGTCATAACTTCCGCGAAAATGAAAATTCTGCAAAACTACTCAAATTGTATTTTTTATTTGCCCTCCGGTCCACGCATACCAATTTTCATCACAAAATTCGACAAAAGTTTTTTTTAGGCTTTTTTCAAAAAATTTTACCCACATATTATTAGTTTATTAGTCACTACATCCTCGAGAAAAATGGGCGAAGTTGCAACGCCCCTTTTAGTACTTCCCACACAAATAGACACTTTTGAACCAAAAGTTAATAGCTTATAACTTTAACACCAGTGCATACAAAGTCTTGAAATTTTGTACAGTGTAATGGTTTAATAGTACCTACAACACAGTGGGCATTATTGCCACGCTCCTTTTGGTACCTCCCACACAAATAGACCATTTTGCAACAAAAGTTACCAGCTTATAACTTAAATACCAGTGCGTATAAATACTTGAAATTGTGTACCGTGTGATGATTTTATAGTACCTAGAGTCCAGAGAAAAATGGACGTTATTGACACGCCCCTTTCGGTACCTCCCACACAAATGGATCTTTTTGTACCAAAAGTTAACAGCATTTAACTTTAATACCATTGCATACAAATACTTGAAATTTCCTACAGTGCAGTGATTTTATAGTACCTAGAGTTTAGAGAAAAGTGGCCGAAATTGGCACGCCCGTTTTGGTACCTCCCACACAAATGGACTATTTTACACCAAAAGCTAACAGCTTTTAATATTAATACCAGTGCATATAAATACGTGAAATTTTTTACAGTGCAATGCTTTTACAGTACCTAGAGTCCAGAGAAAAGTGACCGTTTAATCCTTTTGTACCAAAAGTTAACCGCTTATAGCTTTAATATTACTTCATGAAAATACTTCCAATTGTGTACTGTGTTATGCTTTTATATTACCGAGAGTCCAGTGAAAAGTGTTCGTTATAGCCATGCCCGTTTTGGTACCTCCCGGGTGATATTTTCACCCCCCTTTTGGTAACTTTCACACCAACGTAGCCTTTTATATAAAAAGTTAATAGCTCATATCGTGAAAATCAATACATGTGCATACTAAAAATTTTTGCACAGTGTATAGTTTTTAAAATTCCTACAATCCTGTTAAAAATGGGAGTTATGACCACACCCGTTTTAGAACCTCTCATACAAAAACAGCCAAGTAATTCCAAAATTAAATAGCTCAAAATATTAGTACATATACCAGTGCATATTTACATTGTTCACAAAGTGAACGTATACCTTAGTCGGTTAGCTACTAATAAACTAATACTATGTGTGGAATTTTAGAAGATTGCAATAAGTAGTATAAGTTATTAAAGAATCAATTTTTTACTAAATATGTCCCATCTTCGAACTTAGCCGGAGATAGAGAAAAATATTACCTCATACCACATTTTAAGTCAATCGGTTACTCCTTTCGAGAGTTATCGTGCGCACCAACCAGCAGAAAGACACACAGACAGACGGACGGATATTGCTCAAATGACTAAAAATGATCCAAAACGGATTTCCGCCGAACACACTTGGGGTCTAAGGTCACTCCTTCGATGTGTTACACTTTTGGCTCGTAGAAAATGATATATACCCTCCTCTGTAAGGTGAGGGGATAAAAATGTGATAACATTGACCAAATAGTTTATAATAATCGCTCATATTGTATGTAAAGTCACTATATCAAAGTATGCATGCGCTACATATACACTTAGGGCCATATTCATAAAAAATTATGGAAGGTTTATTGGACTGATTTCCAATGTTAAAATGTATTTTAAACCTCCCATAACTTTTTATGAATATCGCCCTTATAAACTTAGTTTGTTTCGCTAATCTTTTCACGGCAGTTAGAATGTATAAATGCCAAAACTCAGGCCGATTCATGCAGTGGTTCTTCAGATGTTTTATATTCAGTAATAAATTCGTAGCCGTGCCCACTGCTCGAATATCGCCAATTTTTGGATGATTTACTCATTCACATTTCAAGGCAATGCGGTCAGTAGTTCTCCTTATATTTCGTTTTCAATAAAAGATTACATTGACCACGTTGAGCAACGAATAGTACTGTCCAATATGTATACCAATATGAAATTTCACGACGATTTATTTAATGGTTCTAAGGGATTCAAGTGGTCAGTGCCGCGCCCACATCTGACATCGCCAATTTTCTATATGGATTTACTGTCAAATACACACATTTAAAAAAAAATGTGGTAATGGTTTTCCAGATATTTCGTTTACAATAATTTAGCCACTGATTTAGTATTACCCATTTATTGTTAGGGTGTTTCATATTTCTATCAAAAACACCCAAACCAAATTAGAAAATAAATCGAGAAGGGTGTCATCTCACGATTTTTCGAAAATTAAATATTCCAGCAACACATCTACGTTCTGTGAAAATTTCAGTAAGATCGGTCCAGTAGTTTGGACGTCTATGCGGCTCAAACAAACCAACGAGCATTATACCCTCGCTTTAATGGAGGAGGGTATACGCAGCAACGGGTCTTAAGTGTAACACATCGAAGGAGTGGCCTGAGACCCTGTTAGGTTCCATTTTGTGACATTTCAACTTCAGCTGTGTTAAAGGCAGCAATAAAGTCACAACCATCAGATTACCTGATGATCCCCTGTCATTAAAAAAGGCTAGATGCCATAATGCCCAACAACAGGACAATCTCAAAGCATTTCAATGAAGTGGCTTCAGCTGTGTTAAAGGCTGTAATAAAGCCACAAGCATCAGATTACCTGATGATCCCCTGTCATTAAAAAAGGCTAGAGGCCATAATGCCCAACAACAGAACAATCTCTAAGCCTTTCAATGAAGTGGCAAAGGAGAGTCTAGTGATTGCTGTCATATACAGAAGTAATGAGGATGGTACCATCCCCAAGGACAAATTGTCGAAAAAGGCAACCAGAAGAACCATCCAACTCATCGGCTGACACACTTCAGATTATAACAAATTCCTAAACTGGTCTGCCGAACCATAATTGGAGAATTAGTAAGAATATTAAACGGCAGTTTAATTTGATCCTTAATGTTTAATGAAATATTGATTCTATAATAACTTATATACGAGTATTAACCTATACGAATCATTACATAGTAATACTTATAGTTTATCCGTCGCAATCACCTTGAGGGAGAAGTGGCCCAGTCGCATTTGGTACCTCCCACATAAAGCGACCATTTAACTTTTTATACCCTCACTTTAGTGTAACGAGGGTATATATCATTTACTACGGGCCAAAAGTGTAACACATCGAAGGAGTGACCTAAAACCCTAAGTATGTTCGGCGGATATCCGTTTTGGGCCATTTTAAGCCTGCTGGATGATGCGCACGATAACTATCGAAAGGAATAAATTCAAATTTGGTATGTAGTAATATTTTTAAACCCTCCACCATAGGATGGGGGTATACTAACATTTATACCCTCTACCACATGATGGGAGCATACTAACTTTGTCATTCCGTTTGCAACACCTTAAAATACTGATCTGTGACCCCATAAAGTATATATATATTCATGATCTTCGTGAAATTCTATGATGATTTAGGCATTTCCGCCTATCTGTCTGTTTGTTGAAATCACGATACAATCCGTAATAGCAGAGCTAGGTTGATCAAATTTGCTAGAAATACTTCTTATAGTTGCAGGTCGTTTGGGATTGCAATGGGCCATATCAATGTTTTGATATAGGTTCCATATAGAGCTCCCTTCCAAAATACTGTTTTTGAGCCATAGATACCACATTTCTAAAGCAATTTTGCTGATTTTGTTACAGTCACTCTATGGAGGTCGCTCCGAAATATGCTTATTCAGGCAATAAATACTAAATTTTTCAAGCATTTCACTGAATCTTTGCAGTTTGTATTTTTTATACAAGAATTCATCAGTAAGCATTTTTTAACACGTTGACTGCCAAGGCCATTTTCAGAAAACTCGTCAAAAATGACATTTTGATTTTTTTACATTATATTACTAAAAACTCTATTTCTAGATGATAGGTATCATGAAAAAGCAAAAATTATGTTTTTTTAGGAGAAAAAGGACCTACGAATTATCTCGTAATTGGCTTCTGGAACAGAAATCGCTACGAATTATAGTTGGCTTCTGTGACAGAAATCGCTACGCAGAAGCCAAATACGAGTTAATTCGTAGGTCCTGTTTCTCCTAAAAAAACATCATTTTTGCTTCCTATAATATTTTGTTTTATAGTTATTATAATTTATTATAATTTTATTATTATTTTCTTCCTTTTAGATTTATAAACATTCTCTAAATTTATTGTTATAATTATCAAGAACCCAAAATGGCTAAGAAAAGGTCACTGAATCAAAGTGAAATTGAGTACAACGCAAATCTAAGTGATTCAGAATATGACGGAATTTTCAGCGATGTTAGTAACGACATTTATGAGCCATCTGATTATACAAGTGGTAGTGAAGATGAACCTGAACACGGGTCCGAACCTGATGATAATGACGATGATCTCCAAGCAACAACGTCAAATGAGAATGATGATTTGTGGACAGAAGTTCAACACAATCCAGATTTATTTCTTTTTGAAGAAAATGTTGGTGTGAAATTAGATACATCAAATTTTTCAGTACAAACGCTGGTGGATTTATTTTTTTCGGATGAGTTTCTTGCATTACTGGTAGAACAAACTAATTTATATGCTGAGCAAGAAATTGAAAAATGGGAAAATGGGAATCAAAGTGCTATAAAAAAATCTAAAAGGTTATCAAATCAAAAGCAGAGATGAAAGTTTTTATTGCACTTTTATTGCAAATGGGACCTTGTACTTTTCCAACAATAGAACATTACTGGAGCACAAACAAGCTATATAATGTGAACTTTTGGCGCTCACATATGAGCCGAAATCGATTCCAGTTGCTACTTCGTTATTTTCATTTGGTTGATAACTCAAACGCATCTACCGACAGATTATGCAAGGTGAGACCAATCCTAAATCATTTCAACAATGTTATGCGTGAAAACTATGTACCAAGTAAAAATATTTGTATTGACGAATCCATGATGCTATGGCGGGGAAGGTTGCTTTTACGCCAATACATAAAAAATAAAAAACACAAATATGGCATCAAACTATATGAACTATGTGAGTCCGACGGTCTTGTAATAAAAATAAAAATTTACAGCGGAAAATCTGAGGAAACTACCAATAATCTAGGTCACACTGCTGACGTTGTTTTACATTTACTTGAGGACTATCTCGATAAAGGCAACGCGCTTTACATGGATAATTTTTATAATTCAGTTAGTCTTACAAAACTGTTATATACACGAAAAACTTATGTGTGTGGAACCCTGCGAAGTAACAGAAAAGGAAACCCCAGAGATGTGTTAAATCGTAAACTGAAAAAAGGGGAGTGTTTCTGGCAGCAAAATGGTCGTGTTTCTGTATGCAAATGGAAAGACAAACGAGAAGTCCTTACCATTTCAAACATGCATGCTGTTGAAATGGTAGAGGTGCCCAATCGCTATGGAAAAATTTCTATGAAACCGAATATAGTTCGAGATTACAATAATGGAATGTCGGGCATAGGCCGATCAGATCAAATGATTTCGTACTACTCATCTCTAAGAAAGACTATTAGATGGCCCAAAAAGGTTTCGCTACATATTATAGAGATATGTATATATACAAAATGCTCACAGAATTCTTCAAATAAAGAGTATACGGTTTTACTCGTAACTACACAAAAAGTGGCAGTTTTAGATAGTACGAGATAACACGTAGTTGGCTTCCTGGAAGGGAAATCAATCTACGAGTTATCTCGTAGTTGGCAGTCAACGTGTTAAAACAATTTATATTTTGTTGTAGCCCAGATGTCGCTCCCAAAAAGGCTTGTTTAAGCCATAAACACCACATTTGCTAAGAAATGTAGCTGAAACTTTCCAGGTTGTATTCTATTTTGACAAGAATTCATCTCTATAAATATTATACAAATCAGTTTATATTTTGTTGTAGTCGCCGAGTAGAGATAGCTCTGAAATATGCTAATTTAAGCCATAAATACCACATTTTTCACATGAAGGGTTTTGCTAAAGAATTTGAGGCCTTAAATTTGGCTAAAAATTGCAGCGTTCGTTTTTTTAATAAATTGCCGAAACAAAGAGGATCGTTTCATGATATGTTTCATATCCAAAGTTTTTCCAATAATAGAAATTAATGCGATCCATGGTGGAGGGTACGAGTTGATAAGATTCGGCATGGCTAAACTTAACGCTTTTACTTGTTTTCTATATTCAAAGATGGCCCATATTGGTCCACTCTTTCTCTTACAGCCCCCACAAAGGGTTAACATTTAGTAAAATATTCATTCTCTAATAACTTCTATACTACTTATTTGATTTATCTGAAATTCTGCACATATGAGTAGTATTAGTTTATTTGTCACTATTATCTCGAGAAAAATGGGCAAATTTGTCATGCCCCTTTTGGTACCTCCTACACAAATAGACCATTTTGCACCAAAAGTTAACTGCTTATAGATTTTATAGCACTTCATGCAAATACCTGAAATTGTGTACAGTGTAATGCTTTTATAGTACCTAGAGTCTAGTGAAAAGTAGGCGTTATTTTGCGCAAAAAGCTAACAGCTTATAACTTTTATATCAGTTCATACAATGACAGTGTAATGGTTTTATTGTTCCTAAAATCCAGTGGAACATGGACGTAATTGTCATGCCCCTTTTGCTGCCTCCCACACAAGGGCACCATTTTGTTAGAAAAGTTAACAGCTTATAACTTTAATACTAGTGCACACAAATACTTAAAATTTTGTACAGTGTATATTTTTTAAAAATTCCTAAAGTCCTGTTAAAAATGGGAGTTATGACCCCACCCGTTTTAGTACCTCCCATACAATTGACAAGGCTTATCAAAATTAAATAGCTCATAATATTAATACATATACCAGTGCATATTTACATTGCTCGCAAAGTGAGGGTATGTATACCTTAGTCGGTATATCCGACTGTAATTTCTTACTTGTTAAATTATGCATCGATCTTCTTCAGAATGGTATTATGTTATTCATGACCATTCAGACCTCACGATAAAATAATAAGAATACAATAATTGTGAATTGTTCGATTTTTTAAGAGATTTTAATTAAAATATTATTTAAATTTTCCCAAAAAAAAAATGTTTCTTGCAATATCTTGTTAGATATAAGACATTTTTTATAGGTTTATATTTATTTTAATAGATCGACAAGTCCCATCCCACTAATAGACTACAAAGGAAACTACCTAAGCTTTTGATCAAAAAATCAAAATTGGTTTTGACTAAAATGTCAAACAACTGTTAGTTTCGCAAAAAAATTCAGAAACATATTTTCGTCCGTCTGTTTCTCCGTCCGTCCGACTTAAACTGTTCGCAAAGTTTTGGTCGCTTTGTACTCCGATGTAGATGAAATTTGGAGAAGAACACTTTTTTGAATCACGAACGAAGCCTATTGAAATTGGCCAATGCAGGATAAGATTTAGATAAAGCACCCGTTTATATGAACATCACGATTGGCATTTATGCGATACATACAAGTCGTATGTACATACAAGTCGATATGATTTTTTGTACTGATCAGTTGTTAAGTCGAAAATAAATAAACAAAAGTTAAAACAGCTTAGAAAGAAGTTCCTGTTTTAACCGATTTTTTCCATAATTAATTATTACATCATATTATATGCACCTATTAATTCGAAACTTGGTAATAACAGAATCTATAACATCCTCCTGACAAATTTAATAGAGATTTCTGAAAAAATTTACTTCTCCCAAATCGGAGGTATTTAGATGAGGGCTAAATCTGAACCGGTTACACTAGCCAACAGTCGTTTAGTTATTTGGTTCTAGCATAGTTTTTCTCATTGATTTTGACCCACTGAACACGAAAATGAGTTTTAAAAATTTTTCTGTCGATTGGTTTTCGAGATACAAATTTTTGAACTTTTTTTTTAAATTTTTGGAGGTACACTTACAATTTTGAGCATATCTTTCGTCTTATTTGACGTATTTGATCCTACTACTACTCAAATTAAAGCAAATTGAGCCGTCTACAACTCATTCTCATCGGGTGAGTAGTTTTGATGTTGGCGGCTTAAAAAGGTTAAAAAACTGCGTTTTTTTAGTAAAAATGTGGCAGAAAAATTCATATAAAAATTCATATAAAATATAAAACGCGATGCTAACAGCGATTTTGGTTTTTTTACCTATGGCTGGCATTTTTCCAAAGAAAATAAGCACTTACTTAACAAAATCTGACAACAAATGGCGGACTTATAATTTTTTTGGTATAAGACCGAAATTCCGCTATTTCACGATATTTTGATTTTCATTATTTGCACAGCTAACCTACTAGGAGGGATCGAAAAAGCAAGTTTTTTATAATCCTTTTGGAATAGAACGGAACAGTTGCTCCTATACATAAGTTACTTCTGTTCAAAATTTCACCACCCTGGGTTAATGTCTTCTGTTCTGGCAAGGGACGTGAAATTTCAAAAATTTAGTGAAATCAGCAATTTTTTTTTTGGAAATTTTTTTCAAATGTCACAGCACTTTGCAGTTTTGATAAAATTTTTAAATTAATATTAATAACACAAATATTTCATAATTGTAAAAAACCTATTTACAATACCGTAGGGACGTTTCGTCGAAAATGGTATAATGAAAATGCAGAACATAGAAACACAGGTGCATTTTACGATACGAATTTTGGCAAACCCACTTTACATGTACAAAATTGTTTGGAAAAAACGTTTACGTAATTTTTATGATTCTCAGAATTAAAAAAATAAGTAATACACAAATAGTTATTTAATTTTTATGATTGTGGTTGCAGAGTAATATACGCTTCTGAATGTGCGTGGACGCTCTTCGTGTTCCTTTATGACTGCTACTCCGTTCACAGTCAATTAAAGGGAAAAAGGGAATTACACTTTTTTATTGATGTGTGTTTTCCCGATGGCTACCTGTATCGGATTTTTTTTACAGAAATTCCCCCCACATTTGTGAGTGGTCATTATTTGGAAACTTTTCCACAATTTGAAACGCACACTTGCTGAATCAGGTATATAGCCACCCTTAAAAGATGCGCCCATTCATAAGTACCTGACAGTAAAATATTGTAACATACTTAGTATTTATAGGTGTTCATTTATCGTTTTTTGTCATTCAACAAGTGTCTACGAACGCGAGTAGTACGAGTAAAAAGTGAAACAAATTGAATTTAAGTGCATATAATACCTACCCAACAAGTAAGACAATGAGTAAAAGACTACGTGTGTTCGAGTGTTTGAACAATCCAGACAATTTCTGCAATGTTTGTGGCGAGTTTATAAAGAATAATCACGCACACACGTTTACTCCAGCAGTGCAATTGCACTATTTGAATTATTTTGGTATTTCACCAAATATCACAGAACCATGGACACCTAAGTCGCTATGTGATCTTTGCTATATAATCCTAACCAACTGGGCAGCTGGCGGAAGGTAAGAATTTTTATTTAAACACATTAAGCAAAGCAAATATAGTAATTTATTTTAATTTTAGGCGCCATATGAAATTCGATACACCAATGATGTGGAAAAAGCCGCTATGCCATTCCACAGACTGTTATTTTTGCCTCACCACAAACAGTGGGGTAGGGAGATTTTTAAAATGGAACTACGCTCAAGTGGGATCGTTTGCACTTCCAGTACCACATTCGAATGATGTACCATATCCAGTGTGCCCTGGTGCATCTCTTCCAAAAGCAGAATCGTCAGATCAAGAGTCCGAGTCAAGTGCAAGCGAATTTGGGGCGTGCAGAAAGCGAAAATTACTGTCACAGGCCGAACTAAACGATTGGGTGCGCGATTTTGGTCTCACTAAGGAGAAATCCGAACTTTTTGCGTCTCGGATGGTACAGTGTGGATTTGCGGATTCAGAAGTGAAAGTAACAGCGTACAGGAAGCGTCACCAGCAGTATGCAAAATTTTATACAAAGAAAGACGAAATATGTTTTTGCAGCGACATTTCCGGCTTGTTCCAAGAGCTTCAACAAATTCACAACCCCAATGAATGGAGGTTGTTTATTGACAGCAACAAAGATAGCTTGAAGGCAGTTCTCTTACATAATGGGAATAAAAAGCAATCTCTTCCTATTGCTCATGCGGTTCATTCAAAGGAGAACTATGAAACTATGAACATTTTGCTGAAATGCATAGAGTATAGCAAATATAATTGGAAAATATGCGCCGACCTCAAAGTTGTGGCCATTCTGTGTGGGCTACAAGGAGGCTATACGCGACATTGCTGTTTTCTGTGCCTTTGGAATAGCCGTGCTGATGATCAGCATTATATTCAAAAAAAATGGCCGGAACGAACGAAACCTGTAGTTGGAGAAGCGAATGTTCAGCGCAAACCACTAATAGAGAACCGTGAAAATATAATACTTCCGCCGCTGCACATAAAATTGGGTTTGATAAAAAATTTTGCCAAAAAATTGGACAAAGAAGGTGAATTTTCCCTTACCTTTCGCTGGCAAAAATTAAAGAAGGAGTCTTCGCAGGACCCGAGATAAAAAAATGTTGAAAGATGAAACATTCCCGAAGCTGTTATCACCCATCGAAGCCGCAGCATGGAATTCCTTCAGGCTTGTTGTGGAAAACTTTTTAGGAAACAACAAAAGCGATAATTATAAGGACATAGTTGAGGATCTGGTAAAGAACTATGAAGCAATGGGTAGGTTTTTTTTGAAACAAATGTTAATTTAAATAGCGTTTTAATTCTCGTTTTTTTTCATTTTTGGGTAGGAGTGCACATGTCACTTAAAATACACTTTCTGCATTCTCATTTGGATTTTTTCCCTGAGAATTTAGGAGACGTGAGCGACGAACACGGCGAGCGCTTTCATCAGGAATTGAAGGCTATGGAACGACGCTATCAGGGCATCTATGACACGGCTATGATGGGTGACTACATTTGGACCCTAATACGTGAGACCAATTGCAGCGAATACAAAAAACAAAGAAGAAGTCAGCTGTTTTTCCACATGGCATAAAATGTACAGTTATATCTTTGTTTCTACTCATTTTTTTTTTGGGCGTTGATTTGGTTAATTTCGTTAGTTTAGCTAACCTGGCACACCCATTTCTAATTGTGCCATACATTGAGTATGTAGTGCTCTAAATAAATTAAAAAATAATATACTAAGACTAATTTGTTTATTTTAAATTAAGTTCAAATGTATTTATTCGTTTGCGTTGGGTAGGTAAGCTGTGCAAATAATGAAAATCAAAATATCGTGAAATAGCGGAATTTCGGTCTTTTACCAAAAAAATTATAAGTCCGCCATTTGTTGTCAGATTTTGTTAAGTAAGTGCTTATTTTCTTTGGAAAAATGCCAGCTATACGTAAAAAAAAACCAAAATCGCTGTTAGCATCGCGTTTTATATTTTATATGAATTTTTCTGCCACATTTTTACTTAAAAAACGCAGTTTTTTAACCTTTTTAAGCCGCCAACATCAAAACTACTCACCCGATGAGAATGAGTTGTAGACGGCTCAATTTGCTTTAATTTGAGTAGTAGTAGGATCAAATACGTCAAAGAAGACGAAAGATATGCTATTGTAAGTGTACCTCCAAAAATTTAAAAAAAAAAGTTCAAAAATTTGTATCTCGAAAACCAATCGACAGAAAAATTTTTAAAACTCATTTTCGTGTTTAGTAGGTCAAAATCAATGAGAAAAAGTATGCTAGAAACAAATAACAGAGAAAATTTTGTTATTTGTGACCTAGTGTTATCTAAACATTTGGGTCCTCCTTTTTGTCACTTTTTATAATGCGGCTTCTACAGTGTTGATGGCAAATCTAAAGCAACATATATATGGGGATATATGTAAATCTGAACCTATTTCTGTTAAATTTTGTAGTATCCAATTGTTAGTTAAGGGCTTGCTCCTTTCAATATGTATAATGATCGTATATAGGATACAGTTTCTATGAGGAGAAGCAAAAAACTGAATTAAATAAAAAATATTTTCGTTAGAAAATCAGGGTTTTCGGGGTAATGTCAACCGCAGCCAAAAAATTGAAAGTCTATAAAAGTATGTTGTTTTACTATTTTTTTTATAGGGAATCTATCAAATTTAACTAATTTTCCCATAACTTCATTTATTTATAACACATTTTAAAATATTTGAGTGCAAATTCGAATAATTGCAAAATTTATGTTTTAAGCATTTGCATTGCATGCTATTTTCAGATTAAAGGTCTCTCTTGTAAATCTTGATTTATATTTAAGGGATGTAAGAAAAATAATTTTTGTTGTGAAAATAAATATATTGAATATATTAAAAATCATTTATAATCAACCATTGGATGACTAGTTGCATAAAAAGTAAAAAAAATTAACATAAAAAAAGAACGATGGAATAAAATGCCGCGTGCGAATGTGATTAAAATTAAATAACATATAAACTACTTAATATTTTTGAATAAAATAAAAAACATTATTAAGATACATTACTTCATGACATTTTAAAATTAGTCACATTAAAATATTTTATCAACTGTCCTGAAATCAGTATTTGATTGGTTTGCTTTGAAAGCGACTTCTGTTTTTGTCGCTTGGCTTCGTTTTTGTAATTATCTTGAAAACGAACAATTGTGCAAAATCAACCTTAGCACCAATTATAGTGCTAATCAAGAGCTATAAGTTTCACCTTTTGTCAAAATGAAATAATGTTTTGGCATACGTTTTTTCACTTTGAATGCGTACGAATGTCGCATTCGACATTGGAGAATTGCCCATATATAAATTCACACAAACATGAATTAAAATATGTTTGTGAAAATTGCATGAAATAGGAATTGTTGACTATGAAAAAAGGAATAATTAGTTGCTATGCCATTTGGAATTTCGTTTTTCAAATTTCTGTTTTTATTGGTTGAACTTTGTCATTTAATAATGGAACACAATATCATTCATATGACTACCACGGCTGGTTCGGCATCCGATCAACCAAATTTTTTAGTACATTTTTGATTGTTTATCGTCGAATCTCTTCAATGGCAACTTCGATTTTATGTTTCAACGCTTTGCGTAACATTTATCCTTAATGGCTTTCCACAGAATTTAATCCAAAGGGCTCAAATCACAAGTCAAAGTAAGCGAAAGTTCAAATTTAAAAATTTAAATGGCCCACCCTTTATATAACAATTGTTTGTCACAAATACTATATATTTCGAGTGTACACTACCATACGCACATTTTGTGCCTGATATATTTGGGACAATTTTTAACAGGCATAATTTTTTCACCGCATGACTCCTGTCATTCTTCCTGACCCCCTTTCCACGACGATTAAATCAATTTAAGATTATTTTCTTTAAGAATTTTTGTTTCTCATCCTTCTTCTTTTTTGAAAGTAATTTCGTTTATACAAACACTTGTTTTTCCTTCATAAATATTAAATTTAGTTTAACAGCTGAATTCCATTAGGTTTATTGCAATTCATTTGTTCAAAGCAGAAATATGCTCGACATAAAGTAGAAATATTATATCAACATTTAGATTAATGACTGGGCCGAGACAAACAATCATCTTAAGGTATACGAGTATGCGAAATTTTTGTGTCTGTTTCTGGTAATTTATTTAAAAGGCGTGAACTTTTTTCATCAAATGTTAATGACTTTCTTTGCTCAATTAGGGATGGTAGGACTGTTAGCAATGGTTGGATTTCGATGACTAACTACAGACACTTGAAGTATCTTGTAGATTTAAAAGAACAAATTTAATCAACAACACTTCATACGATAAGATGCGATGATTCACACTTAAATTTTGGTAAAAGACACGCCAACAAATGATTAACTTTTTGAAAGCAAATGGTTTTACACATTGTGTAAACATTGCTTAAATTTGGTACACGTGTCAACAAGATTTTTATACCCTCCCTTACTTTCATTTTCTACGGGCAAAAATTGTAACACATCAGAGGATGTCCTACAATCAGTTTTAGGACATTTCAACTCATTTGAGTCCGTTGGTCCGGCTGTCTGTCTGGATTGTCGGGCTAAGTTCGAAAACGGATTGATTTCAAAAACCAGTAAGGAAAGGCTAAAGTCGGGCGGGGCCGACTATATAATATCCTACACCACTCTCGTAATATTGAATAACTCTGAAATATAAATTTTGTAATTCATGTATAAATTGTTTACATAAATTTACTTTTGAGTCATTTTATACTTAAATAATACCCTGTACCACAGTGTGGTGTAGGGTATAAAAACGATTGGATGTAAAATACAGCTTCTACAGGACTAAAGAGCCAAATCGGAAGAAACATATATATGGGAGCTATAGCTAAACCTTAACCGATTTTCTTCAAATTCGGCAATGTTGGTTCGTGGATCAAGAAACTCTACCATTCTAAATTTCAAAACGATTGAATGTAAAATACAGCTTCTTCAGGACTAAAGGGCCAAATCGGACGATAGATATATATGGGAGCTATATCTAAATCTGAACCGATTTCAACCAAATTCAATAGCGATCTTAATAGCCGCGAAATACTCTAAACTGCAAAATTTCAGAACGATCGGTGTGAAATTGCGACCTGTAGTCGACGAACAACTTTACATGGAGAGACGGACGGACGGACGGACAGACATCGTTAAATCGACTCAGCTAGTGATTCTGAGTCGATCGGTATACTTTAAGGTGGGTCTACCTGTGTTATTTTCAGGTGTTACAAACATCTGCCGTGAAACAAACTTATAATACCCTGTACCACAGTGTAGTGTAGGGTATAATTATATGTGACAATATTTTACTATTTCGGGCTAAGTTCGAAAATGGGCCTTATTAGTCCAATCGTTCTAGTACTTCCCACACAAAGGGTTAACATTTTGTGAAATATTGATTTTCTAATAACGTCCAAGCATAGTAATATTTTATCTGTTGCTACAACATCGAGAGAAATGGGCGAGTTGCCCCCATCCCTCGGGGCGATATCACCGAATACACATTGAAACTTGTTCAACTCCCGAAATATCAGGAGTTATTAATTCTCTCAAGCTGTCGGTGTATAAAAGTGTGACAAATACTTATAATTTCATTTTGAACACGACTGCTTATATACATTGCGTTTCTTGGAGAATTTGTCAGGTGACTTTTCAAATTTGAATCCGTTATAGCCTGATACCTTAGCAAGGATCTAATATTGCCATCATTTTGAATAGTTTCATTTGAATCGATTCTGTCTTTATCACAACTTCAACTTAGTGCAAAGCCTTGTTCGCCACAAAGGACGTCTGTTTGAACTATTACTTCCAAATGCTTAATATTTGTATTTACGAACAGCTTTTCATGAATTTGTAATTTTTTATCGATGGACGCTGTGGCTTGCTTATCTACATTAGATCTTTCAATATACTGTTTCTATGGTATTCGAGTGATGAGGTTGGCGAAATATTTCAAGCTCTTTTTCCAATTAGTAAATTTTCTTGATACCAAGTTTCATAATTTTTGGTTATGTACACGGGGCAACATCGCCTTTTGTGAAATGTTTTAGTTGAAAGAAAATATATTTGGAACACATTTAAATATTATATATTTCTGAGCAAATTAAATTAATTTGCAAATCAATTCAGTTTTTTTTTTTGGATCGCATATATTAATATATTACAACAAAATATATTTGCAAACTAATTTTCTCAAATAAAATATGAATTTATATACAAATAAAATTATAGTTTAGGAATTTCTCCAAATATATTTTGTTTAAAAAAGATTTTCAAAACTTTTCTGACTTTTCGAATATAATGTTTAATTATTCATAGATGCTGGGTTATACCTTACAATTTAAAATGACATATGAAGCTTAACATTTGTTTTAAGGCAATTAATGAATTTTTATTTATTCATATTTATTCATCATGTTTCGTCAACGCATCAATCAATGTAACATTATGCAATATTATACGATTTCAATTATATAGGAATTTTACAAACATTTAAAATTTCCGGAAAAATTACGGTTGAATTACTGAAAAATATAAAATAGATATTATCTTTTTTTTATACCCTACACCACACTGTGGTACAGGGTATTATAAGTTTGTTTCACGGCAGATGTTTGTAACACCTTAAAATAACACAGCTAGACACCTTAAAGTATACCGATCGACTCAGAATCACTAGCTGAGTCGATTTAAAGATGTCCGTCCGTCCGTCCGTCCGTCTGTCCGTCTGTCCATGTAAAGTTGTTCGTCGACTTCAGGTCGCAATTTCACCCCGATCGTTCTGAAATTTTGCAGTTTAGAGTATTTCGCGGCTGTTAAGATCGCTATTGAATTTGGTTGAAATCGGTTCAGATTTAGATATAGCTCCCATATATATGTTTCGTCCGATTTGGCCCTTTAGTCCTATAGAAGCTGTATTTTACATCCGATCGTTTTGAAATTAAGAATGGTAGAGTTTCTTGATCCATGAACCAACACTGCCGAATTTGAAGAAAATCGGTTCAGATTTTGATATAGCTCCCATATATATCTTTCGTCCGATTTGGACCTTTAGTCCTATAGAAGCTGTATTTTACATCCGATCGTTTTTAAATTTAGAATGGTAGAGTTTCTTGATCCATGAACCAACATTGCCAAATTTGAAGAAAATCGGTTAAGACTTAGCTATAGCTCCCATATATATGTTTCGTCCGATTTGGCCCTTTAGTCCTATAGAAGCTGTATTTTACATCCGATCGTTTTGAAATTTAGAATGGTAGAGTTTCTTGATCCATGAACCAACATTGTCGAATTTGAAGAAAATCGGTTAAGATTTAGCTATAGCTCCCATATATATGTTTCGTCCGATTTGGCCCTTTAGTCCTATAGAAGCTGTATTTTACATCCGATCGTTTTGAAATTTAGAATGGTAGAGTTTCTTGATCCATGAACCAACATTGCCGAATTTGAAGAAAATCGGTTCAGATTTTGATATAGCTCCCATATATATCTTTCGTCCGATTTGGACCTTTAGTCCTATAGCAGCTGTATTTTACATCCGATCGTTTTTAAATTTAGAATGGTAGAATTTCTTGATCCATGAACCAACATTGCCAAATTTGAAGAAAATCGGTTAAGATTTAGCTATAGCTCCCATATATATGTTTCGTCCGATTTGGCCCTTTAGTCCTATAGAAGCTGTATTTTACATCCAATCGTGTTGAAATTTAGAATGGTAGAGTTTCTTGATCCATGAACCAACACTACCGAAGTTTGGTGGCTCCCGAAACAGATCTGTCTATCCAACCATTACAACCACCCCCAATACATGTCACTTACTTCTTCTTTAATTTTTAACAAAGTTGTTTTCATATCTTGCCTAAGTGCAAAAACAAAATATGTAATAGATATTTGTTTCGTAAATAATAGTCATAAATATGAAATTACAAGCCGACCCGGGAAACTTCGTTTTGCCCAAAATATATTTTTGATTGCATTAATTTTGAGCATTCGTGGACAACAATTAGCTATTGTTAACTGATATTTATAAGCAAGCTTATTCGACAGACTTCGTACCGTCGAATATTTGGTGAAAATAGAATAAATCAAGTAATTTCAATGAATAATATATTTTTATGAAATCTAAAAAAATTAATGATCAATTATTGTATTCAATTTAATGTTGACAGATATAAACATTTTTGGTTTTATGCTCTGGAACGTACATGATGAGTGAGGATGGTTAGCCAACTCTGGAACACGCCACATACAACTGGCAGTGTGAAAAGCATGACATTTCCAGATTTACCCCAAAGCAATTATCCTTCTGACTGGTTTATGCAAGTTTCACTGGGAACTGAAGACGTTTGCACTTGAATGATAAATCGGTTGAAGTCAAAGGAATTCGCATAATTAGGCGTTCTTCCTCCTTGAATGGCCCATTCAAAATCCTTTCCACCATCTAATTGTTCATTAGCTTCGTTACAATCATTCGTGTTCCATTGAATAGATTCGGGGCATGAAGATTTCGTAACATAATGACTACAGATCCAACTTTAAAACGTAAATTAGGGAGCGTAATGCCAGGCAAATCCAAAGAGTTTAGGAATTCAGCGGGATAATTGAATTTCAACAGTATCGATTTTTTTATGAATCGCATTCTCCCGGAATTTGATTTTGAATCGTCCAATTCAATTCATTCACATCAGCATTCATTTCATCTTTTGTTGGAGTGAATTGGCAAATGGCGGGTGGAATCGATATTAAACCACTGAGAGTATCTACCGGTATTCGTTCATTTCCGATTCCAGTTCTTTCTCTTCTTCTCAATCGTTGTTGCCCATTGTAAACATCAGTAATGGCTTCTTGATGTCGCGCTCGAGCTGATTCTCTTTCAATAGCACGTACTTCTTTCGTGTTGATTGGCGTAGCATTCTGAGTACGCCGCCCAATGTTACCATGGCCTCTTCTTGGCATCGTAACAAATATCGATCAATAATATCACTCACAAAATTATAATTCACATATTCACATAATATAGGTACGTATGTATTTCGTAAATGAAAACTATTTCATTCGAAAAATCGATAAAAACTGCTCAAATTATCACTTGAGAAAGAAAATATTCTGAGTTGTTAACTGAATAAAAAACTAAATAAATCATAAATCTAAGTAGCGTGATATTTAAGTCACACCCGTAACAATATATATGCAAATTTTCAGCATATTACTTCTAATAGGAGGTCTCAGTGGTCAAGAGGGTAAATTTTCGTTGTATAGTTCTACATATTTACACATATTTAGGGTTGTTTCATATAAGAGGCTTCCTAAAGCATAAAATAACACTCGCGCTTTCGATAGCGAAAACTGACCACTGGCTAAATTCCGATTGTGTGAAACACTCGAGTCTATCCACATGCAAAGTTTCAGCTTTCTAGCTCTTACAGGAGACTCAGCGGCCAAGTGGTCAAAATCACTTGGCGTATAATCATATCCGTTGGAGAAGTGTATGTATGCTCATCAGTGTGTAGGCTCATAATCCTTAAACGAAGGCTCATAATCAATACTGAATGTGCAACAATTGCTTTGGTCACTGCAGTTTGACCTCAGGCTTGATATTGAATAGTTATTTTCGCATCCCCTTTGAGTTATGTAAGTACATTTACATTTTTAGATTATTATCTCTTAAATCACTGAAATAATCACAAAAAATTACGGTACTACTACATTGACCACAGTCAGCGAATTCAAATTATTTTTCGCTTTCATATTTGTACACGGGGCAAAATCGCCTTTTTTGATATGTTTAAATAGAAAGAAAATATATTTGGAACACTAATTTTAAAATATTATATATTTCTGAGCAAATAAATTTTATTTGAAAATCAATAAAATATATTTGGAAATCGTATATTAATATGTTACAACATATACGGGTCTGTTCTGTAGCAAGGTGATTTGAAATCACGGTGATTTTAAAATCACCGGCGACTTACCGTCACTGTTGGAGTCCGAAATCTCCCGGTTTATTATTCATAGCATCCCAAAAAAGATTGTTCGAAATATTTTCGGGTGATTTCGAACTCCAAAAGTGATGTAAAGTCGCCGGTGATTTTAAAATCACCGTGATATCAAATCGCCGTGATTACAGAAGAGACCCGATAATATTTGCAAACTAAATTTCTCAAATACATTATGTATTTGAGTACAAATAAAATGATTGTTTTATTTTATACTCTGTCATTACGAAATTTCACGGAGAGGAGTTTATTAATGTGGAAATAAGAACTGGCAAGTTGGCGTAAACCGGTTCGGATTTATATATGACCACCTTTACACAAATTTCTTCCGATTAGGTATCCAAGTGCTATTATTTATTTTACATCGGATTATAATGCAATTTTCCATAGAAAAAAGTCTTCGTACAGAAACGAACACTGGCAAGATAGAAGACGGCTCAGATTTCTTATTCGCATATCGTTCATTCCATGTCAAACCGAACACATTTTTTGGTTGGCGAAAAAAATTACAAAAAAAATTTCCAGATGTCATTAGCATTTGAAATCTAAGAAAATAGGAAAATATTCTCAAAGGGCGTACGTTTCGAGTTTTCGGAACGCGTGGACGGATTTTTACAAAAGAAGGCTCATTATACCCTCACTTTAGTGTGACGAGGGTATATATCATTTGCTACGGAAAAAAGTGTAACACATCGAAGGAGTGACCTAAGGCTCCATGTATATTCGGCGGAAATCCGTTTTGGGTCATTTTAAGTCGAATGAGCATTTTAAGTCCGTCTGTCTGCTGGCTTGTGCGCACGATAACTCTCGAAAGGAGTAACCGATTGACTTCAAATTTCGTATATGGTAATATTTTTTTCTATCTCCGGCTAAGTTCGAAGATGAGCCATATTGGTCCTCTCCTTCTGGTACCTCCCCCACAAAGGGTTAACATGTTGTGAAATATTGATTCTTTAATAACTGCTATACTACTTATTCGAATCTTCTGAAATTCCACACATAGTAGTTATTATTTTATTAGTCGCTATCAACTCGAGAAATTAGCGACTACTCCCCACACAAATGCACCGTTTTGCACCAAAAGTTAACAGCTTATAAAATTAATAACAGTGTATAAAAATACTTGAAAATTTTGTACAGTATTATGCTTTTATATTGCCCACAGTCCAGGGAAAAATGGGCGTTGTTTCCACGCCCCTTTTGGTACCTCCCACACAATAGGTACCTTTCTGCACTAAAAGTTAACAGCTTATAACATTAAAACCAGTGTATAAAAATACTTGCAATTTTGTACAGTGTAATGTTTTTATAGTGTCTATAGCCCTGTGAAAAATGGGCGTTATCTCCACGCCCCTTTTTGTACCTCCCACATAAAATGCTCAAATCATACCACAATTTAATATTTCATAATGTTTATACCAGTGCACATAAATGCATATAATTCGGCACAGTGCAATGAATTTAAAGTATCTAATGTTCAGCGAAAAATAGGTGTATTTGATAAACCCCTTTTGGTACCTCCCACACAAATTGACAGAATAATTCGAGTAATATTCAATATTGCATTACTCACAAAGTGAGGGTATACCTTAGTCGGTTTACCCGACTGAAACTTTCTTACTTGTTTTTTGTAAATATTGTTTTAAAAAGAAAAGGCTGAAATTTTTAGGGTCAGTTAAGGGCAAATTAGTCTACATGACTATGTTTTTCTCAGAATTTTAACATATGCAACTGATGCTTTTAAAAACTTTGAATTAACCAGAATTTGTAAAATCATTTGTAAAATTCCGTCCACGCGTTTGCATAATACATAACATCCAAAATACACATTTTCACATATTTTGCCAAACTTTTCAGACTTTGGTTTTTTCTCGCCAACTACAAGATGAGTCATTTCCATATTAAAACTCACATACAAATTTTCAAAAATATTGCGAAAATCTCTCATATTTTGTAAATGTATTCCACAAAAATGGTGGTGGTATTACATGTTGATTTCGAGTACGGACAGGAAACGTATGAAGTTTACAGGAAAAAAAAAGAAACAATTTATTTCATATTTTATTTCAAAAATTATTATTCTAATTTATTCCAAATTTTGGTTGCGAGCTAGTCATGATTTTGGAACAAAACTAATTTTATTTTTTATAGTTAAATTTAATGACGTCAGCAACCTAAGAGATTATTGAACGTTTTTTAGATGACTTATTATACAATCTCATTAAATTAATAAAGGCGAGAGCAGGCTATGAAGCAAATCGGCGGCGCGCAGCAGCCTGCCATTTTTTTCCAGCCGACGCCGCAGCCGATTTTAGCGGCTGACATCGGCTGAAATTCAGCCGCCGAAGTTTATTTAGTCGGGATTCACAGAAAACAATTTTTCCAAGCACGTGTCAAAGTTTGTAGGAAAGAGAGGCAGGCGGAAAGAGCTCTCTGTTTTTCTCTCTCCACAAACTTTGACACTTTTTTGGAAAAAATTGCCTTGTGTGTAGCACGACTTAGTGAGTCAAAAGGATTTTTTTTATGCAACCGTGAAGATTAAGAAAGTGACTACCAAGTATACAATAGGGTCAGAATTTGTAATATCGACCTACGAAGTTAATTTTGGCGTAAAAAGTTTCAAAATGGATCTTGCTATCATTTATTTAAAAAAAATCAAAAATGTTATGGGTATTTGAAATTAAAAAATGCGAAGTTTATTTAGATGGGCGGCAGTAGAGGTTTATTGAACCGATTTTCGACATTAGATCAAAACTTCCATAACATTTCTTAATTTTTTTCCTCTAATTGTAAATATCTCAAAGCGCCATCTTTGCCGGAGAGTGTGATTCGTGCGCTATCGTTTGTAGAAACTTTATCGGCTGAGCCGATTGTTGAAATTTTGGTCGGCTCAGCCGCCGCCGCCGATCGGTATATTCACACGCGCCGCCGCCGCCGCCGATGATTTTGGTCGGCTTCATTGCCTGTGCGAGAGTATCTTCGAGAGGCGGAATGAAAATGGACCCCAAAAAATAACATGTCAAACAACAAAAATTTTTTGGGGTTTATTTTGATTTTTTTTCCTGCTTTTTGGGGCTTATTTTCGTCTACAAAGAAACAGGAGAGACTACGCATAATAGATTTACTCAACGTTACCAACTTTTGATCCTGTCCATAGGAGAAAGCATTAAACAGACCGTGCAGAAAAAGATTTATAATTACAAAATAGGTCCGTATACGTGTATTATTATCATAGTTTTTTGGGGTTATTTTCATTTCATGCTATTATCTTGATTGGGGTGTATTTTCCTAAATCAGTGTAACGAAAATGGGCCACAAATTTGGGGTGCATTTTTTTGGGGACAACTTACGGCACGCCTGTTCGAAAATATGACAATTTAAAATGGCTATTAAATGGACATTGGTCAAAATATTTTGGTGCCCCTCCGATTTATTGATAGTCGCCTTAAAGCCCTATCAATTGATGTACATTTTACTTAATTTCGTTCAGGGACAAGTTTTTCGATTTTTTTCACAAATCGTGGAATCTGATGCCCGGCGATATAACTAGACATTAACAACGAACATGTCGAAAAATTGTAGTAAAAACCCGCCAAAAATATTATTAAGTGGTTTCAGCCGTTTTCTGGGTTATTGGCATTTCTTTTAGATTTGAAATATTTTTGCGATTTTTGGAACTAAGATGCGTAATGCCTAAAGACTCAATTCAAGCGGAGTTCCGCGGCGTTCAAACAAGAATTGCAAATTTGGACCCCAAAAAACATTTCATTTTTAAAAAAATTCACGCTCAATTTTTACTACATTACGATCATTTAAACTACTGAGATGACATCAACGAGATATATACCAAACGACGCGTGCTGGCGGGGGCTATTATTTTATGCATTGAATTTTATCAAAACTAGAGAGGCTCTCTGCTCCCATAGAAAATTCTAAAAACAGTAAACATTTTGTTGGCATCATTTAAGATGTATGTTGTAGACATATTTCGCGTGAAGGTGCATTTATCCATCAAATAGTGCATTTATTCTTTTAACAGTCTCTTTGACAGAACGCATAAAAACAATACTTTATTCACAATTTGAAGAAGATTACAAAAATCCTCGTTTGCCTCATGCCGTTTTTTCATGTTTTTAAGTACTCATTTGAGAACAGTGATTAGAGTGATAGATAATAGTTATGCGTTTATTTTATAAGGATATACTTATTTAGACTCGTAACGCACGAAGACCGCGGAAATATTGAAGAGCAAACCTCCGCTTCAGCAGGTTTAAAACAAATTTACTTTTGCCCATATATATCTTCCTACCGATATTGCATCTAAATTATAAATAGGTGTTTCTTTCAACATTAAACCAGTAAGGAAAGGCAGAAAGTCGGGCGGGGCCGACTATATAATACCCTACACCTCCCTAACAATGCGATAAGGGTCATTGCCATAATAATTTGGAATAATTGGTAAATGGGTAGAAACATATTATCTAATTCTGAAACGATAATCGCTAAATTAAGCAATATTCGTTCCGTTGAGAAGCATCTTTCTGGAAAATGTTAATGATCGGAAGTAAAATACAACTTCTATAGCGGTTTGATACCAAATCAGGAGGAACATATATATGGAGCTTTAATATAAATCTGAACCGATCTTCCCTGAATACTCATTCATGTAAAAAGACCTCCTTCTGTCGAATTTCGTACTGATCGGATATAAAATACAGTATCTACAGCGCTTACATGTCAAATCGGAGGTAACATATATATGGGTGTTATGTCTAAATCTAAACCGAGTTTCTCCGAATTTTGCAGTATTCCTTCATGTAGAAAGAAACCTCTTTTTGCCGCACTGATCAGATATAAAATAACATTTTTACAGCGCTCACATGTCAAATCGGGGGTAACGTATATATGGGGGCTATATCTTAATCTGAACCGATTTCTTCCAAATTTAAAAGTGTTCATTCATATAATAGGAAAACTCTTTCTAATGAATTTCATAATGATCGGATATAAAATACAGTTTTTACAGCGCTTACATGTGAAATCGGGGGTAATATATATATGGGGGCTATATCTAAATCCGAACCGATTTTCTCCGAATTTAGAAGTATTCCTTCATGTAATAAGAAATCTCTTTCTGCCGAATTTCGCACTGATCGGATATAAAATAAAGTTTTTACAGCGCTTACATGTCAAATCGGGGCTAACATATATATGGGGGCTATATCTAAATCTGAACCGATTTTAACAAATTCAATAGGGATCGTCCTTGGGCCAAAAAAATGATATGTGCAAAGTTTCGTCGAGATCGGACTACAATTGCGACCTGCACTTTGATTACAAGAATACATGCACAGACGGACAGACAGACAGACGGACAGACGGACATAGCTAAATCAACTCAGAAAGTGATTCTAAGTCGATCGGTATAATAAACGATGGGTCTATTTCTTCTCCTTTTGGGTGTAACAAACAAATGCACAAAGTTATAATACCCTGTACCACAGTGTGGTGTAGGGTATAAAAATATATGATAGACGGTAATTTTTTGTCCCAGAAACCAACAGTGCCAAAATTTAAGAAAACCGGATCCTTATTATTTCTAAACACCCCCACACCCTCCGAATATAATCCACCCGATAGCAAATCAATATTAAGTTAGACAGTTTAGAGATTCATGAATGATCACTGCCAAATTAATACCATTCATTTAAAAAACAACATTTTCCAGTCAGAAATCTATTCAGTTTTAAAGCAACAATATCTACATATATTCTGGTCTCATACCTATATAACCGCCTCAGGCCGAATTTTGCCTTTCTTTACTGATTTCTAAATAAATATTATGTTGAAGAAATTCTTAAACAATAATTTTATTAGTGTGTAAACAGATTTTTTTAGAGAAAATTTGTCCACTAATAATGTTTACTGTATTAAATTAACATATGAGCTCCAAATAAATCCTCCCAAATTTCATATAAAATTTATTTGCAGAAAACAAAATTTTTGGTCGAAATATATTTTCTTTCAATTCAAACATAAAAAAAATAAAATTTGTCTCTATGTATGAAAGAAGGGCCTAAAAATGTTTATCCTTTCTAACACACAATTTTCTTAATTCCATATCGATGGCTTATATCCATTTGTGGCTATATTAAAAACCCAATTTTTCAGGAGAGAAAAAAAACTGTTTTATTGTCACATTATTTGAGCTTCAGCGAACTTTTGTTCTACGATATGTTCTACATATTGCTACTATGTGCTACAACCAAAAAAATTTGAATATAATCAATTGTACGCGAAGGTCTGAAATATAGCCCTTTTTTTTCTTCGGAAATTGTCTATGTTTTGTGGAATTTGTAGGTATAGTAGCTTTTGTTGAAAATAAAAAATTTTGAACACAATTCAAATTAAAATATATTTTGAAACTAAACTCCAAACTGTCTATGGATAAATAAATGGCTATTGGTAGGGCTATATTCGCAGAAATTTTTCAATACGAAGTGTGGGTAGCCAAATGAAATAAGATTTTGTCGCGATTCTGTATAAAAACCTTACATACGTTGAAAAGAACGCGAGTGTTCCCACATACAATGTGAAGACAACAACTTTTTACGACGGTATCAACGATGTTTGTATATTTGCAAATAGTACACGTAATGCTATATAATTATGTTTATATAGTTTATGTTATGATAAACGTTATGATAATCGGATGGAATCAATGACTTCAATTCTTGCAAATGCTTCCATTTACTCATAGAAATCGGAAGCTGACCGTGGTGTAGAGGTTGTTGTTCGAAAAAAATTGAATTTCGCGATTTGTTGCAATATTTTAAAGTTATTTAGACATATAGTTTTCTACCTTTTCTGCGTGCTTTTAAAAAAAAGCATTTCGCGATTTTTGCAATGTTTTTGCAAATATTTTGAAGTTATTTAAACATATTGATTTCTGCGTTACTCACATCATTTTCTTTTAAAAAAATTAATTTCGCGGTGTTTTGCAATATTTTGCAAATTTCTTAATGAGTCTTTTCTTCATAGTGTTTTCTAACTTTTCTGTGATACCCATATCAATGTAAATAGTTTAAACGTTTTGTAGATATCACACATAACTAGTTTTTCTCACATGTGCATTGAAAATGCATTCAATGTTATAAAGTTTTCAATACAACCGGCAATTCATAATAAAACCAGTAGGAAAGGCTAAAGTCGGGCGGGGCCGACTATATAATACCCTACACCACTCTCGTAATATTGAATAACTCTGATATATAAATTTTGTAATTCATGTATAAATTGTTTACATAAATTTACTTTTGGGACATTTTATACTTAAATAATACCCTGTACCACGGAGTGGTGTAGGGTATAAAAACGATTGGATCTAAAGAGCCAAATCGGATGAAACATATATATGGGAGCTATAGCTAAATCTTAACCGATTTTCTTCAAATTCGGTAGTGTTGGTTCATGAATCAAGAAACTCTACCATTCTAAATTTCAAAATGATTGGATGTAAAATACAGCTTCTTCAGCACTAAAGAGCAAAATCGGACGAAACATATATATGGGAGCTATAGCTAAATCTTAACTGATTTTCTTCAAATTCGGCAATGTTCTAGATGTCAAAACGATTGGATGTAAAATATAGCTTCTATAGAACTAAAGAGCAAAATCGGACGAAACATATATATGGGAGCTATAGCTAAATTTTAAACGATTTTCTTCAAAGTCGGCAATGTTGGTTCATGGATCAAGAAACTCTTCCATTCTAAATTTCAAAACGATTGGATGTAAAATGCAGCTTCTATAGGACTAAAGGGCCAAATCGGACGAAAGATATATATGGGAGCTATAAGCTGCAAAATTTCAGAACGATCGGAGTGAAATTGCGACCTGTAGTCGACGATCAACTTTACATGGACAGACGGACGGACGAACGGACAGACATGCTTAAATCGACTCAGCTATTGATTCTGAGTCGAACGGTATACTTTAAGGTGGGTCTAGCTGTGTTATTTTCAGGTGTTACAAACATCTGCCGTGAAACAAACTTATAATACCCTGTACCACAGTGTGGTGTAGGGTATAAATATTACTCTACGTATTTTTCGATTTAAATATTTTAAAAATCAATTCATTTTCTCGTTTTATAACGCATTTCAGGTAATATTATATATTTTAGGATTCTGCAGTCAAAAGCATAAAATTTTCGCTATAAAGACGACACTGCTTTCATCTATTTTGCAATATACTTTATAAAGTAAAATTCACTTTTCACAGTAGGCATCTTAAACATCGCTTAAGAAGGCTTATGAGTGTTTCACGGGCTTGCAAAAAACATCAAATTTTAAATTTTCTTCTGCGGTTTTCTCTAAATGTATGTGTTTTGCAAAAATGTTTAATACAGAATTGTAATCAGCGTGTCAAAATCTACAGGAAAAGTTCATACCACATCGAAAAATTATTGAACTTGGCGGTTTTTAAATTGTAAGCAATTTGGAAAGCAAATAAAAAATGATAGTATAGCCTGATTTTTCTTCGTAAAAATACATAAAACAACATAGCAAAAAAAGAAAAATGTTTTCAATCTAAAATTTACACCGTAGGTCAATCATGTGAAGCAGAAGCGTTTGCCATCAAAATCTCATTTTCGAAAATCTAAATATAGCACCTTTTGGATATAAGCCATCGATATAATATTTCACTGAAGGTGTTTCTCTTTATACCCTCACTTTAGTGTGACGAGGGTATATATCATTTGCTACGGAAAAAAGTGTAACACATCGAAGGAGTGATCTAAGACCCTAAGTATGTTCGGAGGAAATCCGTTTTGGGTCATTTTAAGTCGAATGAGCAATGTCCGTCCGTCTCTCTGTCTGTCTGTCTGTCTGTGTGTCTGCTGGCTGGTGCGCACGATAACTCTCGAAAGGAGTAACCGATTGACTTCAAATTTGGTATGTGGTAATATTTTGATCTATCTCCGAATGAGTTCGAAGATGGGCCATATTGGTCTACTCCTTCTGGTACCTCCCACACAAAGGGTTAAAATTTAGTGAAATATTGATTCTTTAATAACTTCTATACTACTTACTCGAATCTTTTGAAATTCTGCACATAATATTAGTATATTAGTCGCTATTAACTCGAGAAAAATGGGTGAAGTTGGCATGCCCCTTTTGGTACCTCCCACACAAATGGACCATTTTGCATCAAAATTTAACTGCTTATAACTTTAACACAAGTGCATAAAAATGCTTGAAATTTTCTACAGTATAATGTTTTTGTAGCGCCTATAGTCCGGTAAAAAATGGGCATTATTGTACAGCCCCTTTTGGTACCTCCCACACAAATGGACCATTTCGTACCAAAAGTAAACGGCTTGTAACTTTAATACCAGTGCATACAAATACTTGAAATTTTGTACAGTGTAATGCTATTATAGTGCCTATAGTCCTGTAAAAAGTGGGCGTTATCACCCCGCCCCTTTTTGTACCTCCCACACAAAATGACCAAATCATACCAAAATTACATAGCTCGTAACTTTAATATACCAGTGCACATAAACGCTTATAGTTCAGCACAATGTAATGTATTTACCGAAAAATACGTGTTTTTGGAAAACCCCTTCTGATACCTCCCACACAAATTGACAGATTTATTGGTGTAATATTATATATTACATTACTCACAAAGTGAGGGTATACCTTAGTCGGTTTACCCGACTGAAACTTTCTTACTTGTTTCATGAAATAATTGACAAATGTGTAATCAAAAGCCAAAATATGTATATGTATGAAGCAGAACGTAATCCTTGTCCTGTTGTTTTGCTTCATCTAGCTCAGGTGTGTTTACATCCTTTTTAATCCATATATGTCTAAAGTGACAGTTATTCTCATTATCGATAAACACAATGGAAAATTAATAACATTAATCTATTCACTCTCCAATGTTTGTTCAATTTCTTATAACACTTCTATTCACTTTCATGGGAAAACGGTGTTCACTTATTTTCTTTTTTTTCTTTTTTTGTTCTTTGTAAACAAGCAAAACAAATACTTTGCCTTTGTTGACTTAATGTTGTTGTCTATGGCAACATTCATCGAGACGGCAACCACACATACACCACACGCGAACTTTTGCAAGAAAATCAACCGAGACTCGACCGATACCATACAAAATAACCGGCAGTTATGGAGCTGCCAGAATACTGTTTGCATCAAACTTGGATTGCAAAAAACAGACTGCATTCGCACGAAAATGAAAACAGCTACTGTTGACGGGGCGATACGAGACGAGACGAGGACGAATAGCACAAATCCGTAGACCGTGGGCGACTTTCTAGACAAACAGTCGAAGGTTGTGTGCAATGCAATTTATTCTCCCTCAATTCAAATGGCTCCAGAAGTATTTCAGCGCAACACCAACACGCAGATACAAACTTTGCATCCGCTCCTTGTCACGTTTTACGTATTTACCGGGTGGCGCACACGACTCGTTCGACAAAATTGCACAACTTTTTTGCACGTCCTATCATGGATTTGGTGGGTATAAACCTCTTTTAAAGTTTGCCCTGCACTCGCACTTTAATTCGCCCTTTCACTTCCGTTCTCTTGAATACTTTTATTTCTTGTTTCCTATCTTCTCATATTTCTTGTTTTTTTTACACTTACATTTTTTCCTTCCGACTCCTTTTTCAATAGGATTATATTTCTCTTTTTGTTTTCTTCGATAAACGCTTCACTTATTTCGTTAGTTCTTTCATTATTTAATTGCTTTCTTATTCACTTTTTTTTTTTGATTTGTTACTCCTTTAAAACACAAACACTTCCGTTTCCGTTTGTACTTTATAACGTGTTTTCCGCACGAAATCTATAATAAAACTGCTGCCAATGAGGATAGCTGCTTTGGTTTTATACTTTTGGTTTTTGCGTTATGTCTGAAGTGTTCAGTCCGACACGTTGGATGTTGTGTTATGTTCGAATGTGTGGCAAAGTGTGTATGGTATACCGTGTGTGTGTGCTTCAGTCTTGATGTATGTTGTGTCCAGGGGCAAATCATTGATACCATTGCCCACCAAACGTATAAGTACTCAATGCGTGTTGTGTATTATACGACGGGGTGTCTTTGCTAAAAACAATACAATACAATAGGAAGAAAACTAGTAAGAACGCAAATTGCATTCAAAATCAAATCATTGTCCGATTAATTTTTTTGCATCCTTCAGTATAAGGTGGGGGTATATTTGTCATGATTTTGTCACTCCGTCTATAACACCTTTACTGATCAGAGACTCCATAAAGTATATCGATGGCTTACATCCATTTGTGGCTATATTAAAAAACCCTATTTTTTAGGAGAGCAACAAAACTGTTTTATTGTCACACTATTTGAGCTTCAGCGAATTTTTGTTCTACGATATGTTCCACATATTGTTAATATGTGTACAAACAAACAAATTTTAATATAATCCATTATACGCGAAGTTCTGAAATAAAGCTCTTTTTTCCTTTCTAAATTATCTACATATGTGGAATTTGTAAGAATAGCAGCTTTTGTTCGAATTTAAATAAATATTGAAAATAAGAAATGTTTAACACAATTCAAATTAGAAGCTATTTTGAAACTAAACTTCAACTGTCTATGGTTAAATAGTAAATAAATGGCTATTGGTACACGCAAAAAAAAAGTCGCTTCTGTAGTATATTGTCCCAAACATATTCGGCTTGAATTGTACATATGTTTAGGGTACACTCCAAACATATAATATTTGACACACACAAATAGTATATGTTTAGGAGGACATTGTTCTAAACACAAATATGTCCCCATTCTAATATTTATACCCTACACCACACTGTGGTACAGGGTATTATAAGTTTGTTTCGCGGCAGATGTTTGTAACACCTGAAAATAACACAGCTAGACCCACCTTAAAGTATACCGATCGACTCAGAATCACAGCTGAGTCGATTTAAGCATGTCCGTCCGTCCGTCTGTCCGTCCGTCCGTCTGTCCATGTAAAGTTGTTCGTCGACTACAGGTCGCAATTTCACTCCGATCGTTCTGAAATTTTGCAGTTAGAGTATTTCAGAGCTGTTAAGATCGCTATTGAATTTGGTTGAAATCGGTTCAGATTTAGATATAGCTCACATATATATATTTCGTCCGATTTGGCCCTTTAGTCCTATAGAAGCTGTATTTTACATCCAATCATTTTGAAATTTAGAATGGTAGAGTTTCTTGATCGATGAACCAACACTACCGAATTTGAAGAAAATCGGTTAAGATTTAGCTATAGCTCCCATATATATGTTTCGTCCGATTTGGCCCTTTAGTCCTATAAAAGCTGTATTTTACATCCAATCGTTTTGAAATTTAGAATGGTAGAGTTTCTTGATCCATGAACCAACGTTGCCGAATTTGAAGAAAATCGGTTAAGATTTAGCTATAGCTCCCATATATATGTTTCGTCCGATTTTGCTCTTTAGGTCCTGACGAAGTTGTATTTTACATCCAATCATTTTGAAATTTAGAATGGTAGAGTTTCTTGATCCATGTCCTGTAGAAGCTGTATTTTACATCCAATCCTTTTGAAATTTAGAATGGTAGAGTTTCTTGATCCATGAACCAACACTACCGAATTTGAAGAAAATCGGTTAACATTTAGCTATAACTCCCATATATATGTTTCGTCCGATTTGGCCCTTTAGTCCTATAGAAGCTGTATTTTACATCCAATCGTTTTGAAATTTAGAATGGTAGAGTTTCTTGATCCATGAACCAACATTGTTGAATTTGAAGAAAATCGGTTAAGATTTAGCTATAGCTCCCATATACATGTTTCATCCGATTTGGCTCTTTAGATCCAATCGTTTTTATACCCTACACCACACTGTGGTACAGGGTATTATTTAAGTATAAAATGTCCCAAAAGTAAATTTATGTAAACAATTTATACATGAATTACAAAATTTATATATCAGAGTTATTCAATATTTCGAGAGTGGTGTAGGGAATTATATAGTCGGAACTAGTATTTTGTATTTATGTATTCTGGCAATGTATCTATGCCTTAACTTAAAAACAAGTTTTTTGTTTTTCCGATGTTCAAAGAGCATTTTTTTATAAATTTTATATAATTAAAACTTAAATCGTATAATCTTTCGTAAATATAAATTACATTGATGGATTGACAAAAAGTGATGAATTGGAATACTTATAAATTAAAATTTATTGATGTAAAACAACAGCTAATTTTGCTAAAGACATTTTTAACTATAATCTAGGAAAAACTAACTCAAATTCGAAAAATTCAGCAAAGTTTAAAAATCATGTTTAAATTAAATATATTTGGAAAACATCTTAAACAATAACTTTGTAGGTAAATACATATTTTATTTGTGAAAGTCAGTGCGCAAATATATATTGTTCTAATATATTAATATATGCGTTCCAAACAAAGTTTCATGATTTTCAAATAAAATTTGTTTGTTAACAAATATATAATATTTAAAAAATTCGTTTCCAAATATATTTTCTTTCAATTCAAACATATCAAAAATGGCGATTTTCCTCCGTGTAGGGCTATATTCGCAGAAATTTTGGAAAAATAAATTTGGCTAGCCAAATAAAAGAAGATTTGGTGGCGATTCTGTATAATAACCTTATAAAGGTTGAAAACAAGGCAAATGTTTCTAGATACAATGTAAAGAATAAACAATTTATGACAGTGTCAACGATTTTTGTATATTTGCGAATAGTACACGTAATTCAACTGTTTATATAGTTTATGTTATTATAAAATAATGGTAATCGGATGGAATCACAGATTTCAATGCTTCAATTTGCTAGTAAAAATTGGAACCTGGCCGTGGTGTAGAGGTTGTTGTTCGAAAATGTAGAATTTCTCAATTTGTTTGAATTTTTTTTATATTTATCCCCTCACCTAAAAGAGGAGGGTACACGCTGAAAAAAATTCGCTTCTGTAGTATATTGTCCCAACCATATTCGGCTTGAAATATACATATGTTTAGGGTACAATTGAAATATATAATATTTGACACACACAAATATTATATGTTTGGGAGGATATTGTTCTAACAAAAATATGCTCCCATTCAAATATTTTTTTATTTGTAAGTAAAAAGTATTTCCGAAATAATGATTAATTTGTAGTTATTTATTTTGGCAATGTATGAATGCCTTAACTTAAAGACATGTTTTCTGTTTTTCAGATGTTCAAAGACCATTTTTTTTTATAAATTTTATATGTTTGTAAAATTTAATTAAAACTTAAATCGAATAATTTTTCGATTTAATAATCGAATAATCTTTGTCAATACATAAATTGCATTCATGGATTGACAAAAATTGATGAATTGGAATATTTATAAATTAAGAAAATTTTAGCTATAAAGTTTAACACGAAATCTAGGTAAAAAAAAAATTAAACTTCGAATAAGTCAGCAAAGTTTTAAATCTTTTTAAATAAAATATATTTGGAAAACTTCTTAAACAATAACTTTGTTTGTGTGTAAACATATATTTTATTTGTGAAATTCAGTTAGCAAATAAATTATGTTCTAATATATTAATATATACGTTCCAAACAAAATTTATTGATTTTCAAATAAAATTTATTTGTTAACAAATATAAAATATTTAAAAAATCGTTTCCAAGTATATTTCCTTTCAATTAAAACATATCAAAAATTACGATTACTCAAAAAAAGTGAACCCTAGAACAAGTTAAAATTAACTAAACTGTTAAAATATTGAACTTCGTATGGCGCTAAAGCTAGTTTTCCTTATATCAAGTTCATACATTCCCTTACAATTATGAAATATTTTGAACTTAATTCTAGTTAACTCGTACTCAGTATAAGTAACTATTGAAATTAAAATAGGGAAAATGAACTCAATACTAACAAATTCTGACGTGAAGTTATGCAAATTCAACATATTTTTTGTCCTTATTGCAAGTAAATTTTTACTCAAATTTAGGAAAATTTAATTAAATTTATGCAAAAAGAAATATTGAAATTTTTCTTGGACTTTTTTAGTACTTGAAATTTTTTGCGATTTTTTATCACCTCCTCTATTAACATTCTCAACCATTTGTATGTTAGAATCTCTTACCACTTTCTCTTTGGATTAATCTCTTCTTCTTTGTTTTACACGCTGAAAAAAAAATCGCTTCTGTAGTATATTGTCCCAAACATATTCGGATTCAAAACATATATATGTTTAGGGTACATTCTAAATATCTTATATTTGGTACATACGAACATTATGTTGTTCTAAACAAATATTTGTTTACATCCCAATATGTTTATTATTACATTTTGGACTATTATTTCCGAAACAAATATTTATTTGCATTTAAGTATTCGGAAAAAACATGAATTGTGTTAAATTTTTCAGTAATTCAAAGTTAATTTTTTAGAAATGTTAAATGTACATCAAATCATAATAACTGAAATCGTATGATTTTGGATCAAAATAAATTACTTGGAGGATTGACAACTAATGATGGCTTGGAATACTCAGAATTTTTAAATGATGATTTAAAACGAAAGTTAATATGGGAAGTACAATTCGAAAACAAGAAAAAATTAAAACCGAAATTCAAAAACGTCAGTAAATGTTTTGAAAATCTTTTTTAAATAAAATATATTTGGAGAAATTCCTAAACTATAATTTTATTTGTATTTAAACACATTTAATTTGAGAAATTTAGTTTGCAAAAAAATATTATAGTAATATATTAATATATGCGTTCCAAATATATTTTAATGATATTCAAATAAAATATATTTGCTCGGAAATATTTATATAATATTTAAAAATGTATATTTTCTTTCGATTCAAACATATCAAAAAACGCAATTTTGCCCCGTGTAGGAATTGAAATTGATTATTACACACGAAATGTTCAATAATTATATGTATAAAATTTTACCTCCGCTCCGAATGTGATTCGGTCCCAGAACCTTCCGCTTTGTGAGCCACATGTTTACCAACTGAGCTACGTAGACACATACGTTTTTATGAAAAATTTGTTTTTAAATACAATTATATATACCCAAAATTTCGAAACAATGTATTTTTATGTACACTTGAATTTGATAAAAGGATTGCCATCATTGAATGATAAATAGAGTTGCCATATACTACATTTACAAGCGACGGAGAAATTTTATTATGAATAACATTTTGATATCAATTCCAAAAGAGTTTCGTACCTCGATATATATTGTGTCTGGCTCACAATCATAAGGTTGTCGGTTCGACTCTCATTCCCGGCGTAAAATTTTTAATGTTTCGCCATAAATTTAAGTTTCTGCAAGTAACGATTTGCGCAAAAATAAAAATTGCGGAATAAAAAATGACTTGCAATAATTTTGCGTATACATAGTCCGAAAATTGTTAATTTTTCCTTGATTTTAGTATGTTTTCCTAATTTCAAGTTCAACTTCATGGACTCGAAATGAGGATTCATGATTATTGTTAGTTAAAATTTCCTAAAATTCATGCTTTCCATTTTTAGTTCATAATTTCCTTATGTCTATGTTGGGTGTCCACCACATATGTCTAATTTTGATAAATTTAGGAATATTCGAACTACTTTCAAGAAATATTATTTTGGTATAAATATGTCCTCATTTTTAGTTAATAAACAATTCTGAATATCCCACAAAACAATAAAATTTAGTAGTACAAAGTAAAATTTCCCAGTTTTAAGAAAAAAATAACTCAATATATGAAAAACATTGAACTAAATTGGAGTATTTTACTAAAATTTAGGAAATACATTTTTTGAGTGTATCATTTGCTACGAACCAAAAGTGTAACACATCGAAGGAGTAGCCTAAGACCCTAAGTGTGTTCGACGAATATCCGTTCTGGGTCATTTTAAGTCGACTGAGCAATGTCCGTCCATCCGTCTGTCTGTCTGTAGTTAATAGCTTATAACTTTACTAGCTTACCCGGTGCGCTTCGCAGCCCCATCTTTTATCTATTTTCTGTTTAGGGTACTGTAAAATATCTATACCTCTTTCTTTCAAAATGACATGATTATTACATATGGTGCAAAATGAAGAAGATTTGATTGCTTTTATATATAAAATACGAACCCTCGTTTCATTTCTTGTGTGTGTTCCAAGAGTTACCCTGACATCATGGTACAATATTTATCCCTTTTCCCACTGCACCTCTGAACGTAGAAAAACTATTTTTTTGGTTCATACGTTAGCAACTTTCCCCTAGTTTATATTGCAATAACTACATTCACACCCTACTACAATATAAAACCATGTTTGTCCCACTGTGTCTATAAAGGTACGAATTTAAAAATCTAAAGTGAATAGCTCCATAGTACCACATTTAACCCTTTCTGTGTCATAATTAACCAATTTTGTACGATTGTACAATATTTTAAAATGATAATTGATATTTCAAGACCCAAATTCGCAAGCTTAGGGCGTATTTCAACATTTTTGTAGCCTATCTGTGCCATTTATTAAACTTGTTTTCCCCCACGGTTTAAGTAGAAGAACCAATTTGGAAAAACAATTCCTTAGCTTTGGCTTATGCTGTACGATCTACCTTTGCACTCAGGGGCCACACTCAACACCTTTTGCACCACTGCTCCATATTAAACACTTTTTATTACACTGTGCTTCTGAAGTACGAATTTTTATACATATCTGGGACTATTTTGTTCCCTTTTTCCCCACTTAGCACATTTAACCATTTTACCGTATTTAACTTTTTTGCTTCACCGTACCATATTTAACCCTTTTTGCTCCACTAAACCATATTTAACACATTTTTTCCCCTCTGTAACATGTTGAACAATTTTAGCTTGCCCCAACTGCATCATAATTTTAACCTTTTTGCAGTGCATCATAATTTTAACCTTTTTGCACCACAGTGCTACTAAAAGCATACATTTAGAAAAAAAACATTCTTATTTCATATTTAACTTACCCTCTCTCCCTGCATCCATATTTTTACCCACTGTACTAAATGTACGTTTTTTGACCGACTTTGCTATATTTAACCTTGTGGGTCCACTGAATCAAATTTAACACCTTTTTGTCCTACTATATTTTGTCCACTATATTTAACCATTTTTGCCCTACTGTACCATAGTTAACACTTTTTTGCCCCACTGTTCAGTCTGTCTCAATTAACTCATTCTAGTCGCGTCAGGAGTTTTCCTAGAAAGCTTTGTTCGCACTTTAGGCATAATGCACTTTTTAGATATTTAGAATTTAGATAGCGATTCCATTCGCGGGCACAAAAAGAACTTACTTTTTATTACATACACATAAAATGAGCTTAATTGAAAAAAATTTTGATACTCTGCTCTGAAAAATAACGGCAAATAAATGTAAACGCATTGCAAGAAAATAGTAAAACAAAGGCAAAAATAAAATAAACTCAAACCAAACATAACATCACTGCAGCATGGTAATGTTTGGCTATATTTGTTTTTGCTTGCCTCTGTCTTTTTTTCACGTCACCACGCATAGCGTACGACAAAAAAAAAAAACAAAAACAAAATACATTGCCATTCTCTGTTGCTATCCATAGCACACACACGCTCGGCCATATGTAGGCAAAACAAAAACAAATCACATTGCTATTCTCAGCAAAGCAATACTCACTGTAGGATGGGAGAGTAAAAAATATGCTTTATTTTTCACTACCACAACTACAATTTTTATATGCTATGAGTCGTCCATGTCCGTTTGTGCTTGCAGGTGAATTTTACTTAGGATTTTGAAAGCCATGAATCTCCTTTTCTAATAAACTTTTTAATAATTTTTTTGGCCTAAAACCTTCACCAGGTCGAGAGCTTTTTATTATAAAAAATTTCATGAAAATCAACCGGGCCTTTCTCAAGATTGTTCCGAACATAAAAAAGGCACTTCAAAATATAATATTAGTTAAGATTACCAGTGCATACAAAGACATGACATTTTGTACAGTGTAATGGTTTAATAGCACCTAGAATACAGTAAAAAGTGGGCATTACTGCCATGCTCCTTTTGGTACCTCCCACACAAATGGACCATTTTGTACCAAAAGTTACCATCATATAACTTTAATACCAGTGCATATAAATACTTACTGTCTTACTTGTTTTTAGTTACTTTAACATACAGTTTTCTACCTTCTCCGTGTTGCCCACATCATGAGCTTTTAAAAAAATTGCATTTCGCGATTTTTGCAAATATTTTAAACTTATCTGAACGTTGTGTTTTCTGCGTTACCCACGTCATCTTCTTTTAAATAAATGAATTTCGATATTTTTTGCTACTTTTTTGCAAATTTTAGATCATATGAAAATAGTTTAGATATCAACGAAAATAGTTTAGATATTTTGCAGATATCTATCTATATATATAAAATTGTTGCGTGACTGACTGACTGACTGACTGACTGACTGGCTGACTGACTGGCTGACTGACTGATTGACTGACTGATCATCGCCCAGGCCAAACGGCTGAAGCTAGAATCATGAAATTTGGTGGGAGGGTAGTCCTTGGGACGTAGACGAGCAATAAGGCGAAATTCGTACTATTAGCCGCACAATGGGGCAAAAAGGGATAAATATGGTACCACCGCCAAATCTAAACGAAATGAGCTAGAATCTTGAAATTTCGTATGAGGGTAGCCCTTAGGAGGTAGACTCAGAAATTGGCAAGATTTTTCGAAATTCGAACATATACGCACACAGTGGGGTAAAAAGTGATAAATGTAGTACATCAGCCAAATCCAAATGGCAAGAGCTAGAATCTTGAAATATTGTGTGATGGTAGCCCTTATGAGGTAAACTCTGAAATTGGCTGGATTTTTCGTAATTCGAACATTTACGCACACAGTGGGGTAAAAAGGGAAAAATGGGATAAATGTAGTACAACAGCCAAATTCAAATGGCAAGAGCTAGAATCGTGAAATTTGGTGTGAGGGTAGCTCTTATGAGGTAGACTGAAATTTACAGGATTTTTCGAAATTCGAACATTTACGTACACAGTGGGGTAAAAAGGGAAAAATATGGTACAACAGCCAAATCCAAATGGCAAGACCTAGAATCGTGAAATTTGGTGTGAGAGTAGCTCTTGGGACGTAAACAAGAACAAGAACTGATTTTTTTTTAAAAATTTAGAGGCACAGTGGGACAGAAAGGTATAAATATTGTACCACAGCCAAATTTAAAGCCTAATATTAGAATGGTGAACATTGAAACGAGGGGTGTCTTTATGACAACTGATCGGGGTATTAAGTTTTTTTTGTATTCGTAGTGTTCGGGGCACAGTGGGGCAAAAATTGTAAAATATAGTACAGTGGCTTAAAAATGTCAAACATGGATCAATGGTTCCAGGGTAACTTTTGGAACATAAACTAGAGATTGGAAGTGATTTTTAGTAATTCTAACTTTAAGAGGCACAGTGGGACACGACGGGTTAATTATGGAGCATGGGGAAAAAAGGGAACAATCTGCCCAAATTGGAACTTAAAAATGAGATATGAAGAGTTTATATGGTTTTAGGAGCACTGTGGTCAAAAACGGTTAAATAGTGGAGTGGAGAAAATATGATTAAATATGTTACAGTCGGGGAAAAAGGTTTAAGTACGCTAGCGTGGATACACATTTTAAATACGAGTACGGTACAGTGAGACAAAAATTTGTTAAATATGGTACAGGGGGTAAGCATTTTGTACATTTGAGTTGAATGGGGCACAGTTGTGCAAAAAGGGTTAACTATGGTACAGTGGGGTAAAAATAGTTATATGTATATGGTAAAGTGGGACAAATGGGTTAAAAATGGTACAGTGGGGCAAAAAGCGTTAAATATTGAACAGTGGGGCAAAAATGTATTTACTATGATACAGTGGGGCAAAAAGGGTTAAATATGGTACAGTGTGACAAAAATGGGTAACTATACAGTGTGTTAACTATAACTGTGTTAAATATTGTACAGTGGAGCACAGAGGGTTAAATATGGTACAGTGGGGCAAAAACTGTTAAACATGGTACAGTGAAACAAAGGGTTTAATATGATACAGTGGGGCAAAAATGATTAACTATAGTACAGTGGGCACAAGTAGTTGAATATGGTAACGTGGGACAAAGAGACAATAAGACAAAGCGTTAAATATGACACAGTGGGGCAAAAAGCTTTAACAATGGAATAGTGGGAAAAAATGTGTTAACTATTGTACAGTGGGATAAAAATGGTTAAATATGGTACAGTATGACAAAAATGGTTACAGTGGGCACAAAAAGTAAAGTATGGTAACGTTTAACAAAATGGGTTAAAAATGGTACAGTGGGGCAAAAAGCGTTAACTATGGAACAGTGGGGCAAAAATTTATTTACTATGATACAGTGGGGCAAAAAGGGTTAAATATGGTACAGTGTGACTAAAATGGTTAACTATACAGTACAGTGGGTCATAACTGTGTTAAATATTGTACTGTGGAGCAAAGAGGGTTAAATATGGTACTGTGGGGCAAAAACTGTTAAACATGGTACAGTGAAACAAAGGGTTTAATATGATACAGTGGGGCAAAAAGGGTTAACTATAGTACAGTGGGGCACAAGTAGTTGAATATGGTAACGTGGGTCAAAATGGGTTAAATATGGTACAGTGGGGCAAAAAGCTTTAACTATGGAACAGTGGGCAAAAATATGTGTTAGAATGGTACAGTGGGACACAAATCGTTAATTATGGTACAGTATGATGGTTACAGTGGGCACAAATAGTAAAACGTGGAACAAAATGGGTTAAGTATGGTACAGTGGGACAAAAAGCGTTTACTATGGAACCGTGGGGCAAAAAAGTGTTAACTATGGAACAGTGGGGCAAAAATGGTTAAATATAGTGGACAAAATATAGTAGGACAAAAAGGTTTTAAATTTGATTCAGTGGACCCAAAAGGTTAAATATAGCACAATGGGTCAAAAAGCGTACATTTAGTACAGTGGGTAAAAATATGGATGCAGGGAGAGAGGGTAAGTTAAATATGAAATAAGAATGTTTTTTTTCAATGTCTGCTTTTAGTAGCACTGTGGTGCAGAAAGGTTAAAATTATGACAGTGCATCATAATTATGTAGCACTGTGGTGCAAAAAGGTTAAAATTATGATGCAGATGGGACAAGCAAAAATTGTTCAACATGTTACAGAGGGGAAAAAATGTGTTAAATATGGTTTAGTGGAGCAAAAAGGGTTAATTATGGTACGGGGAAGCAAAAAAAGTTAAATACGGTAAAATGGTTAAATGTGGTAAGTGGGGAAAAAAAGGGAACAAAATAGTCCCAGATATGTATAAAAATTCACACTTTAGAAGCACAGTGTAATAAAAAGTGTTTCATATGGAACAGTGGTGCAAAAGGTGTTGAATGTGGTCCCTGAGTGCAAAGGTAGATCGTACAGCATAAACCAAAGCTAAGAAATAGTTTTTTCCAAATAGGTTCTTCTACTTAATCCGTGGGAAAAGTTAAATAAATGGCACAGATAGGGGACAAAAATGTTAAAATACGGCCTAAGCTTGCCAATTTGGATCTTGAAATATCAATTATCATTTTAAAATATTGTACAATCGTGCAAAGTGGTTAATTATGACACACTAAAGGTTAAATGTGGTACAATGGAGCGATTTACTTTAGATTTTTAAATTCGTACCTTTATAGACATGGTTTTATATTGTACCAGGGTGTGAATGTAGGTATTGGAACATAAACAAGGGGAAAGTTGCTAACGTATGAACCAAAAAAAAAATAGTTTTTCAACGTCCAGAGGTACTGTGGGAAAAGGGATAAATATTGTTAAATGATGAACATAAACTAGAAATGAAACGAGGGTTCGTATTTTATATATATAAGTAATCAAATCTTCTTCATTTTTCACCATATGTAATAATCATGTCATTTTGAAAGAAAGAGGTACAGCTATTTTACAGTACCCTAAACAGAAAATAATAAAGATAAAAGATGAGGGCTGCGAAGCGCACCGGGTAAGCTAGTAACATATAAAATAGCTTATCTAAAATGTACATTGGAAATGCATTCGGAGTTATAAGGTTTTGAATAAAACTTGCAATTCATAATAAAACTTTTACTCTAAGTATTTTAAAAATGAATTCATGTTCTCAAGTTGCAGCGCATTTGAGGATTCTGCAGTCAAAAGCATCCGATTTCCGCTATAAAAAGTCATTGCTTTCAACTATTTTGAGGTCCACTCTTCACAGTATGCTTCCTAATCTTCGTTTAAGACGGTTTATGAGTGTTGCACGGGCTTGATCAATACGACAAATTTTTAAATTCTCTCCGGCGGTTTTCTCTAAATGTATGTATTTTGCCAAAAATTAAATAAATTAATTAATTAAATACAGAATTGTAATCAGCGGGTCAAAATCTACAGGAAAAAATCATACTACATCGAAATATAATTGAATTTGGCGGTTTTTAAAATGTTAGCAATTTGGAAATCAAATAAAAATTGACAGTATAGTCTGATTTTTCTACGTAAAAATACATAAAGCCACAAAAACGCTAAAGAGGTGTGTTAGGATATTTTTTATTATTTAAAATTTACACCGTAGGTCAAATTTCGAAAATCTTAATATAGCACCTTTTGGATATAAGCCATCGATATAAAACATTTTCAGATAAAAAGAATCCATATTTAAATGAAAAGAAACTTTTTCCAAATGAAATAAAACATTTTTCAAATGAAACGTTTTTCAGCCGAATTTGAACTATATTCAAATGAAATGAAACCTCCTGCAAATGAAATAGTACCATTATTTTATATTGAAAATTGATTTCGTTAAAATATTTTCACCATAATGCGAGAGGAGGGTATATATAATTTGCTACGAGCCAAAAGTGTAATACCAAGACCTCATTCGATTTGGGTCATTTTAAGTCATTTGAGAAATGCCCGTCCGTCCTTCTGTCTGTCTGGTGGCTGGTGCGCACGATCACTCTCGAAAGGAGTAACCGATTGATTTCAAATTTATAATAATAATTTTCGCTATCTCCTAGGTTCGCAGATGGGCCACATTGGTCCACCCTCCCGCACACACACAATGGGTTAACATTTAGTGAAATATCTAAATTTTAAAATTTGGCTTATATGGGCGGGACAATGCCCATTCGTTCGATCCCGCCCATTTTTGGACAAATAACGTAGACTACCACAAAATACATATGCAAAGAATTAGAGCACTTTCGCTAAAAAATTGAGATATCTCAATTTAAAATTTGGCTTATATGGGCCCATTGGTCCGATCTCGCCCATTTGTGGTAGGATCAAGTTTTTTTGCCTACAAAAGCACACGCACACAAAGTTTCAGCATAATCGACCCATTAAGAGGGGAGCTAGAAGGTTAAGATCATCCACAAAAATGATTCTCATGAAATTCCACTATATAACTCTGGCAATAAGAAATCTCTCAGATATTAACTTACAGCATTTATTTATTTAATATAATGCTCCCTTCGACCAAAAAATTAAAACTTTGACACACTGTAAAAAGATATTCAGACCAGCTGGACCATAAGTTTATTCTACAAAAATTATCTACTCAACATGCCCTTGTCGCTATTCTGTTCCAATCAAGAAGTCTTAATTTGTTGGATAGTGTAATTTTTTGCAAATATTAAATGTTCATACTTTTTTCTCGCGACTTATGTTTTCCACGCAATTTTGATTGTGTTCCAAGGAAGGAATTCTATATCTTTAAACTTCGAGAATGAAGCCCATTCTGTGTTATTTATCAATACGAATTTTCGCAATGGGATGAAAACCACAACAAAAGCTGTGGAAATTTTAAATGTCAAACCTATTATTTTTCCTTATTTATATATAGCTAGACCCGGTACACTTCCAGATTTCCGATCCCGTCCCTTCTTGGACTAATAATGTAGACTGTAACCAAATACATAAACACAAAATGACATTTCAAAACATTGTCCTTATGGGCGGGGACATGCCCATTGGACCCATCGCGCCCATTAGTCCGATCCCGCCCATTTGTGGACAAATTATGAAGACTGCTATCAAATGCATAAATACAAAATTACAGCACTATCGCTAACAAATTGTGCAAGATATCTCAATTACAAAATTGGCTTATGTGGGCGGGACCACGCCCATTGGTGCGATACCGTCCATTTTTGGACCAATCACGTAGACTGCCACCAGACACATATGCCCAAAATTATAGCACTCTCGCTAACAGATTGTGCTAGATAGCGGGGCCACGGCGGGTCCTATCACGCCCATTTTTGGACCGATCAAGTAGACTACTACCAGATACGTATGCACAAAATTACACCACACACGCTAGCAAACTGTGCAAGATAACACAATTTTAAAACTTGGTTCACATGGGTTGGGCAACGTCCATTGGTCCGTCCCGTCCATTTTTGGACCGATCACGTAGACTACTACCAGATACATATGCACAAAATTACAGCACTCTCGCTAACAAATTGTTCAAAATATCTTAATTTAAAAATTTGGCTTCTATGAGCGGGGCCACGGCCATTGGTCCGCTTCCGCCCATTTTTGGACCGATTAAGTAGACTGCTCCCAGATACATATGTACAAATTACAGCACTCTCACTAACAAACTGTGCAATTTTAAAATTTGGTTTATATGGGAGGGCCATTCCCATTGGTCCTATCCCGCCCATTTTTGGGGTCACGTAGACTACTATCAGAAAATTAAATAAGTCCCTAAATTTGGGGATTTATTTCATTATGATATAATAATGAAATTTGACCCCAAACTGAAAGTGAAATAATCCCAAATTTTGGGGACTTATTTCATAATGAAATAAGGCAAAAAAGCAAGACATTTGCATTACAAGATGTATTGAAGAATTTTTCTCCGGATTCATCATCACTAGATGATTCTTTTTTATCCCCTCACCTTAGAGAGGAGGGTATATATCATTTGCTACGAGCCAAAAGTGTAAGACATCGAAGGAGTGACCCAGGACCCTAAGTATGTTCGGCGGAAATCCGTTTTGGGTCATCTTAAGCCATTTGAGCAATGTTCGTCCGTCCGTCTGTCTGTCTGTCTGTGTGTCTGTCTGCTGGCTGGTGCGCACGATAACTCTCGAAAGGATGAACCGATTGACTTCAAATTTTTTATGTGGTAATATTTTTCTCTATCTCCGGCTAAGTTCGAAGATGGACCATATTGGTCCACTCCTTCTAGTACCTCCCTCACAAAGGGTTAACTTTTAGTGAACTATTGATTTAATACCTTCTATACAACTTACTGGAATCTTCTGAAATTACGCACATAGCATTAGTTTGCTATTCGCTAACGTGTCAAGAAAATGGGCGAAGTGGCCACTCCCTTTTTGGTACCTCCCACACAAATGGACCATTCTGCTCCAATAGTTACCAGATTTTAACTTTAATACCAGTGCATACAAATGCTTGAAATTTTGTAAAGTGTAATGATTTTATAGTACCTAGAGTCTAGAGAAAAGTGACCGTTTTTGGCACGCCCCTTTTAATACCTCTCACACAAATGGACATTTTGTAGCAAATGTAAACACTTTTTAACTTTAATACCAGTACATACATTTAAGTAATTAAATGCAATTTAAATCGATAATAATTTGATTAAAACAAAAAAAAAATATTTACGAAATTTTTTTGTGACTCAAGGTGAGGGGATTCTTAAGTCGGTTTACCCGACTGAATTTTCTTACTTGTTTAATAATCAGGGCTCATTTTCACACATATATTTGTTTTTTTCAACCAACCTTTTTTTAATAACATAGATAAACAATTAAAAAATCGCGTGTAGGTAAGGGAAGTTAAGTTCCTTAGTTTTTTATTAGAATTTTATTCCTAAATATAAATATGTACTTTAGTACGAGATCATTAAAACTTTTTATAATAAAATACGTAAGAGTTAAAAATGTAATCTTCGATTTTTTGAAAGAAATATATCAATAATTTCACTCTCAGCAGAAATGTGTGGCTGTTTGGTCAGTCCAGTGAATCATCAAAACAGTGACGACAAGAGAGAGCCAGAGTAAAATAAATTTTACTGAGCAACAGAGCGTAGGCCAGCGCTACCACGTAAGTGCTTTTGGCATTAACTTTGCTGTTTTTCAGACTCCTAAAACGCCAAATTGACTGTTATTACTTTTACTGTTACCATTTTTTACGCTTTTATATCGTTTTTTTTTTTTGAACTGCCTTCCAAATATTTTTCGTGTTTTATTTTTTTTTTTGAGTGAAATTGTAAAACATTTCGTGGGGCCCGGGCCCTCCCTTCTGGATACGACCCTGTACATACCGTATGTTTGATTGGGAAAAATTAGTATGAAATTAATTAAAATGCTATCAGAATTTGTAATTGTCCCTAAATTCCCTCGCAGTTTCACTACATCACATTATACACGTAAAAGTATCATTGCTCAGAATTATTAATAAATATTACTAATTGGAATTTTTATTAATATTAACAAATATTTTTCTACATGAAGTTTTTTTTGTAAACAAACATTTTTATAGCCTGAGAAAATATGCTAATTTTAGTATTGTGTAACGATAATTTGTCTATCGGTGTAGCAAATATTTTTTACGGTAATTACGCATGTTACGGTAAATTTTCTGCATGCACCCAAAATTTCAATTGCCAATTTTTAAAAATGAAAATTAAATTAAAATTTGGGAATTTATTTCACTGCACCTAATTGGGGACTTACTTCATTGTGAAATTACTCCCCAAAATGATAATGAAATATTCCCCAAAAAGTGGAATAAAACCCCAAATTTAGTTGTTGTTGGCGCAGTGAAATAACCCCCAAGTTAAATAACCCCCAAGCCGAAAACGAAATAACACCTAAAATAAAGATTCAAAATTGGGTTTGGGTGAAATTTCATTAACTTTGGGTTTCATTTCATCATTTTAAGTTTTTTTTTTTTTTTTTTTTTTAATTTTTGTTACAAAGACCGAAATTAAATAAAACCTAGAGCGCCCCAGTAGGTGAGTTGGTAGCGTACTCGCCTATGAGTTTGGGGGTCGTGGGTTCGATTCCCACCAGAGGCTCTGGTCTGTCGCTGCAAAATTCAGCCATATGGTCTTTGTAACCCGGCCTTTCCCTGGACCTTAAAATTAGAATATAAATTTACTTTGTATTGTAATTCATATAAATAAATAAATAAATAAATAAATAAAACCTAAAATAAAATAAATTTGGGATTTATTTCATTAATTTTCATTTTTGGGGATTTTTTCATTGTTTCGGAATTTATTTCATTTTCATCGAAATGACACTAATTTTTCTTGGGCCGTATTTCATTTTATTTGGGTATTATTTCATTGACATTCAGAATTAAATTTAGGAAAGTTTTTAATAATAAAATTGTTAAATATCGCTTCATTGCCGTTAGACGGTTTGAATCGAATGAAGATATTGAACGGAGTAATTTTAGGATGGTAATTGAGAGTAGTAATCAGATCTTGATAGTAACAAATAGGAAAAACGAAGTAGGGTCATGGATAGCAGATTACAGAAAACATGCCAGATGGTACGATTGCATAATATCATGAAATTAATAAGCTTAAAATGTTTGAAAAGGGTAAGTAAAGTAATAATTAATGGAGACGAAAAATAGGTAAAAAATCTCCGCGATTGGTTAACCTATTTCCTATTCATTAATTCCTATTCATGTTTTCTCTTCCAATATACTATTTCACACATGAAGTTTCAGTTCTCTTCCAACGGTTTTTAAACATGAAGAAATAATAATGCAGACGAAAAATAGGTTAAAAAATCGCTGCGATTTCGCGCATCTAGCCATTGGCAGAAATACGGAGAAGGAAAAGGAGGAACCACGGGAGAGTATAAACTGGACCCAGCCTACAAGTACAGGTTGGGAATCCGATTCTAACTCCGACTCAAAGGAAAATGTTAACATTACTGTCTTAGCTAACTCCAACGACGTCGAGGTAAGCAAGATAGTAGAAGAAGTCAACGCGTGCTTGGCACAGCTCACGACAAAAAAGAAAAAGCTATGGGGGCACAAAGAAGAAAGTTAAAGATGATGCACCGGAACAGCAAACAGGCCAAAGTGCAGGATACTCCAAAGGAGCTATCTGAAACTCCATCCACCTCCTCTGAAGCAGGAAAGAAGATCAGATCTCCAGAAGAGCAGAACACTGCGAAACCGCCGAAGGTGAAAAAGAGCTCCCCGCTTTCAAGTAAATTGGAGAGAACAAATCAAGCCTCTCACGACGGAGACTCTAGTCTGTATCCTAGGCGGCGACAAAGTCGATCCAACTACAAAGGAAGCAAGCGCAACCACGGAATCCTCCGTAAAGATTAGGATATCCAAAAAGATATCACGATTTATACGGAAGAGGAAGTTGGTTGATGAAAAAGGTAAGAAGCCACCATCTTATGCCAAAGTAGCGAGGAAGCACTATATAGAGACGAGCTCTGCTACGCAGTAATCGATATCAACAGAGCATCTGGCAAATCCCCACTGACCAACACAACAACGTTGAAGACTTGTTGAATAATAAAATTGTAGAGCTCGCCCTTAACACCGACGATGGGCCCCCAATTCAGATAATGAGCAGCGAGTTTCAAGGGGGCACACTGATAATGAAGTTCGCGTCACCAGCATGTATAGAGACCCTCAAAGAGCTTGTTGATAGCATGCCCTCTCCCAAGAACCATAGACGATTCGAAACAAGGTTACTGGATTAAACCACGTCAATTAACAAACGTTTTATGCAAATACAGGACTTGTATTATATGCCACAACAATTTATGTTATCTTTTTTTCCAGAGTTTTCAACATCGGATGATATAGTACTGAAACAAGGGAATGGAAGTGTATGCCTAGCATCAGTATATCTGCCTTTCGTTTCACCGACATTACCTCTTAAGTCGGAACTACAACGCTTGGTGAGGAAAGTCAAGCAAACAGGTAACGAAACACTAGTAGGTTGCTATGCTTACTCTCACCACGGCGCGGGGGGCAGTACTAAAATTAATAAATGGGGCCAGGCCCTAGTAGAATTATTTGATTCTAACGACCTAATAACACTTAACATATGTAACATGGCTACCTTCGTTAATAGAATAAGGGAAGTAGTATTAGATATAACAATATGTTTAGAAAAACTAATAGACGAAATACAGGAATGGAGGGTCTCTAAAGAAATTTTTTTTCTGATCATCGTTACATAAGGTTTAAGATAGGTCGGCCTTCACCGAACTCCCTAAGCTTCAGAAATAAAGCCAAAACCAAATAGACAAAATTCGGGAAGCTAATTAGAGAAAGACTCCTTTGACCTTTTTGAGTGCCTAAGTGTAGAAGATACTCGTATTGACATTAATGCTGATTACATTACGGATATATTAGTAAGGTCTTTCGATGACAGCTGTCGGCTTCGAGAGAGCAAATCAGCCCAAGAAAAGCCTTGGATGACCGGGGAGATTCGCAACATTGGCAAAGAGGTCCGTAGACTTTACAATAGGGCACTTTACAATTGGGACGACTACCATAGAAGACTCAGAGAATACAACAAAATCACAAGAACAGCAAAACGAAACTCCTGGAACTTATTCTGCGAACAGGTCGATAGCGATAACGATGTTTCTAAAATTAAAAAGTTCCTTTCAAAAACCATACCCAAACCGAAACAATGGTAGAAGATATGGACAGAAGAGTAGACTCAACTGAAGAAATGGTAAGGCTTTTGATGAACACCCATTTTCCACAAGGTACGACGACTGAGATACCGAACTACAGAGAAAATGAAGAACAACAAAGTTATATCATTACAGACCATATGGTCAAAGAAGCCGTAAGAAGCTTTTCACCATTTAAGGCATCAGGACCTGATGGAATAATTTCGGCACTACTACAGATGGAGGTGGACTACATATCAACTTATATAGCCGCTATTTTCACAGCATGCCTGAAATTCGCATACACACAGAAAGCCTGGCAGAAGGCAAGAGTAGTTTTCATACCGGCAAAGTAATGCAACACCTAAGGCTTATAGACCAATAAGCCTAATATATGTCATACTCAAAACCATGGAACGTATGGTGGATACCATGATTTAAAGTAAGATATCAGGCGAAATGCTAAAATGTAAACAACATGCCTATGTTAAACGGCGATCAATGAACATCGCCCGATACGAGGTAGTACACAATATAGAAGAATCCTTCAATGGAAAGATGTATACACTTGCGGTATGCATTGACATTGAAGGATCGTTCAATAATGTACGACACACTCATCCAATCCTTAGACCAGTTTCAGGTGAATCGGGCTCTCCGAGACTGGATAAGCCACATGCTAAGGAATAGATGGATAAATTGCGGGTCCAACGACATAAAAATAAGAGACAGAGTAGAACAGGGAACACCACCGGGTGGTATATTATCACCACTCCTGTGGCTCACTACTATAAATGACTATCCTAAGTATCCTAACGGATGAAGGACTTAAACCAGCCTGTTACGCAGACGACGTTATAATACTTCTGAGGGGAAAGAATCCTAATCAACTTTGTAGAAGGGCCGAAACGGTCTAAATGTAAACCCAGAAAAAACAGGGATATGTTTGTTCACAAGTAAAACAAAGATTGGTCATTATGATGACCCACTTTTACCAAACAAAACAATTCCAGTATCCAACAGGGTGAAATACTTAGGTGTAATCCTGGACAGGAAACTAAATTAGAAGTGCCACATAAAAGAACGAGCAAACAAAGCTCACATATGCTGGGCACTATGTAGAAGTTGTGTGGTGGACATCAATGAAAAAGAAGTGCAACATAATAATATTACAAAAGGTCCAACCAATGTGTTGTCTCGGCGTAAGCGGGGCAATGAGGACCACATCCAGTAGGGCATTGGAGACGATCTTATATATCCAGCCAATAGAAATACAGAATAGAGATGAAGCAGCCCTCACGGCGACGAGACACAAAGTGATGGGCGATCACAAGTCATATCATCAAAAGATAGTTGAGGTAGTGACGGTGGACTTAACTGACATGGACTTAACGTGACCATGATACCAATCTTGGATTGATGGAACCGTATTGCAGACAACATCTGGAACTTGCTGTTATACACATGGGTCGAAACTAGGGGGGAGAACGGGGTTGGGATTTTATACCGAGATCAAATGTGAATATTTTCCCAAATTTCAGGGCAATAACGTCTAGAACGGTGAAGTCGAGAACAGTTTTAGATTGTAAAGTGGCGATTAACACCTACTCCGAACACGGCACTATATGCATCATATGGGTGGCCTGGTCACTGCGGAGTAAGGGGTAACGAGAAAGCAAAAGCCTTAGCATCTAGAGCCAGGGACTTGCAAACAACAACAATAGAGAACGCAAAACCCTTCTGTCAAGAATTTTCAAAAAGGGAGTCTCGTTTCAAACGTTATTGAGTACAGACGTGTGTGTTTTCTGTCTCAATCATTTTTATTATAATTTTCCTTTATGGATTCTTTTGTGACGTTTGATCAATAAATTATTAAAAAGAATCAATCCTGGCAAGATTTCATATTTGCTTTGACAACATCAGAAGTGGGATACGGATTCAAGGCTTACGTCTGGAAATAGATAATTGAGAATACAAAAATTTTCCTGGGGAGACTGCGGAGAAAACGGAGACGAGAAACGAGAGAACCAATCAAAACGGCACGACCACGAAAAGGTACAGCGAATTGGTGGTTAATTTAATCAAGTGACAAAACGGCACGGTCTCATAGGGACACAGCAAAACGGTCAAGAATCGGAAAATAAAATTTGTTTTATTTTTTTTCGGCGAAAACAGTCACGCAGACGTAATAATACGCGTGGCGCAACGAAAATTCTGAAAACGTATTCAAGAATTTTGCGGCAAGGAGCTGAACGTAAAAGAGAACATTTCTGGCGCAACGAAGTTGTGCAGAAAACGAACACACGGAATTTGCTGCACCACAAACTATCTGATTCTCGGAAATAAGAGGGTGTGGAGTTTTGGCAAGCAAAATGTTGATTAAACTGAGTCAACTACGAGTCACAGATCTCAACACCATACTAAGGGCGAATAATGCGCAGATATCTGGTAATAAGATGGCTAAAATAGCTGAACTAACTAATATTTTAGGATCAGACGAAGTTGATACTGATGATTACGATTTGGTGGGTCCCGATGCTGACTCAGAGGTGCAAAAACAGCTAGACAATATGAAAGCACTGATGGAAAGTATAACTCAAGCAGTGCAGGCAATAGCTGTTCAACAGCAGGCTCAAGTCACGCGAGGACACGAGAGATTAGCTACGGCATCGATGCAAACGAATGAGAGAACTACGCATTCAACAACGGTACCACAGCCTCAGATAAGTACAGCACATAGTTCCAACGTTAAGGATGTCATTGGTATTCTACCCGATTTTGACCCAATAAAATGCCATATATCATCGGAGCAATTCATAAGCAAGGTGGAACAACTTCAACGAGTGTATCTATGGACTGACGAAATGGTTCTATTTTCAGTTCAACACAAGCTCAAAGGTGTCGCAAAAGAGTGGTTGGACGCACAACCCGTTTTTGAGACTTGGGTGCAGTTTGTCAGTGCACTCCGTCTAGATTTCCCAAGTACAGTGAATGCAACAGATGTACACAGGGAAATGATGCAGCGTAAAAGAAAACCGAACGAAACGTTGACGGAGTATTTCTATACCATGCTATCAATCGGACGCCGTGGAGGTATGGATGAACCATCGATAAATTCCTATATAATAAACGGCCTCAACCAAAACGAGTCAACGAAGGCATTACTTGCCATGAATTTACGTACGTGTTCTGAGCTATTTCTTTCGTTAGAAAACATGAAGTCTGCTCAAGGAGTGCATCACTCGTATAATGTACCAAGGTCCGAGGGTAACGCAGAAGCGTTGGAGAAGCACACCAGTGGTGCCAAATCCAAAGGTCCCAAGTGTTACAATTGCAACCAAAATGGGCACATTGCAGCTAAGTGTCCGATGCCCCAGCGTAGACAGCGGTGTTCTAAATGTTTGAAAGTGGGTCACGATGAAAAAGACTGCAAATTTAGGAGTTCAACAGTCGCGCGTGTTGACGGGGAAAATTCTTCGGTATACCCTCCAATTATGAGAGATGTTAAAATTGGAGGATACAAATATTCTGCATTTGTTGACACGGGCAGCGACTACACATTAATCCGATCATCATCAGTACCCAAAGGGGCTACAAGAAAGCATTCAATTAAGCGATTGGAAGGTTTCGGAGGGTCTATGGTGGAATCAAAAGAATGCATTTTAACAGAATTCGAGTGTGGTGCTCAACGACTTCAAACAACGATTCAAGTGGTACCGGATGAGGTGCTTAAGTATGCAGTTTTGTTGGGCAGGGATATTCTTTGCAGAGGCGAGCAGCAGGCTGATACTACAGGAGAAGTAATGGCGATTGCAGAGTTGGAGCAACCTAATTTCGATATTAGCGCTGATATCAGCCAAGACCAGCGCAATCAGGTGAGCGATTTGTTGAAGAGCTATGAACTTTGCTTTGCTGAAGATCTTTCCAATATTGGTAGATGCAAAACAGCTGTAATGGAAATCGAGGTAACGACAACGAAGCCAATTCTAGGAAAGCGCTACCAAGTACCATTTGCGCAAAGAGACAAGTTATCAGATATACTTGGAGAACTACGAAAATATAAAATTATTCAACGAAGTACGTCACCACATGCAGCATCAGTGATACTTGTGCCAAAAGCTAATGGCGAGAAAAGATTATGCGTCGATTACCGTGCACTAAACGCAGTTACTGTGAAGAGGCAGTACCCAATGCCAATCGTGGAAGAGCAATTATCTAAGCTAGCAGGAAATAAGTATTTTTCAACACTCGACATGACATCAGGTTACTATCAAATACCGTTGAGCAACGAAAGTAGAAAATTTACCGCTTTCATGACACCAGATGGATTGTTCGAGTATAATGTAATGCCGTTTGGCTTAGTGAACGCACCAATGGTATTCCAAGAAGTCATCACCGGTATTATAAGGGGCCTCGAGAATCAACGCAGCATAATTAGCTATGTGGACGAGGTGATCATATGCTCAAATACAATCGAGAAGGGTCTGAATATTTTAAACGAGTTTATGCAGGCAGTAGCAAAAGCCGGATTAACATTACGACCGTCCAAATGTGTATTTATGTACACACAAGTAAAATTCTTGGGACACGTAGTTTCGGACAAAGGAATTCAACCGGGTGAGGAGAAAACCCAATGCATAGAGGAATACGCACAGCCACAAAATGAGACGCAAGTTCGCAGATTTCTTGGTATTACTGGGTTTTTCCGAAAATTTGTGCCGGAATACAGTTTAATAGCGCAACCACTCAGTAAACTTCTCAAGAAAAATCAGCAGTTCGGATGGCATGAAGAACAGAACAACGCATTTAAACGACTGAAAGAAGCAATAACGTCACACCCCGTGTTAACGTTGTACGACTCAGCAAAATTTCACGAAGTTCACACAGATGCTAGTGTAGTGGGTATTGCAGGCGTTTTACTGCAACGTGAGGAGGATGGAGTAAAACCAGTATTTTACTACAGCCGCTTAACTAGTGATGCGGAGAGCCGATATTCCAGCCACGAACTAGAAGTGCTGGCTATAACAGAGACGGTGGGAAGATTCCGCATATATCTCCTAGGATCTAGATTTTTGGTGGTCACAGATTGCAACGCAGTTGCTACTCTCAAAGCTTCGACTGCACTCATACCACGAGTTGCTCGATGGTGGCTCAAACTACAAGAGTTTGACTTCGAGTGTATTCATCGTGCAGGCGACCAACTTCCTCATGTGGATGGAATGAGTAGACAGCCGGTACTACAACAAGCAGAAGAACAGTTAACTGTGGCTGACAAGATTTTGAAAATAACTCCTATTGACGAAGATTGGATTTATACCATACAGAGGCAAGACCCGAAGATTTGCGAAATTTTTGAGATACTTAAAGGCAAAGGAGATACTACACGATGGCCGCAGGTGAAGGTGGAATATGTCATTTCGTCTAGTCGGTTGTATCGAATCACGGCTGATGGTAGGAGACTTGTAATTCCTCAGTCAATCAGGTGGCGTATTACCAAGTCCAACCATGATGACGCGGGACATTATGGAGTGGAGAAGACATTGAGCCGTATGGGAAAGCAGTTTTGGTTCCCACGTATGAGGAGGTATGTTAAGTCATACATCGATGCATGCCCCGAGTGCTGCATCAATAAAGTAAAAGGAGGGAAACAAGAGAGTCAGATGCACTTGCAAGATATCATACCCATACCGTTTCGCAGCATTAATATTGACCACGTTGGACCATTTCCGAAGAGTAAACGAGGAAACTGTCACGTTTTGGTAATCGTATGTGCATTTACGAAGTATACTGTTTTAGTAGCAGTTCGCAACACGAAAACAGCTCCAGTCATAAACGCACTGGAACAGCTTTTTGCTGTGTTTGGTCAGCCCTTGCGCATTGTGTCAGACAGGGGAACTTCATTCACGTCCAAGGAGTTTGAAAACTTTGTGAAGCAGCATGGCATACAACACGTCAAAACAGCAGTACGTACACCACGAGCAAACGGCCAAGCGGAAAGGATGAACAAAACCTTACTAACGGCATTAAAATGCAGTACGTCTAATGACAAGGACTGGGACCGACTGCTACTTAAGATTCAGTGGAGTATGAACACACATACTAATTCAACGACCAAATTCACTCCGAACGATCTAGTTTTCAACTTTAACCCCAGGGATGTCTCCTATAATCGAATAATTCAAGCTCTGGTTGATGAATCAGATGTTGAGATAAATGTGGAGCAAAATCGGAAACAGGCAGCGGTAAACATTAAAGCAGAACAAGAAAAATGGAAACGACGTTATGATGAAAAGCATAGCCAACCACGTAATTTTAATGAGGGCGATTTGGTTGTCGTAGATTTTGTACCAGTAGCTACGGGTGAATCACATAAGTTGGATCCTGCCTTTAAGGGACCCTATGTTGTAACAAAGGTCTTAGGTAATGATCGTTACGTCATCGAAGATTTGCCTGATCGGTCAGTTACTCAAAAGCGATACAGCAACGTAGTGTCCAGTGATCATATGAAATTGTGGTGTGTATTAACGCCAAATCTGGATATTCAGGAAGATGATTACGATTATTCTATTGATGACGACTGAATGTCAGGAGAGGCCGAGTTGTCAAGAATTTTCAAAAAGGGAGTCTCGTTTCAAACGTTATTGAGTACAGGCGTGTGTGTTTTCTGTCTCAATCATTTTTATTATAATTTTCCTTTATGGATTCTTTTGTAACGTTTGATCAATAAATTATTAAAAAGAATCAATCCTGGCAAGATTTCATATTTGCTTTGACACTTCGGAGTTACGCGTTCTGAACTAAAAATATAGGCAAAGAACGCCCATATCACGCTATGGAATAGTGAAAACGTTGGGAAGGCAACAAAAGTCTTGTGGGGTGACCCAAACGAGGACAAGACCAAGACCTTGCTGGGATTGAGCAAGGTAGAAATCAGCAAGATCATGGGTGTCCTTACAGGACACACATGCTTACAAGCACATCTACATAGGATAGGAGCATGCGTGGAGGATGACGAGACGTTGGAGCATTTCCTCTGCCAGTGCCCAGCGTCCGCGAACAATAGATCCCGTTTCATATGAAATTATACTATACCAGACTTGACCCAACTTCGGGGCGTAGACTAGAAAACAATAAAGGACTATGTCGATAGCACCGAGTTCCTAAAATAACTTTCCAAGGACCAGTTTTAACAATTAGAGCGCACAACAGGCCGAATACTGGCTTATGTGTATGTCCAAGGACATGAGGCGGAGTTTGGCCGCCTCCTCTTCTCAACCTAACCTAACCTTCTTCGTCAAGTGTTTTGAGCAAACTGGCCCCATGGAAAAGTAATAACCAGAAATTTTGCACATATACAGGCGTGGCTGGAATATTCTATTCACATTCCGACGATTCGAACTGTTGTCAGTGCAGTAGTGACCAAAACAATTTTCAATCTTTCAAAAGTCACTTGGAGCTAAGTATCTTTAAGTTAATGTGAACATATTCTGATCTTTAAGAAGATGCGAAATCAACAATTTTATGTCCAGTTTGGGTAAAATCTACTAAACCGATTAAATCAAAACATGGAACGTCGATATCATTGTATGGACTATGCAATAGTATAATAATCATTTTCAGAGAAGAAAAATAAAGTTTCAAACATACCCTTTCGGTATTTTGATGCCATATGGCGTCATGGGTTTTGGGAGGCTCCAGCTTTCAATTGGACTAGTCTGAAATTATTTTTTTCAATATTGTTCTTTGAAGCCTTAAAAGCAATATATCAAATATATATACACATTTTTACTATCCTGGAAAGTTATATTACAATTTGAAAACATTACTAAAATATAAATTTTGCATGTGGAAAAAATTTTCATTGTAAAACACAATATTTTAAAAAATTGTGTAATAAATTTATAAATATGAATTTGAAAATTCGGCAGAAAGAGTCATTCATTAGATTTATTTTATCATTGAATCGAAAAAACTAATGACGTCGTCGTATTTTTTAAAGTTGTATGATGCCATATGGCATCAATTTTATTTGGAGTATCTAAAATACCTAACTGAAAGTAACGATTTTTTTTTTTGCATTTGTGAAGGAGGTCAACTCATTTGAACGCTGTTTCTCACAGAGTAAGGTGCAAGTGATGCCATATGGCATCACTCCAAAAACCACGCTTGAGTCGACTTTTTAAAAAATTTAAATAATAATAATCTTATTAAAAATATTAAAGGCCAAATAATAACAAAATTGGATTTTTAGGGTCTGTATCTAAAAACATGTACCGAAATGGTTAAGAGTGTGGCTGGAATAATAGCCTTCTCTGATTAACGAAATTTTTACAGTTGGGACCAAAATAACATAATTCTTTTTGATATTTAAACGACGATTAAAAGCTAATAACCTATACGAGGTGTGGCTAGGTTACATTCACACATTCTAATTTCCGGTTTCTGGTCAGTGCAGTCGCGATCAAAAATAATTTCATACCGTTTGAGTTTTTGAGAGCATATTTATATTATTTTCGTATTATGTATTTTTAGGTGTTTGATAGACTTTCAGGTAGACTTATTGTGAATATAAACCAATATTTTATGATCGGTGTATGACGAAACAGACAAAGCTCTTTGTGAACCAAACATTTTTAAATATTTATACATTATTTTTACTGTAGCCATTTCCAGTTTTTCGGTTCTACTTTTTCATTTAATAACAAAAATAATACTAAAGTTTCAATAGCACCAGAACTGACTACGGCCATGACTAGAAAAAATAGCCCATACACAACGCTCTTTTCTATATTTACGCGTACACTTATCTATCGAAAATCATTGGGGAAAATACAAAATCAAAGTATGCAACGTCATGCTAAAGCCAACAAATATTTTTTTTATGATCGACCTTTGGCCAAACCGACAAAAGTATTTAAGAATCAAAAACAACTGTTACAATTGGCTCAACGCCCAGTCGTGATCAAATAGAATACGAAACTTCATGGCCACTGAAGCTATCTTAAAATTGTAATTCTGTTCAAATTGGCTTTTAGTCCTACAGCAAATAAACATATACAACTAACTAAAATAAAATATTACAAAGCCAATTTTTGTTGTAGTCAGAGCTACGGATTTTCGTTTTAGAATTTGGATTAGCATCAAAATTTTACAGGAGTTTTTATTCGAACATCTTCAAGCTTACAAAATTTGGATCACCGGGTATTTAAATGCTAGTAAATCCATAAAATCTTAAAAAATTAATAGATAAATAGATAAATGTGTTCAGTTATTTGTACGTCTTGACACCAAACATCGAGGCTAATTCTAACATTATTATATATGTAAAGAAAAATATGACAATTCCAAAAATAGATTCGCAAAAATGGATTTTTTACTTTTTCGCGCAATCCTGGTACAAAATTGCCTTTGCAATTTACCGTGTAACACTTTATTGCACATAAAAATGGTATTCCAGCTTTGCTACTGTCGAAAATGTGGCAAAATTTCCTTAAAAAATTGTGTAATTTGGAGAAGCGTGGAAACACCTTTAACAAAAATTGTAGACCCATTCTTTTCTCGAAGCTATTCTGCAGGATGTTTCCTTTAAGATGAATATAAATATGTTATACTTTATTCTTATAATTTCCTCCATATCTTCAAAATACAAAAATACCTTTTTCTCCATATGCGAAATGGAACGGAATATTCTAAAGCTACTAATTTATTGTAAAAGAGGATAAATGAAGTTTTCTATCGAGTATTTACACAATAAATTAATTCTAATTGGCTTAGGTGCCGGTCGCGAACTTACGGTTCGTGACCGTACGACTTTTCCATGTCAACCGTTAAATTAACCGTTAATAGATTTTTTTGGGCTCCTTGTATTTTTCTCTTCTTAATTAATTGTAATCGAGAGATTTTGTAGAAAGAGGTTTGCACATATATTTTGAATGTAATATAATTAAATATAAAAATGTCTTTAAAAGTAGCTTAAAATGAAATAATGCAATTTTTAAGTTTTTAGGCCAATTTTCACGTGAAAAGAATTGAGATATGCTATGAAACGATTCTTTTTTTAAAATTTAGACATTTTTTATTCTTTTTTGATAATTATTCACAATAAAATACGATGATTACCAATATTATATTTTTCGGCCCGGTGACCATTCGGCGGAAATGCTCATATATGTACTGTAGAAGTATAATTTATAATCCGATCTGAACAAAAATTTACACAAAGAAGTCTCTTGATACACGTAGACATAATACTAAATTTGAAGAACATCGGTTCAGATTTAGAAATAGCCCCCATACACATGTTACCCCGATTTGACATGTAGGTGCTGTAGAAACTGTATTTTATATCCGATCAGTACGATATTCGGCAGAAAGACGTATCTTATTACATGAATGAACACTGTAAAATTTGTGGAAAATTGGTTTAGATGTAGATATAACCCCCATATACAGGTGAGGCTCTTTGTAATCCGAAGAGGCCAAATAAAAGTCGACCAAGGCGATCGGCCGAGAATATCGCTGCCGTACGAGCCAGTGTTGAGAGGTCCCCAAGAACATCCCAAAAACGCCGTTCTCAGCAGTTGGGCATGGCTCGGTCCACTTTACAACGGATTATTCGCGTTGATTTGCATTTGTTCCCGTACAAAATTCAATTGACGCAAAGATTGTTGCCTGCGGACAAGCCTCGTCGATTGGAATGGGCCCAACGAGTCCGTGGGTCCGTCGAATATGGGCAACCCTGTATATGTTACACCCGATTTGACATGTTAGCGCTGTCGAAATTTGTATTTTATATCCGATCAGGACGATCAGACAATTCGGCAAAGAGAGTTTTCTTATTACATTAATTTACTCTGCCAAATTCAGGGAAAATCGTTTCTGATTTAGATTTGGTATCAAAGAGCTATAGAAGTTGTGTTTTATGTAGAGCATTGCAACATTTGACAGAAAGAAATTTCATGATCTAGGCTAATAATGTTTAAATTGGGGATAATAGTTTCAGATTTAGTTATAGCCACATATATACTACTATTAAAGCGCTATTGAAACTGTGATTTACATCAAATCTTTATATTATAAGTATTTTGCAGAAATGAGGTTTTTGATCCAAGTTGATGAAAAATAGTCCCGTCTATTTGTTCCTTCCGATATTGGATCTATTTAAAAGATTACTTCGGGGTGCCAAAATGAATATACGTTCTATGGTGGAGGGTATAAAAAGACTATCAAGTTTTATGTATCAATAGTGCATATAGCATGCAAATGCTCATTCTCAAAGTGTGGAGGTTCTCAGCATCACTTTAAAATGTATACATGTCAAATCTCAAAGCGATACGTAGTATTCATGCATTCCAAATTTGACCACAATTGGTAAAATGATTCTTCAGATATTTCGTTTTCAATAATACTGTCGTATGGGTGGTGCCAATTCAACTTGTGTTATATCATCCATTTTTTGTCAGGCCATGACGGTACCACATCTGAAAAAAAAACTCCAAGACTATGAGACAATCGTTTTCGTTTTCAATGATGAAATCATATGAGCAGAGCAAATATCTCCCATTTTTTGTAGAGTCACGCATTGTGCAGTCAAATGCATCCGCAACAGTATTTAAGACACTCGCCGCAGCGGTTCTCTAGACACATATGTCCGTCCATTTTTAGACCCATTGCGTAGATTTTTGTCAAATGCATAAGCAAAATTATAAGTATTAAATTAAAGGGTTATATTTTTGTTTTGATAAAATCATGAAAAACATTGAATTTGCAAAAGCCAAATGAAATGATTCTTAGATTCTTGATTCTTGTGCAGTCAAGACACTCGCCGCAGCGGTTCTCTAGACACATATGTCCGTCCATTTTTAGACCCATTGCCTAGATTTTTGTCAAATGCATAAGCAAAATTATAAGTATTAAATTAAAGGGTTATATTTTTGTTTTGATAAAATCATGAAAAACATTGAATTTGCAAAAGCCAAATGAAATGATTCTTAGATTTTGCAACAGCTTATGTTGCTATGTGTAAGTTTTACTACCTTCATCAAAACGACGCATCCTAAAACCTAGTCCGTTTTAATCCTATGGGTGCAATGATTGCGGGGAACGCTGCAAGTTATCTGCCTTGTTGTCCACATTGTTGAGGGTATTGTTCGCATAAAAACAAGTAAATGAAATTGACAATGCGAAAGCCATACGAGTATGTTAAGTTTGGTAAATATGAAAATTGCTCTTCGTCTTGCAGCTGCTTGGTTCTTAAAATATGTGTAACGGGTGATTCATCGTGAGGATTGATTTTCAATATGTTATTTTTTTATATTAAACTGCTTTGTCATTTTTGTTCAGTATCGCATGGCAAGTCATCATGGAAAGACTCACACCACAACAGCGTCTTCAAATTGTTCGGCCGTATTAAATGAAAATCAGGCGTTTTATCGTGAAATTTTTTCAGTAATGAAGCAGATTTCTGGCTCAATGCTTTTTGTAATAAACAAAATTTCCCTATATGAGCTGATGAGCAACCCGAAGGGTAAGAAGAGCTACCATTACATTCTTTAAAAACAACGGTATGGTGTGTTTATGGGCAGGTGAAATCATTGGTCCATATTTCTTCAGAAATGAGGAAAATCAGAATGTTACCGTCAATGGTAACCGTTATTGCAACATTTCATCGGACTATGTATATACTTTAGTCCGGGTCGATTTAAAAATCGACCATTGCTCAGTGAAAATCGTATTCTAGGGATCAAAATAAGAAACTTTGCCGAAGGAACCATACCTCTAAAACGAATTCTGATGTCCCGGAAAAAATCCCACTTCGACCCATTTAGAGTGCTCCAATCGAGTCCAAATGTATGGAACCCCCAGGGGGTTCCAGGGGGTGTGCCTCTGGCATGGGTGGGTCGGGCCTCCAAAGCACTCTAAATGGGTCAAAGTGGGATTTTTCAAAATTTGCCCCTACCCAGGTATGGTTCCTTCGGCAAAGTTTCTTATTTTGATCCCTAGAATACGATTTTCACTAAGCGACTTTTTTTGCCTCCCCACAAATCGACCCGGCCTAATGTACTTCCTGAAATGCAAGCGCATGGTCTCGGTGAGCTCTGGTTTCAACAAGATGGAGCTACGAGCCATACAGCGTGTAAAACAATGACACTGTTGAGAATTCATTTTGGTGAGCAATTAATTTCATGTTTTGCTACGATAAATTGGACACCTAGACGTGCGCTATCACATCTTTGGACTATTTTCTTTGTGGATATGTAAAGTCTGAGGTCTTCAGGAATAAGTCAGTGGAAGCCAACATTGCTCGTGTTATTCGCGAGATACCAGTCTCGAATGGACCACCTCAGACTTGTCATGGCCAACATTTGTAAGTGTCTTAAATTGTTCTTTAACCCATAATACAAATTGTAAGTTCACTTTTAAATGTATGTGTTTTATTTTACAATATAAATCAAGCCTCACGATGAATCACCTATTACAAATACATATATTGAAGGCAAATATTATAGTTTTTCAGGTAAGACTTTGAAAGTTTAGAATTTGTATGGAAGTGCTAAAACGTTGATAAATTATATTTTTGAATAAGTCGAATTAAAACAAGTAAATAAACCCTAAAAACGGCCTAATCGGCTGTAGATATACTACACTACCCTCTTAAAAATGACCATTCCGCCAAATTGTATGAATATTAGCTGTAGCGCATAGAAAGCTATTCGAAATATATATTTATTACAGGTTCACAACTTTATGTTGGTAACACATCCTTACTGGACAATTTGCTTATATAAGTAGTTGCTTTTTGTTTGTCATTTCATCATGGATAGACTTACACTAGAGCAATGCTTCCCGTAAGACGCCAAAAAGTGCGCACCGAATAAGCTATATCCGCTGTACGGCGAAGCATATAAAAAGACCCGTATCAATCAATTCGGTTCAGCAAATGAGAATGTGTCCATCCATTTTTTGGAAGATTTTGGGAAATGGCTTTGGTGTACTAGCTTCTTAGATTCAACTTGTGCAAGAACTAAATCAAAACGACCGTCGTATGCACCGCCAATTCGGCTAGTGGCCTGAAACACAAATTTATATTGGTTTATAAACATGTGGTCACGAACGTACGGTCGCGAACGTACAATTTGTTCATATGTTTTAACCGTTAATCGAACTTTTTTTGGTCTTCTTGCATTTTTCTCTTCTTAATTGGTTGTAATAGAGACATTTTGTAGAAAGAGTGCAAACATAACATATGTTTTGCATGTAAAGTAATCAAAAAAAAATGTCTTTAAAAGTAGCTTAAAATGGAAAAAATTAAATTTCTCAGTTTTTAGGTCAATTTTTCCATGAAAACAACTGAGATATGCTATAATACCACTGTATTTTAAAAATTTAAAAATTTTTGTTCATCTTTTTATATATTCACAATAAAACACGATGATAACTAAAGGTAAGTACAGACGATTTGCAGATGGGACAACATTGCCAGAAAAATGGCGGAAAAATGCAACCCTGTGAATTTACAACCGTGTGAACATACAATTTTTGTTTTGCAACGTTAGCAGAAAAGTCATTGCGAGATAATTTGCAGATTGTTATATGTGCGAAGTTTATGCATGTGACAACGGCGCCATTGCCAGAAAATCATTTTATTTGCAACACTGTCTATAATGTATTTTTAATGGCAATCCTGCATATAAATATTTACAAAATATATTGTAAATATATGAAATTGTAATGTTTTCTTGCAATCGTCTGAACTGTCAATTCACCTTTGCCTAACAATCTGACATTGCCCGTATATTTGCATCACTTTAACAGGGTTGATAATGTTTGCCGATCTGGCAATCGTCTAAACTCAGCTTAACATTTAATTTTTCGGCCCTGTGTGACCATTCGGCGGAAATGCCCATATCCATAGTATACTAAAATATGTTTATACAATTTATATTTGGTACGTCTCTGTCTCTGTAGCAAAATTGGACCTAACATATATATGGAAGCTATTGCTAAATCTGAACCGATTTCAAATTCGGTAATGTTGTTCCATGGATCCAGAAACTCTACCATGCAAAATTTAAAAACGATTGGATGTAAAATACAGCTACTATAGGCCTAACGGCCAAATCGGGCGAAACATGTATATGGGGTTATCATAATCTGACCCAATTTTCTTCAAATTCGGCCCATAGATCCAGAAACTCTTCCATGCAAATTAAAAAAAATTATATAAAATACAGTTTCTATAGTGCTTAAGATCCAAATCGGACGAAACATATAACGGGTTTTCTAATAATTAATTTCTTTGAAAAAACGCACTTATTGATAAGGAAATTCAAAAGTTTTTTATTTAATGTGAAGTACAATCGATACAATTCAAATGGCCTCCAAGACTTCTTCTGCAGGAACGAATTCGATGAACTCAGTTTTCGAGCACTTCTTCCACTTAATGAAGCGTATGTCATGAATGGCACGTTCAATATTGACTTGTAAAGCTTGAAAAGAGTCTGGTTTATTTCAAAAGACCAAAGATTTCAAATAACCCCAAAAGAAATAGTCTAATGGTGTTAAAACACAACTTCTTGGAGGCCATTCAATATCACAATTTCTTGAAATAATAGATTCTCCAAACTTTTCTCGCAAGAATTCAATTGTTTCATTTCCTGTGTGGCACGTAGCAACAATCGGTCAATGGCAGAAACATGTCCCTTAACGAGAGCTAAAATATTGCTCATGAGTATTTTTTTTTTGGATTTTAAAAAAATGGTCTTAGCGCACGAAAAGTTTCAATTAGAGAACGATTATTTTGATAATAACGGTGCTATTCTCGAATACATTACAATAATCATTCAAGAGTTTTTACTATCACGTTTCTTATCATTGGAATTTTAAATACCTATTCTGGAATTCCTGTGACAAAATGAAAGCTTTACAATTTAAAAAATTTCGACATTGCTGCCCAATGAAAAAAATACATTATTAAAAGCTTTTGTGTATGAAAAAATCTACTGATATTCAAAATTTTCCAATATGGCATGATTTTTTATTATGACATAGAAAAAAATTCAAAAATAAATTGAAAATGAACAAATCATACCCAAATTTTTTCAGGCAAAAAATATATGTACAATAGCATGGAATATGTATGTTGGAAGATTTGAGGTATTTCTGCACCCATTCTTAATTAATCCCCATCATGTATATCCCCACATAGCATAATAATTTAAGAAATAGAGATGTTTCTTTAATGGAAGAAAATCATAGCACAGGGTCAGGTAAATTGTCTGAGATGCAAAAATCCCGCATCCAGACATCGCCTTTTTTCCTTTCCGATAACAACACTAACAAGAAAACGCTGAAAAAACAGTTTTCTATAAACAAAATATATCTTATCATGAGCTATTGGGGTTGTGACTGCTATCATTGAAAATTATAACAAAAAGAGCTTCCATTTGAAACCCAGAATAGAAAATTGTTTTTACTATCACAAATGTTGTTACTATCACAAAAATGTTCTTGTCACTCGGTCGAGAATAGGGGTGTAAAACTGAATAATTTGTAAACGTTGTTCTTTCGTATATCTCTCCATTATGAAATTGTAAATACTACTGAATACAATAAAAAACAAATGACAGATCATGACATGTTGCAAATGGCCGAAACGTCACTTCAAAATCATATCATCCCTATTGGAAAACCTGTCATATAGGAGCTATATCCAGTAGCGAAAGACTCCTAACTGAAAAATTTCAGCACGACCGGAGTGAAATTGCGACCTGTACTCAACGAACGACATAACATGAACAGATGGATGGAATGGAGGGAAGCAAAGACATGGTTAAATCGACTCATCTGGTGATTCTAAGTCGATAGGTATACTTTAAAGGGTAGTCTGTTTGTAGTATTTGTAGGTGTTCGACACATCTGATATGAAACAAATTTATAATACCCTGTACTACAGTGTGGTGTAGGGTATAATTGGTAAACAAATTGGATTCTATTTAATGTACACGTTGAAAAAAAAAATCGCATCTGTTATTGTCCCAAATATATGATGCATCAGATATACACTAGAAATATATAATATTTGGAACAAACACATTTAGCATGTTAGAGTTTCTTGATTCATGGACCAATATTGCCGAATTTGAGGTAAATCGGTTCATGGTATAGTTTATTGATCTATGTATCTACATTGCTGAATTTGAAGAAAATCGGTTCAGATTTAGATATAGCTCCCGTATATATGCTTCGTCCGATTTGGCTGAAATGTGTAAACAAATTTTACGAGTATACATTGGATATTTCATTGTCATCAAATCTTACTAGATTGGTGTAGGGTATTATATAGTCGCCACCGTCCGACTTTTGCCTTTCTTTTGTTGTTTTTTTCTCTTGTGGTTGAGTATACTGCACTTAATAGACGTCCTCATTATCGATCTGGACACATACATATATGTCCAGTTACAATGTATACGTAGCCATTTGCTGCTCACTACTGCTATAAAATCCAATAGATACGTGTCCATATCACAAAACCTAAAGTGATACAGATAGAGGAGTAGACGCATCCATAAAATAAAACCATGAAATGAATTGAGAACCTGCCAAAAAAAATTGGCAATGGCAAAAAAATCATCGAAAACGAACAAAAACTCTAGATTAGACATGGAAAACGTAATGGGATTATGGCCACTTTGAGATTTGTTTACGTTTCCATCGAAACCAGTAAAAAATTGCGAAATTGAAAACAAACTTTGTTCTTTTTTTTTTGGCAAAGTTGCGAACAAACAAACCAAAATCGATATATTTGACGTCGCCTCGTGCAGTAAATTGAACAGAACCATTTTTTGGCTTCTGACTGGAACCGAATTCATTACCAACACATTGTTCCTAGAAAGAATGGATGAAATAAACCTACACTGAATAGCGTGCGTGGGCAGCCCGTATATTTTCACAGAGCAATGGAATTCCCCAGTGAGCCACCATTGTAAGAAAAACAGAACGTGCAGCTATGTCACATTCTATGATGGTTTCATTATATCCCTGCTTAGACATGATGTCTGCTGAAGCAGGTATGCCCAAATTTGGGCACGATTGTGATTTCGTTTATGGTTAGTCCATTCCCAACATAACTGCTGATATAAGAAGTATATGTATGAAATTTCAGCGAACTAGCTCAAGTACGATTGATTGTAGCTTGATTACAATCGTCGGAAAAGTCTATATATGCTTTATGGTCTCTGATCAATATTTCTAAGTGTTAGAAACGGTGTGATAAAAGGATGGGGAATATTCTTGTTTTCACACCTCTAAATATTGATCTGAGGCCCCATAAAGTATATGAAGTGGTCAAACGCATATGCAAATGAGCATTGCGGCGACAAATATATCGAAATCCGATTCAAACTTGTTACATGCATATATCGGTATTAACAGGTTTATCTTGTATATGTCTATGTTTGAAATACATCAAAAAAGTTACAATTGTAATGATTTAGATCAAAGAAGGAAGCAATGTTGGATTCATTCGGTGGTGTATATGGGCGTCCCATATTTAGAGAGATAATGTTGACAAAACATTTCAATACGAAAATCGTGATATTCGGTTTGATGACTTTATAAGTAGACGTCAAATAAGCTCTACGGATTCGTGAAATATTCAAAAAATGGTCTGAACTATTGGCTGATTATTTCAACCCATCTGAATGTGTTACTATACAAGTCGACATGCTTGTTAGAGGTCATGAAAACTTATGCATCAGTGTGTGGATAGCGAAGGTCGACATTTGCCAAATACAATATTTAAAACCATGTAATATAATTCAATATACAGGGTGGCTGATATGTATTGCAACCAACTTCAGATTGCTATCATTTCTAAACCGCTAGTCTGATAGCTGACAGATTTATTTCAGTGACAGTTCATTTTATTGTTTACAAGCTTACAATGGCATTTTGATCTATTGCATTCAGAAAAAAAGTTATTCGTGATGGAATTCAAGCGTGATAGTGTGATTGCTTTATTTGGGTGGAAAAACACAAGTGGCTATCGTTAGAGACCTCCAGCATTTGAATGTGAATAAATCTTTTATTTCTCGTACCATTGCTCGTTACCGTCATACTGGCAGTGTTGCATCGCGTCCAAAAAGTGGACGAAAAAAAACGGTAACAGAAATGATCCGAAAAGTGAAGACCAGATTTGATCGAAATCCACGCCGCAGTGGTAGAAAAATTGCTCGTGATCTGAACATATCGCGAGAACGGATACAACACATATTAAAAAATGAGCTTGGAATAAAGCCATTGAAGTTCCAAAAAGTGCAAGAGCTCACCGATGCACAAAAAAAAGTTAGACTGGAAAGAGCCAAGGAGTTGCTTCGCTTGCACGAAAGTGGCCAGTTACCGAATTTGGGTTTCTCCGATGAGAAGCCATTCCAAATTGAGCAGTTTGTGAACAAACAAAATGATCGGGTTTACTTGCCAAAGAGGTCAGCTGAAAATTTACACCTTCGATTGGCCACCAGCCGCCGATGGTAATGGTGTGGGCCGCGGTAACGGCCGATGGTCGCTCCCCGCTCGTATTCATCGACCATGGGGTCAAAATAAATGCCGAATATTATCGGGAAAATGTCCTAAAGACAGTATTGAAGCCCTGGGCAGACAAACATTTCGGCCGCAGACCATGGACATTCCAACAGGACTCAGCACCATCGCACTCAGCACGCGTCAAGAATGGCTTAAAAAGGAGGTTCCTCGCTTCATTTCTACCGCACAATGGCCACCAAGATCTCCGGATCTCAATCCGTTGGACTTTTGCGCCTGGGGCATTTTAGAGAGTAAGGTTCGCACAAAAAATACCAAAGTATCGATCATCTCAAGGCGGCGGGAATGGGCCAAAATACCGCAGAGCCACTTTCCTGCAGCGTGTGATGGCTTTGTCGGCCGTTTGAAGGCCATAATGCGTGCCAAAGGTGGCCAATTCGAACAAATCTAAAATGTTTCTAAAATTTTATGTTATTTCCGACATTTCTTGCTTTTGAACAATAAAATTTAAAAAAACTTAAAAAATATAGCGCTTTACTTTGTTGCATTACATATCAGCCACCCTGTATATATATTGAACAATACCCTTATTGTTCAATATAATTGAAATATAAAATAAAGTTTTCTAAGGTTCATAACTTTTTTATTTCTTTCCCAAATAAGCAAGTGATCAAAGTGCATGTCGCAAATACGAAGCGGTCTTTGCGAAAATTGGTGCGGGGGGATTTAGACTTGGGGCGATCCCTATTGAAACTGGGGCACATCGGTCCATGTTCTCGTATAGCTCCCCTTATAACAGTTCCCACAGATGTCAATTCTTCACACTCTATAAAACACATTTTTAAATTGATCTGGCTGAAACTTAAGAATTTACACATTATATAGGACCTAATTCTCCCTTGTAAAGATGGGGCACATCGGTCCATGTTTTGGTGAACCCCTCAGATAAAGGTGCTCGATGTCACTTCTAGATAACCTGATAACCTAGTTAAGGTCACAATGGTGGTGGGTATTATACAGTCGGCCCCTTTGTGGGGGAGGTACTAGAAGGGGTTGACCAATATGGCACATCTGCGAAGTTAGCCTGAGATTCACAAAAATTCTACCTCATACCTAATTTGAAGTTTATCGGGTACTCCTTTCGAGAGCTATCGTGCAGTCCAGCCAGCAGACAGAGAGATAGACGGACATTGCCCAAGTGACTTAATATGTCCTAAAACGGATTTCCATCGAACATACTTATGGACTTAGGTCGCTCCTTCGATGTGTTACACTTTTGGCCCGTATCAAATGATATACACGTCGTTGCACTAAAGTGGGGGTATACAAACACGCCAAAAAAAAATGCATAAACACTTGAAGAATTATTGGGCCTAACCGTCACAACAAGGATATTCAAGGAAACAATTTTAAAGGATTTTTTGTATATCCTTTGTTCTTGAGAAATTATTCCTAAATTTTTAATGAAAAGATATGGATTGATGCTATTATCCAAATTGTTATTCTTCAAATTTTTAAAGTCCTGTAAAACGACAAACGATCGCTAAATAAACTAGGGTATATCTGGTAAGCATGATACAATTAAAAAACCAGTACATGTATTAAAACCAGACACAACATCGGCGGGGCCGACAATATAATACCCTACACCTTCCTAACAATGCGAAAAGAAGCAGTGCGATAATAATTTGTTTCGTTTTAGTTTACAATGTGCTGAGCTGCACCTCCTCATCAAGGCTTATCCGAAGGAGGAATTGAAGATTTTGATTATAATAAATTAGATTTGAAACGTTATAATTATCAGTATTCTTTCATAGATCAGGAAACGGAAATAACAAATTGATGGGACTATACATAATCTAAACGGATTTTTGTCAACTTCATTTCTGCCAAATTATATAAAGATCGGACGTAAAATACAGTTTCAATTGAGCTTAAATACAAAATCGTCCGAAAAATCTGAACCGATTTTCCATAAATTTAGCAGTACTTGTTCTTATTAAGAAAATTCTCTCTGCCAAATATCGGAAGTAAAGTACAAATTATATATAGAGCTTTAATACCAAATCGGGAGGAACATATATATGGGGCTACATCTAAATCTGATCCGATCTGCCCCAAATTTGGCAGTGTTTATTCATGAAAAAATAAACCTCTCTCGGCATTTCCTTTGGCGCTTACATGTCAGATCGGGGCTATATCTAAATCTGAACCGATTGTTCCCAAATTTGGTATTGTCTCTAAGTGTATCAAGATACTTCTCTCAGTCAATTTTTGTACAGACCAATAAAAAATGTTGCTTATACAGCGCATATATGCCAAATCGGAGTTACATATAAATGGAAGGTATACGATTATAGCCAAATGCCACAGGCATCGTTCTTGGGCCAAAAGAAAGAAATTTGCAAATATTCGTTGAGATCGGACCATAATTGCGACCTGTACTTTGATTGCAAGAATACATGGAAAGACAGGCAAACATACGGACGGAAATACCTAAATCAACTCAAAAGTGTTTCCGAGTCGATGGGTATAAAAAACGGGTATATTTCTTCTTCTCTTGGGTGTAATACCCTACACTAGTCTAGTATAATTGGATAATAATGAAATATCCAATGTATACATGAACAAAAATTGGTTTACACAATTTTTCAAATTTAGCAACGTTGGTCCTTTGATCAATAAATTCTAAAAACAATTGAATGAAAAATACAGCTTCTGTAGGGCTAATGGGCCGATTTTCTTCAAATTCCATTAGCTTCTTTCCATGTACGAAAAACTCCTAACTGCATAATTTCACCACGATCGGAGTGAAATTGCTATCTGTTCTCAACGGACAACTTTACACAGGCAGAAAGTCGGACGGACGGACGTACAGAGTCGACTGGTTAAATCGACTCAGCTAGTGATTCTGAGTCGATCGGTATACTTTAAGGTAAGTGTAGCTGTAGTATTTATAGGTACTCGTATTACAAACACCTGCATGAAACAAACTTAAAATACCTCGTACCACAATGTGGTGTAGGGTATAATTATATGAAGAACAAATGCCTTGAAATTTGGCATACACAAGTATGCATTTGAGAGTAATATGAGTTGCGATTTTTGAAAAATGACCTCGGCAATACCCACTCGTCTCCATTTTTGAAAACGAAATATACCGATGACTGTGCACTACTACTGAAAATGTGACACATCGGTCTATTTTGCAATGTAATCCTCCATATAAAGCTCTATAGATGAGAAATGGTCATATTCTAGTTTGAATTCAAACCATAAGTAATTTTTAGGGACACACATTGATTTGGAATATAAAATTTGATTTAATAACGTGAATCAGTTCCTGCAAAAGGTTGGACAATCCGTACTGAGAGAATAAAATATACTTGAAATAAGTCATAACTGCACACTGAATACTCTATTCCACTCATGCGATGTGTTTGTTAACCGGCCATGACAAACACTTGTTGATGCGACGAGTACAAGCAAGCAATTTCTACGAAATGTTTGATATTTAGCATTGCAAATTCTTTTGGAGCACACTTTGTCGTGCAAAAATGTACAATCTCTTTATTGGAAATAAACCAGTCAAATGTCAAACTTGGTTGTGGCACAATTTGAGTAGGGTGACGAACAAAAAAATTCCAGAACTATAGGCAATAAACTTCAATCGACAAAAATCTGTGGTATGTGCCAAAGGGCTAGGCAGGCGGTAGCAACGTCATGCGAATATGCTTAATGAGAAAATGAAATTCTTTCCATACTGGAGAGCCAGAGGGTGCATCTGATGAACTTAAGTATTTAATGGAAAAATATTTCATTTCTCCACATCGTAAGCCACAATTCAATTAAGTCATCTCATAAAATCCCAACAGAAATTCGAGAAACGAGAAATGCCTGTGGTTGTTGTTTAGGTCGTTTTTGGGTGGTCGAGTAACCAGTCTGTCCCGGACGGGTCGGTTCGGTATGGTCGGAAGCAAAATTGAAATATGAGTTTTTCTAAATTTTGTTGGTTGTTTTGGTAGTGTTTGTGGTTTCCGACGGTAAATCCTATACATATGAATGTATAGTCCTCTGTTGACAGGCAGAAGTTTTGCATACATTTTCTATTCGAGTGAGTGAAGCTTTTTAAATATTTATTTGAATTATTTCATTTCAAAAGTTGATTGGAGTCTGTCATTTGTTGATGTGTTGATATTTTACATTTCCAAAAACTTCCAGGTCATTTGGGAAATGTATAGGATATCTATGCAAAATATGCAGAGAAACTTTGACACATTTGACATAGCCAGTGGGGGAGGGATTAAAAAAGAGCTCACATACATACATACATATGTATACTGGAGATATTGGCGTTTCACTTCGGACATGAAAGTCGTCTAAGGCACTTTGCACAAAGTCATATGTTCATAGGTTCAGTAAAAATAAAATTAATTTTTGCAAACTCCTTCAGGCTACGCAAAGACCAAATATGACAATGTTAAATTTTTGGCAGTTTTAAACTTTTCTTTAAATCAGATTACATTTCACCCAATATTGAAATGTATGTAATAGCTACGTATGTACAAATCAGTTAGAAACAATTAAAAGCGTTAAGTTCGGCCATGCCAAATCTTATATTTATATGTAAAGTAAAACTTCATAAATTGCAAACAGATCAATTGAAAGGAGTAAATACGTTAAATTCGGCCATGCCAAATCTTATATATTCTCCACCATCGATTATGCCAAATCTTATATATTCTCCACCATCGATTATATTAAATTTTATTACAGGAAATATCTTTGGATATGGAGCAAATTATGGAATGATCCAATTTATTTAATTAAAAAACCAACGTTGCATTTATTTAACCAAATTTTAGGCCTCAAAAACTTTAGCCAAACTCTTCAACTGAAAACTGTGGTATTTATGGCTTAAATTAGCATATTTTAGCTACCTCTACACGGGGACTACAACAAAATACAAAAACATTTTTATAAATCTTACTGAGATGAATTCTTGCCAACATAGAATATAAACTGCAAAGTTTCAGCTAAATTGCTTAGTAAATGTGTTGTTTAAGTTTTAAACAAGACTTTTTGTGAGCGACATCTGTAGGTGGACTATAACAAACTATGAACTGATTTAAAACTGATTTTTAACTGTGATGAATTACTCTCTAATTAAAATACAAACTGCAAAGATTCAGTTAAGATGCTTGGAAAATGTGGTATTTATGGCTTAAAGAACGTTTTTTTGGAGCGACCTCTATGGGGTGACTATAAGAAAATATGAACAGATTTGAAAAATTTTTGCTGTGATGAATTCTTGTGAAAATAGAATACAAGCTGCAACGTTTACGCTAAATTGCTTCAAAAATGAGGTATCTATGGCTCAAAAACCGTAGTTTGGAGCGACTATACCAAAACATTGGTCGATTTGGCCCATTTGCAATTCCAACCGACCTGTAACTTTAAGAACTATTTGCAAAATTCCAAAATTGATCAACCGGACTGTATTAATTTTAACTGATAGACGGGCAGACAGATGGACATGGCTATTCGTCTTAGAATTGCACTACGATCAAGAATATATATACTTTATGGGGTCGCAGAAAAATATTTCAAGGTGTTGCAAACGGAATGACAAAATTAGTATCCCCCATCCTTGGGTATTAAAACTAAAAGTCGGTCTGGGTTAACAATATAATACTAGTACCGTGCACCTCCCTGAAAATGCGAAAAGATTTTTTCGCTTCAATTCGTAAAGTACTTAGTTCCACCTCATCAACAAGGTTGATCATAATAAACTACATAACGGATAAGGAAGAACATTACTTATAGTAGACAATGACAAGTAAAGCGTTAAGTTTGGCCATGCAGAATCTTATATAAGTATACCCTCCACTATGGATAGCATGTGAATGGTTTCGGGCAAAGCTGGGCAGATTCGATTGCAATTTGAATTTGTGGGGATGGAAATAAAAGATTCATCAGTCAGCCAGCACGAGAAGCAATAAAGCGCATGAAGGCTCTATATGACCTATGTGCTATGGGGACATCAAGAGAAGATGCTGTGGAAAAGTCTGGTGTAGACAAATCCTCCCAAACGTCACCATGGGTAAAACACAGGGAGAAGAAACGAAAGCAGGACAATGGTGAGGTACACTAGTAGCCAAACGACGTCCTTAGAAAACAGTCGCTAACGCTGAACCAGAAGAAGTTGTCAATGATACAGTAGAAGAAAAGGAAAACGGGAGTAACTGGACAAAAGTAAGACCCAAGAAGATTAAGAATATGTATACTTTATGGGGTCTCAGATGAATATTTAGTGGTGTTGCAAACGGAGTGACGGAGTGGAGGGTATAAAAAGAAAGCCAAACCCCAAGTGAAAGCAAAACCCCAACAGAAAGCCAAGCCCAGGCACAAAACGAGGAAGCCAAGGCCTGACGCCCTTATAGTTACTGCAAGGTGCGAAATATCTTATGCAGAAATCCTAAAAAAAGGTTAAGACAGATCCTAAACTGTACAAACTTGGAAAAGTACTTACTAGGATCAAGAAAACCCAATAAGGAGACATTCTCATACAACTAAATGGGAACAGTGTGAGAACAACAGAGAGTGCCTCAGTACGAAGCGCGACAGAGAAATCGGTGTACGAAATAAGGTACATGGACGAAGTCACAACGAAGAAAGAAGTCCAAAACTCGGTACACTTGAAGCTAAAATTGCAAAACTTCAGACTTAGCTATAGCTCCCATATATATGATTCGACCGATTTGGCCCTTTTGACATATAGAAGCTGTATTTTATATCCATTTGTTTTAAAATTTAGCACGGTAGAGTTTATAGTGATTTCCGGGCCGAAAAAGTTTCCATTTGACCTACAGACCTCCAATAACATATTTGGTGCGGATTACGCTAACGTCTGCCCAAAGCTGTTTGAAAACACAAAACTCATTTTACATGAACTAAATTTGGGTTTTAAGAAAATGTCATATGTTCAAGTAATTAAAAAATATTTTATTAGCATGAAAAGTTTTTAAATGATCTTTGAATACAATTTTCTTTCTTACAAGTCGTAAACAATCAAAATCGGCCGAAAAACGAAAAAGTTACAGCAGTTTTCATTTGAATTTTACGTCATGATAGGGCATGCATGCACACCGACATGGCCTCAGGCATATATGTACAAATGTAGACGTAAGAGCAATCACAATAAAAAATAGATCATGATATAACATGCTTGTGCATTCATGAAAAAAAAACAACAATCAAAAATAGTTGGATCTACATGTTGGATGGATTTGCATGATAGTTGATTTTTCGCATCAGTCTGACATTTTTCTACTGGTCAAATAAGGAAACATAAGCAGAACTTTTCAGCGCGCTATACGGCCATGCAACAGGGTCGTTTACAGAACGCGCTCTGCCTCCAGCCTGAAGTGAATTGAGAAAGGGACAGCTTCGCACAAAATTAAATTTTAGTCATATTCTTATTAGTCTCCAGATCGACCACATCGAAAATGGTTACTAGATCCAGTGATAAATTTCGCACCGTAGAATCAGTTGGGCATGTATCACATACAATATCTGGAGCCAAACTGCCGTCAAACTGACAGATATTGCAAGTTTTTTTTTCAATATGCGATTTGTAAATGTTGGCAGAAAAAACTGTGCAAAAGATAGCGCTACGCTAGCAGTGGATGCAGCTATAATTTTTTGGCAACAGGCGCGAATACCAACACGTGATAAATATAAATGTGAAGATAAATTGCTAAAGTTGTACGGCGACTGGAGAAATGTCCACAAAATAAGTGCAAACAGGAGATCGGATAAATCAAAATTAAATGTGAACATTTTCAAGGAAAAAATGGATGATCTATTCGATATAGCTAGTGCAAACGCCCTGAACGAGATGTGTATAGAAGAAGACAAGAAGTTTTTGTTGATGCAAAGACAGAAAGGCAGACCAGTGTGCATGGCAGGCGTTGACATGAAATCGTACGGGTGAGAACAGCGATCCGAGCAACGAATACAAAAACCTGAATCGCGAAAGTGGAAGCATTTAGAACGTAACAATCAATCTTGTAAGTTAATAAATTTAAGTGTTTTACTCGTAATTCCTTAAAACAACTGTTATTGTGTAGTACTCGACACAGTTTACATTGGAAGTGACGATGAAGATGAGTTCGATGATAGCATTTCGGACATGCGAGTTTCATACCGATAATGACGATGATCACACCAAACGTCTAAGAGGACGACAACATTTGATCTCGTCACGTCTTACAGTAGTCCTTGATAAGGCCAAAGTTAGCTGTTCAGATGCTGTACATATTTTGATAGCATGCGCTCAAGATGTGATAACTGTAATGAATAATGCTGCGACGCCTCTGACCTCTGTTGGTGAGCTTGTGATTAATCGATCTACAATATATGAGCTACGAAAAGAAAATCGTAAGCGAGTAGCGGAGAAGGTGCAAACAGAATTCATTGCAAAAGTAATATAGTTCAGATCGAAACATATATTTATATAATTTATAGCTTTACGAATCCATCGATTTGTATTTTATTTATTATACGTAGATTAATAACGTAAATTCATTGATTATTCACTGGGACGGAAAACTGTTGCCGGAGCTATACGGCAGCAAAATCGTAGGCACATCAAAATTTTTGGGCGCTCCCAAAATCCCGGCTGATACTGGAGAAAATATGGCAGAAAAATCGTTGATAGAATAGCAATCCTCGCCAGTTATGAAGGCACATCAAAATTTTTGGGCGCTCCCAAAATCCCGGCTGATACTGGAGATATATGGCCAAAGTCGTTCATCATACACTCATCAATTGGGACATTTCTAATAAAGTTTCGTGGTTTTCGATACCACGTCGTCAAATACAGGTCAAAACACTGGATCGTGCATTTTGTTGCAGAACACATTAGATCCAAAAATGGGAACCATGTCGTCATCACATGATGGAGATAGTATTGAAACATGTGTTTGAGGTTAAACTTTCGGCGACTTGTGGTCCTGAAGTGCCTATTTTTAATCGTTTTGATGCCGTTTGGGTAAGTCTCGACCACAAATCGTTTAAAAACGGACTCGAAGATCCAAATGTACGCTCAAAAATAAGTAATGCTGACTGCGAAGTCATTAAGAAATTCTGCATTAAACAGCCCAATGAAACACAAATCCGAGCTGATTACAAGGAACTATTACAATTAACAATAATGTTTCTTGGTGGTGACGGCGATAACTTCCGAACACCTGGTCCAACATCCCACGCAAGTTTCATGGGAAAAGGCATTTATGCCTTAAAAATATACCTATTTCGAGAGCAGTTTGCATTGACAAAACCAGAGTCCAGTGGGCTATAGGATATATGTATTTTTCTCGTGCGGCTGTATGTCAAAGCGTGGTTTACATGCACAAATGCCATACGAGCACCAAATTAAGATATACACTTGTTGAAAAGCTCCATCGCATACGCAGAAATCGACCGAGATGTGTCTGAAGCGGTTTTGAAGAAATGGAAAAATCATTTGTGGTATTTGGCCCCAGAATCAATGGCTTTGGCATTTTTCGATTCGGATGTTTCACTCGAAGAGAAACGAAAAATGGTTAGGCATCTGCAATCAACAGAACCCGCCGAAAATATTGCTGTGTAATAATTTGAGCGATTTCGTCTCATACAAAACCAAACATTTTTTCGGTGCTTTTGGATTGAGTACTGAATTTGTAAAGCATGACCCATACATTTGGGAAGTAAGCGAAGATTATCAAGATGCTCTCGATGTTTGTCGTAATCTGTTTGTTGTTAACGACACTGCTGAACGCGGTGTACAATTTATGAATGATTACAACAGAATACTTACGAAAGACGAAGAACAAAATCAATTTATATTACAGTGCATTGAAGAATATCGTAGAAAATGTCCCTCACATAACAAGTCAGATCTAATAAAATATAGAAATAATTGTATTTTTTGTTTTTTTCACCGATCTCAATACACATCTTGACACATTTTTAGCGACCTACTGTCAATTATGGCAAATTTATTAACGAAATTCAAAAGAGCCTAACGACTAATTATTTCTTTTTTCATAGTTAAAAATTCCTCTTTCACAAACAATTTATAAATCATGTTTAGGTATTATCCTGAAAATCCCGCATTAAAGTGCAATTTTTAAGAAATTTTATATGTCTGTAAATTTTGTTTGAAATTAAAATCGTATAATCTTGCGTAACGATGAATTCATTCACAAAAAGTCATGAATTGAAATATCTATTACACTGTGCAACAAGAACATTTTTTCTGAACGAGACCAATTGGACATGATAGTACACCACTAGTATATGAAAACCCCAGAGGGTTTTTCGAAGTTAGCTCGAATTTTTGTTTTATATCCCTCTGAATTTGAAGCTATTTTTAGTAAAATTTCCAGACTGTTTCTATATCTGAGCAAAAGTGCACTTTTTCAAAACAAAAAAACAACACCACGATATCCGAAATGACCTAAAAATGCGTAAAAAAGCACAATGGAGCAACGGGCCTTGGACCTTTGGCCCTCAAAAAAGGAAATAAAAAAGGATTCAAAAAAGGAAATAAAAATCCATTGACATGTGCGGTTTTAAAATATGAATTCCCCAATGAAGTCCCCGGAAGTCCAAAACCACATAAAGTATAATAAATTAAACTATTTGAGGCCTAAAATATTCAATACCAATTTCTTAATACATGCATACATTGATTCAATCCATTGGATTACATATACAAATATTAGGAAATTTTTTCAGTTTTCCATTTCACCATCTGTTGGCTTTAGGTCATTTTTGAAGTCCCATTTTGTGAGTCACTTCGGAGGAGGTTGTGTTTTTTTTTTGTTTTGTCATCTGCCCGCTATAGTAAAATTTGTATCCCGTCCCTTAGGGAGTGTAACACATCGAAGGAGTGACCTAAGACTCTAAGTATGTTCGGTGGATATCCGTTTTGGGTCATTTTAAGTCGAATGAGCAACGTCCGTCCATCCGGCTGTCTGTCTGCTAGCTGGTGCGCACGATAACTCTCGAAAGGAGTAACCGATTGACTTCAAATTTTGTATGTGGTAATATTTTCTTCTATCTCCGGCTAAGTTCGAAGATGGACCATATTGGTTCACTCCTTCTAGTACATCCCCCACAAAAAGTTTACATTTAGTAAAATATTGATTATTTAATAACTTCTATACTACTTATTTGAATCCTCTGAAATTATACACATAGTATTAGTTTATTAGTCACTATTACCTCGAGAAAAATGGGCGAAGTTGTGCATACAAAGACTTCAAATTTTGTACAGTGTAATGGTTTAATAGTACCTAAAATACAGTTTAAATGGTCATTATTTCCACGCTCCTTTTGGTACCTCACACACAAATGGACCATTTTGTACCAAAAGTTACCAGCTTTTAACTTTAATTTAATAGTGCATATAATGCGGCAACAGATTAACATAAAAAACGGTTTTATATTATTAATAGGATGATATTAGGATCTGGAACAAACAAATATTATATTTTTTAAGGGACTGTTATTTCCGAAACAAATTATTATTTCCTTTAAGTTATTCAGAAAATGTATTGATACCTTAAACATTAAGGTATTCAGAAAATATATTGATACCTTAAACGTAAGGAATGTTTTAAGTTTATTCAGAGTTGCCATATATTCGAAATGGAACGATACAAATAGGAAATTCTTCTGAACAATTCAATACATTTTAGTGAATTAGACTTAGTGTAACAGGGATTTAATGGTAAGATATTCAGTAATTCATTAATTCATTAATTCATTAAAACTTAAAATTATTGGTTGAAACAGAGTTCAACACTTAGTATCTTTTTTTTTAAATTTTAAATGTTCGTAAAATTATTATATAATTATAATTGTATAATTAAGCACACCTTTACTATGTTCGATTGATGGACAACAAAAAATGACTTGGAATATTTAGTAATAACAAATTAGTGCTTTAAAACAAATGCTAATGCAATTTTAAACTTTAATTCGAAATCAAGTAAAGTTAAAAATAAAATTCGAAGAAGTCAGCAAAGTTTTGGATTTTTTAAGCTAAATTTATTTGGAGATATTCTATACAATGTTTTTATTCGTTTCTAAACAAATATTTGATTTGTGAATATAAGTTCGCAAAAATAGTTTGTTGTAATATATTAACATTAATAAAAATTATTTATTCAGAAATATATAATATTAAAAAATCTATTCCAAATACATTTTTTTTATATTCAAAAATATCAAAATCGGTGATTTTGTCCAGTGTAGAAGAACGTATTTTGTTTGGTAATTTAGTGTAATCAATACCAACAAATCCACCAAAAATGATCATCGAAAACTACCAACGGAAGAAAAATGTCATTTTGCTTTGAGGACAGTGTTCTCAATATAAATAAATTCTACAAAAATTGGTGAGATCGAACTAGGAAAGTTCGGCCATGTCGATTCTTATATGTACATATACCCTCCAGCATGGATCGCATGTGAATGGTTCCGGGTGTCAGATCAATATTTAGTGGTGTTACAAACGTACACTCTGAAAAAGAATCGACTCTGTAGTATATTGTCCCAAACATATTCTGCTTGAAACATATATATTTTTAGGGTGCGCTCCAAATATATAATATTTGACACATACAAATATTATATGTTTGGGAGGATGTTGTTCTAAACAAAACTTTGTTTACATTCTAATATTTTTACTTGGATATGTTATTTCTCAAACAAAGATCTATTTGCGTGAATATATATCTATTTTTTAATTGTTTTTTTAATTGTTTCAGCAATTGAAATGTAATTTTTAGAAATTTTTAATGTTAGTAAAATATCTTTATAATTGAAAATAATGACTTGGAATAGTTAGAAAATAAAAATAAGTGGTTTCAAATAGAAGTTAATGCTAAGTATGCCATTTTGAATAGGAAAGCATAATTCGAAAACATGAAAATATTGAAACTAAAATTCGAAAAATTCAGTAAAGTTTTGAAAATCTTTTTTTTTATATATAAAATATATTTGGAAATATTCATAAACAATAATTTTACTTGTATTTAAACACATATTTTATTTGAGAAAATTAGTTCGCAAATATATTTTATTCTAATATATTAACATATGGGTTCTAAATACATTTTATTGATTTTCAAATAAAATTTATTTGCTCGAAAATATATAATATTTTAAAATTTGTGTTCCAAGTATATTTTCCTTCGATTCAAACATATCAAAAAAGGCGATTTTGCCCCGTGTAGTGATATTATTATACCTTCTTATTGTGGAAGGTATAACAAAAATTGACCGGTTCATTGGTTGTATCAGAGTATAAATGGAGGATTTCATGTCAAGTGATTGAATTTTTAAAACCGATGTCTTCTGATCGGTATGACATTTGCACAAAGTTTAGTCTAATTATTCTTTCAATTTTTTTATATGATTATATCAGCAAAAAATGATATTACTTCCACATTAAGAGAATATTTAACCTTCCAATACTAGTTATGCCGAAAACTTGTTTAAATTTTTATTATCCATACCTGCAGTGGCTGAATGCGAAATGCCAATATCCAACTACATGTGTTGCATTTAACAGAAACCAATGCAATGACGCTATGTCACAACGGCACAGCACTCATTTGTTTTACGAAATTTTAATTAAAAGCATATTTTGGTTTGTCAGAATTTATGGCTGTGCTAGAAAATAAAGACTCACAGATTAAAGCAATAAAAGTGGACGTAATAAATGACATTATTTCGGACAAACATGCATTGGAACTACCCATAGTCCATAGTTAGCCCTTAAACGCAGTTCAGTTCTACTCGAGGGAAACATTGACAATGCACACAACCAGAAAGACATTGATGAAAATGGTGGGATAGTAGGAAGCATAGTTAAAGGTATTTTTGTTTGTCTATCGTACATAATGGGACACTGCAATGCCATTTGACAGTCGAAGGAGCAGACTGAGGGAGCTACAAAACTGCTCCATCCATTGAGGATAATATGGGCACTGACTACGACAACAACAGCGACATCGACAATGTTTATATCATTACACTACTGTTGCTTGAAGTTGTGATGTAGTAACAGTCATCGAGGCGGTGAACCCCTGTTCTCATTGTTGTTGATGTCGTTGATATTATTTTTTGCTACAAATGTACATTGTTTACTGTATAATAGGACGGATTGCGAAAGTTAACCAAACACAAAACTCAAAAGGTTCAAATTGTTACTTAAATTCGCCTCCACACTTCTTACATATTTTCTTACAATAAGGATGTATTTTAAAATATTTTCTCCTTTAGTATATGTTCCCAGTTAGATAGGCAGAATAGTTTTCCTGCCATGAGGATGTTCGTTCAAAACATGTTCAAAAGCGAACACATAAAGGAAAGTTTTAATGTATTGCTGGTCTTTGGTGAATCTTAACGAGATTCAAATGTGATATTTCTATGAATCATGCCAATTTTAATTATTATCGCAGTGATCGTGAATGCAGCAAATGTGGCGGAGTTGCTGTAGTCGATAAAAAATATAGAATCAAACCTTATTGAAAATATATGCATTAAAATTATATTTAATGATACTTTCTACATCAACTTGTTTAGTTGCTACTTTCCCGGCGGTTCTGCAGGACCCTCAGATGCAAAAAAGATTGAAATTTTCGAGAATACAAGGTGGTTATATACTTGGTGGATATTTCAATTGCAAAAATCAACTCTGGGGTTGTACGGGTGGGCCTAAAGAAACCAAGGGGTGTAAAAGTTTAATTTTTTTTATTTTTTCTTCCAGATTATATAATATACAAAAGGCAAATTTTTTTACACTAGGTATGAAAAATAATGTCTCTTAAATGACCACCGTTTTCAGCTTCGCACTGATGGGCTCTTTTTAGAGCATTTTCCATAACACCTTTCAAAACTTGTGGCTGTAGCGTTCGAATTTCTGCAACAATGTTTGCCATGAGCTCAAGGATTGAATAAAATAGTCGGGTGCTGTCAAATCTGGCGATCGCGCTGGCCAAATAATTTCCGAATTTCTGGAAATTATTCGCTCTCCAAAAATTTGACTTAAAAGTGCAATTGTGTCTCGGGCAGTATGGGCAGTGGCTCCGTCCTGCTGAAACCACATACCAGGTCCGTTTTCAAGAGCAGGACGTAAAAAATTTTCTCCAAGTGTTGTCTATATAATCTGAAAGAAAAAATAAAAAAAGAAATAATAATATAAGACCTAACAGCTGGGGGAATGTACTTCACAATCTTATCATTTGTATTCCATTGGGATTGTGACGAACAATTCCTTCAGTATTAGACTTTTTCATAACAAATGTGCCTTAAAAATTATCAACAGCATTAACTCTTAACAATTTATGTTCAGATCATTTACCGGTATATGAGTCATTCCATGCAAAATGGGACGATTTTTGACATCACTATTTTTGATTGCTTCAAAATTTTGTGTATGCATGATTTACCTAAAATTGTCTTATAGGTAGTTCAAGAAAAAATTTAAAAAAAAATTCTTTAAGAGTTATGAGCAATTTAAAGTTGACGAAATTACGTTTTTTTCTAAAAGGTGTGTTCATTCTTTTGCTTGTATCTCCTGAAATACGTGACCGATTTTAATGTGCTACACCTTGTTTTGAAGGTAATTTCAACTACTACAACTAACTGGAACAAATATACTAATTTTTAATGTTTTTGCCCTTTTATACTTTCTATTGCGATTTTCAAAACGATTACACCCTTCGAATTTTTTGAAATTTTAATGTCGTGTTCTTAGATGTCTTTGTTAGCTACTGTATGAATTTGGAAGTGGTGAATTGATGGGAATTATTTTTTATGATTTTTTATAAAACAAAAACATTTGCATAATTTCTGTGAATGTGCTTTAAATTATTAACAGAATGATTATTTGTAGTCATTAGTTTATTAAAACAGTAAGAACAATCAATCAATCAAAAATCAATTTTAAATACCACTATAAAAACGCAAATTGGAATATATTTAAAAGATATATTATAAATAATATTGCGGATCTTAATATTGAAAAATCTCCACTATCGAAGAAATAGATTTACTGGTAACTAGATTTACCACATTTATACAAACTGCCCTTGAGATTAGTGTTCCAAAGAAGAATATTTCTCAATCATATGCGAATCGGCTTCCTAGATTCATATTGAACTTAATATCTCGGCTTAACAAATCGAGGTGTAATTGGATACGTTACAGGCTTAATTATTTTAATGCTGAAAACAATTTTTTAAAAAACGTAATCTCCAAAAAATCACCTTAGAAATTCCAATTGGAACCATATGCTTAGCACTATAAATAAAAAAAATCGTCCCCAAAACTATGGAAAATTACGAAAATTATAAGAAAAAGATCGAAAATAATATTACTTATACAACAAACATTCAAAAAGCAGAGATTCTTTCTTCAAATTTAAGCGATCGAAACACAAAACAAGTCGTATCGGAATCACTACTTCGTTTATGTAATCCAGAACAAAATTATATAGCTATAACTGAAAATTCCATTAAGAATGTATTAAAAATGAAGAATGGTTAAAAAATAAGAAATCGCCTCGGATAGACGGCATTACAAACAATGTATTGAAAAAATACCATCTATTGGAATATCATTTTTAACACGAATTTTCAACGCTTGTTTTAAATTGGGCCACTTTCCAACATCGAGGAAATCATCAAAAGTTGTAGCAATTCCTAAACCGGATAAAAAAGAAATGTATCCTGATTCGTATCGCCCCATTAGTCTTATGAGTTCGTTAAGTACGATTTTTTAAAAAGTAATAAAAAATGCATTTTGAATTTTATAGAAGACAACGACATTCTTCCTCAACAACAGTTCGGTTTCAAGGCTGAACACAATAAAACTCAACCATTAGTAAAGATAAAGAAAATAATAAAAATTTGCTTTTAATCAAGGTAAATCCACTGCTATGGTATTGTTGGACATTAAATCAGCACTGATACATAAGTTGATGTATATAGGAATAGACCATTATATGGTAAGAATTATAAAAAGTTATTTGTCACAGCGATCCTTTACAGTTCATATTGGTGATAAACACTCTATCTAACGAGTACCATATTCGAGCCGGCTGCCCACAGGGATCATGCCTGTCTCCAATTTTATATAATATATTTAATTATGATTTTCCTTCCATTCCGGGCTGCGTACCTTAAATTTTTGCCGATGATACAGCAATTTTAAGCTCTGCTATCATTGCTGCTGATGCTTTATTGAACTTAGAAGAATCAATTAACATAGTTATTAGCTTCTTTAGCAAAAGGAACATTCTTGTTAATCCAACGAAAACCAATGCAATCTTTTTTACTCGAAAAAGAAAATCCATATACATACGAGGGCGGTTCGGAAACTTCTTAGCCTAGCACAAAAAGCGCGGTATAAACAGAAAAAAGTTAAGTGTTTTGGAAACTTCCATCTCTGCTATGAACACATGTTAAATTTTGTTTCGATCTGGCAACTCCTTCATATAGAAACAGGTGTTCACAAAAGACGCATCCGCGATTTTTTTACAATGGAAAAATTATAAATGCGTTGTGTCATTAAATATTTACATAAAAAAGGTTTATCGGGACAAGAAATTCATAATGATATGGTGAATGTGTTAGGTGAAAGTGCTCCTTCATATGCAACAGTAAAAAATTGGGTTGCTGAATTTAAACGTGGCATTGAAGATGAACCACGTAGTGGACGTCCAAAAACAGCAACAACAACAGAAATTGTAGCCAAAGTGCATGATATGGTATTAAATGATCGACGAATAAAAGTGCGTGAAATAGCTAATATCATGGGCATCTCAAATGATCGAGTCCATTTAGTTTTGCATGAAGAACTACAGATGAAAAAGCTTTCTGCAAGATGGGTGCCGCACTTGTTAACAGTCGACCAAAAACGCATAAGAATGAACATTTCTCAAGCTTGTTTGGATCGTTTTAAGCGAAATAAAATGGATTTTAAGCGTCGTTTCATAACTGTTGATGAGACATGTATCCACCACTATACTCCAGAGACAAAAGAACAATCCAAACAATGGACTGAAGCTGGAGGAAGTGCCCCAAAGAAGGCAAAAACAATTCAATCGGCTGGTAAGGTTATGGCAACGGGTTTTTGGGACTTCAAAGGTATTTTATTGATTGACTATCTGCAAAAGGGCTAAACAATAAATTCAGAGTACTATTGCAACCTTTTGGATCAATTAAATGTACAAATTCGAGAAAAACGTCCTGGCTTACAACACAAAAAAAAATTTTTTCATCAAGACAACGCACCAGCGCACAAGAGTGTTTTAACAATGGCTAAAATCAACGAATTAAAGTACGAGTTGCTTGACCACCCACCTTATTCTCCTGATTTAGCTCCCAGTGACTTTTACCTGTTCCCAAATCTAAAAAAATTCCTTGCTGGCAGGCGTTTTACCTCAAATGAAGATGCAATTACAGTTGTAAACCACTATTTTGAAGACCTTGAGGAAAACTATTTTAATCTAGAATTGCTAGATAAGCGTGGACTAAGTGTATTGAAGTTTCAGGAGATTATATTGAAAAATAAAAATATTTCTGAAAAACTAACTATTCTCTTTCATTGATAGGCTAAGAAGTTTCCGAACCGCCCTCGTATTTACCACATTAAAGTGGGTGACACTGAAGTCAGCTGGGAGATGAAAGTAAGATACCTTGGTGTAATTCTTGATAAGAAAATGATTTTCCATAAACACGCGTCGTACACCATAAATAAAATTAATACTCGTATAACCACCAAAATATTGTATCCGTTTATAAATCGAAAATCGCAATTAAGCATTGAGAATAAAATATTGATCTTGAATGTCGTTTTTCATGCAATTCTATGTATACTATGCTGTCCCATGCATGTCATATTAACAGATTACAAATTGCGCAGAATAAAGTACTTAAAATGATGTATGATTTACCTTATCATTACTCAACCAACCGTCTACACTCATTGCATAACATTCCAAAAGTAAGGGATAAAATAAATAATATTACCTCAACATTTTATGATAGATGTTCACATTCACAGCCTTATGCCAATAATTTTTTATATTTTAACGCACTAATTCTGTCTTTTATCCAAACACATAAAATCAAATTTTTGGGGTTTTTTGTAATAATTTTTACTAGAATGCTAATAATATTTTGGAATTTATGTATAAGATTAATTCAAAAATAATTAAGCAGTAGAGTCCAAGCTGACTGATCTCTTTACTTTTAAGTTAAGAATTATTGTATGCCCTACATTGTTATTATTTTCAATAAAGAACTGAATTGAATTGAATATTTTCTATAAAGCTGCTGAAAATGCCCTACGCAAAAAAAATATTTTTGATACATGCTAAATTTTTGAGGTACAATGGGGTTTTTTGACCAACTTAGGGCGCCTAGACACGATCAGATTGTAGTAAAAAGGTGTTCATATTTACGTTGGCTACACAGAAAGAAAAAATTGAGTAGTCCATACTTGAATTAAGCCGTAGCGGTGTCAAAAGTACGGTAAGTACGGATTTTCTAAAACCAAGTACATAATACTTGAATCATGTACGGATTTTTAAGCCCTGAATTCTTGTTCATAGCGCACTTTAAGCCTGATAAGGCTTGATTTTAAGCCGAAATATTCTTATTTCAAGCATAAAGCGATTGATTTAAGAATTTCATGGAATTGATTTGAGTGCGAAACGGGCTTCAATGAAGAAAATTTTGATTGAATATACTTGATTTAAGCCTGATTATCTCTTGATTGAAGCCTAACCGATACTTGATTTAAGCCTGATCATAAAAGATTTATTGTGCTTTCGTTCGTTTTGTACCTATGTACCATTTATATTAATTATACCATTTTTGCCACTGCATTGCAAAAAAGGCAATTTTTTTAAAATGGTATGTCAATAGCTTGACAGCAAAAGTAAAAGCTTTGCAGTAATTATTCGGTTTAAATCGTCGGCTTAATGCTATTTTGGTCCATACGCCATTTTTGTGTTTTTTGAGTTAGGAGTTGATAATATGGGTTCCAAGCATGCTCTTTCAGAATCTGCAATCATTTTTTTCCTATCTCGCCTAGTTTTCGAGTTATTGGTAGGGTAAATTTGTTTTACTCTGAATAACGGGAAATAACTTCGATATTTTTGTTCTATGTCTCAATTTTTCTATCGCCCTATATTTTTCACTCAGTATTTTACGCTCTTTCTATCACAATATGTAAATTAGTGTCCATCCATACCGACCCTTTTTGTGGTCCATGTAATACAAATACGAAAAAATAGTAAAATAAAAGTGGATATGGACCAAAATGCCAAGTACAAAAATTGTTATAACTTGCTTATTTTTGGATGTAATGGCATAGAAATGCATGAGAATCATACAAACACTGTTGGGAACCCTATGAAATATAAAGTGTGCAACTCTTCAGTCCCGTTTTTACTCAAACAATAAATTGCGTTTTTCTCCGTTCATAAAAAATGGCGTATGGAACAAAATAGCATTAAGCCGACGAAATATGAAACATAAAAGGAATAGCCACAAACAAACAAGAACAAGAACAAGAATTATTAACAACTTCAAAAACTTAATTAAAAACCAGTAAGGAAAGGATAAAGTCGGGCGGGGACGACTATATAATACCCTACACCACTCTCGTAATATTGAATAACTCTGAAATATAAATTTTGTAATTCATGCATAAATTGTTTACATAAATTTACTTTTGAGACATTTTATACTTAAATAATACCCTGTACCACAGTGTGGTGTAGGGTATAAAAACGATTGGATGTAAAATACAGCTTCTACAGGACTAAAGAGCGAAATCGGATGAAACATATATCGTCGCTTGGATGACCAACTGCAGTAACTGACATTTTTAAAATTGTTCAGGAGAGCAGTTTTTCTGTTTTTGAGACAATGTCCATTCATCGCCACGGCGTAATATTTATTATATTTCCAGTTTGCTTTTCTTATTGTGTACTTAACTCCATCTTTTTTAATATTATTAATAAAAAATAAAAAAATTAATTATATTGCATGTTTTTCATAAACAATGCAGATACGTCACTTTGTGGGAAAAAAATTATACTTAATGTCAGTTACGACTGATCACCGCTCAGCCCAAACGGCTAAAGCTAGAGTCATGAAATTTGGTAAGTCCTTGATATATAGACGTGCAATATGGAAGGGTTTTTCGATATTTTGGGCGCACAATGGGTCAAAAGAGAAAAAAATATGGTATCACAGCCAAATCCAAACGGCTGGAGCTAGAATTGCAACATTTCGTGTGAGGGTAGCGCCTAGGGCGAAGATTCGGTATGAATCACAATTTTTCGAAATTAAAAAATTTACGCGCACATTGGGACAAAAAGGGATAAATATGGCACCAAAGCCAAGTCCAAATGGCAAGAGCTTGAATCGTCTAATTTGGCTTGAGGGTAGCCATTGGAACGTAGGATAGACACAAGGAGTTTTTTAGGCAAAAATGGTGGAAAAATGATAAATATTGTGCAGTGGGACAAAACTATGTTGGATATGGTACAGTGGGGCAAAAAGTGCTAAATATGGTACAGTGGGGAAAAAAATTTAAATTTGTGCAGTGGGTCAAAAATGTGTTAAATATGGCACAGTGGGCCAAAAAGTGTTAAATATGGTACCTAGTGCAAAAATGGTAAAATATGGTACGATAAGGCAAAAAGGGTTAAATATGGTAGAGTAAGGCCAAGGGTGCGAATTTAGCTTTTGGAATATACAGTATGTTTTTCTCTTAATACATACTTATAGTGGCACTGTGATGCAAAAACGATTAAATGGTGTACAGTTGTGGTTTAATGGCATTTAGATGTACATAACGGAAAAGGGATAAATACTGTAATCTTTAGATTATCCTAGCGGGTGACATAGGCTATATTAGTTATTTATTGAGGAGGCGTGGCCCCGCTCAAATAAGCCAATTTGGAGTTATTATTTTCATAGTGATTCCTACTGTTCATACCTACGAATGGATTATCGAGATTCCTACTGTCGTTATCTGATGATTGGGACTGGACCGTGATCCCATTTCGAACGCAATCGGTCCAAAAATGGGCAACGAGTGGGCTGGGTCCAGCAAGTACTCCATAACATTTTGCAATAATGAACAAACATTTTGGGAAAACGAAATATTAAGTGACATATTGCACTTACGTCTCTTGGTGAAATTTTTTTTTGGCATTGTGTCAGTTACGTCTAATATCATTTACAGTTTTTTGAGAAAACGGTCATATATATATGCACAAAATTTATACACACGTTGTACTTTGACTAGACAAATAGAATGGCGGCCTTAACTCAATTTCTGAAAAATGGTCAGTTACATCGGTTGGTTATCCAAGCGACGATATATGGGAGCTATAGCTAAATCTTAACCGATTTTCTTCAAATTCGGCAATGTTAGTCCATGGATCAAGAAACTCTACCATTCTAAATTTCAAAACGATTGGATGTAAAATACAGCTTCTATAGGACTAACGGGCCAAATCGGACGAAACATATATATGGGAGCTATAGCTACATCTTAACCGATTTTCTTCAAATTCGGTAGTGTTGGTTCATGGATCAAGAAACTCTACCATTCTAAATTTCAAAATGATTGGATGTAAAATACAGCTTCTACAGGACTAAAGAGAAAAATCGGACGAAACATATATATGTGAGCTATTGCTAAATTTTAACCGAATTTCTTCAAATTCGGCAATGTTGGTTCACGGATCAAGAAACTCTACCATTCTAAATTTCAAAACGATTGGATGTAAAATACAGCTTCTATAGGACTAAAGGGCCAAATCGGATGAAAGATATATATGGGAGCTATATCTAAATCTGAACCGATTTCAACCAAATCCAATAGGGATCTTTACAAATACTCTAAACTGCAAAATTTCAGAACGATCGGAGTGAAATTGCGACCTGTAGTCGACGAACAACTTTACATGGACAGACGGACAGACGGGCGGGCAGACATGGTTAAATCGACTCAGCTAGTGATTCTGAGTCGATCGGTATACTTTAAGGTGGGTCTAGCTGTGTTATTTTAAGGTGTTACAAACATCTGCCGTGAAACAAACTTATAATACCCTGTACCACAGTGTGGTGTGTTTGATGTTGCGTCAGCCAAAATCAACCACTTAAATGAGAGGGGTTGAGAGGGTAATTTTATTGTGATCTGCCTCTTATTTAATTGCTCTGATGTGTTTGATGTTGCGTCAGCCAAAATCAACCACTTAAATGAGAGGGGTTGAGAGGGTAATTTTATTGATGTTTGATGTTGCGTCAGCCAAAATCAACCACTTAAATGAGAGGGGTTGAGAGGGTAATTTTATTGTGCTCTGCCTCTTATTTAATTGCTCTGCCTCTTATTTAATTGTTCTGCCTCTCAGAGATGAAAGTAAGCTTTTTCTTCTTACTTTCAGCCATATTAGGCTTAATTTTCCTCTTCAAGAATTTTTTTCTTAAATTCAAGCATTATATACTTATTGTAAGCCTTACAGCGCTTGATTTTTTCATTTAAGCCGATATATACTTGTTTTAAGAAAAACTTTGTACGAACGTACTTAAATTTTTAAGTAAGATTTCGGCTTAAATTAAGAGTTTTTTACTTGAATTTAGTATGCCATTTTTCTTTCTGTGTACAAACCAAACATTGTTAGTGAAAAATTACGAGTCCCTGAAAGTTATGCTGAAAAAAGTGAAAAAAAAAATATTTTTTTCCTTCACTTTTCAAAAAAAGTAACGGAAAAAAATTGTTCGCATAAAATGTTAAGAAACTTTGTTCAGCATATTCTTAGCTACATTATTGCCAAATATAGTTAAGCGGTATCACTAAGTCTGAATTAGTTGTTGGGCAAAAGGTGTCATCAGCTTCGAGGGGCCCAGTGATTTTCAGAAAGTTTGGACGCCCATAAAAAAAAATTTGTCACCAATTTCGCCAAACCAAGTATAGGGTTATACTATCCTTTGATAGTAGAATCAAACCTATACTGTCAAGTCCGTTTATTTTTTTCACTGTTGCACAGTGTAATTAATATTGCGATAACCTCCCGATTTTATGTACTTCCTTTATTGTTTTTACCAATAGTTTTACCGATACGTTCCAATGTTCATACATACATCTCATTCATTCGAGGACACTCTATGCACACAGACTATGAAAGAATTACAAGCGCCTCTTTAGTAGGGGCCTTTTTACTAACTGTAAGTGATAACGTGATCAACGTTGCTCCAGAATATCAGCGATCAATGAATAATGTTATCGCAAATTAAATTTCACCCGGAATTTGTTCCCTTCTCCTGAAATTGAGGTTGTAAATTGGCTCACTCTGCAAATTTTTCAAAAACTTTTTATTTTCTAATTATTCTTGCAGATGTTAACTAAAAAGTCGATCGTGCGATATGGCTATACCAAATATTTTGTTCGGGAAAATCTTCACCTTTTATTTGCAATCAGCTCGAATTTGGTCATTACTGTATACCATTAGGTTCCAAACTGAATTTAGGGATTTATTTCATACAATATACAAAAATTTTAAGATACATATAACTCCCTCATAAAAGGCATCAAGGGATAAAGTGTTAAACTACTTGCCAGTTGAGTCCGAGCTAAAAAACCTAGTCTCTTCCGTGACGTCTTCAAAACTGTTATACGCAGGGTTACCATACGTCCTCCTTTCGGAGGAGATGTCCACATTATTAATCAGTTTAACCAGTTCCACCTAAAAAGGGAAAATATTTTTCAGAATTTCGCGTCGTCGGAGCATCATTTGTTGCAGAATCGAAATTCTCATTAGTGAAAATGGGCAATATAGGTAAATTTTTGATATAGTCAAAATACATAGAATCGTCCTGATTTGACTGATCTTCATAGGTCTATGTTTTGATATACCCCCTTACAAATGTCCCTCAAAATTTGAATTATTAACGCTACAATAACACACAAATTTCACCGAATTGGGCTGAAATATGGAAATATGAGTTTATTCGCACTCAAAACAATTGACATACGATCCATGGTGGAGGGTATACGATATACAACATAGTTCTTTTGTTCTCTTGTAGTTCAACAGTTCTTTTGGTCAAAATTTAATATTTCTGAACAAACTTAGTCATATCCAGAACTTCTGAAAAATGGAATGAAATGCGCCAACCGCAACTTCTCCAACTGACATCCTACAATTCTCCACTATCAACAAACCAAACACAAACAATTAAAAACGGATTAAGTTCGGCCATGCCGAATCTTGTATACCCTACACCATGGATCGAAGTCAAATCTAGAGGGACCTTTATACATATGATGGCTATATTTAAAACATGGACATATGACTACCGTTGTTCTTGTGAAAGAACAACCCCATTTACCAATAAACCCCAGTTACCAATTTTCAGCCCGATCTGTTGACATTTGTGGTCTCTATGACGTTAAGAAGTCAAATCTGGGAGATGCTATATATCGTCCCATCAATAAAAGAATAGTGTATAATTTGTTTGTAGTTTCGAGAAAATCGTGTTTTTAGTTTTTTTGATATTAGACTTCTTGGAAGATAAATATGTATATTTTAGAAGAGAAATGATGTTTTCAATTTCTTGTCATTTTAATATGTGGTGAAATAATCAGGCTACAGCCAGATGATTATTTCTATTAGTCTAAAAGTGCGTTAATTCTATATAAATGGCATCAAAGCACCATACAACATATATACACTATTTATTCAATTTAACTTTTGACCCACTTTGTGGAAGTAGAATTCCACCAAATTTTTACCAGCTATAGAATCTATTACGTAGATTCTCATAATGCAATAAAAAAAATAATTGTGTATATGCGTTTACGCTATTGTTTTATTGAGGGGACGATATGGGGGCTATATCCAAAAATGTACCGATATTGCCCATTTTCAACATACCTGCAGATATATTTTACGACGATCAGATCAATATTTAGTGGTGTTACTAACGAAGTGACAAAAATAATATACCCCCATCCTTTAGTGGATGGTATAACAAACTCAACTCAGAACATATCGCACATGTTCCAAAAAAGGGTAACAACTCAAAATTTAAAATTTTTCAGTAGAGACCAAAAACTGTTTCCGTTAATATTAATGGTATATTACAAAAAAAGAATATGCCAAAAAAGAATAATGCCATAGAAAAAAATAATAACGCTATTTTCCTTTTTGTTTTTTTAATGATTTCAGAAAAACAACAACTTTTTTGAGTTGTTACTCTTTTCATGAAAAAGTTTGTATATAAATAGTGGTATTATTTTGAGTTGATTCTTTTTAACCGAAAAATCTTACTCGGATTATAAGTTGAAAAGGGCACAACTACAAATATTACTCTTTAGATGATAAATCAACGGTCCCATTTGCTTAAACACTTGGGGACAATTCAAAATGTAACTCTTTAGTTGAATCTAAAGACGTTATTCTGTAAACACAGAGGGAGTTATAACGGTTTTTTATTATGAAAAAGAAGAAAAATCAACGGACATTTTTTGCAGTGGGTAGAAATTGCCATAGTGCGTTGTTTTCTTGCAAAAAAAGCAAAATTTAAAAATTTTGAGTTGTTACCCTTTTGTAGAACAGGTGCGATATGATCGAGACAAATGTTCCAACATTAAAAAACTAAAAACGCTAATCGAATGCAGGTAGCCCGAGAAATTTCAAAATTCACCTTTTCTGTTGAACATACCTCGTATATATTACATATAAATCTGAACCAATTCTTTCAAAATGGATAATTTTTGCAAAGCCTGTATCAAGCAACTCCACCCTACTAAATTTCCAAATGACTAAATGTGAAATACTGTAGTGAACATATATATGGGGGCTATATATATCGTCGCTTGGATGACCAACCGACGTAACTGACCATTTTTCAGAAATTGACTTAAGGCCACCATTCGATTTGTCTAGTCAATGTACAACGTGTGTATAAATTTTGTGCATATATATACTACCATTTTTTCAAAAAACGGTAAATGATTTTAGACGTATCTGCACAATGCCAAAAAAATTTTTCACCAAGAGACGTAAGTATGTATGTCACTTAATATTTCGTTTTCCCGAAATGTTTGTTCATTATTGCAAAAAGTTATGGAGTACTTGCTGGGCCCAGCCCACTCGTTGCCCATTTTTGGACCGATTGCGTTCGAAACGGAATGACGGTCCAATCCCAATCATCAGATAACGACAGAGGAATCTCGATAATCCATACGTAGGTAGGAACAGTAGGAATCTCTAAGAAAATAGTAACTCCAAATTGGCTTATTTGGGCGGGGCCACGCCTCCTCAATCAATAACTAATATAGCCTATGTCACCCGCTAGGATAATCTGAAGATTGCAGTATTTATCCCTTTTCCGTAATGTTCCTCTAAATGCCATTAAACCACAACTGTACACCATTTAATCGTCTTTGCATCACAGTGCCACTATAAGTATGTATTAAGAGAAAAACATACTGTATTTTCGTTTTGCCATACACTGATAGAAAAAGCTTCGTCATGACGACGAATTTGTACATCATCACGATTATTTTTTCGTCAAAAGTCAGCTAACGTACGGAATAATCCTCTTGATGAATTTGTTCGTCACCATGACGAATTTCTGTTTCCAAAAACTTTCGTCCTCAGGATGATCCATTCATCACCACGACGAACCCCATTCATCGTCATGACGAACCCCATTCATCATCACGACGAATAGCAATAGCATTCATCACCACGTCGAACTATATTCATCACCATGATGAACTCCATTCATCACCACGACGAATTCCATTCGTCACCACGACGAATCCCATTCATCATCACGACGAATTCCATTCGTCTCCCATTCATCATCACGACGAATTCCATTCGTCACAACGACGAATCCCATTCATCACCACGACAAATTCATGCACACGACTATTTAAATTTTAAAAATTCCAATAAATTTTCTTCTAGTTTTAAACCATTTAAATTGATATGGAAAATAAAATTATTTGACTGCATTGCCAGGTTCAGTTGTGAATAGTCGTTTCGAGACGCAGTTCTTGTCAGGTAAAGCTGAAATCAAACAAACGAGAAGTATTCATTACTTCTGCTATTTTAAATCAAAAATAATCACATCAAGTAATGTATTTGCCAACAGACCACTAGCACAAATGTTGCACACTTATACAGCTTGTCGAGCTGCATGTACGAGTATGCATGTGTTTGATGTTTTGTTAAACAAACATCAGTTACGCCATGCCAGTGCGGTTTGTTTGAACCAATCGGTGCTGCGTGGAACACACACGTGGACGAACATAACAACGTCGCATGTCTTACATTGTTTTGCTATAGGAGTTGACGTTGCCGTAAAGAGCGAATAAGTCGATCGTTCTCATGATGAATGGATAATCTTATTGGCGAACGGTGTTCGTCATTAATTATTAGATTTTTAAATTGATCTTTTACAACAAATTATTTCACTAAGGTAATCAGAACGCATATAGAACAGTACATTTAAGCAGAAACTATAATTTGATTGCTTCGTTTGATCATATTTTCAGCAAAATGGCCAAATAAATCTTTTCGTCGTGGGAAGGAAACCTTATGGTTTTTCTATCAGTGTATCGTACCATATTTTACCATTTTTGCACTACGGTACCATATTTAACCCTTTTTGCCCCAATGTGCCATATTTAACACATTTTTGACCCACTGCACAAATTTAATTTTTTCCCCTACTGTACCATATTTAACACTTTTTGCCCCACTGTACCATATTAAACACAGTGTTTTCCAACTGCACAATATTTCATTTTTCCATCAATGTACCATACGTAACCTTAATTTTAACCATATTTAACCCATGTTGCCCACAATATTAGATTTGTGTCCCACTGTGCCATATTGAACACATTTTTGTCCCACTGCACAAATTTAAAATATTTCCCCAACTGTACAATATTTAACCTTTTTTGCCCCACTGTGCCATATTCAACACATTTTTGACCCACTGCACAAATTAAAATTTTTTCCCCACTGTACCATATCCAACATAGCTTTGTCACTGCACAATATTTATCATTTTTCCACCATTATTGCCTAAAAAACTCCTTGTGTCTAGTCTACGTACCAATGGCTACCCTCAAGCCAAATTGGACGATTCAAGTTCTTGCCATTTGGACTTGGCTTTGGTGCCTTTTTGTCCCAATGTGCGATCCAGCCGTTTGGATTTGGCCGGGATACCATACTTTTTTCTGTTTTTACCCATTGTGCGCCCAAAATTACGAAAAACCCTTCCATATTGCACGTCTATATAGCAAGGACCACCATCCTACCAAATTTCATTACTCTAGCTTTAGCCGTTTGGGCTGGGCGATGATCACTCGTAACTGACATTAAGTATAATTTTTTTCCCACAAAGTGACGTATCTGCATTACTTATGAAAAACATGCATTATAATTAATTTTTTTGTTAATAATGTTGAAAAAGATTGTGCTACACAATGAGAAAAGCAAACTGGAAATATAATAAATATTACGCCGTGGGGAGGAACGAACATTGTCTCAAAAACAGAAAAACTGCTCTCCTGAACAATTTTGAAAATGTCAGTTACTGCAGTTGGTCATCCAAGCGACGATATATCTTAACCGATTTTCTTCAAAATATATTAATTTTGGAGTATAACAATTTTAGAGATTTTTTTTTCGACTCCAACGTCTTTTTCAACAGACGAAGATCAAAGAGTCTTTCCTTGAAGACTTGCCAAACGATACTGAACAACATGTAAGACATTTCAGTCGGGTAAACCGACTAAGGTATACATACATACCCTCACTTGGTGAGCTGTGTAAATATGCAGTGGAATATTTACTAATATTATTAGCTATTTAACATTGGAATGTGTTGGCTCTTTTTGTGTGGGAGGTACTAAAATGGGTGTGGTGATAACTCCCATTTTTAACACGGCTTTAGGAATTTTCAAAACTTTACATTTTGCAGAAATTTTTAGTATTTATATACATTGGCATTCATGATACGGTACGGTTGTGCGGGAGGTACCAAAAGGGGCGTGATAATAACGCCCATTTTTAGGCAGACTGCAGGTTCTATAAATCCATTACACTGTACAAATTTTAAGTATTGGTATGTCCTAGTATAAAAGTAATAAACTGTTAACCTTTTGTACAAAATGGTACCTCTGTGTAGGAGGTAAAGGAGCATGACAATAACGCTAATTTTTCAATGGACTGTAACTACTATAAAACCTGTACCAAATTTAAAGTATTTGTATGCACTAGTATAAAAGTTATTAGCTGTTAACTTTTGGAGCAAAATAGTCCGTAGGCAATATAAATACATTACACTGTACAAAATGTAAAGTAATTTTATGTATTGGTTAATACCAAGTTATTAGCTGGTAACTTTTCGTGCAAAATAGTCCATTTGTGTGGGAGGTATCAAAAGGGGCGTGGTAAATTCGCCTATTTTTCTCTTGGTGTTAGCGACTAATAATCTAATACTATGTGTGGAATTTTAGAAGATTCGAATAAGGAGTAAAGAAGTTATTAGAGAATCAATATTTAATTAAATGTTAACCCTCTGTGGGGGAGGTACTAGAAGGAGTAGACCAATATGGCTGATGTCGAACTTAGCCGGAAATAGAAAAAAATATTACGACATTGCAAATTTTAAGTCAATTGTGTACTTCTTTCGCGAGTTATAGTGCGTACCAGCCAGAAGACACACAGTCAGATGGACGGAGGACATTGATCAAATTATTTAAAATGACCCAAAACGGATTCCCACTGTGTGTGTTACACTCTTGGCCGTAGCAAATGATATACACCCTCGTCACACTTATGCGAGTGTATAAAAATGACAAAACGTTTGATAGGTGTCATGCGTGATCTGTAAAAAATGCATATTGAAAATCAAACCTCACGATGAATCACCCGTTATCACAGTCGACGTGCCCCGCGAAGTACACTATTAAGCCAGTAACGAAAGGCAGTAAGTCGGGCGGGACCGACTATATAATACCCTACACCTCCCAATACCCTACACCTAGCAATGCGATAAGGGTCATTGCGATAATACTTTCATATTATCGCTAAATTAAGCAATATTCGTTCCTAAATTAAGAAACATCTTTCGGCCCCAAATTTTGATCGGATATAAAATATAGTCTCCACTCCACTTACATGGCAAATCGGGTGTAACATATAAAAGGGGGCTATATCTAAATCTGAACCGATTTCCCTCAAATTTGGCAGTGTTTATTCATGTAATAAGAAACCTCTTTCTGCCAAATTTCGTACTGATCGGATACAAAACACTGTTTCTACAGCGCTTACATGTCAAATCGGGGGCTATATCTGAATATGGGGGCTATATCTAAATTTGAACCGATTTTCTTTTGAACCGATTTTCTCCGATCAAAAATGTTGCTTATACAATACATATATGCCAAAGACGGACAGACGGACATAGCTAAATCAACTCAGAAAGTGATTCTAAGCCGATCGGTCTAAACGATGGGTCTATTTCTTCTCCTTTTGGGTGTCACAAACAAATGCACAAAGTTATAATACCCTGTACCACAGTGTGGTGTAGGGTATAAAAATACACGCATTTTGTTTCCATTAGGAGCACATCAACGACACCTACATATATGGACAAAAGTCAAAATTTTTTTCATTGGGGTAATCTATGTTAGTTGTCACTTTTCTCGCATTGTGTACACATTTCGGTGCAAAAGTTGATGGAATTAGATAAACCACAAACATAAAAGTATTTTTTTCATAAAATGTTGTTATTATCATTATATATAAAATCCTTTGTACGTTTGTTAGTAACGCATGATCTTCGAAACCATAGAAGCGAATGGGCTGAAAATTGAACAATATATTCAGTTTGGGGTCATTTGTGTTTTAGAATCATTTTCACAGCGATAAATTGCGGAGTGGTCAAGTTATTTGCAAAATTCGCATTTCCGCATTAATTTAAAATGTACGTGTGGTTTGTCTTGATAATAGTTTGTATGTATGATTATAACCGGTAGATGACGCTGTAGTGGACATATGGTCAATATACATTTTATTGATGATTTTTTCCGGAAAATCGAGATGTATGAATTTTTGAATGAAATATCAATGATTAACAAACCAATACATCCCAAACAGGACGGGCAGGACAACGTCTGCTGGGGTCAGCTAGTCTTACATACTTTAAAAGATATAAGTACATACATTTCAAAAATGTAGAAAAAAACCTAGAAGTGTTCGTATATTTATTCATTCTTTTAGAGGTTGTGGCCAAACTATTCATTCTAGAAGTTCTCGTACTGGTCAGTTACAAAAAATACGAGGGACACATGGAGGAAGAATTTTTCTTGGGCATTGTTCATGTGAGATCTTTCCGCGAAAAATATAGTTCATAACTTTTGGAAATGCGATTTCAAGTGTCTTTTGTTTTTGACCGCGGTCAGCGCGCCACTCTATGTAATGAAATATCACCGAAGAAGCGATTATAGTGGCTGGAAGTACCTACAAATCCATATAGGTGTCGATGATGTGCTCCAAATGGAACCAACGCTAGAGCTCTCCAAACTTCGGTTAAACTTGCGTGAATTTTTTTAATAGTGTATTTCGCGGGGCACATCCACAGTTATACATAGATTGAGCTGAATTTAATGTCTCAGAAGGTTTTTTACATTGCGAATCCTAATATTAGGGGCGCGTAACAAAATAATGAATCACTGATATTTTATTCACGTTTTTAAAATGTTGCATAAATTGCAAATTTTATTCTTGACAATTTTTATAGTATAAAGTTCTTAAATTCATTTCTATGTTCTTTGGGGGCACTGCTGTGGTGCTCTTAACAACCATAGATACGTATTTTTAGATTGAAGTCTTGTACGCGAAGAACGAGACACTTTTATCTCAACTATGATCGTCAAGGCACACCCAGTGCGCGGTACGGATATGGCGGAAGTTAATATGAATTAAAAGGATTTTTACAAATCTATTCCGAAATCAGAGGTCATTCTATTTTGATGATTGTTCACATTTTTGCATAACCTCGATTTCGATTTGAAACCGCCATAACTTTCTCACCCCTTAATGAAATTAATTCACATACGCGGTTGATGTGCTCGCCAAATTGTATAAAATTGTTTATAGAGAAAAAAAATTATTTAAAAACCAGTAAGGAAAGGCTAAAGTCGGGCGGTGCCGACTATATAATACCCTACACCACTCTCGTAATATTGAATAACTCTGATATATAAATTTTGTAATTCATGTATAAATTGTTTACATAAATTTACTTTTGGGACATTAAATAATACCCTGTACCACAGTGTGTATAAAGGGTATAAAAATACAGCTTCTACAGGACTAAAGAGCAAAATCGGACGAAACATATATATGGGAGCTATAGCTAAATCTTAACCGATTTTCTTCAAATTCGGCAATGTTGGTTCATGGATCAAGAAACTCTACCGTTCTAAATTTCAAAACGATCGGATGTAAAATACAGCTTCTATAGGACTAAAGGGCCAAATCTAAATCTGAACCGATTTCAACCAAATTCAATAGCGATCTTAACAGCCGCGAAACACTCTAAACTGCAAAATTTCAGAACGATCGGAGTGAAATTGCGACCTGTAATCGACGAACAACTTTACATGGACAGACGGACGGACGGACGGACAGACATCGTTAAATCGACTCAGCTAGTGATTCTGAGTCGATCGGTATACTTTAGCTGTGTTATTTTCAGGTGTTACAAACATCTGCCGTGAAACAAACTTATAATACCCTGTACCACAAAACTGCCTCATTACCTTGAAATATTTTAACGCAATTAGAAGTTATGGGATTTACAATATAAAGCCTTTTTAACCCACCCCAAACTTCCACCTCGCATAGCGCGAAAATTGGCCGGATTTGCACCCAGGCAATGAAGCCGACCAAAATTATCGGCGGCAGCGGCGCATAGAAAAAAAAAGCGATCGGATGAGCCGATCAAATTTCAACAATCGCCTGAGCCGATAAAGTGCTACCAACGAAGGCGCACGAATGTCAATCTCCGGCAAAAGTGGCGTTTTAAGGTATTTATGTATTTAAAATTAAACCAGTAAGGAAAGGCTAAAGTCGGGCGGGGCCGTCTATATAATACCCTACACCACTCTCGTAATATTGAATAACTCTGATATATAAATTTTGTAATTCATGTATAAGTTGTTTACATAAATTTACTTTTGGGAAATTTTATTCTTAAATAATACCCTGTACCACAGGTATAAAAACGATTGGATCTAAAGAGCCAAATCGGATGAAACATGTATATGGGAACTATAGCTAAATCTTAACCGATTTTCTTCAAATTCTGCAATGTTGGTTCATGGATCAAGAAACTCTACCATTCTAAATTTCAAAACCATTGGATGTAAAATATAGCTTTTATAGGACTAAAGGGCCAAATCGGACGAAACATATATATGGGAGCTAAAGCTAAATCTTAACCGATTTTCTTCAAATTCGGTATAATTGGTTCATGGATCAAGAAACTCTACCATTCTAAATTTCAAAACGATTGGATGTAAAATACAGCTTTTATAGGACTAAATGGCCAAATCGGACGAAACATATATATGGGAGCTATAGCTAAATCTTAACCGATTTTCTTCAAATTCGGCAGTGTTGGTTCATGGATCAAGAAACTCTACCATTCTAAATTTCAAAACGATTGGATGTAAAATACAGCTTTTATAGGACTAAATGCCAAATCGGACGAAAGATATATGTATATGAGAGCTATATCTAAATCTGAGCCGATTTCAACCGAATTCAATGTTATGGAAATTTGATGTAATGTTTAAAATCGGTTCAATAAATCTACAATAACTTTGTTTGGAAAAAGCAAATGGTTGATACATTTGTTACTGAGTTGACGATCCATGGCCAAACAGCAATTGGGTCGTTCCTGAGTGTAGATCCGATGGTCTTGGGCCTCAATATGTGTAGAAGTTATGGACGAAATACTAAGATAGGTCTGCACATATGAATTTTAGAATCCCTTGTATGAAATTTGACATGTACTGTATGAAATTTGATATGACCTGCCTTAGTATTTTATCCATAACTTTTAAAATTGTTTTAAACTCTCTTTAAAACAACGTAGATTTTGTACAAATCTATTCAGATGTTAATTTCCGTCAACCCAAACGCATTTTTTCAGAGAATCTTTTGGAATTGTGGATCATTGAATGAAGAAACTCTATCCTACTAAATTTCAACGTGATTGAAAGTGAAATTCTTCATTAGCGCTAATAAGTCAAATCGGAAGAAACATATATATATAGGGGAGGGAATCTGAAACGATTTTCCTACCTATTTAATTTAAAAAAAATTATTGGAAGTAAAATACAGCTTCTACCAGGGCTGTGGAGTCGGAGTCGGAGCCTTGGAGTCGGAGTCTGGGAAATGTGCCCGGAGTCGGAGTCCTGAGTCGAAAAATTATGGTCGACTCCGACTCCGAGATGGATTGTGCAAAATGTACCATTTATGTGATAGAACTTTTGCACTCAAAAATGTTTGGGAAAACAATTTTGATACAAAAGAAGGATAAAATATTCGAAGCTTTTTTAACCTTTTTTGTATGCCACAAATATCTATAAAGTTAACCAAACTATCGAGTTTTTTATGTAAAACAGTTTTACGAAAGCTCTAATTATATTTAGCTAACAAAATAAGTATTTTTGCAAGACTATACAATATTATTAAGCGAGTACAAATCAATTAAGGAAAGGTCGGGCTATATGATACTGCACAACACCTTTTAGAGCAGAATAAGCTCAGATATTGTAAATATAAATATGACATAATTACCTTATAAATCTGAATCTAATCTATGGGGGCAATTTCGATCTAAACCGATTTTGACCAATTCCAATAGGTTTAATACCTGGTGTGAAATATGGACAGACGGGCAGCTAGTGATTCTGAGTAGAACGGTATATTTTAAGGTGGGTCTAGCTGCAGTATTTTTTACAAATCTGCCAAAAAAAACTAATTTAAAACCCCCTATAACATAGTGTAGTGTAGGGTATAATAACTAACGAATGAACTGGTTGCTTGAAGCGAAAATAATTTCAAATTGATGAACATTTTATCATGATTTCATGTTGAAAAATTGTCATATTAGCTGCAGCTTACAAGTAAAGCATCAATAAATAAATAATACAATTTTATTTAATTACTGGTATTGAATACCAACTTTTTCTGTTTTTGAACAAAGCTATAGTTTTGGCTGGACTCCGCAGCCCTGGCTTCTACAGCCCTAAAAAACGCAAGGAACATATACAGGGTTTTCCAATGAGAGTGATATGATTCCTTTGACAAAAAACACACTTATTGCTAAGGAAATTCAAAAGTTTTTTATTTAATGTGAAGTATTGAATACTACTTTTCGCCTGTTGGGCTTTTCGAAGATAGATTATAAATAATGTAACACAAATATCTCGGATGATAAATGACATTAGCGACACCTAAAGAGTAATATTTGTAGGTATTTAAGAGCACTATCTATTTTCAATAGCAAAATCCTAACAATCGTATCGTTGTTTAATTTTATAACATAGCATTAGAAGTATTTCCAAAAATAACTTTTCCAACTAATATGCAATTTTCATTGCTTATTACAGTTGCCGAATTTTGTAAGTCCTGAAGGGCTCTGGTTTCAGTACGTGGCCTTATTTCCTAACTCCTGCCGTGGTTTTATAAAAAATACAAACTCCTACTGATATTTGAATGTATATTTATATAGAGTGCAGAACAGTGGGCGTCATAACTGCACATATACACAATTTTGGCATTTTGACGACTTCAAAATAATTTTGAGAGAACCATGGATTGGATGCAAAATCGGGAGAGTGAAATCAAAATATGTAAAAAAGAACTTATCACCATTTGCTCTGTGTTGTTTAAGGTAGTAGATCAAAAACTATATAATTTTTTTTTAAAGAAACAGTAAAGGAAAGTTCAGTCGGGTAAACCGACTTACGAATCCCCTCACCTCAAGTCCCAAAAAATTTTAAATCTATTTAGTTTTTTTATAATTAAACTATTATCAATAAACTAAACTATTATATATCAACTTTTATCAGGCATTGATATAATCCATTTGTGTGGGAAGTACCAATAGGGACGTGCCAATAACGGTCACTTTTCTCCGGACTCCAGGTTCTATAAAAGCATTACACTTTACAAAAATTCCAATTCTGTAAAAGATACATCCAAAATGGTATATTTGTGTGAGAGGTACCAAAAGGGGCGTGACAATAACGCCCACTTTTCTGTGGACTCTAGGTACTATTAAAAACATTACACTGTACAAAATTTCAAGTATTTGCATGAACTGATATTTAAGTGATAAGCAGTTAACTTTTGTTGTAAAATGGTACATTTGTGTGGGATGTACCAAAAGGGGCATGGGAACTTCGCCCATTTTTCTTAATGTGTTAGCGACTAACCAACTAATACTATGTGTGGAATTTCAGAGGATTCAAGTGATTAGTATATAAGTTATTAAAGAACCAATATTTCACTAAATGTTAACCCTTTGTGGGGAGGTACTAGAAGGAGTGGTCCAATATGGACCATCTACGAACTTAGCCGGAGATAGAGAAAAATATTACAGCATACCAAATTTTAAGCTAATCGGGTAATCCTTTAGAGAGTTATCGTGCGCACCAGCCAGCCAGCAGACAGACAGGCGGACGGACATTGCTCTTATGACTCCTTCGATGTGTTACACTTTTGGCTCGTAGCAAATGATATACACCCTCCTCTCTAAGGTGAGAGGATAAAAAGGATGTATCTTTTCCAGACAATTTTTGGGGGATTTTGTAACGATGTGTTGTTACAAATTACAGTAAAGTGAAAATGTGCTCTAGGAAGTCAAATCGTGAAGAGCTTTATCAAAAAAGGACCCGTATTTCCGACTTTCAATCACGAGTTACCTACTTATAAGATGTACTTGCACCAAATTTCAATTGTCTAGCTCAATTATTGTAGATTAGCAAGTACCCGCTGCTTCGCAAGCAAGTTTTCATAAATATCGGTGGTGATAAAAGTAACATATAAACTGGCGCATTTTTATTATCCCTTAACTTTGAGGTTTGTCTGAGCTCCAATGCAGAAATTCTATCAAAAATAGTCTTGTTGATCCATACTTTTTTTACCATCAAAATCAGTATAAAGAATTTTCAAAAATCCAGCAGCCTTATATTTATTAACGGAATTCGAAAGTTATTTACATTGTTTATTTTTTCACATTTAAGTATGGATATTTCACACAAATTACAAAAACAACTAATAAATCGTGTTTGTATTAATATATTTATTGCCGTGAAAAACACCGTTTTTCTATCCAGAACATTTTTCACTTCATTTAAATTTTTTGTTTTTCCTACAAATTTTTAAAATTGAATTTCTGATATGGGGCGTATTCAATGTTTCGAGGTGTTACAAACGGAGAGACTATAACCTACGGTGCTTCTGTGGCCGTGTGTAGACTTTTTTTACCCATTGTATGTATATGAGAATATTGTGTATTCGGCACAATGCCATAATAATGGCACACAAACAAATAAACAAAACAAACAATGGCAGTTTGGGGACAAAGATGTACCCGGTAATGGGGAAATATTACTAAAGTCATCCGTTGTAGTACTCGTCATGTTGTCTCTGATGCAGTTTTTTTGCGCGTTTTGTTTGTCCTGCTTCTTCTTTTCGGGTTGAGAGATTCAAAACAAAATGACACTATATACAACAAAGTAACAATCAAATAACAGAAGAGTAAATGAATAAATGAAGAAATAACAAAAGTCTTCTAATTATATTTTGTCCTGCAGAGTTACTGGTTGTTGCTCTCAAGGATAAGACCTCCTCAACCACATTTGTATAACCCAATTTACCCCCAAACGATACTGAGAACACAAAAGTGTACTGCGACGTTAGATGAATTCTGGGCCCGAACTTAGGGATAGTCAAGAAGGGTAGTACATACTTTGGACACACACAAGTATCACACACAAAGTATTTAGGATAACAAAGCATATCATATTATATGTATGTATGGTTGGTTGTCGTTTATACATCACAACAAATACTGTAATCTTAGAAAACCACACAAATAGTTAATGGCATAAGGAAATTATATGTGAGTTTACATTCTTGTCTATTGCCTTTGTACTTATTTATTTGTATATTTAATTATATTGGTTGTTTTTTAAGAGCTTTAGAACTTAAAGTGATAATACAAGACAGAATTATTGTAGAAATGCAATTTTTTGTTTATAATACACGACACCACACTGTGGTACAGGGTATTATGACTTTGTGCATTTGTTTGTAACGCCTAAAAACAAAGAAATATATTCATCGTTTGTTATACCGATGGGCATAGAATCGTCTGTCCATCTGTTTGCCTGTCCATTTATTCTTGTGATCAAAGTGCAGGTCGCAAATATGAAGCTATCTTTACGAAAATTGTTACAGGGGCATTCCTTGGACTAGGGAATGAAATATAATTCGGCAGAAAGAGGTTTCTTATTACATGAAGGAATACTGATAAATTCGGAGAAAATCGGTTCAGATTTAGATATAGCCCCCATATATATGTAACCCCCGATTTGACATGTAAGCGCTGTAGAAACTGTATTTTATATCCGATCAGTGCTACATTCGGCAAAAAGAGGTCTCTTATTACGTAAAGGAATACTGCCAAACTTGGAGAAAATCAGTTCAGATTTAGATATAGCCCCCATATATATGTTACCCCCGATTTGATAAGTAAGCGCTGTAAAAACTGCATTTTATATCCGATCAGTATGAAATTCGGCAGAAAAAGGTTTCCTATTATATGAATGAACACTTTTAAATTTGGAAGAAGTCGGTTCAGATTTAGATATAGCCCCCATATATAAGTTAACCCGATTTGACATGTAAGCCCTGTAAAAATGTTATTTTATATCCGATTAGTGACTGTATTTTATATCCGATTAGAACAAAATTCGACAGAAAGAGATCTGTTTACATGAATGAGAATTCAGCGAAATCGGTTCAGATTTATATATAACCTCCATATATATGTTTCTCCTGATTTGGTATCAAAGCGCTATATAAGTTGTACTTTACTTCCGATCATTTAAATTTTCCAGAAAGATGTTTCTTAATTTAGGAACGAATATTGCTAAATTTAGCGATTATCGGCTTCGAATTACATAATATGTTCCTACCCATTTACCAATTATTCCAAATAATTATCGCAATGACCCTTATCGCATTGTTAGGGAGGTGTAGGGTATTATATAGTCGGCCCCGCCCGACTTTATGCCTTTCCTTACTGGTTTAATTTAATTTAATCTTTTGTACTTCATATTAAATTAAATTGTCTCTAGTGTTTTCATAAGTATAAGCCCCTCATTAAGGTTAAGTTTTTAACCTTAATGTCTTGAATTTAGAAATGTACTCTATTTAACCTGCAAAAATAGAACCATAGTTTATTATAGCGATCGACATAGAATCACTTTTTGAGTAGATTTGCCATGTCTGTCTGTCTGTCTGTCCGTCTGTCTGTCCGTCTTGTTATCAAAGTGTATTTTATATCCGCTCGGTACGTAATTCGGCAGAGAGAATTTTCCTATTACTTGAATGAACACTACCAAATTCGGGGAAAAACCTTTCAGATTTAGATATAGCCCCCATATATGTATATGTTTCACCCGATTTGACATGTAAGCGCTGTAGAAACCGTATTTTATATCCGATCAATACGAAATTCAACAGAGAGAGTTTTCTTATTACATGTATGAACACTGCCAAATTCGCGGAAAATCGGTTCAGATTTAAACATAGTCCCAATATATATGCATATGTTACACCTGATTTGACATGTAAGCGCTCTGTAGAACCCGTATTTTATATCCGATATGTTCAAAATTCGGCAGAGAGATTTCTGTTATTGCATGAATGAAAACTACCAAATTCGGGGAAATACAGTTCAGATTTAAATCTAGCCCCCATATACATGTTTCACCCGATTTGACATGTAAGTGCTCTAGAAACTGTGTTTTATATCCGACCAGCACGAAACTCGTCAGAGAGTGTTTTCTTATTACATATATGAACACTGTCAAATTCTTATCGCAATGCCCATTTTCATATTGCTAGGGAGGTGTAGGGAATTATATTGTCGGCCCCGCCCGACTTTCTGTCTTTCCTTACTGGTTTAGTTAGAACTAATATTTCCGAAAAAAATAATTTGTATTTAAGTATTTTTGCAATGTATCAATTCCTTAATTTGAAGGAAAATTTTCTGGTTGTAAAATTTGATTAAAATTTAAATCTTAATTTTTCGTAACTATAAATTGCATTGGTAGATTGTCCAAAAGTGATGAATTGGAATATTTATAATTTAAAAATTAGTACCTCAAAACAAAAGTTAAAACTCATTATGACATTTTTTAAAAAAAAAGTCAAAAGTCAAAAACTTTTAAAAATCTTTTTTAAATAAAATATATTTGGAAAACTTCCTAAAAAATAACTTTGCTTGTGTTAAAAAAGCATATTTTACTTGTGAAAGTCAGTTCGCAAACATATTTTGTTCTTATATATTAATATAACGATGGCTTATATCCATTTGTGGCTATATTAAAAAACCAAATTTTTCAGGAGAGCAAAAAAACTGTTTTATTGTCACATTATTTGAGCTTCAGCGAACTTTTGTTCTACGATATGTTCTATATATTGCTACTATGTGCTACAACCAAAAAAATTTGAATATAATTTGTAGGTATAGCAGCTTTTGTTGAAAATAAAAAATTTTGAACACAATTAAAATTAAAAGATATTTTGAAACTAAACTCCAAACTGTCTATGGATAAATAAATGGCTATTGGTAGGGCTATATTCGCAGAAATTTTTCAATACGAAGTGTGGGTAGCCAAATGAAATACGATTTTGTCGCGATTCTGTATAAAAACCTTAAATACGTTGAAAAGAACGCGAGTGTTCCCACATATGTACAATGTGAAGACAACAACGATTTTTGTATATTTGCATATAGTTATGTTTATATAGTTTATGTTATGATAAACGTTATGATAATCGGATGGAATCAATGACTTCAATTCTTGCAAATGCTTCCATTTACTCATAGAAATCGGAAGCTGACCGTGGTGTAGTGGTTTTTGTTCGAAAAAAATTGAATTTCGCGATTTGTTGCAATATTTTAAAGTTATTTAGACATATAGTTTTCTACCTTTTCTGCGTTGTCCACTTCATGTGTTTTTAAAAAAAGGCATTTCGCGATTTTTGAAATGTTTCTGCAAATATTTTTAAGTTATTTAAAAATATTGATTTCTGCGTTACTCACATCATTTTCTTTTAAAACAATTATTTTCGCGCTATTTTGCAAATTTTTTAATTTAGTTTGGACATAGTGTTTTCTAACTTTTCTGCGATACCCATATCAAAGTAAATAGTTTAGACGTTTTGTAGATATCACACATAACTAGTTTTTCTCATATGTGCATTGAAAATGCATTAAATGTTATAACGTTTTGAATACAGCCGGCAATTCATAATAAAAATATTACTCTACGTATTTTTCGATTTAAATATTTTAGAAACCAATTCATTTTCTCGTTTTATAGCGCATTTCAGGTAATATTATATATTTTAGGATTCTGCAGTCAAAAGCATCAAATTTTCGCTATAAAGACGTCATTGCTTTCAACTATTTTGCAATATACTTTATAATGTAAAATTCCCTCTTCACAGTAGGCATCTTAAACTTCGCTTAAGAAGGCTTATGAGTGTTACACGGGCTTGCAAAATACATCAATTTTTAAATTTTCTTCCGCGGTTTTCTCTAAATGTATGTATTTTGCAAAAATTTTCTATACAGAATTGTAATCAGCGTGTCAAAATCTACAGGAAAAGTTCATACCACATCGAAAAATTATTGAACGTGGCGGTTTTTAAATTGTAAGCAATTTGGAAAGCAAATAAAAAATGATAGTATAGCCTGATTTTTCTTCGTAAAAATACATAAAACAACATATCAAAAAAAGAAAAATGTTAAAAAGGCGTGTTAGGATATTTTTTTCAATCTAAAATTTACACCGTAGGTCAATCATGTGAAGCAGAAGCGTTTGCCACCAAAATCTCATTTTCGAAAATCTAAATATAGCACCTTTTGGATATAAGCCATCGATATGCGTTCCAAACAAAATTTCTTGTTTTCAAATAAAATGTATTTGTTCACAAATATATAATATTTAAAAATTTTTTTCCAAATATATTTTCTTTTAATTCAAACATATTTCATCCGTGTATGAAGTTTGACATATGTTAAGATTTGATTGCAATTTTTTAAAGGTAAGGGGGTAAGAAGTGTGATTGACTGTTTTGAGAGAAATGATTCTCCAAGGCTTTCCTTTATTTCGTTCTATGGACTGAAGCGTGTATTCCGAAATCATCTTCTTCGGATATCGTTTGTTTGTTGGTATGTTTGAATATGGGGAAAACAAAAGCTAACCTCGAAAAAAAGTCTAGCACCAGTGAATTCAGCAAAGTCTAAATAGGTATAATATATAATAATAGGTTCTTCTTTCTGTTACATTTTTAAAGTATCCATTTCGAACACAGTGTTGTTTATATTAATTTATGGATGGGTAAACTTAAATTAAAATTGTTCTAAAAATCAAACTAATTAACGTGGAATACAAAAAATTGAATAGGAATAAATAAGCAGTAAGATTTTCAAAATTTTCTGGGTAGATCTTAAAGTATTTTGAAGGACTGAAATTTGCAAGGCCGTTTTTGTAACTTTTTTGTTCTAGTTTCTACAAAAAAAATTCATTTAGATAGACCACAATGTGACCTTTCATTTGACACACATATCGTCTTACTATGACTTTCAGCAAAATTACAAACCGGCGGGGCCCACTATATAATACCCTACACCACTCTAGTAATATTGAATAATGCTGAAATATAAATTTTGTAATTCATGTATAAATTGTTTACATACATTTACTTTTGGGGCATTTTATACAATTCAACGTTCGATTTTTTTGCAACGTTCATCTATGGGCCAAGAAACTCTAAATTTCGAAACACTTGGACGAAATACAGGACTAAAGAGCCAAATCGGACGAAACATATACAGGGTGGCTGATATGTATTGCAACCAACTTCAGGTTGCTATCATTTCTAAACCGCTAGTATGATAGCCAACAGATTTATTTCAGTGACAGTTCATTTTATTGTTTACAAGCTTACAAAAGCATTTTGATTTATTGCATTCAGAAAAAAAGTTATTCGTGATGGAATTCAAGCGTGATAGTGTGATTGTTTTATATTTGGGTGGAAAAACACAAGTGGCTATCGTTAGAGCCCTCCAGCATTTAAATGTGAATGAATCTTTTGTTTCTCGAACCATTGCTCGTTACCGTGATACTGGCAGTGTTGCATCGCGTCCAAAAAGTGGACGAAAAAAACGGTAACAACACCAGAAATGATCCAAAAAGTGAAGGCCAGATTTGATCGAAATCCACGCCACAGTGGTAGAAAAATTGCTCGTGAGCTGAACATATCGCGAGAACGGATACAACACATATTAAAAAATGAGCTTGGACTAAAGCCATTGAAGTTCCAAAAAGTGCAAGATCTCACCGATGCACAAACAAAAGTTAGACTGGAAAGAGCCAAGGAGTTGCTTCGCTTGCACGAAAGTGGCCAGTTACCGAATTTGGTTTTCTCCTATGAGAAGCCATTCCAAATTGAGCAGTTTGTGAACAAACAAAATGATCGGGTTTACTTGCCAAAGAGGTCAGCTGAAAATTTACACCTTCGATTGGCCACCAGAACTCAAGCGCCGCCGATGGTAATGGTGTGGGCCGTAACGGCCGGTGGTCGCTCCCCGCTCGTATTCATCGACCATGGGGTCAAAATAAATGCCGACTATTATCGGAAAATGTCCTAAAGACAGTATTGAAGCCCTGGGCAGACAAACATTTCGGCCGCAGACCATGGACATTCCAACAGGACTCAGCACCATCGCACTCAGCACGCGTCAACCAAGAATGGCTTAAAAAGGAGGTTCCTCGCTTCATTTCTACCGCACAATGGCCACCAAGATCTCCGGATCTCAATCCGTTGGACTTTTGTGCCTGGGGCATTTTAGAGAGTAAGGTTCGCACTAAAAATACCAAAGTATCGATCATCTCAAGACGGCGCTTCCCGGGAATGGGCCAAAATACCGCAGAGCCTCTTTCGTGCAGCGTGTGATGGATTTGTCGGCCGTTTGAAGGCCATAATTCGTGCCAAAGGTGGCCATTTCGAACAAATCTAAACTGTTTCTAAAAGTTTATGTTATTTCCGACATTTTTTGCTTTTGAACAATAAAATTTAAAAAAAAAACAGCAAGGAAAGGCTAAAGTCGGGCGGGGCCGACTATATAATACCCTACACCACTCTCGTAATATTGAATAACTCTGATATATAAATTTTGTAATTCATGTATAAATTGTTTACATAAATTTACTTTTGGGACATTTTATACTTAAATAATACCCAGTACCACAGTGTGGTGTAGGGTATAAAAACGATTGGATCTAAAGAACATATATATGGGAGAACATATATTTCATCCGAACATATATATGGGAGCTATAGCTAAATCTTAACCGATTTTCTTCAAATTCGGTAGTGTTGGTTCATGGATCAATTAACTCTACCGTTCTAAATTTCAAAACGATTGGATGTAAAATACAGATTCTACAGAACTAAAGGGCCTAATCGGACGAAACATATATATGGGAGCTATAGCTAAATCTTAACCGATTTTCTTCAAATTCGGCAATGTTGGTTCATGGATCAAGAAACTCTACCATTCTAAATTTCAAAACGATTGGATGTAAAATACAGCTTTTATAGGACTAACGGGCCAAATCGGACGAAACATATATATGGGAGCTATAGCTAAATCTTAAACGATTTTCTTCAAATTCGGTACTGTTGGTTCATGGATCAAGAAACTCTACCATTCTAAATTTCAAAATGATTGGATGTAAAAAACAGCTTCTACAGGACTAAAGAGCAAAATCGGACGAAACATATATATGGGAGCTATAGCTAAATCTTAACCGATTTTCTTCAAATTCGGCAATGTTGGTTCATGGATCAAGAAACCCTACCATTCTAAATTTCAAAACGATCGGATGTAAAATACAGCTTCTATAGGACTAAAGGGCCAAATCGGACGAAACATATATATGGGAGCTATAGCTAAATCTTAACCGATTTTCTTCAAATTCGGCAATGTTGGTTCATGGATCCAGAAACTCTACCATTCTAAATTTCAAAACGATCGGATGTAAAATACAGCTTCTATAGGACTAAAGGACCAAATCGGACGAAAGATATATATGGGAGCTATATCTAAATCTGAACCGATTTTCTTCAAATTCTGCAATGTTGGTTCATGGATCAACAAACTCTACCATTCTAAATTTCAAAACGATCGGATGTAAAATACAGCTTCTATAGGACTAAAGGGCCAAATCGGACGAAACATATATATGGGAGCTATAGCTAAATCTTAACCGATTTTCTTCAAATTCGGCAATGTTGGTTCATGGATCAAGAAACTCTACCATTCTAAATTTCAAAACGATCGGATGTAAAATACAGCTTCTATAGGACTAAAGGGCCAAATCGGACGAAAGATATATATGGGAGCTATATCTAATTCTGAACCGATTTCAACCAAATTCAATAGCGATCTTAACAGCCGCGAAATACTCTAAACTGCAAAATTTCAGAACGATCGGAGTGAAATTGCGACCTGTAGTCGACGAACAACTTAAGATGGACAGACGGACGGACAGACATGGAAAATCGTCTCAGCCAGTGATTCTGAGTCGATCGGTATACTTTAAGGTGGGTCCAGCTACGAGTATAGTACTTTCAGGCATTACAAACATCTGCCATGAAACAAACTTAATTTACCCTGTACCACTGTGTGGTGTAGGGTATTAAAATGGTAGTCATCTTTCAGAATTTTGTAGACATTTCCATGAGCAATGACTTTTACTAAATTTTGTGCACGGTGTAATACTAGAAATCAAGTAAACATTTCTTAAAAAGGAATCCCAATGATAATGTTTCCCTAATGAAAGATTCAGAATCGGAATATAAGTATATACCTACGCTATACTTAAATCTGAATCGATTTTCTTCAAATGTAGTAACGTTCATTCTTGGTTCAAAAATAAATGTTTCAAAATCGGATTAGATATAGCCTCGGATGCAAAATCGAGATGTAGTTGTATGTATATAGGTGCTTGTATATATTTCCCGATTTGACACCCATGAGCTGCAAAAACCCACATTTTTGTATTCTATCTTCATGGAGTTTATCACAAGATATTATTATTCTCAAGAAAAAATTACGAAATTTGATATAAAATTTTTTGTACCGAAGTAAATCGGATGGCATATATTAGGGCCATATCTGAACATAAACCTATTTATCGATTTTGCGGATATAGGGCTACAGAATCCGCATTTCTCGAACCTAGATCGTTACTACGTAAATTTTAAGAATAGCGGTTCAGATTTAGATGTATCACCTATATATAGGTTAGGTAAGGTTGAATAGAGGAGACGTTTAAACGTCTCATGTCCATGGACATATACTTAAGCCAGTGGTTCGGCCTGTTCTGCGCTGCTTATTTATTTATTTTTTTAAAGATCTTTGGAAGTATATATATTGCGTAAAAAAATTAAAAAATGTAGGAATGGCAGCAATTATTCGGAAGCGTCTCCGAAAAAGGTTGATTTGCGGTTTCCATTATAACTCGAAAAAAACCACAATTATTTAGTTAGATAACTGAAGCATAATCGCGAATAACGTTGTAAACGACAAAATTAAAATGGTCAACAATTCGTAACAAACGTTTTAAAAGTAGCAGACACATTCAAAATTTCCCTTTATTCACTCATTATAGACAAAGCTGCATTAAAACTCTTTTTTATAAAAAAATGTTTCTTGTAAATTTTATGAATTTAATTAATTACAAATTATTTTTGTTCACACGGCGTTAATGGCGCTTGCAACGTTATTCGCGATTATGCTTCAAATGTTTTCCCTATGTAACTCTGGAAGGGTTTATCGAAATTTCTATTTTTCAATTTTTGGGAACACCTTAAAGTCAAATTTTTATTGTAAAATAAAAAAATATTAACAAATTTAAAAAAAAAAATCGTCAGCGTTTCGTCGTAAATTATGTCCATAAATAGTGTTCAAAATTTCAAAACGATGGGTGTAGTAGTTTTGAATTTATGATGGACACAGACTTTGAAAACTTGGATTGTGGGGAAAACGCTTTAAAGATTTTTCTGATGTACTGAGTCACGTATAAGGCGCGGTTGGTTAGACTGCTGTATCTTCGTTACTTCTGCTCCGATATCAAATGTTCACACAATATTTTTGAAAGTTTTCTTCTTCATTTTCAAATAAACAAAATTTAAAAAAAAAACCAGTAAGGAAAGGCAAAAAGTCGGGCGGGGCCGACTATATAATACCCTACACCTCCCTAACAATGCGATAAGGGTCATTGCGATAATAATTTGGAATAATTGGTAAATGGGTAGGGACATAATATCTAATTCTGAACCGATAATAGCTTATTAAGCAATATTCGTTCCTAAATTGAGAAACATATTTCTGGAAAATTCTAATGATCGGAAGTAAAGTACAACTTCTATAGCGCTTTGATACCAAATCAGGAGGAACATATATACGGATGTTATATATAAATCTGAACCCATTTTCCCTGAATATTCATTCATGTAAAAAGACATCTTTCTGTCGAATTTCGTACTGATCGGATATAAAATACAGTCTCTACAGCGCTTACATGTCATATCGGGGGTAACATATATATGGGGGCTATATCTAAATCTGAATCGATTTTCTCCGAATTTGGCAGTATTTCTTCATGTAGAAGGAAACCTCTTTTTGCCGAAGTTCGCACTGATCGGATATAAAATAACATTTTTACAGCGCTTAAATGTCAAATCGGGCGTAACGTATAAACGCTATGGGGCTATATCTAAATCTGAACCGATTTCTTCCAAATTTAACAGTGTTCATTCAAATAATAGGAAACCTCTTTCTGCCGAATTTCATACTGATCGGATATAAAATAAAGTTTTTACAGCGCTTACATGTAAAATCGAGGGTAACATATATATGGGAGCTATATCTAAACCTGAACCGATTTCTTCCAAATTTAACATTGTTCATTCATATTATAAGAAACCTCTTTCTGCCGAATTTCATACTGATCGGATATAAAATAACATTTTTACAGCGCTTACACTTCAAATCGGGGGTAACATATATATGGGGGCTATATCTAAATCTGAACCGATTTTAACCAAATTCAATAGGGATCGTCTTTGGGCCAAATAAAATATATGTGTAAAGTTTCGTCGAGATCGGACCATAATTGCGACCTGTACTTTGATTACAAGAATACATGCACAGACAGACGGACAGACAGACAGACGGACAGACAGACAGACAGACAGACGGACAGACGGACAGACGGACATAGCTAAATCAACTCAGAAAGTGATTCTAAGTCGATCGGTATAATAAACAATGGGTCTATTTCTTCTCCTTTTGGGTGTTACAAACAAATGCACAAAGTTATAATACCCTGTACCACAGTGTGGTGTAGGGTATAAAAAAAGTTTACACTCGTTACCCTTGCCTTAAACACATATTTTATTTGAAAAATTTAGTTTGAAAATATATTCCGTTGTAATGAATTAATATATGCGTTCCAATAATTTTTTTTGGATTTTCAAATAAAATTTATTTGCTCAGAAAAATTTAAAAATGTATTTGCTCAGTTTGCAAATATATTTTGTTGTAATGTATTAACATATGCGTTCCAAATACATTTTTTGGATTTTCAAATAAAATTTATTTGTTCAGAAAGGCTGCTATATATATTTTTTCTGGCCTTATAATGAAAATGCGAATATTTTTCATTTAAAAGTTTGGGTTCCAAATATATTTTCTTTCGAATCAAACATATGAAAAATGGCGATTTTGCACCGTGTACCGATTTGCACCAAATTCAACAAGCATCATCCTTCACCTGAAACAAAGCTTTTTTTCAAATGGTATCTAGATATGATTACAATGGGGACCTGGACAAAAACTTATGTTGGAAAGCAGATTAAAGCGAATCTTTTAATGAGTTATTACATATTCCACTGAGGGTATTATCCAAAGATAATATTGTAATTTTTCTAACAAATTAAGTGACATATATTGCTTTTTCTTTCTATTTCCTCATATGCTCAGTCTTTATGAGCTTTTTTATCTATCCACACTGGCACCATCTAGTAATTAATAATGTGATTACGCTTCTGATTAGTTCGCATTCATTTCGAAAGCTTTTTTCGTATAAATGTGTTCCGACTTTCCAAAGACTTTTTAAGACCAAGACGGGAAAGTTCGCTCTTCTGCTGTTATGAAGTACGTCTAACCGTAGGTATAAAATAAAGCTCCCTTTAACAGAGGAAAAATAAATGACAAAAAAGGCAACCAAATGCATAAAGAAATAAAGGAAAATGTTAAATATCATAAAATTGTAGTAAGCGCTTGATGTATAAATGGTTTTCTTTTATTTTTTTATGCATTTAGTTTCCATTTTTGTCATATCTTTTTCCTCTGTTAAAGGGAGCTTTATGTTATCCCTACGGTTAGACATACTTCATTACAGCAGAAGAGCGAACTTTCCCGTCTTGGTCTTAAAAAGTTTTTGCGACTTTCTTTACCTCTCATTGACACCTGGGAGCTGGATTCATTGCATTTGAACGAATTCGGATAAAGTCTAAAAGCTCTTATGGGATATTGAAAGCTCGGCCATCCTCAAGCTATGGGTTATTTTCTTAGTTGGGTTGTAACAAAGAGGATAACATATTTCGTTACCGTCATGTTTGAAAGCTCACAAAGGAGAAAGTTTGCTCAGAGTTCCCAAGGAGGTCATACAGACTACGAAGTGTTTTTTTTTTGAGTTCGCCCTTTAAATAAGGGTTGAATTTCATATGTAGTCCACAGTTTTAATAAACAGCTTGGTGTGTTCAATATTTTTTGGAAGTAGATATGAAAAGTTTTTGAAATTAGATATATGTATTTATGTTTAATTTATATTATATTAAATTTATATTAAAGAAAATGGTCGATGCAAATAACAGATTTATTCATTCTGTTGTTGGCCTGTTGCTTTTGTACTATTTTCAATATGACAATAGCCAATAAAATGATGAAATGTGACCCACATTTATAAACTAAGTTTTATTTATTTTATTTGTGAACTCCTATTATTAATTAGAATTAGTTTTAACGTTTATTACCGAATTTTATCATTATTGTTTATCTAATACAAACAACTATTTGTATTATTTCTTTAAATTATTTTTTGGACAACCGAATTTTATCATTATTATCTATCTAATACATACAACTATTCGTATTATTTCTTCAAATTATTTTTTGGACAACCATATATTTTTTTTAGCTAACGGACATTGTATATACCACATTTATTTACGTCTTTTTGTTATCATTATTTAGTAATAATATGTACAACTAGAGCAAGTTGAGGTGTGAGAAATTCACTTTGTATTCTGCCTTTTAATGCGTGTAGTAGAGGTCTTATATAAACTCAAGCCTATTTTTATGCAGTAGATGATTTTCTCAGAAATCTCCATGAATGAAAACACAAAAAATCTAGGGTACGTTCCACAACGCTCAAAACCCTCACAAACTTAAAAATAACTTGCTATGAGTAAAAAGGCGTAAATCGTTATGGCAAAAAATATATTAATATATTTGATTTTACCTTTAACTTGGGAGGTGAACATTTATGACATAAAGCGTGGTTAAATTTTAAGGAATGATGTTGATTTTGAATAAAACACAAGTTATTTAGGAAATTATTGTAATTTCTTTTTATTATGATAATATTGGTATGATTCAATTATGTATGGAACAAAATAGGGGTTGAAGATATTGTCATAGAAAACTAGATCTGAAACGATAACCTAAAATGGGCAGCATTCTTCATATATCAAGTATCGAAATGAAGATTTTCATCAGCTTGGTTCAAAAACCTCATTTCTGCCAAACATTTCTGGACGGAAAATACAGCTTCAATAGAGCATAAATACTAAATTGGCAAGAAAATATATACTCGTATGTGCACGGGGCAAAATCGTATTTTTGGATATGTTTGAATCGAAGGAAAATATATTTGGAACACAAATTTTTAAATCAATATACATAAATATTTATATATATATAAATGAATCGTGGTTTGTTCGACTGCTTAAAACTTTAAAACTACTGGACCAAATTGGATACTTCCTTCTGCAGATTTGTTCGCAATTGCTACGCGGTGGTTTAGGAAATATAAAAGTCGAAAATTCTCAACAGGTGGCGATGACCAACTGACCCTGTGGTCAGTTCTAGCACTATCAAAATCTTGAGTTTTGCTTTTGTCCTTTCAGAAGCATCTTATAAGCGAGCGTTTTGTAAATATTAAGTACTATACATTTGACCACATGGCCGCTGAGTCACCTATAAGAGCTGCACAGCTGAAATTTAGCATATGGATAGACACGAGTGTTGTATAAGCGCTGGACTTTTCACAGAATCGGATTTAGGCCAGTAGTCAGTTCAAAAATGGGCGGGATCGGACCAATAGGCGTGGCCCAGCCCATATAAGCCAAATTTTGAATTTGAGATATCTTGCACAATTTGTTAGCGAGAGAGATGGAATTTTGAGTATATGTATCTGGTAGCAGTCTACGTGATTGGTCCAAAAATAGCCGGGATCGGACAAATGGACGTGGCCGTTCCTATAAGCCAAATTCTGGAAGTGGAGTGCTGGAATTTTGTGTATATGTATCTGGTGGCATTCTACGTGATTGGCCCAAAAATTATCCACATTGGAGCAATGGGCGTGGCCCTGCCTATATAAGCCAGGGCAACGAAGTGCACCGGGCACCGGGCAATTCTGAGCAAATACATTTTATTTGAAAACCAATAAAATTTATTTGGAACGCATATATTAATATATTACAACAAAATATATTTGCAAACTAATTTCCTCAAATAGTAAAGGGTGTCCCAAGAAGAGCGCAATTTTTAAATCTCGCAACATTCGAAGTGTCATTGTTTGACATTTGAATAATTGTTATTGTTTGTTAGTAGAAGGTACGAGGTTAGTAAAAATGGAGCGCTACACGAATGAACAACGCATTCTCATTGTGAAATTGTTTTACCAAAATGGTGAAAGTTTTGCGGCTACAGTTCGCAAATTGCGATCAATTTGGGGTCACAATAATGCTCCAAAAGAGTCAACTGTAAAGAGATTAATGGATAAATTTGCCGAAACTGGGTCTGTTAGTGATGTAAAGACAACAACGCGCCATCGACCAGGTCGATCGACCGAAAATGTCGCAGCTGTACGTGATGATGTCGCTCAAACTCCATCCACCTCAATTCGACACCGAGCTCAGCAAATTGGTGTCTCCAAATTCACTTAACCAGTTTTTTCTTGCCTAGAATTGAAGAAATGAATGTGGAGGGCATGTGGTTCCAACAAGACGGCGCTACATGTCATACAGCCAGAGAAACAATTCAATTGCTGCATCAGTCATTTCCCGGTCGTGTTATTTCGCGTTTTGGAGATCAGAATTGGCCGCCTAGATCGTGCGATTTAACACCATTACATTTTTTTCTTTGGGGTTTTTTGAAGTCGATGGTTTACGTGAATAAGCCGACGACGACGAAAGCCTTAAAAGACGAAATTGAACGCTGCATTAATGAAATACCGCAGCATTCATGCAAAACGGTCATTGAAAATTTCATTAAAAGATCGCGTGCATGCCAGCAAAGCCGCGGCGGCCATCTGCACGATATATTGTTCCATACATAACCTCATTCTGTCTACTTTACGATATAATAAAGTTTTACGATTTTTTCTTAAATATCTGTATTTTATTTAAAATTAAAAAATTGCGCTCTTCTTGGGACACCCTTTATATGTGTTTATATACAAATAAATTTATTGTATATGAATTTCTCCAAACATATTTTGTTTAAAAATATTTTTAAAACGTTGTCGATTTTTCGACTTTCATTTTTAATTTTTCATTGATTTCGAATTATACCTTATAATTTAAAATGACACAAGAATCAGCAATATTTACTTAAAAGCACTAATTTTTAATTTCTATTTATTCCAACTAATATTGTATCATTATGTTCAATTATAAAGGAATTTTACGAACATTTAAAATTTCCGAAAAAGTTAACATTGAATTACCGAAAAATATAAAATTAAGGTATTGATATATTTTTTGTATACTTACAGGCAAATAAATGTTTGTTTCGTAAATTATAATCCCAAATAAAAACCAGTAAGGAAAGGCTAAAGTCGGGCGGTGCCGACTATATAATACCCTACACCACTCTCGTAATATTGAATAACTCTGATATATAAATTATGTAATTCATGTATAAATTGTTTACATAAATTTACTTTTGGGACATTTTATACTTATACCACAGTGTGGTGTAGGGTATAAAAACGATTGGATCTAAAGAGCCAAATCGGATGAAACATATATATGGGAGCTATAGCTAAATCTTTACCGATTTTCTTCAAATTCGGCAATGTTGGTTCATGAATCAAGAAACTTTGATTCTAAATTTCAAAACGATTGGATGTAAAATATAGCTTCTATAGAACTAAAGGGCCAAATCGGACGAAACATATATATGGGAGCTATAGCTAAATCTTAACCGATTTTCTTCAAATTCGGTAGTGTTGGTTCATGGATCAAGAAACTCTACCATTCTAAATTTCAAAATGATTGGATGTAAAATACAGCTTCTTTAGGACAAAAGAGCAAAATCGGACGAAACATATATATGGGAGCTATAGCTAAATCTTAACCGATTTTCTTCAAATTCGGCAATGTTGGTTCATGGATCAAGAAACTCTACCATTCTAAATTTCAAATCGATCGGATGTAAAATACAGCTTCTATAGGACTAAAGGCCCAAATCGGACGAAACATATATATGGGAGCCATAGCTAAATCTTAACCGATTTTCTTCAAATTCGGCAATGTTGGTTCATAGATCAAGAAACTCTACCATTCTAAATTTCAAAACGATTGGATGTAAAATACAGCTTCTATTGGACTAAAGGGCCAAATCGGACGAAAGATATATATGGGAGCTATATCTAAATCTGAACCGATGTCAACCAAATTCAATAGCGATCTTAACAGCCGCGAAATACTCTAAACTGCAAAATTTCAGAACGATCGGAGTGAAATTGCGACCTGTAGTCGACGAACAACTTTACGTGGACAGACGGACGGACATCGTTAAATCAACTCAGCTAGTGATTCTGAGTCGATCGGTATACTTTAAGGTGGGTCTAGCTGTGTTATTTTCAGGTGTTACAAACATCTGCCGAGAAACAAACTTATAATACCCTGTACCACAGTGTGGTGTAGGGTATAAATATTAGGTCGGAAAAAAGATTTCTTTACAACATCTTCCCAAATATATAATTTATGTGTGTGCCAAATATAATATATTCAGAGTGTACCCTAAATATTTGTATATTTCAAGCAGAATATGTTTGGGACAATATACTACAGAAGCGATTTTTTTCAGCGTGTGGCTATATCTAAATCTGATTCGACTTTCCCCAAATTAAGTAGTAATCTCTTCTTAATTACAAAACTTCTTTCTGCCAAATTTTGTAATGATCGGAAGTAAAGTACATATTCTATATCGCTTTGATACCAAATCGGGAGTATTATATATATGGGGGTATATCTAAATGTGAACCGATTTCCCGCATTAATATTTTTATACCCTACACCACTCTGTGGTACAGGGTATTATAAGTTTGTTCCACGGCAGATGTTTGTAACACCTGAAAATAACACAGCTAGACCCACCATGTAAAGTTGTTCGTCGACTACAGGTCGCAATTTCACTCCGATCGTTCTGAAATTTTGCAGTTTAGAGTATTTCGCGGCTGTTAAGATCGCTATTGAATTTGGTTAAAATCGGTTCAGATTTAGATATAGCTCCCATATATATCTTTCGTCCGATTTGGCCCTTTAGTCCTATAGAAGCTGTATTTTACATCCGATCGTTTTGAAATTTAGAATGGTAGAGTTTCTTGATCCATGAACCAACACTACCGAATTTGAAGAAAATCGGTTAAGATTTAGCTATATCTCCCATATATATGTTTCGTCCGATTTGGCCTTTTAGTCCTATAGAAGCTGTATTTTACATCCGATCGTTTTGAAATTTAAAATGGTAGAGTTTCTTGATCCATGAACCAACATTGCCGAATTTGAAGAAAATTGGTTAAGATTTAGCTATAGCTCCCATATATATGTTTCGTCCGATTTTGCTCTTTAGTTCTGTAGAAGCTGTATTTTACATCCAATCATTTTGAAATTTAGAATGGTAGAGTTTCTTGATCCATGAACCAACACTACCGAATTTGAAGAAAATCGGTTAAGATTTAGCTATAGCTCCCATATATATGTTTCGTCCGATTTGGCCATTTAATTCTATAAAAGCTGTATTTTACATCCAATCGTTTTGAAATTTAGAATGGTAGAGTTTCATGATCCATGAACCAACACTGCCGAATTTGAAGGAAATCGGTTAAGATTTAGTGTAGGGTATGTTCAGCAACTTTATGGAAAATATTAAGCCCAATATATTTGTGGAACATATTAACACTCTAGCTCCCCCTCATAACTGTAATTTATGGCCCTATTTTAATAAATCGTAAAAACACACCTTAAAATGGTGAGGGTGGGGTTGAAATGTTCTACAAAAATGTTGGCCATACAATTTTACCACATGTGTCAGAACACACCAAATCCCAAAACTTAACACAAAAACCCAAAAAACGGCGAAATTTTAGTCAAAAATGCTCTTTACTAGTATCTTTATTGCTCCGACCACAGAATCGTATGTCTAACATTCCTGTACGAACAGCAATTTGAAAAATTTCAAAAAAATAGCATAATTTTTTTTAAATTCCACATAACTATCCCTCTTTCAAACGACGTAAACTTTGTAAAAATCGGTTCAGCCGGTTCAAAGCAATTTCGTAAAACCCAAAATGGTATTTTTGAAATTTTTTTCAAATTTAAAATCCTTATAAAATTTGAATATTTTTTTAAAAAAATAAATAATAGCGAATTTTTATTTTACAATTTTTTTCCACATTTTAAGTAAAAAATTAATTTCATAGGTTAATACTACAAATTTTGACTCCTACGAGTATACCAGACTTGACTTCCATATGTGATATATCCCTACTGAAATTGGTCAAAATCGGTTCAGATTTAGATATAGCCCCCATATATATGTTACCCACTGCCAATTTCTGCGAAAATCGGTTCAGATTTAGATATAGTCCCCATATATATGTTTGACATGTAAGCGCTGTAAAAACTTTATTTTATTTCCAATCAGTACGAAATTCGGCAGAAAGAATTTTCTTATAGCATGAATGAACACTACCAAATTCGGGTAAAATCCCTTCAGATTTAGATGTAGCCCCTATATCGAACCCTAACCGCCAAAAAACGTAAGCGCCACCATGATTTACTTTTAATTTTTTGAGAAAAATCGTTTACTTATGAAAATTGGCATCATGTTTCCGAAATTTATAGCTGTAAAATGTACCGTTATACTAAATTTCACAGTTTTACAAACAGATGTATGCATTCAAAATTTTTGGCAGTGGCGCTTGCGTCTTTTTGGCGGTTACGGCTCCATACATATTTTTCACCCGATTTTACATGTAAGCGCTGTAGAAACCGTATTTTACATCCGATCTGTACGAAATTCGGCAAAGAGACTTTTCTTATTACGTGAATGAACACAACAAAATTCGGAGAAAATCCGTGCAGAACGTATATATAGCCCCCATATATGTGTTTCACCCGATTTGACATGTAAGCGCTGTAGAAACCGTATTTTAGATCCGATAAGTAAGATTTTCGGCTGAGAGTTTTCTTATTACATGAATGAAAAATACTAATTTCCGCATCTGTTATATCCGTAATAGGTATATGATGCATCACATTTTCGTTCTGTAACTACTCCTCTGTTGGGTATACGAATGAGTTACGCTGCAGTAAAAACTCCAGCCAGATAAGCTGATACCAGATCCACCTCATTCTGAAGAAGCACTGGAGATATTCCATCCGGTCCGGCAGCCTTGAAAGGAGAGGAACTTTTTATTGCTTATTTAACCATAGCATCTGTTATATCCGTAATAGGTATATGATGCATCACATTTTCGTTCTGTAACTACTCCTCTGTTGGCCCAGCATTACCAATCGGAAAATGGGTTTTCACCACACCCTACTGTGTTCTCTATAGTTTCTATAATTTTACCTGCTTCGTCCACCAGTGTTTCGGTTTGGATATGAGTTTTTGCGAGGAACTTTTTTATTTTAGACACCCTGTTAATGTTGTCTACCTCATCACAGAAAAGCCTCCAGGAGTAACATTTCGCCAATCTAATGAATTTAATGTATTCTTTGAGTCCTAATGTATTCGAATCGTGTGTAGGCTGGCTTAATCGATTTCTAAGAGGTGTAATTTTATAACAGAAATAATAGTAGGAGTGGTCATCCGAAACCCTCCACTCATGGATCTCATCAATGAGGTTTTCTGAGCATATCGTTATATGTAATACTTCCTCCCTAATTTTGTTAACAAAGGTTGCCTTGTTCCCTATGTTGAATTTTTGAATACAAATGATCTCCTATTTGTATTCAAAAATTAAATAAGGGCTTGTCCCCTTCTATTGGCATCAGCACTACCACAAGCTCATTAGAAAAGATAGCTTACGCCTTTATGACAGAAAATACAAGTCCTTGGACGAATGCCTTTGTTGGCGTAGTAAAAGTTGTAGTTCACATGGTTTAATCCTGTAACTTTACTGCTAGTTCTCCATGGTTCCTGGATCAAATCAATATGAACCCCGCATTTACTCATTATGTTCATCAGAGCGTTGGACGCTGTTTCTCTCCGGTGGAGGTTTGTCTGGATGAACTCAATCATTTCCTTTCCCATATATGTTCCTTTTGGCAGTCGCCTATCCTATCTGGTGGCATTCCCTCATTATTTCGAGGTGGGACATTCTCCTCCTTTCCTTCACTACCTATAACACACTCTTCAAGTAGCCTTTTTGGGGAGGCTGTGTTATTTTGTATCACTCCCTCGTTGTTTCGAGTTTTTGTGTACCTATTCCTATCACAACAGTTGCTGGGAATAATCTGCAAAATTAGTGATATTATCGGCGATTTATCGTGTTGTTTTTTATTGCTCCTTCTTTGTTTTAAGTTTTTTGTCCCTCTTCATACTCTTATCACCACCTGTGCTGGAAACTTTCTGCTAAATTGATGATGTTATCGGCGTTTTGGCGATGTTATTGACCACATCCACCTTACTTTTGGGTAGTGTCGGTTCTAGATTCTTTCTCTTCACTATTTTCGTCTGCCATTGCAAGCAGTACCTTCGTGTTTGGGCTCGATTTAACTGACCTGCCATTCTAAAATAAGATTTTCCAAATCCCGAAAAATGCCATGCCATTTGTCTTGACAAGGCTATCCTTGGATACATGTTCTATACCTACCACCAGGAAAGAACCATCCGGATCATTTTTTCTGTGGAAGACTTCCGACTTCACCACTTTAAGATTCGAATCTTGTTTTCCAATGCCGCTAAATATGAGCTGTGACAGTACCTTACAGCCTAGCCTCTGACATAGAACGATGTTTTTATGAGTACATGGATGTCGCTTTTCCTTACCAGTTTCAGCTTTGCGCCGTCGAAAGGTGAAGGGATACTCTCCACTAGTTTTTCGAGCACACCGGCGCAGCATTGTGGTCCAATACCTTTGTATAGAATAAACCTTCGAAGTTACTATTTTGTTCCTGGGTAATTCTTCCAGACGAACAACTGCTATCAATCATGGCTTAGAATAGTTCTTCTTGGATATGTTTTTTCGATATTTGAGAATAAGATGGTGCATCCTTTCCCTTTTCTATATCCAGCTTGTTTTTTCCTTTAGGATGGGTCTTCCTGATTGAGACAACCTTCTTTATGTATGGTTTGGTGGACTTGCTTACCTTCTCCACAACAGGATCAGCTTCACCTCCTACCATCAACAGAGACTGGCTAGAGAGTCGTAGATTGAATAGGTTTCTTCGAAGTGCTGGGTGTCGGTGAGCTTTTTTAATTAATTTCGCATCACTATTCTCTTCCGGAGACCTGACTCTTTTAGTGGATGTATAAGAGTCAGATTTATCCTGTAATATATTCTGCAGTTCATCTTATTCAGTTAACTTCTTTGTGCCCCTGACCGTTTTTTTCTATTTTCAACTATAGTAATATTGTTATTAGTTTATGACTCAGAATCAGAGTTCTCACTAAAGCTGGGGTTGCTTAGAGCTCCCCTTGAGGTTTCTTTATCTTCCTCATCGTTTATTTTGCCAAAGGATAGATATGCTCTTGTATCTGTTTCGACTACGGGACCCGAGGCACCCAACCCCGTAGAAGTTACTTGCTCACGAGTGTTTGATAACGACGATACGTGACTCGCGATTAATCAATGCTTTCCGCCGGTACTGGGTTTATTTTTCGCTGCACCGTAATATCATTTACTTTATCTGGGTAAATCATACATTTTTGGGAAGACACCCCTATAGCCAATATTTGCCCGTAATAGGTAGATCAATATAGGTTAATGTGGGCCTTCCAGACTACTTCCGGAATTTATGTCCTGTGATCAATGCAACCAATTAAACCGGCACTTTAAAAACAACACAACTTGTGGTTGCGCAGTAGGTGGAGTAAAATGAATATACCCCCCATCCTATGGTGGAGGGTATAAAAATCGGAAATCTTGGCTTCAAATTAGTGCATTAGTTGTTGTCGATCTTTCTATGTAAAAAAACTATAGAAATATTGTAGGATAATGCCATTAATACAACGGAAAGTTCAGTTCGGATTTCTACAAAAATCAAAATATGTCAAAAATTTACGTTTTTAGAGAAAATGGTAAATAAACACTTAAAAACAATGCCTAGCAAGCATTGTTTAAATAGGCTGCTTCGCTAAATTACTTTTATAACTTAATATACCTCAAGAATGGAGTTTTATTGTGCCGTCGGAACGCTGTCTATTTGTCGATTTTTATCCAAACTAAAAAAGTTTTCCAAACTCTATAAATACAGGTTTATTATGTAAGTTATGGGGAAGAAACTAATGAAATTCCTGACATCCGCAACGCAGGAAATACCCTAATACCTATGTACGTTTGTGAGTGTGAAATAAGTAGTAGGTATATGTCAAAACAAATTTATTTAGTATTTATGTATTAGAGTGTCGGTATTCTGGTGTAAATCACAATACAAACTTAGCGAATAACTTCGAAATCAATAAAACTATAATAATAACTTATAATTAATTGAAAAAGTTTTCATGTATGTCAAGCTAATTTCTACCGAAATAACAATCCACAACATTTTAACAAACTTTATTTATTAATACTGACAGCGGTTATAATACCTGCAAAGTTGTAGTGGTTAAATAGGGCGAAAGAGAAAATGTAACAAAAGGGGAGATGAGTAAAACATTTTATTATTATTTAATATGCGATATTTGTCATACAAAGGCGGCATAGAACATGTAATGAAATAGGTAAATATATAACGAAGCTTAGTAGTTTTGGCTATTTTAGTGATTCTACGACATACTCGTATACGGGTATGCTTCGTTTTGCCCAAAATATATTTTTGGTTGCATTAATTGCATTCGAGATTCCACCAAGATTTTTTTATAAGAAAGCTGATTCGACAGACTTCGTACCATCCAAATATTTGGTGAAAATAGAATTAAATCAATTATTAATTTCAATGAATAATATTAGTTTTAATAAAATCTAAAAAAATAATCATCAATTATTGTATTCAATTTAATGCTGACAGTAATAGAACATTTTTTGTTTTATGCTCTTGAAGAGTGAAGATTGTTAGCCAACTCAGAAACACGACGCATATAGCTGGCCGTGTAAAAAGAATGACATTTGAAGATTTATCCCACACACTTCCAGCGATTGTCCTTCTGACTTGTTTATGAATGTTTTACTGGGAACTGAAAACGTTTGCAATTAAATACTAAATCGCTTTAAGTCAAAGGAATTAGGCATTCTTAATCCTTTGGCCCATTCAAAATCCTTTTCACCATCAAATTTTTCATTAGAACTGTGTTCTATTGAACAGTTTCGGGAATGAAGATTTCGTAACATAATGACTACAGAACCAACTTTAAGATTTAAATTGCCAGACAAATCCAAAGAGCTTAGAAATTTAGCGGGATACTAGAGTCTTCATTTTCCACAGTATCGGTTAATTTTTATGAATGCAATTCTCCCAGAATTTAATTTTGAATCGTCCAATTCAACTCATTCACATTCACTGAGAGTATCTACCGGAATTTGTCCATTTCAATTCTGTTCTTTCGAAAAACGTATTCTCTTCTTCTCAATCGTTGTTGCTCATTGTAAACTTCTGTAATGGCTTCTTGAAGTCGCGCCCGAGCTGATTCTCGTTCAATAGCACGTACCTCTTCCATGTGATTTTGCGCAATATTTCGGATTATGATTACACTATGCAACAAAAAAAAGTTTTTGGTGTCTCAGACCTAAAAATTAACTATTAGTATAGATTGTGGCATACTGTTATATAAAATCAAAACCCAAAACTTTTTTATGGATACATTTTTTTTTTTAAATTTTTTATTAAAAATACTACGAGTATTATCGTCGAAGGTACCCTTAGTATTTGCACTTTAATTTTTGGAGTATACGCCCGATCAGACTTATACGTTAAATTGAAGCTATTAATGTGGGCTACCAATGTTGGAAATATCTCTTTCACTTAGAAATAGTGGTTTAGTAACAGTCATTAAACAAATTGAAAAAAGTAGATTTTATTAAAAAAAAGAATTCCTGAGACGAAAAAAAACGAAAAGAATAGAAAAAAATGCATCCTTGCGAAGAAAATAATGACTATTTGAAAAAAATCTATGTATCAATGGATCAATGTAGAAATACCCTTTTCGTAGAGGTAAGAGAATTAAAAAAAAAACTTTCTTGTAATTTCAGTTTAAATAGCGATTTTATTTGTTAATTTTATTTATATTATGTACATTTGAGTTTATTTACATGTACAAGTTTCATTAGAAGTAATTGTGAGTTCCTTGTTGACGTTTGTAGATTTCGGAATCGGTTTCTCTAATGAGGACCCAATTATATAATCTAGTATATATATACATAAATATAGAAACATATATTGCTTACCAATTTTTAACAAATCATTAATCATTGTTTCATATTGCGGGCTTTTATTGGATCCAAGGAAATTTGAAACTACGAGCTTAAAAGACCTCCATGCTGCAGTTTCATCCGACGTCAAATATGATTCGAAATTTACATCTTTCATCAGTTTCCTTATTTTAGGCCCATTAAAAAACGCCTTCTTCGATTTTTTTAAAAGAAAGACTTAAATAAACTTTTTAAATATGAGAGTGAATTGCCATCTTTTCTTAAGGCTTTGACAACATTTTTAAAGACCTCCAGCTTAATATGCTGGTGTGGCAAAATAATGTTTTCTTTTTGTACGAGAGCTGTGTATTTTATATTGTTTTCACCCAATGTAATGTGTTTTCTTGTTGGCAATTTCTTTCTTCTGTAATGATCTTCGCAAGCACTCTATCCCAGAGGCATAAAAAGCAGCAATATTTTATATATCCGCCTTGCATTCCATATAACATCCCAACTACTTTTAAATCGCTACAAATTTTCAAGTCATGAACAACATTGTATTATTTTATGTATTTTATCAATTTAGCCATTGTTTCGTATGATTGCCTAGTGTTGACAGCATGAGCAATGAGAATCGACGGTTTCTGATTTCCGTTGTGCAAAAGTACTGCTTTCAAACTTTCTTTACTGCTGTCAACAAATAACCGCTATTCCTTTGAATTGTATGTTTGATTAAGTCCCTCGAACAATCCGGCAATGCCCTTGCAAAAGCACCTGTTATCCACAGTTGTATAAAATTGTTTGTAAGGTATATCACGGACTCTATAATATGATATGTTAACATATGGGGCCAAAATATTTAACTGTTTCATCCGAGATGCAAGTAGTTCTGCCTTATCTTTGGTCAGTTTCAAATCTCTCACTAGATCATTGAGCTGAAACTGAGTTAAAAGCGATGACATCTGACTCAAACTTGACTACCTGTGTATTAACGACTGGGATTGGACTAAAAGGAGTAACTGAATGAAAACCTCATAAATAAAAAACCACAAATATTATTGAATGACCCTCTACCTGGGCGGACCTCATCCAATAAAGCTCTCACATTGCATATAATGTTTTATGGAGGGTTACGAAAGGCGATAAAACCTCGTCCTCTCTAAAATTTTATAATGTCTGACATCAATCCTCATAAAATAAAATGCAAGTGCAATGTCTCTTATATGTCTCTCTCACATATGGCGAATTCAATATAAGCAAAAACAACATTTAAAAACAAAAAAATATGAAACGAGATTTTTTTTAATTTACAAAATGGCTCATAACTTTTACATCTATCCATAGATGTTGTCTTCGTTAGCATGCTGGCTTTTTAAAAATGTGATAAAATAATTTTTTCGATTTTTTTTTCAATTTTTTATGGGTTTTTGTACCAGGAAAAAGCGTTTTTTTTAAAAAAAAAAACTATTTTTTCTCATATTTTAGCATATGTAGTCCTCATAATTCCGCTTAATTTAACGCATAACACGGCTCAATCAGGCTTATACTTGCAAAATTATGGTCCAAATACTAAATAAAAAAAAAACATTTAAAAAAAAAATACCATAAACAATTTTTTTTAATATTTTTTTGTGTTCGTGAGACCAAATTGCACCAGAAACTGTTGCTCACATCCCTTGGACAACATTTTTGTTGCATTGTGTTATCAAAACAAACCACACATACATTTTAAATTTTAGTCAAATCGCTCTGGAAATTTGAATTTTGCAAATAACTTGACAACTACGCCATTTATAACGTTGAAAAAAAATTAAATAAATTTTGAGCCTATTCGCTCTTATGGTTTCGGAGATCATGCGTTACTAACAAACGTACAAAGGATTTTATATATAGAGAGATTAAATCCCGTTTCGCAGTCAAATCGCGCTATTTTAAAATCAAGCCTAATCGGGTGTAATGAGCGCTTCAATTAACTAATCAGCGTTCAAAATTCTCGTACTTGAATAAATTATTTGTACGTTGTGCTTCTTGAGTTCTTTTCGTTATCGCTACTACATATTACCAACTCATCATAAAGGACAAACTAGGACAGCAAGGGCATTGAAATTGAAAACAGTTGATGTTTTCCCCAATGTTAACATATAGATGTCCACAGAAATGTGTTAACTCTTCCTAAAATAATTCTGGGTATAGTCCTCAGGCCCTGCACCACATTTCATATACGATTTGTTATTAGAGAAATTTCCTAAAATATTCTTTACCTTCGAGGGTTTAGATATTTTTGGGTGGTGTTAATATATGTATTCTTAGGACGTGTGTGCTATAAGCACATACATCATCGTTCGGGAATAATATGTAATAAGTAAATATCAGTGAATGTGTAAGCTCATATTTACTAGACCATATTCTCGTTTTCTTTTAAACCGCCTCTTGTACAGCATATAAAGGTTAGACCATTTAAATAAGTCTATGGTTACTGTATTCTACTGGGAATATCACGAGGAGACTTTCTATTCATCATATTAAATATGTAGGGCGTAACAGTCATTGTACTAAAGGGACACATTTACGCATATAAACGCACATTCATATAAATGAATATATGGACACGTATGCATGTCCATATTAAATCATAAAAATTGTAGTTTACTTTAAGTTTTATCAATCGAACACACATCGCGTCATTAATTTCACTCCCTCATCATTTGGTCACTTCAGGACTATTGTACTAGTCTAAGGTTACATTCTGTTTGTTTTTGGGACGAACACTACTCACTCCCAAGCTTTTGTTTGCTTTCACAGAAAAGGGGGTCACAACATAAGGGTGCCACAATGTTCCATGCTGTGTTAAATAGTTCAAAGGGGATTAGACGACGTCATCGAATGCTACGGGGGTTTCTGGACGTTAATGCACAATGACAGTTCAAATTAGAATATCCTTTACTAGCGCTTTAGTAAATAATTGGATTTTCTCTACGAAATAGAAATTACGGATAGATAAGTCGAATAAAAATCAGTAAGGAAAGACTAAAGTCGGGAGTGGCCGACAATATCATACCTATCCTCGGATTTATGTATATTTTTAATTTTTCATACGATTGGAACAAAAATTTTCATTTAGACGTTATATAAAAACTTTTACAAATATAGAAAATCTGAGTGCATATCGAAAATATGCAAAAAAAAAATATTTCAACAATGAAACATCTAAATGCAAAGTTTGGTTCCAAACGGATAAAAAAGGAAAAAATGTAAAAATCTTGGATCTAATGATATCCTACACCACTTTGTTAGCAGAATAAGTACACAGTGCCTTATCTGTAATATAGGCTAACTGGGCTGAAATCCCGGGGCGAAAGGGATATGTTGAGTGAAACAATTCTGGGAATGCCTTTAATATAATTTAAATAAATATTTTGCAACACAAAAAAATCTGGTTCTGCATTGCTGTTTAGAGAAATAAGAAATGCTTAAAACAATCATTTTATAATATTAAATTCTTTTTTTGTGCTAGCATCACGTACCACAGTGGGAGGAATTCCAAAAAAAGGAAATAATTTAGCCGTTTCTTAACCAGACAACCTGTCATGTGCGCGCAGTGAATTTGAATTTTATAGGAAACTAACGGTCTTTTGAGGGAATAAAAAGTAGGGAAATTTTTATCAGCTGTTTTTTTAAAAGCAATTGACAGCTGACAGGTTACAGCTGACAAGCAGGAAATATAGGAGGAGGTAGGAAATAAAGGAAGAAGATGGACTTTCATGGCCAAAATGGAAGATATTTTCTTTCCTTTTTGGATTTGGACTTCTGACCGGCCGGACGCAGTGGCTCTTCCCGAAAATAAAATTACAATTGATTGAAGTTTTTGTTTATTGGGTGACACCAAAGGAAAAAAATGTTAAAGCAAACAATGTGAAATTGAAGTAAACTAAACTGGCATGCGACGGGTATCCCACAGTTACTCCTTGACGATCAACTTTTAAGCTCTGGACCGACAGACGAACAGACGGACAGCCCTATATATCTATATTTGTGCACCTATAGAAGAACAAAAAAGAACAGTGGTTAGTTTTTTGTTAGGCCCAAACAATTATTTATTTTTTTTTTCTTTTTTTACTTACCTTTTTGGGTAGAATCCCCGGTCTAGGATTGAGCTCAGAACTAGGTCAGGGCATTGCTTTTTCATGAAGGCTCAGGGTTAGCCAAAACTGATTGTTCGTCCCTCCTGAAAAACAGAATAAAAGAAACCAATAATTTAAAGATCTTTAATGATAAAACCAAATATACATATAGACAAATTTACACGTACCCAAAAATACTAGGACAGACAGAAACAGACAGACGTAACTTTTTGGGCCCTCATAACCGTACGATGGCGTCATCAATAGCCCCGTAGCCTCAATATATTTCCTGCTCCCTGAATCCTCACCTAACCTATAGGAAAGATGAAGAAAAGACCATACTTACCTTCACACCGGCCGCAGCGAAACCTGAAATAGGAATTAAAGAAATAAAATAAAATGAATTTAGAATTAAGATAGGTTAAATAAAATCTAAAACTTATTGAATTGAATTAAGTAGAAGTAATTTTGAAGTAAAATGAAATAAATCTAATTTTAAATTAACTAGACCTAAATTTTATAAACAAAAACTGTATTGAAGCTTAGAGAGATTTGAAAATGAAATGGAATAAATGTGTTGAGCTTGTGAAATCGGAAATTTTGAAAATGCGTTTGGCTTAAGGCCTTTTGTAAGGTGGTAGAGGTATAGGGTAGAAGCAGGGTAAGTATAGGGCGAATATGGGATACCCAACCCGGCGGTGGGGTATCATGGAGGGATCCTAGGTCGATCCCAGAGGGTGGGATACGTCATAGTTCCGTAGAGTGTCCGTCCAGTAGGGTTTCGTGAGTGTTTTCGTTCTTTCCCTTCATCTTTGTTTCTTTTCACCTTGTTTTCTTTGTGGTTTATTTCGGGTCCCTTGCTGTTTTTTAGTCCGGTATGGATGTAGTTTTTGTTGTCCCTGTATCGCCGTCCACATCGCCGGCAAGAACACCATCCCAAGCCGACGAGCCATAGCCGCGCAAGAAGCCAGCATACCGGCAACGCTGGCGATGTGGCACAAAAAGCGAAACCCCTATTTTGAATCGAGTACAGGACACAAACCAATTGCGATCATATTTGGCATTTGATCTGCAAGGCCTCAAAGTTGGCAATCTCGGGTAAACAAAATGTTTAAGCGAGTGTAACTTTCGCCTTTTTCGTCCGATTCATAAAATCTTTTGTGTGTTCTAGTAACTGAGGTCTTCAAAAGGCTTCTAACAGTTATCTTGTATAGTTACCGAGATATCTGCATTTGAAAATTGAATTTTTTATTTTTTCCCCGACCCTAGTATCTAGTATTTTTTTAAAAATCGAAGCAGAATATTCACCATTATTGGTTTGATATACCCAACAGGACAAAAGTTATGTCCACTTGAAGTTATATTTTCAAAAAAAATAGATTTCAAAAGTAAGCCACATTTTCTCCAATCGCAAAGCGAAAATGTTAAAACCTTTGGCATAGTTATATGTGGTAAGGTGTTGTAAGTAGAACTGCAAAGGGAATCTGAAATCCGGCTTTAAGTATAGTAGAATAGGAGAAAATACAAAAATCTCATTTTTGGGGATTTTCAAACATATTTTGGGAATAGTGGGATTGACTTTTGGAAATATAATTATTCGCGAATCATATTTGCGGTATTAATACCTACAAACTAAAAAATATTTCATTAATAAATGTCAATTTTTCAAAATTTTATGTCGTTTTTACATTTTTGTCTGCATTTTTTCACCATTTTCCTGACCGTGTCATAGCATTTTCTTAATATCAGTGCAGAGTATAAACTGATTTCTCTCACATCAACTTCCCTAAATTGACAACAAAATTTTCTATATAATGTAAAAAATTTCTGTCAAATCTGCCCACTTATACAAAAGTTATGGCCATATCAATTTATATTTTCAAATTATAAGCAATTTTTGTATTTTATAGCGAAAATGTATATGTATGTAGTATTCTGGAGATAGAGAGGAATTTATAAAAAGATTTTTTATTCATCTTAAAGGACACTTCCTGGAGAATATTTCCGAGAAAAGAACGAGTCAAACATTTGTGTTAATAGTGTTGCCACGCTTCTCCAAATTAAACATTTTTTACGAAAATTTCAAAATATGTCTAAATTTTCGACAATCCCAAAGCTTGGATATCAAAAATGTGTTACACGATAAACTGCAAAAAGAATTTTGTGACCGGTTTTAAGTATAACAGATTTTGGAGGAAAAAAACAAAAAATTTCCAGTTTTGGGGGATTTTCGGAATTGTGGGATATATATTTACAAATATAATAATATTATAATTAGCCTCTATAAATTACAATAAAAATAATTGAGATCTATTAATTTTTAAAGATTTTTAAAGAAGCCGGGAGAGTATACTAGTTAGAATCATAAAATTTCTTTTGACAAATACTGTTTTTTGTTTTGCCCGATCCTTTGGCATTTGATGGCAAATATTGCATTTTGATATACCCGCTGAGACAAAAGTTATGGCCTTTTGAAGTTATACTTTGCAAACAAACAAAAATACAATAAAGTTTTAATTTCGCAAAAAAAATCAAAACAAAAGTATTTTTGCGATTGTTTTTAAAAAGATTGCAAAAAAGGCTGGCGGGAGCACTTTCGGAAATGTTTTCTAAATGCAATAGGCAATTAATTATAATATTGAGAAAAGGGAACCGTTTGACCAAAATGTCACAGAAATTATATTTAAATATGTGTAATAGGGATGTCCACAATCCCCTGACCCAACTAAACTTTATGCACAATTGCATCGCGAACAGCTTAGAAATGTGAAAATATACCTAGCCAAGAATCAACAATATAAGTATGTAAATGATATTCTGTTCTAAAATAAAGTTCCTTTATAATCGTGCATAATTTCTACTAGAACGAGAATCACAATATTGGTAGTGTTTTAAGCAGAATACCGAGTTCTAGCTGCACATTCGAAAAATGTCGCACTTTAGCCCAATATGCAATATTGAATATTAGAGGTTTTGTAATATCGCTCTAGATCACTGGCGGCTCAAGATAAAGTTGACATATTATTTATACTAAACAGAACTAGCTTATATATTAAATGGGGACAACCGCGATATTTTTTTCTGACCTGCCCTAATGTATAGTATTTTTGTGTTAAGTTGTTTGCTATAAAAATGGAAAATGTTTTTCAAACTGCAATTTTCATCCATTTTTGTTATGCAGAAAACCCCGGTTCCACCAGTCTGCCCGATTTACAGAGTCGAAAAAAAACGCCCACCGATTTTTTTTAATTTAAATAAACCGTCCACCGTTTTTTATTTATTCAAAAACACTCTAAATTACAACTTATGAAGTCCAAAAATAATTATTTTTCCATGATTTTAGTAAATTTTTCCTAATAGTAAGTTCAATTTATAGACTCAATTTAAACTTTTCTTAAACTGATATTTCCAATATTATTGTTTGAAATTTTGCTGAGATAGGACTCTTGATACACTAGTAAATTTGCAGATTTAGATATAGCCCTTATATACACATATACCATGTCCGATTTGACATCTATGAAAAATTGCACAGATTTGGAAAATTTGTTGATCCAAGAACATTAGTGGCTAAATTTGAAGAAAATAGGTTCAAATTTAGATATAACCGTCAAGTGTCCATTACATCCGATCATTGTGACAGAGGGGATTGTTAGAAATATGTTAAAAATATCATTGTTACCCTACACCATAGGATTGTAACATCTTAAGATATTGATCTGAGACTCTACTAAGTATATATATTCTTATTCGTCGTAAAATTCTAAGACGATTTAGCCATGTCCGTGTGTCCGTCCGTCTGTTGTCACGCTACAATATTTAATACTTGAACTAGGTGGCTGAAATTTGGTACATATACTTCTTATATTTGCAAGTATGTTGGGATTGAAAATGGACAATATCGGTCCATTCTTTGATATAACCCTCATATATAGCATCTCACTGATTTGAATTCTTAACGTCATAGACCACAAAAATCAACTGATCGGGCTGACAATTGGTAACTGGGGTTTATTTATACCACATGTTTCATGGCCCATGTTTTGATACAGCATACAAAGTTCATAATGATAATTTCCAACTGGTTATTATGAACTTTTTAAGAGATGTTGTTCTAAACTCAATAACGTAAGTTGTGGGCTTATTCTGTTTTAAGAAGGTGGTGTCGAGTGTCATCTGGTTGGCTCCGCCCGATATTGATCTTTGTTTACTTGTTCATTTTGTGTGCTAAGGAACAAGCGACAACAGGTTCTCGTCGAACCAATGTTCGAGCGAGACTAAATGATTTCTTGTGCCTCCCAAATGTCAGGACGGTAGGTGTACTCGTATTGATACCAGGCTATGAAGCCGACTCGACTCAAATCGACGGTGCGACACCGCCAGCCATATTTTTCAGCCTACGACGCCGATTGTAGCGGCTGACATCGGCTGAAAGTCCATATTCACACTTGCAGAAAAAGTCTTCCGCACTTGAAATTTTTTTGCAATGCGTTTTCTTTCGCGGTAAAGTGCTGATTTTTTTAACATTTCCACATTTCTTTTTACTTAATATTCGAAGTTTTGTGCTCAGTTCAACATTTTGTGCGACATTCATTTTAATGAAATTTAATAAATTTTAATGAACGATGAAAAAAATTTTCGAAACAGAATACGTTGTCTGAACGCAAATGCAACTTCAAAAGAGAATTGCATAAAAAAATTGTAAGTGTGAATATGGACAATCTCAGCCGCCGAGGATTATTTAGTGAGACTGCAAAACGTTTACTGAGCATATTCATAAAGTATAAATAAAAGAAGTTTCTTTCCAAATGTGAAAAATTCCGGCGTGAATAAATGTCGTTGTCACATTGAAGTCGATACGAGTATCGAAATTTCTGAAAAAACAAAAGGAACTTTGTTAGGGTTATTCAAAAATTTTCCATAATTTCTTGAAAAATCATTTATTCTAATTGTTATTAAAAAATAATTACGACGAACAGAATCTGAGAGAACAAATTATTTATTGTATATTGTAGCTTACACGATGATAAATACCCTTGAAGGAAGAAAATAATGTTTTTCAATATTGTATATTGTTTGGAAGCAGCAATATACCACTGATTTTCAGAAACTTTGGAGGTCCATAAAAAAATTGGTCCCCAATTTCGCCAAATAGAGTATAGGGTTATACTACCCTTTGGTAGTACATATAATCGAACCTATACTGTCAAGTCCGTGTATTTTTTTCAAAAAGTGTTCCTTTTGTTGCATAGTGTTACTAAAAATTGATCGGCTCAGCCGATTTTTGAAATTTGATGGGCTCAGCCGCCACCGCCGTTTCATATTTTTCCATGCGCCGGCGCCGCCGATATTTTGGTCGGCTTCATTGCCTGATTGATACTCGTATTAAATTTTTACGAATGGATGGACAGGTCCACTCTTACTGGTCTAACATTGACCTTTTCTTGTATAGACGGGACCATACTCACTGTTTGATTCAGACGTCCACCAATGTGACCCTCTCAAAACTTCAGGACACTCGCTGTTATCGCTTCAGCGGTTGAACCATACATTTACGGAACAGACACGCATACATGTTAATATACATATATGTATATGAATTTCCAAATCTGTTGTAATGAATGCGAACTCATTCATATCGGCGCCTACACATACAAATTTACATAAGTACAGCGAAGTGTATATTGCAAATGTGCACAAGGTTAAGAATGTACAAGTATACCTTATACATTAAAGAGGGTGAACGAATAATGTCATTTAAATATGCGATTCTACATATTTTCGCAGGAATCCGAATATTAGAGTAAACTATGGAAAATGTATAATTTTGATTATTGATTTCACTACCTATTTTAGCTGATAAATGGTGCAAAAATGCATACGAAGCACATGCGAAGTGTATACTGCAAATTTGGACAAGTTTACGAATGTATACCTTAAACATTTAAGTGGGTGAACGAATAATCACATTTTAATGTAAGATTCTACATATTTTCGCAGGAATCCGTCCGTCTGTAAATGTATCGTTGTAATCAAAGTGTTAGTCGTATTTGTGGTTCGAATGTGATAAAATTTAGCACAGTGCTCTTTTTTGGCCCAAGGACGATCCCTATTGAAATTGGTCAAAATATATATACCTCCGATTTGAAATATATGCACTGTATAAGCAAATTTTTTAACCGATCTAAACTAAAATTGGCACCAAAAAGTCTCTTGATACACTTAGAGATAATACAAAATTTGAGGAAAATCGGTTCAGATTTAGATATAGCCCCATTTATATGTTACTTCCGATTTGACATGTAGCGCGGTAGAAACTGTATTTTTTATCCGATCAGTACGAAATTCGGCAGATAGAGGTTTCTTATTATATGAATGAACACTGCTAAGTTCGGAGAAAATCGGTTCAAATTTAGATATAGCTGATTCTAAACAGATTCTCTTCAACTTGGATCAAAAACCTAATTTCTGGCAAATAATATAAAGATCGGACTTAAAATACAGTTTCAATAGCTCTTAAATACTAAGTAGGCAAGAACATATGGGTAAAAATAAAGCAAGTGTGTCAACATTTTTTGGAAGGTCAAGATTTTTTTGAAATTTTTTATTAATCTGGTTGAGAATTTGAATAAAATAAAACAATTTCAATCGTTTTGAAAAATTTTGATTTTTCGCGAGATATGACCTATTAAATTTTTCCGAGTGTGTTTAGAAAACTGCAATTTTCTCCGGAAATATTGATCGAATTAGACTGAAATTTTTGCAGATCGGTCCGAAACATTTCCTAAAATCTAAATATATCATAAACTTTAATTACCAAACTAACCATATGAAAAATATTGCAAAATATTTTTTGCATATGCGAATAATTTCACTTTCTGGAGCAGTGATTTGAAATATTTTATATTTAGAATGCGTCCTATATTGTCGTCAACCAGAGTCAGAAAAAACATTTTGGTAGATCGCGCTTTGTAAAAATTTACAGCTAATATACGGACACTACCTTTTCGAAAATATTTTTGATTCATTATTACAGGACCTCAAGGACCTTACCAATTTTGTCCAAATTTACACAATAGCTGAATCCATTAGTTCTGATTCCAAAAACGCATTAATTTTTTTTCGGCGGATCAAGTTCTCAGTATCGCGACCTTTCAAACTGTGGATATATAATTTGCAATATCTCCGTCAATTCCTAATCGATCTGTACAAAATCAACGACAAAAGAGACATGAGAAAAGCCACTTTCATATCTGGTTCCCTAATAGATGTTTTTGTAACCCATTAAGAGCCATTTTTTTTACTTTTTGTGTTAAATGCAATGATTTTGGAAAATGCGTTATGGACTGGACTGTTCGTGCGGTGGAAGGATAAATTGGCGATTCTATTAATACAAACAACACTTTAAGCTTTATTTCAATGTATTATATGACCAATGTTTCCCATAAGAACATAAAATATTACTATTTTATTGGAACCCATACAAAATTTTATTATTTGGTAATGAAATAATACAGAATGGACTTTAGAATTTTTAACATAATTTTAGTTTCAATGTATGGTAAAAGTTTTAGAGGCAATATGCTAAATTTTATTGTGGTTTTTAAAGGTTTATATCTTGAAATAAAGCTTAAGGTGTTGTATGTATTAAAGAATCGCCAATTTATACTTCCACCGCACGAACAGTCCAGTCCATAACGCATTTTCCAAAATCATTGCATTTAACACAAAAAGTAAAAAAATTTGCTCTTAATGGGTTACGAAAACATATATTAGGGAAGTGGCTTTTCTCACTTCTCTTTTGTCGTTGATTTTGTACAGATTGATTAGGAATTGACGGAGATATTGCAAATTATATATCCACAGTTTGAAAGGTCGCGATATTGAGAACTTGATCCGCCGAAAAAAAATTAATGCGTTTTTGGACTCAGAACTAATGGATTCAGCTATTGTGTAAATTTGGACAAAATTGGTAAGGTCCTTGAGGTCCTGTAATAATGAACCAAAAATATTTTCAAAAAGGTAGTGTCCGTAAATTAGCTGTAAATTTTTACAAAGCGCGATCTACCAAAATGTTTTTTCTGATTCTGGTGGACGTCAATATAGGACGCATTCTACATATAAAATATTTCAAATCACTGCTCCAGAAAGTGAAATTATTCGCATATGCAAAAAATATTTTGCAATATTTTTCATATGGTCAGTTGGTAATTAAAGTTTATGATATATTTAGATTTTAGGAAATGTTTCCGACCGATCTGCAAAAATTTCAGTCGAATCCGATCAATATTTCCGGAGAAAATTGCAGTTTTCTAAACACACTCGGAAAAATTTAATAGGTCATATCTCGCGAAAAAATCAAAATTTTGCTAAACGGTTCAAATTGTTTTATTTTTATCAAATTCTCAACCAGATTAATAAAAAATTTCAAAAAAAATCTTGACATTCCAAAAAAAGTTGACACACTTGTTTTATTTTTACCCATATGTATAACTATCTGAACGCATTTCCCCCAAATTTAGCAGTATTCGTTCCAAAATTAAGAAACTTCTCTCTGTCACTTTTTTTAATATTTAAAATTTGAATACCTAAGAAAGCGTTGATGGTGTTGTTTGTACATACCACAGCGGAATTATTATTGAAAACTTGTCACAAAATAGGAGGGATCGGATTTGTGGGTGCGGCAAAAGTGGGCGTAGCAAAATTTACAATACAATATCTCGGAATTGGAGTCAATATTAGTAATTTAACTAAAAGTGGTCATGATAGGATTAGTGGTCAATTCACCAGATGCGTTAGGATTGGGGCGAGTATTCGTGGTTCATAGCATACGAAGTAAATAACTATTATCGAATACTCAGGGGTATATGGTATCGACAATCATTTAAATTGACAGAACTGGTTTATTCGCTAAAATTTGGCTGGATGACACCAAGTTTTCTGAAATTTCGTCTATACGTACTACAATAGTAAAATATTACAGTAAGGGTCAACAAGACATTTGAGTATTTGATTTTAAAATGATTTTAAAGGCAATGTTTTATACGGATATTTCTGTGTTTGAGCTCTGGGAGTCAAGGTCACAACATTGAGAAATATATTTAACATACGTGGTCGATATCTAAATGTGAACCCATTTTCTCCACATTTTTCAGCGTTCTTTCTTCGATCAATAAACTGCACTTTAACAAATTTCATAACGATCTGATTTTAAATAAAGTACAAAATCGGAACGAATACATACATATTTTTGGGGCTATATATAAATCTCAATAGATTTTTATCAAATTTAGCAATGTTCGTTTCGGTATCAAGAAACTCCTCTCTTCCAAAGTTTATAATGACCGGATGTAAAATAAAGGTTTTGTAGTACGTTGATACCCAGTTGGATGGATCGTATGTACAGAGGCTATATGTCTTAATCCGAACCGATTTATTTCAAATTTGACAGTGGTCATTAGTAACGGTCGGTCACCATACAAAGAAAAAGTTGCACCTGTCTCTCCCTAGCTTTGAAGATTATCTAGAGACAATTCCGGATCAACAAACAATTTTTTGTGCACCCTACATGCCGCCCTTCAACTTTATTATCCTGCTTTGGCATATGATGTCCGATGGTAACAGGATGCAGGATCGTAAGGAAGGTATATACGAGAACGAGCAAGAGACGTCTAATTGTTATATCTCTCACAAACAAACTAAATTAAAAACAAATAAAATCGACTAAGAACATTTGTTCGAGATACGTGTGACAGCACGAAGAAATAAATAAAATTCTAATATATTGCACGTAGCCCGAGAAATTTCAAAATTCTCTTTTCTATTGAACATTCCTCGTATTTCGGATATATCTAAATCCGAACCTATTTCTTTCAATTTTAATAGTATTCATTCTTGAAGCAACTAACTCCTTTATGCCAAATTTGGTAATGATAAGATGTAAAATACGATTTATATATGTATATATATGTATGTAAATATGTATATATGGGTCTGTATCTAAATCGGAACCAATTTTCACCAGTTTCAACCAGGGATCATTCAGGAAAAACAAGAGTACTGTGCTAAATTTCTTCACAATCTTCGTGTTTATAATACCCGATTACACAATTACAAAATGTTATGTACATCCAAATTCGACCAACATTTTGTAGACTGGTGTTACCTATTCAAAAAAGGCTGTTTAATTGATATTGAAAACATTTTTCTTTGATTTACTTTGACATAAAGTTCCGTAACTATAAATTGAATAGTTCTAGGATTTACAAAGTGTTGTTACCCACCTCACTGTATGCGTGAATTTCCATGCTAATACCTCCATTCTAAACGATGCTAAGTGCAAAAAGGTAGTTTTTCAGGAAAGGCGATCAAAGTTTGATGATTTTTTTTAACTTGTGTGGAATTTTTTAAATTTGTGTTGAAATTTAAATTGCAGTCTACCTAAAACATTCTAAGTCGACTTAGCTTATTCTAGAATGGAGGTATCGATAAGTGTATCCAAAGTTATGAATGTATGAATTGTATGTGATATACTTGGATTATTATTATGGGAGTAGCATCGACATACGAGAATATGAATGGTACGTATCTCCCATCTCTACGATTAGGCACGTTTGGTTTATTTGCTTCAACAAAGGAAATGACACACAAAGAAACCGAGCCTTCGGTTCGGAAAGGCGGTAAATAAAATCGGAAGATGGAGTATGACACGTTTCAATGAATATCAGTTTTATTGCTTTAATATAATCCATTTTTGGGCATATTTAACCTGCCGCATTACAAACAACTTGATGCGTCTGTAGGTGTGTGTATTGGAGAATATATTTTCTGCATTCATATGGGAAATTTAGCGAAACATTTTCAATAAATCAATCAGTTTTTCGATTTTTATGACCCACATACGATGTTACAAAAATAAGACAAATTTAAAATCTATGGGGCAACTAAAAAGATATAAAAAGTTAAATTTTAAAAATAGTTCTGTATATAACCCGAGAACCCTGATTTTGTTCAACAAAAATACAGAATATCTATATGTGTATGACACGCAATGAAATACTTGCAATATATTTTGCCATGTAAAATACTTGCTTTCTATCACTGTATAGAAGCAGGTTGGTCTTTAGCCGAGAGAGTATCTCAGTTTAAATCATATGTGTATATATATATTTTTTCAGAAAATTGAAGATTCAGACAAATTGTGTAGGCTAGCTTAGGCTTAACCAAACATATTTAAAAGAGACCTCTATAGACCCCCTAGGGACTATATCAAAACATAGACCGAAATGGTCTAAAACAGCAACTGCAATACTTCAGACAAATTCATTGGAAAATATTGTCTTCATAAGGACTATATCTTTATAGTGACTATATCAAAACATGGATCAAAATTGCTTTTTCATTGTTCAGATTTCGATGGAATAAAGGTGGCTCCAGGGCGGAATGAAGATGGGCCCCATGAAAGTACAGCCTAATATTTTTATGAAAATGGGCCCCAAAATAAATACATGTCAACCAATAAAAATTTGTTGGGGCTTAATTTCATTTCCTGTCCGCTGTTTGTGCCTTATTTACACCTATAAATTTAGAGACAGAGACTACGAATTAAAGATTTTCTCCGCTTAGCCAATCTTGGATCTTGGGTACTATGTTTCCACTTCAGTATATGTTACTTGTTCCATTATTTATAAAATTTGGTTAAGTGTGCCTTGTTTTTTGTCAATTTTGTTTATCCTTTCTGTGTGCGGTAAGGTCCCTACGGACATTTTTGACTTTAATTTGTCCACAACTTTTTTCTCATTGTTAAAGCAAACACGACGGTTTTTGTATTCCAGCAATAAAGTGTTTTAAGTCGATTAAATCTAATTTTAAAGTGATACTAAAGTTTATTCCGATTTTATCAAGGTTGCAACATATTTAGTGCGTTTCTGTGTGATAAGGTCCCGTGGGACCTACGACAAAATTGATTACAGTCGCACTGCCACACAACTCAGCAATCCCAATATATTTTCTATTATCGCTATATATATTAGCGATTTTGGTTTCGTAACATTTAGCAACACTATACCATCTGTGGTTGCACCGTTATTTTGAGGAATCTATCTCTTTTTTGTTTCTTTCATTGCTGTTTATCTTGTAGTGCATCATTTTCTGCTTTCAGTTGACAGTGAACTAACTAGTGTGCTTGTGAGCAATTTCTTTTACGAGTATATACAGTATAACCTCTCTAATCCGGACAGATATAGTTTCGACCTTTGTCCGGATTACTGAATTGTCCGGACTACAGTACAAAACTCCAAAATGGGTCATATTTTCTTATTTTATTAAGAAACGCGTTTCTTGAAAAGAAAAGATAAATAATAAATACAATTGAAACTTTTCCACTTATCTTTGTGCAGTTTTTTAGATATGTTTTTAAATTCTTTTAGAAATATTATTACTTTCTCAGCCTATAAAATAGCACTTGCAAATGTGTTCTGCTGCTTTCTTATCTGTCTACAAAAAATAGTGAATTTCCTAAGATTTTTGTAAAAAAGTTTAAATAATTGAGCTCGAGGTCTAGTTCCCTCAAGACTTCAATTGGAGTCTACGTTCTCTTCAATATTTTCGTTTGACACAACTGACGGAACTATAACTTCATCAGCGGTGAACAATTAATGTAAGATTTTTATGGTCCTATTTTCTTTCTATGGAATCCTCCGTATTGATTTCAATTTCTTGTGATGGAGCTGAAGTTCTTTCAGGGGCTTCTTAGCATTTATCAGAAATTTCCTCAATCTTCAAAGACGAAAGTAAATATCCAGCATTTTTTGGTAGACGTATATACAAAACGAAGATACAATATTTTAAACGCTCATGAATTTCCATGCTTTCCTATTAAAAGGAGAGGCAACGTATGAGATCCAGGCTCGTTACCATGAAGGTAAATCTATCTGCTGAAATTTTTCTGCCTGGAGCTGAATTAAAAACGAAGATTTTCAAAAATAATACAGCAGATTTATCACTATAATTTTTCGCCTCATATTTCCAAGCACCAATTTCATTACAAACTTTGAATTTTAGCAACCACCGATTACTTTAAAAAAAGTTATCATTTCCCAGAACCACAACATGTTTTTGAATTTATTCTAAAGGTATAATAACGTCAAAAAACAAACACAAAAATATATTGCTGTCCGGACCACAGAGGTAAATTGTCGAAACTGTCCGAATAATTGAGCTGTCCGGATTACTGGATAGTCCGGACTATTGAGTGTCCGGATTAGAGAGGTTGTACTGTATTTGCAAAGTGAGCGAACGTAACCTTGGTAACAATTGTATTGTGATACCAGGGAATTTTTGCAGAAATATGGATGTATCAGACTGGGACGTCGCGGACGTGGTGCTCCGAAATAGTACGCGTTATCTGCGGCTAACAGAGGAAGAAAAGCGAGTAGTAGATTCGAGATTTGCTAGTTTTTTGGATGAAGAAAGCGATGATAATATCGATCAACTTGAAATCGAAGGTGATGATATGACATACCAACCAGAAAATGCATCCGATGTCGAAAGTGAAGCACATATAGATGTTAACGATGAAACTGATGAAGATGAAGACGAAGACGAAGCCACAGATGGTACACGCCGTGAGAATAATTCCTCCTATTTCACTTCTAAGAACGGCACTAAGTGGCACAAATGTCCACCAACATGCGGCCGTATTCGTGCGCATAACATTGTGAAATATGGACGAAACAAACCGGGACCTTCGAATAATAGGCATGATCCTTTTACAATTTTTCGTTCTCTAATTACGGAAGAAATTGCATATATTATAATACGAGAGACGAATCGAAAAGCTAATGAAGAAACTATAGCTTGGAACGCAGTAAACCCTACTAACAAAAAGGAATGGAAACCATTTACGCTAAATGAATTTGATGCATTCGTAGCTATAGTTTTACACGCGGGTCTTTCTAAATCAAATACTGAGCCTGCTAAAGAACTATGGGATAAAACTCGAGATCCATTATGCAAAGCTGCAATGTCTTTTGATCGATTTTCGAGTGTAAAACGACTTATACGCTTCGATAACTCGGTGACACGCCCTGAAAGACTACAGACTAGTAAAACAGCTGCTATAGACGACGTTTGGGCGATGTTGCAGGAAAACTTGGCCGCAGTTTATATTCCACACGATTCTCTGACTGTGGACGAGCAATTATTTGCATATAGGGGTCGGACCCGTTTTACTCAGTATATTCCGTCTACACCAGCCAAGTATGGTATAAAAGTGTGGTGGTTGTGCGATGCTAAGACATATTACCCCATAAAGGGAATAATTTACACTGGAAAGTTAACAGGTCAAGAGCGCGAAGTGGATCAGGGTCAAAATGTAGTACTGAAGTTAGCTGATAAATACCTAAACACAGGGCGAACAATTTATGCCGACAACTTTTTTTCAAGTTTAGATTTGGCAAAAACTTTATTGAGACAGAAAACAGGTTTTGTAGGAACCGTCCGATCCAACAAGCCGTTTATACCGCCAGAGTTTCTGAAAAGTCCCAAGCGTCAAGTTTTTGACACATTGTTTGGATTTCACGAAGGGGATGTATCGCTTTGCTCGTATGTACCGAAAAAAAATAAAGTAATGCATTGTGGACAAAAGTATGACTTTTGTCCACAATGCATTACAGTTGTGAAGTAGACAACAAATCCGAAAAACAAAAGCCAATGACAATTCTGGACTATAATGCAAATAAATCTGGAGTGGACACTATGGACCAAATGCTCGGTACATACTCATGCAAACGATCAACTAATCGGTGGCCTCTTGCATTATTCTTCAATATAATGCAAGAGGCCAGAATAAAATCCGAACAACCTCAATATGCAGTTAACCATAGAAAACTACGTTCAAACTACGTCAATCGAATCAGACCGGGTTGCAAAACTCCCATCTTTTTGTAAGGATGAACCCGAGGTTTGATTAATGCATGTTGAATCGAACTTCCGTCTTAATGGTTCGAGTATTACTCAAGGCTCAATCAAATATGAGTACATCGTGGCAAATCTGGAACCCTCAATTTATGGTTTTCTAATAGGGACATAACAAAAATTTTTAATGATCTTTCAATGTCAAAACTTTAGTCGAAGTCAACATGGTAAAGTTGCAACGTTTGGAAATCATTAGAATTAAACTTCTGAGTCGGTGGTTGCAACTTTAAGAGCGCTTATTCCAATTTTCGGCCGTAATAATCGTCCCATCCGACAAGCTGAGCGTGCTATAGTGGATAAATTTTAATCCAAATTTTCACTTTTGGATGTTCCGACGACAAAGAGACGCCGTACCGCTCGAAGCGACAAAAATATCGCAGTCGTAAGTGTATCCGTTCAAAATGAGCCAGATCAGTCGATTTCACGTCGTTCACAGGAATTGGGCACCTATCAAACCACATTGTGGCGTATTTTGCGAAAATATCTCCGCCTTCATCCTTACAAGATCAAAAGCCACTTGATCATTTGAAACGTCGAAACTTCTCCGATTGGGCTCTGGTAAAGTTTATGTTATTTCCCTAATGGAAAACCCGGTACTTCACTGACCGATAAGTACGCAGCAATGAAAAAGCGAATCATAGATTCTTTTGAGGAATCTCTGAAAATAAAATTAAGTGTAAACGGTTTGGAATTGGGTGACCAGAAACCATCACACTACTTACCAGGTATGAAATACCTAGCAGCCGGTAAAGCGATTGCCAGAGAAAATGTCGGTGACGAGAGAATAAACTAATTACTCCATCAAAATCAATTTCGGCCAATACTATTTATTACCGACACAAATACATAACAAAATAAATTTTTTAGCTGATACTGAAGGAGAAATTTCAGTTTGTCCTTGTAAAAATCGGAGTAACCCTCAAAAGTTATGCCTTTATGGTGCAAATGAAACTGAAACCAAAACATATGACACTACTCTCCTATCTTTCAATTTGGGTTTACGTAGATAATTTTCTTCGAAGTTTTTCTTAGCAGATGTTTTACACCGGATTATTGGCGCAGATTTCCTACGCCATTACCATCTTTTAGCCGACTTCAACACTCGAAAATTGCTGGATGGTAACACACAACTTGCTGTAAGTGGAACATTTTGCAATATAGATACCAAAGGTATTCAAATAGATTCTGGAGACATAGATTTTCATCGTTAACTTAAGATGTATCCTGATATCATTATGCATAACGATAATTTTTCTTTTGATCATGGCATTTATCATCACATTGTCACCCGTGGACCACCAATGTCATGTAAAAGTGGGTTGGTCCCAGTAAAATTAAAAACAGCAGAAAAGGATTTCCAATACATGATAAATAACCACCGACCATCAAGTAGCAACCGGGCAAGTCTTTGACACATGGTCAAAAAACCAAATGGGGAATGGAGAACATTGCGAATATAGAGCCCTCCACAGTATCACCGTTACAGATATATATGCCGTGCCATACTTAACAGATTTTCAAATGAACGTACATGGATCCATCATATTTTCAAAATTAGATCTTAATAAAGCATTCTATGAAATTCCAGTACATCCATACGATATTCCCAAGACGACACTGATAACTTCATTTGGCCTATTCGAATTTTTGAGAATAACATTTGGGTTATGCAACGCAGCCCAAACTTTCCAGCGTTTTATAGTAGAGTATGTAAAGGCCTCGATTTCGTTTTCGTTTACTTCGCTTGATGATATCTGTTTTTTTTTCGCGATCAAAAGAGGAACATTATGAACATCTTAAGATATTTTTCGAACGTTCCAAAAATATGGAATTTTTATCAATTGCGCAAAATGTACCTTTGGAGAATCTCAGATGGATTTTATTCGACATCAGATTACTCCAAGCGGAATTAAGCCTCTACCTGAAAAGGTTGATTTCCTCCAATCATTTATACCTCCCAAAACCATAAAAGATCTTCGAAGTTTCTTGGCGATGCTTAACTTTTATCTCAAGTTTCTTCCACGAGGTGCAATGTCGCAAGCCGTTCTTAATTATACAGTTTGGAGCGCGGGAATGCTTTTTTGCACTGCAGGCTGTGGCGGCACTGTTGTTCGAACAGAGTGGAGAGTGTGCGTGGCTAATAGTGGCTAAAGGGAGATTTGCATTTGTCTGCCTTTCAGTTGCCATCATGCATTGGACAAGTGAGGAGAGGTCATTTTGTGTTGAAGCGCATTTTTCAAATGCGCACTCGATCATTGCAGTGCAGCGTGCTTTTCGTTTACGATTCGCTATTCCCCCAAGCGGACGTGTTCCTGGACGGCAATCAATTGTAAATTGGGTGTACATATATCAACCGTCACATCACCTTGGAAGACCTAATTAACAATATTGAGACTGAAATTGGCAGAATACCATTCGACATTCTTGTTAGAGTACACGAAAACGTATGTAGCAGTGTGCGGATAGCGAAGGTCGACATTTGCCACATACACTATTTAAAACCATGTAATGTAAAAATTCCCTTACAATATAATTAAAATATAAAATAAATTTTTCTAAGGTTCATAAATTTTTCATTTCATTCCAAAAATAGCCAATTACCGCGCTACACCCTGTATATTGAAAGGCGAAGTAAAGAATAAAAATACACGCTTGCTTGATTGGACTGAAGACTTAACTAAAGCATATGAAACTTGCAAAAATGAACTTTCCTAAATACTTCACTAGATTTGAAGGTTGATGCATCCAACTTCGCATTAGGCGATGTAATGGGTGATCCATTTCGAGGTTCCCTACTTAAAAAAAAAAACACAGAAAATTCAAATTGAATGGGAAATGTTTATGATCATTTGAAAGAACATTCTTTGGCATTTATTTTTTGTAGATTATGTCTATCAAATGTTGGCCGCGGCTACGTTTCAGATGGTCCATTTTTTTTTCTTCAGCTCACATAGACCAGTTTAGGTCCCTAGTGGTACCACGGGCTAAAATGGCCTTCATCGAAACCAACCTGTTTCATATACAAATGTATCGATAGCACGAATATTGGTACTGGAAAGATCTGTTAGGCTGCCTAGAAAGGCCGACCCCAGTAGGTCCAGTCGTCGTTTATTCATAGCGGGACAGTCGCATAGCAGATGGTCCATCCGTTGAGTAAAATTTTCGATGACTCTTTTGAGCATTTCGACTGGTAACTGGCGAATGACACGCGTAAACGTTGTTAAGGATTAAGTCTTTCCATGATGAAATGCCAAACAATAATTAACAAAAATAACATGACACGACTCACACGTGATCTGTCTAAAAAAGGCTATTGAAAAAAAGTATCTCTACTTGGACCCCCTATACTTAAGCAGTATGTAAACGGATCTTGGTAACTTCTCGGATTCTTCTCCAAGAAATTAACCCCAGCTCAAACAAAATATAGCACATACGACCGAAAACTGTTGGCAGTATACACAAGTATTCATCATTTTCGTTATTACTTGGAAGCAAGAAAATTTGTCATATTTATTGATCATCGCCCACTTAATTTTGCCTGCGAACAAAAAAAAGGCATCTCCCCTACAACTCAACCTCTTCGATTTCATCGCACAATTTTCTACCGATACAAAATATAACTGCAGATTCTTTGTCCCGAATTGATGCCATAAAGATTAATGTTCTTAGCTACTCGTACAACAAGCTTTCAAAAGCGGAGGAAGAAGATCAATAAATACTAATATCAAATCAGCAATAAAAGAGAAAAACATTGCAGTGAACATTCCAAAATATGGTGTGAAGTTTCAACTGGTATCACCCGCCCATAACTTCCACAGGATTTCCGAAAACATGTTTTTCACAACCTACGTAGTCTGTAGCACCCAGGTATTTGTGCAACTCGTAAATTCATTTTCAAACGCCACGGTTCACAGTGGTGCACTTTTATATTATTGGGCCTTTACTGCCATCCGAAGGATTTTTATACATACTTACATGCGTAGATCGACTCAGTCGATGGCCAGAAGCTATACCATTACATGATATACGAACCGAAGCAGTATTCAATGCATTCTATAACAATTGGGTTTGTCGATATGGTGTGCCAAATTCTCTTACCACAGACCACGGCAGCCAATTCACATCGCATATGTTCAAAGAAATAACTCATCATTTAGGCATTACACGTAACTTTACAACGGTGTTTCATCCTCAATCAAACGGCCTTGTGGAGAGGTTTCACCATGTTTTGTAGTACGGTTTGATTTGTGCTAATAATGTTCAATGGACCAATACCCTTAACACAGTTCTCTTGGGGATCAGATTTGTTAATAAAAAAGATATCGGCGCAAGACCCGCAGAAATGCTCTATGGCGAAGCAATATATCTTCCCGGAGATTTTTTTAAAACTAATGTAACTTCCTATCCAACATCTCAACTTCATGTTATCAAAAATGCGATAAATGATTTAAAGCCAGCTGAAACGGCTTTAAATCATTTATCCAAGTTGCACTCACGTTTGAATCAGGCAGGATGGGTACAAGAAACCATAACAAACACGATACAAAAGTCCATTCTTAGTTCTTGACAGACGTAAAAAGGTTTATACTGTTATGATTAATGACGACTCTGTAAAAATTTCAATATATAGACTCAAACCAGCATTTATCATGAATGAAGAACATGTTTTTAACACTGCTGATCCCAAACATTCAAAAAGTTATTCGTGCAAGAGAACACGTCATGGAATAGTCTTGACGGGGGAGTACTGTGGGTACTAAATGGTTTTCCAACAAGAGGTGTTATTTTGGTATTCAAAGAAAAATGCCTTTTTTTGAGATAAATGATCGGATGTTTATTTCATAATAAAGACGAAGGTATGCCGTTAATAATGAAAAACGACATCAGCAAATGGCCACCACGACCACGCTTACAGGACCATATCCTTTTCATGAAATTTTACATAACCAAATCGCAAAGTGGCTACCCTATGTCCTCGATAGCCTCACGAATTCTATCATTGAGGTCTTGAATCGACGCTGGGCTGTTGGCGTAGACCTTATCTTTCACGTGGCCCCAAAGGAAGAATTCGCAAGGTGTTAAATCAACACTTTGGGTTACAGCAGCAATATTCTCAGTTTTTCTTGAGCGACATGCACGGGCTTTATTCCTCACATCTCTAACTTGTCCCAAGAGCTCGATTTTTATCACCAATTTCTGTATTGCGGTCCGACAAGGTGCTTCACGACGACCCAAAAATGCTTTAGTTTTGCGAACTGTGACTGCAAGATTTTCACCATTTTTGTAGTGAATTTTAATAATTTCAATACGTTGTTGAATCGTGTATCGGTCCATTTTTAGTAATGACGTAGTTTCTACTTGTCAAATGTCAAAGAATAAAAGCTTCAAAAGTGACAGCTACCGAAATACCGGGTTATTCAAAATAACACCTCTTGGTGAAAAACCCTGTATGTTCCCACTTTAGTATATGTTACTTGTTCCATCTATCTAAATCTTGATGATACCGAAACCAAATAAAGATCAGACCCAACTTAAATCCTGTCGCCCTAAGCCTACTTTCGATACTATTTAAAAATGTTTAAAGAAAATCAAACCTCACATAATTTTAAACAAAGTTATACTCAACCATCGATTTGGTTTTCGGAAAAGTCATAATACTAGAGAACAGGTGCTCTGCCCTGATATATATAGAGCATATATCAGAAGAGCGTTTGAAATAAAAGAATAAAACTGCTCTATTCATAGATATTTCCCAAGCATTTGACAAGGTCTGGCACGAAGGACTTTTGTACAAAATATGCGAATTTCTGCCAATAAACACGCCAAATCAAATGGCATTTTTGTAGCCCTAAAAAATAAATGCCGGTGTCCCACAGGGGAGCATGCTTGGCCCTATACTGTACGTAATTTTAACGGCTTATATGCCCGTAACCAAATGTACGCACACTTTTGTCTTTGCGGACCATACTCCTCTTCAGTTGAATCCGATCAACTGCAGTTTTATTTTGGAGTCCTAGATGAATGGTTAAAAAATGTCGAATAATAGTAAATGCCTCAAAATGTACCAATGTACTTTTACCTTGCGAAGGGATACGTGTCTTCCGATTTCTATCTTCGATTCACTAATACCTCAAAAGGTTCGTGTAAAATATCATGGAATCCATTTAGAACGCTGCTTGACGTGGTCGCACAGAATAGATTGTATAGCAAAGAAATGGGATGAAAGAAATGAAAAGGCAGAGGTGGTTAAAATGTTTTCCAATACATAATGTTTGGAGTGGTTTTGTTTTAATAATTGTCGATAAAACAGTTAACTAAAAGAAAACAAAGCTTATGTCGTTGGTCGTAAACCACAAAGTCGTATTTGAAAGTTTGAAACTTTGAAACATCTAAAGGGTCCGCCAAATAACTTTTTTTTTGAAAAACATCGATTGTAGCTCCGGCTGTGTGGCACGTAGCGCCGTCCTGTTGAAACCAAATGTTGCCAATATCCTCCTCTTCAATTTTTGTGAACAAAAATTCGTTCAACATGGCCCGATAACGATCGCCATTGACTGTAACGGCCACTTGCCCTTTTTCGAAGAAAAATGGCCCAATTATGCCTCTGGACCAAAATCCGCACCAAACAGTGATCGGCTTTTTGGGTGTATCGGTTTTTAAATGTATGCGTGCGGGTTTTCTGTGCCCCAAATGCGACAATTTTGCTTGTTTACACACCCGCCAAGATCAAAATGAGCTTCACCTGAAAATATGATTTTTTTTGGCAAAATCGGCATCTTCTGTAAGTCGATCGCTCCCAGCGTTGTTCAAGCGTATACACAACCATATTCGTTCAGCGGAAGGATAAAAGTAATTATCTGTCAAATCAGACATGAGCAAAGTGTCACCATTCACGAAATAAGCACTAGTTGAAAAAAAACGTTAGATGGCGGACCCTGTATAAGTCGAATAGAGGGGATGATTGCGGATTGTCACTTAAACAAGCAAAATGAAAATGGGTTAATTAAAGAAATATATTTTTAACTTAAATATAGATTCTAAACTAATCCAAATAAAACTCAAAACTAATCAACTTCAGTGGCTTATCAGCCAAAGATCTGCCCTTAATCAAGTGAATAAAGTTCTTTTATACAAGAAGGTATTAAAGCCCATTTGAGCATATAGTATCCAGATCTGGGGTACAGCGTGCGCTTCTAACGTATGCAAACTACAAAGAGGGCAATCGACTATTCTTCGTTTCATTACAGGTGCACTTTGTATATAAGAACCTCAAAATCCCAACGATGAAAGAGGAAATAGAAGAATATTGCCGGTGATCAAACCATCCAAATAGTGATCAAACCATATAAACAGTTTTGATAAATTTGAAAATATAAAAAAAAATTTAAATTAAAAAAATTAATAATCTAATAATTTATTTTAAAAGTTAGGGCCTAAGTCTGTATGAGAAGAATTTCAAGAAAGTCCTCAACTCTAATCTTCTGTACGAACCGAATGACAAAGCCGGTCTGGATAATCTGGTCGATCATATCACCATATCATTCAATAGATCCCTTGAAGAAGCCTGTCCAAAAACAAGGTACAAGGGTAAAACTAAACCCCAATGGTGGACTTCTGAGCTAACGGCTATGAAAAAGACCTGCAACAAGCTATTCAATAAGGCTAAATCTACTGGGGTCGCTAATGATTGGGATGCCTATAAAGAGCAACTCAAGATCTATAAGAAGGAGCTTAGAAAGGCACAAAGGCGCTCTTGGTATACCTTCTGTGGTGAAGTGGAAAAGGTCTCCGACGCCGCTAGGCTGAGGAAGATATTATCTGCTTCACCATGTACAGTGGGATATTTACAGGATGAGGCAAATAACTGGACCAAAAACAGCGAGCAGTCGCTCAATGTACTGCTCGACACACATTTCCCGGGGAACTCTGTAACAGAACCCGAGGATCAGCAGAACCAACAAGAGTGCGAGTGGACTGCGAGCGTCGCTAGCTTCTTGACTGAGAGATCCAGAATAAGCTGGGCTATTAATAGCTTTGAGCCCTTCAAGTCACCTGGACCAGATGGCATCACTCCAGCAGAAATGCAGAAAATGTTAAAGTACATTATCCCCTGGCTGGAGAAAATTTATGTAGGCTCTATCAGGCTTTCATATGTCCCGAATCGATGGAGGGATACCAAAGTGGTATTCATACCTAAAGCGGGAAAGATATCACACACTAGGCCAAAAGACTTCAGACCAATTAGCCTATCCTCCTTCCTATTGAAAGGTCTGGAAAGACTTTTAGATCATTTCATTAGGGAAAACCTGGATACAAAAATCCTGTCGGGGAACCAACATGCTTACAATAAGGGCAAGTCTACATAATCAGCCCTGCACGAACTTGTGAGCACTATCGAATCGTCCCTGCATTTCAAGGAATTCACCATGGTGGCATTTCTTGACATAGAAGGGGCTTTTAACAACATTTACTCAGATGCGGTAATTGCGGCACTCTCACATCTAAAAGTTAACACTAGTTTGATTAGACTAATTCAAAGTCTGCTCACCAGAAGACGCATAACAGCATGTCTAGGGTTCATAACTCTAACAAGGTATGTAAACAGAGGGACCCCGCAAGGAGGAGTATTGTCTCCACTAATTTGGAACCTAGCGGTGAATGAAATCCTGCTAGATCTAGAACGTTGCGGCTGCAAGGTCGTGGCATATGCAGGCGTTAACCCCAACAGCACAGAATTGGTTCTCTTTACTAGGATGAATAATGTCCCACATGTGGACCCTCCACCTCGGATAAATGGAACAGATCTAGTCTTTTCTGAAAGTGCAAAATTTTTAGGAATAATTCTAGATAGGAAAATGTTATTTAGACTTAACGTATTGGAACGTGTAAGGAAGGCCAACGTCGCCTTTTATTCCTGCAAAAAGGCTGTAGGGTCGCGGTGGGGACTCTCTCCTAAAATCGTCCACTGGATATATATAGCAGTAGTTCGTCCAATACTGTTATACGGTATTGTGGTATGGTGGACGGCAACTGACAAACTAACCGTTACCAACCTACTAACAAAGGTTCAGAGAACTGCCTGCCTGAGCATAAGCGGAGCCTTAAGGACTACAGCGACCGAGTCTCTACAAGCCCTACTCCATATACTGCCGATTAATATTGTGGCGAGAGAAGTTGCAACCAAAGCGGCAATAAGATTAAACTGCCTATCAATGTGGAGGTACAAGAACTATGGTCACATGAGGATATCAAAGTGTAGTGCTATGGTAACCGACCGAGTGGACTATATACCAACTGTGTACACCTTCGAGAGAAATTACATCACTATGATTCCCGCCAGAGATGAATGGGTCGGCAGAATACCAGGTAATAGAAACCATCTCCACTTTTACACGGATGGTTCGAAGCTTGATGAAAAGGTTGGCTTCGGAGTACACTGTGAAGAACGTAGTCTGTATATAGCTCACAGACTACCAGATACCTGCAGTGTCTATCAAGCCGAAATAATGGCAATATGGGAAGTCGCCAAGTGGCTGAGTCGCAACATAGTAACCAACACTGGCGTTGTAATTTACTCGGACAGCCAGGCTGCCATCAATTCTCTGGAGGCAACATCCCTAAATTCACAAACAGCCCTCGACTGCCGCAGATCTCTTAACGAGATGGCTGAGCAGTTTAATATACACCTCATATGGGTGCCTGGGCATAGGGATATCCCGGGGAACTGCAAAGCCGATGAACTTGCTAGGAAAGGGACGACATTACAAATTCTCGAAGAATTTGCATATATTGGTGTAAGCTTTGGCTTAGACAAGAGGCAATCAGGCAGTCCAACGAAAGATGGACAGAAATCGGCACCTGCAGGGTAGCTAGACAAATCTGTCCAAGGTATGACCTGAGAAGGTCAAAATATCTTCTCGCACTAAAGAGGAAACGATTGTCTACGTTAGTACAGGTTCTGACGGGACACTGCTTGATCGGCGAACACGCCAAAAATTGGGTATTGACTCCAATGACTTCTGCCGAAGCTGTGGAGATGAGGAAGAAGTGGAGAGCATTGAGCACTTGCTTTGCGACTGTCCCGCTTTGAGTAAACGACGACTGGACATACTGGGTTCGGACTTTTTAGGCAGCCTAACAGATCTTTCCAGTACTGATATTCGTACTATCGATAAATTTATATATCAAACAGGTTGGTTTCGATGAGGGGCATTTCAGCCCGTGGTTACACTAGGGACCTAAACTGGTCTATGTGAGCTTGTAAAAAAAATACGGCTGCCACCCTAACCTAAACCTAAACCTAGGGCACTTTGTTTTGGATGTAATCAAAAAAGCTTTTAATTATGGACAACATTTTAGTTCTTAAGGTAAGTACACACGATTGCCAAATCGGACAACGTTATCAACCCTGTTAAAGAGCTGCAAATGTACGGGCAATGACAGATTGTTAGGCAAAGGTGAATTGACAGTTCAGACGATTGCAAGAAAATCTTACAATTTCATATATTTACAATATATTTTGTAAATATTTATATGCCAGATTGCCAAAAAAAAATATTTTATAGACAGTGTTGCCAATAAAAAGTTTTTCTGGCAATATGTAAATTATTTCACAATGAATTTTCTGCCAACGCACAATGGGAAAAATCTGGTAAATACGCGCGCATAACAGTATTGCCTATCTCATGACTATACCCTTAGAGATAGAGTCTTACGGTTTGAACAACCTTCAAGAGAATTCTTTGTAGAAGAAATTGGTGCAGCCAGATTTTATTTAGCTGTTACCGTGTAGCGCACGGTGGGCTTACAAAAGCGACATTGTGGAAATTAATGTAAAAACCATAATATCGTACCAACTTCGGTGATCTTGATTTTAAATTAAAGCTGACAAAATTTAGTTCAAAATCTATTTGGGTTACTTGATTGTGTGTTGCTGCGTTTTAAATATATACCCCATTGAAGTTGAAAAATATTTTAGTCAAAATTGCGTTAAAAGTGTACAAAACCGGGCAATATTTTTGAAATTAAAACCAAAACAACTTAAATAAGATAAAATCGTAATCTGCAATATTTTTGAAAGCTGAAGTTTTCCAATAATGGACTTATACAATGCGTCGTCGACTGTTAATACAAGAAAAGTTAAATTAAAAACAAAAAATAATCGGTCCGCCCTAATATACATTAACTGCACAAGAGTTTGACTATATTTCTATGGTTTTTGTAGAAGAAGTAAACTATAAAAATGACCCATATAATCTTTATAATAATTATAAGATCGCTATTTATACCCTCACTTTAGTGTGACGAGGGTATATTTCATTTGCTACGGAAAAAGTGTAACACATCGAAGGAGTGTATGTATGTTCGGAGGAAATCCGTTTTGGGTCATTTTAAGTCAAATGAGCAATGTCCGTCCGTCCGTCTGTCTGTCTGCTGGCTGGTGCGCACGATAACTCTCGAAAGGAGTAACCGATTGACTTCAAATATTTTTTTCTATCTCCGGCTAAGTTCGAAAATGGGCCATATTGGTCCACTCCTTCTAGTACCTCCCCCACAAAGGGTTAAAATGTTGTGAAATATTGATTTTTTAATAACTACTATACTACTTATTCGAATCTTCTGAAATTCCACACATAGTATTAGTTTATTAGTCGCTATCGAAGTTGCCACGTTCCTTTAGGTACCTCCCACACAAATGCACCGTTTTGCACCAAAAATTAACAGCTTATAACATTAATAACGGTGTATAAAAATACTTGAAATTTTGCACAGTGTTATGCGTTTATATTGCCTACAGTTCAGAGAAAAATGAGCGTTGTTGCCATGCCCCTTTTGGTACCTCCCACACAAAGGTACCATTTTGCACCAAAAGTTTAGAGATAGATGTAGCTCCCACACATATTTTCTATATTTAAAGTAAAAAAATCACATATGTAAATTACAAAAATCTGCCATAATCGCAAAAAGTCGCAGATAAACTAGGTACAGTTGGATTCATAACTAAGTCACCTACCTTCTCTATGTCATATGGTAGTGATCCCACGTGATCCAAAAAAGTTGCATTCTATTTACTGTGGATAATTTTTTAAAAAAACTAAAAAAAAAACGTGTTTTTACTTCGAAATATCTCTTCATTTAAAGACGTTAGAAATACATCTTATACACAAAAATTAAGATGAATATAACCTAATTATATGTTACAAAGCCCGGTAGAATTTGACAAACAAACGCGAATTCTACAAGCATTGTAGTACATATTTTCATAAAATTTAAAGGTATTTTCATTATATGTTATCCACAATAAAACTGATTTTTGGTAGTTGCTTTCAAAGTCCTATGCGCGCATATTTCATCATATTTTCCCATCGTGCAACGTTTCGCAACAAAAAATTGTATGTTCACACGGTTGTACGAGCACTGGGTTGCATTTTTCCGCCATTTTTCTGGCAATATTGTCCGATTTGCAAATCGTGTGTACTTTACTTTATAAGACAACAACGAACGAAATGAAATGTCAAATAAGACGTTCATTCGTGCCTGTTATGATTACCGCCCTTTTGAAAGATAAAGTGAAAATTGTTGGGTAAATGAATAAAAAAATGGATAAATGAACCAAAAAACATAAAAATGTATCTTTTGCTGAAGTAGCCACCATAATTTCAAAAAATTTCTGTTTATTAGTTAGTATAAAATGTTTTGAAATCCTGCAACCACACTGTTGCTTTTTGAATTTTTTCATAATACTTTAAATTAGATGACCCAATCAATCGTAGAATCTTTTTCTGAATAGGTTTTGCCGTCCGTCTGTTTGTAAATGTATCCTTGTTACCAAGTACAGGTCACAATTATGTTCAGATCGCTATGAAATTGAGCAAGAATATCTTTTTAACAAGGACTTACTGCCGCTATATATACATATATCATCAATCAAGCAAACAATTGTATTTATTTTCGATTTGATAATTTTTCATTGTCTGTTGGATAGGGTTGCCCCAGTTCTGATATTTTCGTGCGGAAAAGTTTTATGAAATATCAATAAAAACATGCAGGTAATATTGATCTTTGACGGGAAGACGATGTAGAAAAGGGCTTTCATACCCGAACGATAAGTGACAATGAACCAAATTAAAAACATGATTGATTGGGTGAGAATAATAAGAAGAAAACTATTGCTTGGGTAGCTCTCGCACGTCTGCGTTTTGGTACATTTAGCTGAACAGGCTGTTAAACATTTTGCAATTGTAAAAAACAAAAAAAATTATGAAAGTCCCACAGGATTGTTAGCATTGGCAATAACCCAGAGAATATATTAGGTTAAGAACTTATTGTCATTTATTGTCATTTTCACTTTGAAATTAGTCGTTCGCCATAATAAATCTTATCTTCTCTTGGGTATTACAAAAAAAAATTACAAAATACTCGTATTTGTACCCTCTCCTACAGTATATAGGGTATAAATACGGACAATGTTGACACTATCTCGGGTTCAATTCTTGAGTGACATGGATTTTGTGAATTATTGTGCCTGGTTCGTCAGCAAGGCACTTTAACGAATGCTGTCAACATTATATTACCGACCGACCTGGCCGAGCATGCTGAGGTGCTTCTACTGGCCACTATCATAAGGAAAATAAACTTTAATCACTGCTTATGCGAATAATTTTTTACCTAACATAAGACCCTCGTTTAATTGCTCTTGACGAGTACTAGTTATGTGAGGAAACTTTCCACTGTGCTACTTCTTATTCCTCTCTCTTCTTGTTTCTTGAAGAATCGAGATGAATCCTTGTCTTCTGTCCGCAATACACACAAAAAGGTACACATACTGTGGTAATATTGAATGCTGCAGTCATCGGCAATTTGAATTAAAAAAAATAGAATGTAAAGTAATCGATTTACTCACTTCTCTATTTTTCGAAATTGCCCTTGAATATGAAAACACATACACATAATTGCAATACTTCCTTACTCAATATTCAAAGGCTTTCTTAAAAAATCTACCAATGTCCATGTGACGTTTGCTCATCCAGATTCGGGATTTCATGCTTCTCCTTCAGGTCGACAGGGGATGTGCAAACGAGACTTCGTCATCATAATTAAATTGGTCTGATAATATGCGTTTGACACGTTAAGAAATGGAGAAAGTGTTCAATGATAAGGGTTGTAGTAAGCCAGAAATTAAGTTGTTGGTTTAAGAAGTTGTCTTTTTAATGTAAAATATACTTAACAAAGTCGCTTTCAGTATCCATTAGATGTTGTAGATACATTATAACATCAAACCTTCAATTCTAACATATTTGTATCTACAGAATGGAGCGCGGTAATTTGCTTATTTGGGAATGAAATAAAAAAGTTATGAACCTTAGAAAAATTTATTTTATATTTTAATTATATTGAACAGTAAGGGAATTTTTAAATTACATGGTTTTAAATAGTGTATCTGGCAAATGTCGACCTTCTCTATCCACACACTGCTGCATATGTTTTCTGAAGTTTTCATGAACTCTAACAAGCACTGGTATTGGACTGGTATTCTGCCAATTTCAGCCTCAATATTGCTAATTAGGTTTTCCAAGGTGTTGGGACGGTTGATATACACCTTCGACTTCAGGTAACCAGTCGACATGCTTGTTAGAGTTCATAAAAACTTCAGAAAACGTATGCAGCAGTGTGTGGATAGGGAAGGTCTACATTTGCCAGATACTCTATTTTAAACCATGTTTTTTAAAAATTTCCTCCTTAAAATATAAAATAAATTTTTCTAAGGTTCATAACTTTTTTATTTCATTCCCAAATAAGCAAATTAACGCGCTTCACCCTCTATATATACAAAAATTAATTTGTGTTTGTTTGTTGGTTCCGTATAGACGTCTAAACCGCTAGACCGATCTTCACGAAATTTTCACAGAATGTAGTATTAGGTCCGGAAGGAAAAATAGGCTACTTGAATTTTTTATATCTCAAGTGGGCGTGGCACCGCCCACACGTTCCCATTTTTTAAACTCAATATCTAGGGCAGGGCTCTCTAGATTATGGTGAAATTTTGTGTGTATGCTTCTGTAAGCAAAAAACTTGATCGTCGTGGCCGATTGGTCGTGCCCGTATAAACAAATTTTTGAAATTGTGATATCGTGAACAATTTTTAGCGAGAGTGTTCGAGAACAATTGCACCGAGTGTCCTTAAATTTTGTATTAATACTTTTGACGCACTGTTCGCGGCTCAACACAAAGTAGCAGATATCGGATACATTATTGAAATAATGTAGTCATACGACTACATTATTGAAAATTAAATATTTGGAAAACCACTGCACCAATCGTCTTCTATTTTTATACGAGAGTACTTCACTGCAATATTAGTCAAGTGGGCCCTGTACACATGACTCTATTATTGAAAACGAAATATTTTTAGAACCATTTGGTTTGGACAGAAATATTCAGCACCCAAACAATAAATGACCAATAGTAGAACATTGACCGTGGTTCCGCCATTGATACAATTGTATTTAAATGTGCTATGTCTGTATTTGACAGCAATATGTAAGACCCTATAGAAAATTGGCGATATCTTAAACGATCACTTGACTCCCATCTTGAAAACGAAATATCTGGAGAACCATTGAACCAATCGTCATGGTATTTGGTATGTGTATATTGGACAGAACTATGCGTGGCTCCACACAAAACATGGCGATATTAGTAATTGAGATAAACTATTTGGGAAAGGTTATCACATTTTTATCTGTGGTTATCGAGAGTCTTATACGAAACACGCGGTATCTTCCTATTTCAATAAACTGAAATTTGGAGCAACGAAGTGTACCGGCTTTTGATATATTATTATTTTCGGAGGGAGATTATGAGGACTAAGGGGATGAGTGGTGGTGTCGGGTGTTTTGAGAGAAATACTGCATGAAGTGTCTCCTTTATTATTTTCTTTGAGAAGGAACATTGTTTTCGAATCCTTCTCTACTAAAATTGTGTCTGAATTTACTAACCTCTTTGTTTACCCAGCAAAATTTGTGGCTAAATACTTGAAAACGTGGTGTCAAGTGCCTAATGCTTAATGATTTAAAGGGTCGTAATTATGCGGAGTAATTTTTTTCATCGAGAATACATTTCGGTGCACACACAGTGTATTCCACACTTTTCCAAAATGTAAGCAAGGTATGCAGTTAATGTAGAACGCCAAAAAACGTCGAACTGCGTGTGTAATGACTCATACGTGGTGTGAAAATTGGATGACATTTTTGGCGAACTCCCACATAATCACTTTGACAAAAATGGCTCTGGAACAAGGACAAATTAACTTAAACTCTGAAACTAAATCGTGTTTCATAAACAATTCGTGTATAAGTAAATAATCGAGTTTATCATACAGAAATGAATTTATGGCTTAAACGCGTAAATGTTTTTTCCGGTTATCTACCGAAAAGGAAACCTTTTTATCTTTTTGAATGGTCATCTTTGCTTATTTATGGAGAGGAAATGCGAGTGGTGTTACTTTTGTATGTATGGTGAACTGTTTGCGAGTCATTTAAGAATTTATATAGTCAATGACTTGCACTCTTTGTTATGTATGTATGTAATTTGGTTTCAATGGTATTAATAGTCTTATTTGTACACGGGGAAAATCGCCATGTTTGATTTGTTTGAATTGAAAAAAAAAATATATTTGGAACAGAAATTGTTGAATATTATGAACAAATACATTCTATTTTTGTTTTTGTTTTATTCGATCTGCTTTCATAGTACATATTTCGTTTTTGCACTTAGGCTCAAGATCGTTATTGTTGTTTTCATTATATGAAAAATTCATCTATGTACAAATACATTTTATTTAAAAATCAATAAAATTTATTTGGAGCGCATATTTTAATATATTAGAACAAGATATCTTTGCGAACTAATTTTCTCAAACAAAATATGTGTTTACATAAAAACAAAATTATTGTTTAGGAATTTCTAGAAGAATAAAATTTGGTTAAAAAAAGATTTTCAAAATTTTGGTGAATCTTTCGAAATCCAGATTTAATTTTTCCTTGGTTTCGAACGATACCTTAAAAATGCCATATGCTGCATTGCGAAAATATACTTCAGAGACATATTTTCAGCGAGTATGTAAATACTAATTATGCTGGTTATAACTGGTTACATCTTTCAACCATGCTGCTTGTGCGATTGATTTTATACCTCCGTGCTTTCACATGTCCCCTAGTTTAAGCATGCAGCATAGACAAGTGTATGGGCAAAAGTCAAAAATTTTTAATTTTCGAGTAAATTTTTTTCGAAAAAAAATTGACGAGCACATCATCCGGGTTTTGTAGTAGACAGAGATAAAAATGTAAGAGTGTAAAAACCGTTGTTGTGAATTAATTTCATTAAGGGGCGCGAAAGTTATGGCGGTTTCAAATTTAAATTAAAAAAGCGGAATTAAGAAAACTAAACTTACAATCGTAGACCATTCCCATTTCTATCAGCATATGTCAAAATATACGCAGTGCCTTCTTTATTTGCAAAAATATAGCGAAACAATACATTTTTGAATTAAAATTTTATATAATATAACGAATCCCGCGAAATATAAAAATCGGAAAAGTGTATGAAAAATGTACGGAATAGACAGGAGAACTAGCTGTAATCTTCAGAAAGAATGAAGCTAATATCTCTGTTGGTTAAAAAGTTATGTTTGTTTCAAAATACGAAGCCATATCATTTGTGTTTTATTTCAATGCAAAAATTCTCTACAAAATGCCTAATATTGATGGGAGTTGAATGTTAAGATTTTTTAATAAATTTCTTTTGTAAGATTACATAATATTGTTCGTTAAAGCCTTTAATAATAAATTAAAAGACTTCATATAAAAAGAATGAGAATTCGCGGATTTTTTAGTGATATTTTTACACTAAGACATGAAGTCGGCAATGACATACAGTAATTATGTGCTTATCCGGGCTAACTTATATTGTATGAATTCGCTTAAAACCACAATATATCTTAAGAGGGACACTAATAACAAAGTACAACACAAAAAAAAATAACAGGGTTCTGTCAATTGATTATGGTAGAGGAGACCAAAAAATATATACGTATATCGGCGTTTTGAAAGATCACATCGGAATTTTATTTTAGGGGGGGCTAAAGTTTCCCCCCTTAGCTAGTTCTTGCAGAATATCGGTATATAAAACTATGTGTTCTGTTCATCTGAGGTGTAGGGTATCTTCAGCAACTTTGTAGCAAATGTTAAGGCCTATATTTTTGTGGAATATATTAACCCTCTAGCTTCCCCCCATAACGGTGATTTTTGCCTATATTTTAACAAAAATAAAAACCCCCTAAAAATGGGTGGGCGGGGTTGAAATGTTCTACAAAAATGTCGGCCATAAAATTTTACTATATGTGTCACAACACACCAAAGCCCAAAACTTAAACCAAACACAAAGAAGCCAAATTCAAGATTTCCTGTTAAGGGTTAATTTAGATATTATATAGTGTTAGTACCAAAAAGGTCTTTAAAAATTGTTTTTTTCGGGGTTGATGTGAGAGATGCAAAAAAAAATAATGATTTTATTTTACAATTAAATAATATTTATTTTATATTAAATTAAACTTCAGGACTATAAACAAAAAATCTATTAATAACGCATATACAAGGAGAAATACTTATTAAATACATAAGTTCATTTATTTTTAATTCACTTTTCTTTTCGCTCTTGGCATTTCGACGCCATTATCAAACAATGTCCAACATAAATCTGTTAAAAGAGACAAAATGCTCTTGCCTTTATAGCGTTTTTCAATAGGAAGACATATCTGATGGAACCGTTCGCCATGCTCATCAGTTTCAGTTGAAAACTGAAAATCAAAATATAAATATATATGTATAATCAAATATAAATCAAAACTTGTATTACCTTTAGACCACAGCATCAAACCGATATAGCAATTTCGGCATATATGTTTTGGCACCCATGGCTCATCTGGATAAAACCAAACTCAAAAATAAAACCCTATGTTCCATAAGGGTATGCTTGCCACAGACGTAGCAAAACCAGTCAAGTTTTCCCTAACAGTTAGTCATTATTATTCTTACAAATTCCCTTGTAGAATATTGTAAGAAAAAAAAGATTAACTGGCTGACCCACGATGTCAAACGTTAACGTTCATAAGTAACGTGCCACTCAAAAGTTCCGTTATTGTAATTTTGAGTGACAAAAATATAATGACAGAAATAATGAAGAAGAACAAAAGTACTCTTGGTAGTTGTTGAATAACAACCTTCTCTTCAGAGCTGGGAGAGCCTACATATGCGAGGAATAACAAATTAACCCTTAACAGGCTTAAATTTGGGCGTTTTTTGGAGTTTGTGTTAAGTTTTGGGCTTTGGTGTGTTCTGACACATATAGTAAAATTTTATGGCCGACATTTTTGGAGAACATTTCAACCCCGCCCCACCCATTTTTAGGGGAGTTTCTTACGATTTGTTAAAATATAGGCAAATATCACTGTTATGGGGGGAAGCTAGAGGGTTAATATATTCCACAAAAATATAGGTCTTAACATTTGCTACAAAGTTGCTGAAGATACCCTACACCTCAGATGAACAGAACACATAGTTTTATATACCGATATTCTGCAAGAACTAGCTAAGGGGGGAAACTTTAGCCCCCCCTAAAATAAAATTCCGATGTGATCTTTCAAAACGCCGATATACGTATATATTTTTTGGTCTCCTCTACCATAATCAATTGACAGAACCCTGTTATTTTTTTTTGTGTTGTACTTTGTTATTAGTGTCCCTCTTAAGATATATTGTGGTTTTAAGCGAATTCATACAATATAAGTTAGCCCGGATAAGCACATAATTACTGTATGTCATTGCCGACTTCATGTCTTAGTGTAAAAATATCACTAAAAAAATCCGGGAATTCTCATTCTTTTTATATGAAGTCTTTTAATTTATTATTAAAGGCTTTAACGAACAATATTATGTAATCTTACAAAAGAAATTTATTAAAAAATCTCAGATGAACGGAACACATAGTTTTATATACCGATATTCTGCACGAACAAGCAAAAGGGGGAAAACTTTAACCCCCCCTAAAATAAAATTCCGATGTGATCTTTCAAAACGCCGATACACGCATATATATTTTTTTGGTCTCCTCTACCAGAATCCACTGACAGAACCCTGTTATTTTGAAAAAAGTTTGAAATTGTTGTACAGTGTAATAAATGGATTTATTTTAAGGTTATGTAAATTTTGCTAAGTGCATAATTTGAACAGTCATCAAAATAAAATGACGCGCCTCTGATTTCGGCATAGATCGGTAAAAATGCTTTTAATTCATATGAACATCCGCCATATCTGTACCGCGCACTGGGTGTGCCTTGACGATCATCGCTGAGACAAAGTGTCTCTTTCTTCGCGTACAAGACTTCAATCTTCAAATACGTATCCATGGTTGTTAAGTGCACCTAAGCAGTACCCCCAAAGAACATAGAAATTAATTTTAAATATTTATACTATACAAATTTTCAAGAACAAAATTCGCAATTTTTGCAAAATTTGAAAAAGGTGAATAAAATTTCAGTGATTCATTATTTTGTTACGCACCTCTGATTTTAGGATTCGCAATGCAAAAAACTTTCTAAGACAAAAAAATCAGCTCAATCTAGGTATAACTGTTGATGTGCCCCGCGAAATACACTATAAAAAAATGCACGCAAGTTTAACTACGGTTTTGAGAGCTCTAGCGTTGGTTCCATTTGGAGCACGTCATCGACACCTGGATTTGTGGCTACTTCCAGTCACTATAATCACTTCTTCGGTGATATTTCATTACATAGAGGGGCGCGCTGACCGCGGTTAAAAAACACTTGAAATCGCATTTCCAAAACTTATAAGCTATACTTTTTCGCGGAAAGATCTCAATGTATATAAGATAATAACAAAATTTTTTGGGAAAAAACTTTTATGTTTGTGGTTTATCTAATTCATAACTTTTGCAGCGAAATCTGTACACAACGCGAGAAAAGTGACAATTACACTGAAAAAAAAAATGTCATAAAATTAAAGAAATGCTCCAAAGACGTCCTTAGTCTTCAAAATAAGTAAATTTTGTAATTAAAATTAAGAACATTTTATTAAAATTAAGTAAATTGCTTAATATTATTGAAATTATCTATATTTTAAGTACAAAATATACTTATTTTATAAACTAATGACGTCTTTGGAGCCATTCTTTAATTTTATTAAAATTTTTTTTCAGTGTAGCATAGATTACCCCAATGAAAAAAATTTTTACTTTTGCCCATATGTATCGTCTGCTTATACCCTACACCATACTGTGGTACAAGTTATTATAACTTTGTGATTTTTTTTGTAACACCCACAAGGAGATGAAACAAAAACATCGTTTATTATACAAATCAACTTGGAATCACTTCCAGAGACGATTTATCAATGTCCGCCTGTGTGTCTATTTGTGTCGTCAGATATGTCTTTTTTGCACTCTATCATTCTACAATTTTACAACATGTGTTTCTTATGAACCCTATTACAAATTAGGAAAATTGGTTCAGATTCAGATATAGTCCCCATATGTATGTACTCTCCGATTTTCCATCTATCATTCTGAAATTTGGGATAATACCTTAAACATCGGTTCAGATTTGGGTAAATCTTACGTATATATTTGTCATCCGATCTCACTTTTTTGATTACGGAAACTAGTTATCGATGGCTTAATATAAAAAGGGCGTATCTCGATTTTAGTTTTGATAAAAACAAAACTAAATCTTTGACTAGACTTATGGGGTTTTTACAATACTTATAAATCCTTTATTTGCAACTGTAGCCCCCGAAAATTTTAAAAAAATTAAGATGCAGTTTAACAGTTTTCTTTTCTCTGGGGATATGTAAAGTCTGAGGTCTTAAGGAATAAGCAAGCTACGATTGACGCTTTGGAATCCAACATCACTCGTGTTATTCGCGAGATACCATTCGCTACGCTCGAACGATTCGCCCAAAATTGGACCTTTCGAATGGATCACCTCAGACAAAGTCATGGCCTTCATTTACATGATATCATTGCCATAAATTGTTCTTTTAACCGATAATAAAAATTTTAAGTTCACTTTCAAATGTATATGTTTTATTTTACATTATAAATCACACCTCACGATGAATCAACCAATACACCACAGAGGTTAACTAGTCATATAAATTCTTCACAAAATGTCACATACATCGGAATTAAATTATAGTCCCCACATCGAAGGTGGATAATTATATGTATGTATATGGGAGATATACGAGTATATATACATCTGAACCGATTTTGAATATCAATTATGCGTGTCTCAAAATACTTCGTTCTACCAATGATCACACTGATCTGATTTAGAACATCTAAAGTTATTAGATTCCAAATCTGAAGAAACATATACGGTTGATGGTTGGTTGGTTGGAATTGATAAAGTATATTGGCGAGTCAAGAGACTTCCCCTTGCAATTTTTCATACTGATTAAATGTCGCGCTTAGATGCCAAATCAGAAAGAAAATATATACTCGTATATCTAAATCTGGCCGATTTACTCCAAAAAATGTGGATGAAGAAGTGATTAAACGCTCGGTTTATGCTAAAAAAAATCCGAAACGCCAAAGGTTTCCCAACATACGTATGAATGGTTTCGTCAATAACGATTTAAGTAATCTCCAATTACTGGTATTATAATTCAAAGGACATGTTACGGACCTAAACAAAAATTTGCTTGTGATTTTCAGGCGCAATGATTGATGTGTATGCCAAAAGATTTCATGTCGAATTTCACATACATTTTTCAGTGCAAGCTTTAATACAGTTGACTATATCAAAAAAAATCTATATTGAAAGAAATTGCTTAAAAATGAGGCTTTTTGGCATAAAGAAACATATTTGGAAGTGACTTCAATAGGGGAACTATAACATAACATTAACAAATACGGCTCATATTCAATCCCAGATTACCTGCAGAAGAAAACAAGTACTTCCAAAATAATAACATTAAATACTTCCAAATCATAAGTATTATATGCGTACACACACAGTGTGGTGTGGCCTTCATTGCAGTTCTTCTACAAAATTACATTTTGGAGTATAAATTATTACCCCTACAATCAAAACGATTGTATGTAGAATAAAGCTTATGAACTGATAAAAATCGGTAATGTAGGTCCTAGTACTAAGACACACCACCATGACATGACGGCAACATCTAAATCTAAACCAATTTTCTTCAAATTTGGTATTTTCACCTTGTACATCAAGAACTTATTTCAGCCACATTGTATACAGATCGGTTAAAAAATTTTGCTTGTATAGTGCATATATGCTAAATCGGAGGTATGGGAGCTATATCTTAATATGAACCGAGTTTTACCAGTACCAATATACATCGCCATCAAAAACGAAAAAGTACGTAACAACAACAAAAAAATGGAAATTCAGTTTTTATGAATTTCGGTACACTGCACGGAAATACACGACCTGACAAATTTATAGCGACATACTATCAAAAATGGCGAATTTATTAACAAAATTCAAACGGGCCTAAAATTCCAATAAATCATGTTTGTGCAAATTTATTAGGGATGTAACGAAAGTGGATTTAGCGAAATATGTTTCTTGCGAATGCGGATGCGAAGGCGAATAATGAAATATGCATTTTTGCTAAAGCGAATAATATCTTTTTGAATACGAAGCGAATATTCACAAATTGATTTACGAATGCGAACAATTTAGATTCATTCCAACATTCTGTCTTTTAAATTCAATGTATGTATTGCAGTTGGACAAATCCAAAGCAAACGTATCAACACACACACATTTTAAAAATTACTGTTTTTAATTTTAATAAAATTTGGCACGATAATTCATCTAAATTCAGTGTAGTTTTTGTGGAACAGAGAACTTAGAGCACTTCTTCTTCAACCTATACCGCGAATATGAGTCCTTTTTTTGATGATTGACTAAGAGGGGTTGATAAGTTATTGACGTTATTTTCTGTTTTTCTCACTGTGGAGATGACCTGAAGATCAGGGGGTTTCCGTCCTGTTGGTTCATAAATGTGGAAATTGTTAATGACACGAATATAACGCCACCTACTCAAATTGGTAATAAAACATACAATGTGTAAGAAAAGCATCAATCAGTCAAGCAGTTTAGAAGTTCTCTTGGACTGTTGAATCACAAAATTCGTTGTATATAAAAATATTCAAGAATAATTATAATATTGACTCAATAAAATTGGTAATCTGTAGGGTCCATCAAGAATCAATTTCGAGGTTTCAATGTTAAGTTCATAATAGTTTGACCCTTTAGTAGCAACAAAATTATGGACCTGAATTGATACATTTCCAGGATATTCAAGTCTTAAGGATGTTTTTTTATATGTTAACCTCCTGTTACCACAAGGACAAACACATTTTATTCAACGGTTTCGAAAAGAAGTAGCAAAGGTTTTCATTGATATTAATAACTTTAAAATATGTGAAGAGGTTAAGAAGATATGACAATTTTAACAAATGGAAGCGAATACTGAAATATATTTTAGCTAATTCGCTTTCGCATATGCGAATATTCGTTACATCCCTGGAATTTATATATGCATCATTATATTTAAATATTATCTTGTAAACCCCGTTTTTCTAACGACAATATTTTTCATTATACCCTGTGTACAGGGAATCACTAGCTGAGTCGAATTAAACATGTCTGTCCTTCGACCGTCCGTCCGTCTGTCCATCCAAAATTATCCGTCGAGTACAGGTCGCAATTTCACTCCGATCGTGCTGAAATTTTGCAGTTAAGAGTCCTTCGTACCTGGAAAGAAGCCTATTGAATTTGAAGAAAATCGCTTCAGATTTAGATATAGCTCCCATATATATATTTCATCCGATTTGACCCGTTTGTCCTAAGAAGTTGTATTTGACATCCAATTGTTTTTAAATTTAGCATGGTAGAGTTTCTTGATCCATGGACTTACATTGGCGAATTTGAAGAATATCGGTTCTGATTTAGATATAGCCCCCATACATATGTTTTGTCCGATTTGGCCCTTTAGCCCTACAGAAACTGTATCTTATATCCAATTGTTTTGAAATTTAGCATGGTAGAGTTTATTTATCTATGGATCAACATTGCTTCATTTGAAGATAATCTATATTTTACATCCAATCGTTTTGAAGTTGAATGGTGGAGTTTCTTGATCCATGGACTAATATTGCCAAATTTGAAGAATATCGGTTCAGATTTAGATATAGCCCCCATACCTATATTTTGTCCGATTTGACTACAGAGGCAGACACGTACCAAATGTAAATTGTGTAAACAAATTTTAGTTGAAGTATACATTGGATATTCATTGTTATCCAATCTTACTAGAGTGGTGTAGGTTATCATATACGTAGTATGTACGAAAAATATCGCGAATTTTTAATTTCCGCGGGCTACGTGTATTTGATTTTTGATATTTTTGTAGCGTTATGTTGGTACTCATGTCCCTTACTTATGCTGACAAGGTCGGCCATTTTGAATGTTTAGTTAATTTTTGACAGCTGTTGTGCTTGAATGTGTTTTAACTTGTCTTCGATTTTTATCTATTTCAGAAAATGATCAAAGAATCTGCATCAAATTTTATGTGAAAAGTGCACTGACACATTCCGAATGTTGACTGTGGCATATGGTGAAGCTACCTTGGACCAAAGCAACGTTTATCGGTGGTACAAAATGTTCTTAGAGGGCCGAGAAGATGCGAAGGACGAACAGCGTGCCGGACGCCCGAGCACGTCAACAACAGACGAAAACATTGATAAAGTGAATAAAATAATATTGGCCAATCGACGAATTACCATTAGAGAAGTTGCTGAGGATCTAAACATATCGATTGGCTCGTGCCATTCGATTTTAACCAATGATTTGGGCATGAGTCGGGTCGCCGCTAAATTCATACCAAAATTGCTCAATTTGGACCAAAAACAGCATCGCGTTAACATTGCTCAGGAGATGTTGAACTCGGTCCGTGACGGCCCAAATTTGCTCCAGAGGGTAATAACTAGTGACGAATCATGGGTTTATGGTTAGGACGTGGAAATTCAAGCTCAATCATCCCAATGGAAGCTGCCGTATGAACCAAGACCGAAAAAAGCGCGCCAAGTTCGGTCGAACGTAAAGGTTTTGCTCACAGTTTTCTTTGATTGCAGGGGCGTGGTGCATTATGAGTTCTTGCCACAGTGTAGTACAGTCCATAAAGAATGCAGGTAAGCAAGTTATGCGAAAGTTACGCCCGGATTTGTGGAAGAACAAAAACTGGCTTTTGCACCATGATAACGCCCCTGCACACACATCGTTGCTTGTGTGCGAATATTTGGCCAAAAACAACACAGTAATGGTACCGCAGCCACCGTATTCCCCTGACCTAGCCCCCTGTGACTATGTTTTGTTCCCAAAACTGAAAAGGCCCATAAAATGACGACGCTACGCCACGATTGAGGAGATAAAGACGGCGTCGAAGGAGGAGCTGAACAAGATCACAAAAAATGATTATCTGAAGTGCTTCGAGGATTGGAAAAAACGTTGGCAGAAGTGTATTATATCCGAGGGGAATTACTTTCAAGGGGACAAAATAGATATTCATGAATAAATAAATACTTTTTGAAAAAATACAAAATTCGCGATATTTTTTGACATACCTCGTAGTTGGCGCAGCCCGACTTTAGCCTTTCCTTACTTCTTATACCCTACACCACACTGTGGTACAGGGTATTATAAGTTTGTTTCACGGCAGATGTTTGTAACACCTGAAAATAACACAGCAAGACCCACCTTAAAGTATACCGATCGACTCAGAATCACTAGCTGAGTCGATTTAACGATGTCCGTCCGTCCGTCTGTCCATGTAAAGTTGTTCGTCGACTACAGGTCGCAATTTCACTCCGATCGTTCTGAAATTTTGCAGTTTACAGTATTTCGCGGCTGTTAAGATCGCTTCTGAATTTGGTTGAAATCGGTTCAGATTTAGATATAGCTCCCATATATATCTTTCGTCCGATTTGGCCCTTTAGTCCTATAGAAGCTGTATTTTACATCCAATCGTTTTGAAATTTAGAATGGTAGAGTTTCTTGATCCATGAACCAACATTGCCGAATTTGAAGAAAATCGGTTAAGATTTAGCTATAGCTCCCATATACTCGTATATGTTTCGTCCGATTTAGCCCTTTAGTCCTATAAAAGCTGTATTTTACATCCAATCGTTTTGAAATTGAGAATGGTAGAGTTTCGTGATCCATGAACCAACATTGCCGAATTTGAAGAAAATCGGTTAAGATTTAGCTATAGCTCCCATATATATGTTTCGTCCGATTTTGCTCTTTAGTCCTGAAGAAGCTGTATTTTACATCCAAACGTTTTGAAATTTAGAATGGTAGAGTTTATTGTTCCATGAACCAACACTACCGAATTTGAAGAAAATCGGTTAAGATTTAGCTATAGCTCACATATACATGTTTCGTCCGATTTGGCCCTTTAGTCCTGTAGAAGCTGTATTTTACATCCAATCATTTTGAAATTTAGAATGGTAGAGTTTCTTGATCCATGAACCAACATTGCCGAATTTGAAGAAAATCGGTTAAGATTTAGCTATAGCTCCCATATACTCGTATATGTTTCGTCCGATTTAGCCCTTTAGTCCTATAAAAGCTGTATTTTACATCCAATCGTTTTGAAATTGAGAATGGTAGAGTTTCGTGATCCATGAACCAACACTGCCGAATTTGAAGAAAATCGGTTAAGATTTAGCTATAGCTCCTATATATATGTTTCGTCCGCTTTGGCCCTTTAGTTCTATAGAAGCTGTATTTTACAACCGATCGTTTTGAAATTTAGAATGGTAGAGTTTCTTGATCCATGAACCACCGAATTTGAAGAAAATCGGTTAAGATTTAGCTATAGCTCCCATATATATGTTTCGTCCGATTTGGCCCTTTAGTCCTATAGAAGCTGTATTTTACAACCGATCGTTTTGAAATTTAGAATGGTAGAGTTTCTTGATCCATGAAACAACATTGCCGAATTTGAAGAAAATCGGTTAAGATTTAGCTGTAGCTCCCATATATATGTTTCATCCGATTTGGCTCTTTAGATCCAATCGTTTTTATACCCTACACCACACTGTGGTACAGGGTATTATTTAAGTATAAAATGTCCCAAAAGTAAATTTATGTAAACAATTTATACATGAATTACAAAATTTATATATCAGAGTTATTCAATATTACGAGAGTGGTGTAGGGTATTATATAGTCGGCCCAGCACGACTTTAGCCTTTCCTTACTGGTTTTTTCTTACGTTTAAGTCGCGAAGTCAATTAGCGTATTAATATTACTTATACATTTAAGGCTCAACATTTGTTTTAATTTAAGAGAAAAGAATTATCACAAGATGTTAGTCATCAAATAAATACAATACCAAAAAAGCAAATCTTACAGTGCTTTAAATAAAGTGGTGACAAATAAGCAATTCCCGGAGTGACAAGCCCTTGTTAGATTCATTGTTGAAAATCAAATTAGAACAACTTCCGGATCATAAGTTGGGGATTTTTATCGCTTCTTTGGATGGTCTTTTTTGCTGGGTTATTACGGTTAACAGCGTATTTTCATCACGTATACGAGCATGTGTAAATCGTCTTAGCATTTTACGACGATCAGAAATATTATAATGTATAGTGTATCAAGTCAATATGTGAACGTGTTGCAAACGGTGTTGACAAAGTTTGTGTACACCCATCCTATGGTGGATATCATAAAAAAATTTTTCCGGAAATTATTTACATTGTTGGTTTAAGGCACGAATGTTTTGGACGTTTTTAAGGTAATTTGGAAAGGCTCTACAGTAGGGCTAACAATAAGTTTATCAATGTACATTAATCAACAAATAATCTAATAAAAACATCTGTATTTTAATGACATATAATTTTATTGAATTGATCAAATTATATTAAATAATAATTATTCGCATATTCTTAATTGACACAACAAAAAGTTATTGTTAATAAAATTAACAGCACATTAGTTGAGCAAAGTTATTGTATTATTTCTCACCCCTCCGTCTGAAGTTTTACAAGTATCTGTAAAGTGCCATAGATACTAGGAAAAGTACATTAGAATCGATCGAAAGTTGGCTAGTTACAAAACATTTTATTGCAGATTCTCTAATAAAATATTCTCAACAATTTGATATAGAGCATACAAATCTTAATTGTAATACATGCCTTCATTCGCCGCGTGTATTCCATAATCATAGAACATTTTCATAAATATACTAAGCAATAACAATGTTTTAAAATTATCCTATCCACTCTAATACACACATGGGGTTAAAGCTCGTTATACTTCATTGTGTGAATGTCTTGTTAAGCGAATATACGAGTATTTATGTGCTGTCGTTCTCGAATTTAACCCAGTTCAGGACGGTTTATTCCATTCAGTGCTCTTGGTTGGTTGTCAGGACTTTGTCTGAATGAGAGTATAATAGAGTGTGTGGGCGTCATTAGTCTGCGTTGCCTGGAAGCCACTCACAGTGTGTGAAGCATCTGCGAAAGTGTTACAGATAAAGTCACATTCATCCTAAAGTTTAAGGCGAATGAATGACGATGCAATGGAAGAATAGATTCTCGAAGTCCTTAAGTGTTCATAAGTTTGTTAGTTTTCTTGTAAGTGTGTGAAGTTATCTGTTCGCCATAGACACTGGAAGTAAATAGTTTTTCGTCCTCCCCTGGTAGCAAACTATTATATAGGAGTATTTTTTATTCGTAATATAAAAGCAAGTAAGAAAATCTCACTCCCTCGCGATTAGACAAGAAATGAAATTAAATTTCATATTTTCTTTGGGAAATGTCAGAAATTTTGGGAAATTTCTTTCTAATTCTGTTCTCATTATATAAAGAACCTAATTCGATGATATTGAGCTGGTCAGCACAGATGTTATGGTTTGATGTTAATTTTCCAATTTTTTTAAAATCGCTTAGTACCAGAATATATCGAAAAATATTTTGAGAGCCCCTGTAGGTGAGTTGGTAGCGTTTGGGGGTCGCACGGTGGTCCAGTATTGCATTTTACGGGCCAAAACCCAATTTTTTCCAATAGTAAACATATTAAAACTAAGGCAGCCAAAAAATTAGATCAAAATATTTGTAATATCGGTCGTGGCGTGCCTCTGAAATCACATAAATAGTTTTTGTAGAATGAAATTGTCATTTCTCGCAAACTATTATCGACAACTGGTTAAGTTTTTTGCTAGGTAGGTAGGATAGTATTCTTTAAGAAATTGTATACTGTGTTACTTTACTGTTAACACGTGGTGTGTAGTTTTCACAGGTATTAAAATTTAGTCAAATTTGAATTTTAGAGGAATAGAACTTCTGTAGGTCAAAAGTGGTCAAAGAGAATTTGCTGCCAGTAGAAAGGTGAAAGTGTCCTCTTTAAGCCCATATATACTTTTCTTCCTGTCTTGACCTGTCTGTACACTGAACACTTTATTAATGTGAAAGAAATTATTCGAGGAAAAAAGCTCTCGTTTTATTGTACCTGATTATATGAATATTAGCCCGGGTCGATTTGTGGGGAGGCAAAAAAAGTCGCCATTGCTCAGTGAAAATCGTATTCTATGGATCAAAATAAGAAACTTTGCCGAAGGAACCATACCTCTAAAACGAATTCTAATGTCCCGGATTTTGGGTCGAACTTTTGGTTAGGGGCAAATTTTGAAAAATCCCACTTTCACCCATTTAGAGTGCTCCAATCGAGTCCAAATGTATGACCGACCCCACTAACTTTGGAGGCCCGACCCACCCATGCCAGTGGCACACCCCCTGGAACCCCCTGGGGTTCCATACATTTACGGGTTTCTGTATTTCTAACGAAAGTCTCTGCGAACGAAAACCATTCACTCACTTTCGTCTGGAATTTGGTTTCTCTAAGGTTCGTTCGCCTGGCTTTACGATAATGACGTTAGAAATTTACCAATTGGCAAATAATGTAATTGCCAGGTCAATAATTTCACAACTTCCGGTCTAAAAAAGCACACATTTTTGTATGGTCGAACTTAAAAAATACACCTCTGTATCCTTTACACTATTTGTGGCCAAAAATCAGCCCTGGGTGGTTCAGCTGAGCTGATCCAACACTCTCATTTCTTTCTCTCTCTCTCACACGTCTCTCTCATTGTGGACTGATGAATTTTTCCATCTTAGCGAGCTGCCAATGTTGACTTCTTTATGCTTAAAAATGTAAACATATGTATACAATTTTATTATTATTTAATTGTTTTTACCATAATTATATTTATATCTACTTATTTTTTGCTTTTAATAACGTTTTTATTGCATTGTTCCTATCAGTCGACAAATAAAATAAAGTGACTCGATCTGACATTTGTGTTCGCCCAGATGACAGCAAAGAGAGATAGAGAAACCAAAATTTACACTGAAATGATTACGTTTTCGTACGAGTTCACTATCGTGCGACTTGCCGTTGTGATTGTAGTTAGTGAAACCCAAATCAGCTGTTTGTCGTCTGGCAAGCGAACGAAAGCAAAATTTTAAGTTACAGAAACAGGCTGTAAGTGTATAAAGTGACTTCTTTGTGTCAATTTTTATTCAGATCGGTTAAATCGGTGTTGGTCATACAGTGCATATATCGTCGCTTGGATGACCAACTGCAGTAACTGACATTTTCAAAATTGTTCAGGAGAGCAGTTTTTCTGTTTTTGAGACAATGTTCCTCCTTCCCCACGGCGTAATTTTTATTATATTTCCAATTTGCTTTTCTCATTGTGTACTTTACTCCATCTTTTTCAATATTATTAACAAAAAAATAAAATAAATTAATTATAATGCATGTTTTTCATAAACAATGCAGATACGTCACTTTGTGGGAAAATAAATTATGCTTAATGTCAGTTACGACTGATTTCCGCCCAGCCCAAACGGCTAACGCTAGAGTCATGAAATTTGGTAGGATGGTAGTCCTTGCTATATAGACGTGCAATATAGAAGGGTTTTCCGAAATTTTGGGCGCTCAATGGGTCAAAAAAGAAAAAAATATGGTATCACAGCCAAATCCAAACGGCTGGAGCTAGAATTGCAACATTTCGTGTGAGGTAAGGGTCTAGGGCGAAGATTCGGTATGAATCACAATTGCACATTGGGGCAAAAAGGGTTAAATATGGTACAGTTGGGGAAATATTTTAAATTTGTGCAGTGGGTCAAAAATGTGTTAAATATGGCACAGTGGGACAAAAATGTGTTTAATATTGTGGGGCAACATGGGTTAAATATGCTTAAGATTAAGGTTACGTATGGTACAGTGATGGAAAAATTAAATATTGTGCAGTTGGAAAAAAATGTGTTTAATATTGAACAGTGGGGCAAAAAGTGTTAAATATGGTACAGTGGGGGAAAAATTCAAATTTGTGTAGTGGGTCAAAATGTGTTAAAGATGGCACAGTGGGACAAAAAGGGGTTAAATATGGTACCGTAGTGCAAAAATGGTAAAATATGGTACAATATGGCAAAAAGGGTTAAATATGGTATAGTAGGTTAAATATGGTATAGTAGGGCTAAGGGTACGAATTTAGATTTTGGAATATACAGTATGTGTTTCTCTTAATACATACTTATAGTGGCAAGGTGGTGCAAAAACGATGAAATGGTGTACAGTTGTGGTTTAATGGCATTTAGAGGTACATTACGGAAAAGGGATAAATACTGTAACAATATAATTTTTGGAAAATAAATAAGAAATTGTAGGCGATCTTTCGTACTTTAGTGTAGAAAGAGATCCGAGTTTACTTAATTTTCATGTAAGAAGTGTAACTATGTTACGGTACCCTAAACATATTGTGCGATATAGCCGAGTAATTTTTTTTCGAGTGTATTAAGAAAATTGCGCATTATTCATAAACCATTAGACCGATTCGACTGAAATTTGGCACATGGGTTCAGAATCAATTAAATTATTAAAATTTATTCCCATTTTAAATTTTTATCGGACGTTTTTGAAATTATTGCAAAATATTTTTGCACATGCAAATATATCCCCTTTCTGGAGCAAAAATTTTATTTGCGAAATTCATAATTAGAAAAAACATTTTGGTAGATCGCGGCCACTTACACGCTACACTGTGGAACAACATAACACTTTTTTGATCCGTTTGGAAAACGGATTCTGATAGAGGATGTAAAAAAAGAATATACGTGTATCGTCGTTTTGATTGTTTCCGTATGGCGGTCATTTTAGAGGGCGATCAATTATTCCCCTTTTTGCACAATCTTATTAAGATTCGGCATTAGAAACCGTGTGATCCTTACATTTTAGGTACAGGATATCTTCAGCAAAAATTACTGAGAACACTTCGAAGAATTTTTTAGTTGTGTGACCTTGAAAATATCATGAGAATCGTTGGTACAAATGCGGTAAAGACCTCATAAAACGACCTGTTAAACTATATTAAATCATTTTTATACCCTCCACCATAGGATGGGGGGTATATTCATGTTGTCACTCCGTTTGTAACACCTCTAAATATTGAGACCCCATAAAGTATACATACATATATATTCTTAATCGTCGTAAAATTCTAACACGATTTAGCCATGTCCGTCTTTCCGTCCGTCTGTTGTAATCACGCTACAATCTATAATACTTGAGCTAGGTTGCTGAAATTTGGTATAGATACTTTTTATAGCTACAGGTAACTTGCGATTGAAAATGGGCGATATCGGTCCATATTTAGATATAGCTCCCATATATAGCATCTAACTTGTTGTGATTCCTACTGTTCTCATATACTATATTTTTGGTTTGATTTATTTTGTGAGGTCATCAAAAATCGTCTACGTTAGTATCAGTTCTGACGGGACACTGCCTGATCGGCGCAAACACCAGAACACTGTATATTGACTCCAATGACTTCTGCAGAACCTGTGGAGATAAGGAAGAAATGGAGAACATTGATCACTTGCTATGCGACTGTCCCGCTTTGAGTAAACTGGGGGTCGGGCTTTCTAGGCAGCCCAACAGATATTTCCGGTACCGATATTCGTACACGGGGCAAAATCGCATTTTTTTGAATCGAAAGAAAATATACTTGGAACACAAATTTTTAATTATTATATATTTTCGAGCAAATAAATTTTATTTCAAAATCAATAAAATGTATTTAGAACGCATATGTTAATATATTAGAATAAAATATATTTGCGAACTAATTTTCTTAAATAAAATATGTGTTTAAATACAAATAAAATTATTGTTTATGAATATTTCCAAATATATTTTATTTAAAAATCAAAACTTTGCTGAATTTTTCGAACTTTAATTTTAATTTTTTCCATGTTTTCGAATTATGTTTTCCTATTAAAAATGGCATACTTAGCATTAACTTCTATTTGAAACCACTTATTTTTATTTTCTAACTATTCCCAGTCATTATTTTCAATTATAAAGAAATTTTACTAACATTAAAAATTTCTAAAAATTACCTTTCAATTGCTGAAAACTTAAAACAATTAAAGAATAGATATATATATTCACGCAAATAGATCTTTGTTTGGGAAATAACATATGCAAATAAAAAATATTAGGATGTAAACATAGTTTTGTCCAGAACAACATCCTCCCAAACATATATTATTTGTATGTGTTAAATGTTATATAGTTGGAGTGCACCCTAAAAATATATATGTTTCAAGCAGAATATGTTTGGGACAATATACTACAGTGGCGATTATTTTTCAGCGTGTACTATCGATAAATTGTGAATCAAACATGTTTCGATGAGGGGCAACTGGTCTAAGTGAGCTGGTAAAAAAAATACGGCTGCCACCCTAACCTAAACCTAAAGCTAATTACGGGCTAACACAGACAAAAAATACAAAACAATCGCCGTGCTTGGCTTTTTACACCACCGCTTGACGGGGATGCCTTTATGTTCAAATGGAGCGAGGTTCCCCAATCGTCCTACAGTCCGTCAGTTGGTCTTGGCCAAAACCGACCACACCAAAAATTTTAAAAATTCCCCCCAGTACTCACAACAGGTGGTACGGTTAGGGGAAAACGTCATGTCCGACCGTCAAAACGGAAGCACCGAATAGTGCTCAGAGTTTTGTCGAAGTTGGAGGCTGTTGAGGTTTCGGCTATTAGAGAGTCACTTACCTGGGCTTCATAGATGCTTCTAAAGCAAATTAAGCTGTGTTAACCGCTAATAAAATCAAAATAATCGGATCACCTGATGAACCACTGCCTTCGAAAAAGGCAAGAGGCCCTAATGTCACCATTAACAGGACTGGTGATGGCTGTTATAGACAGAAGTACTTATAGTGAGGATGGTTCTATTCTCAAGGACAAATTGAGCCATGTGTAATCAGCCATTATGGCTCTTTACCTCGATGTCCGTAGAGAATTTCCGGGCAAACCACCAATCTGCAACGATACAGGATGGCATCAGGAGAGAGTGAAGCTTGTATATTTCGATGATGCCAGTAGACCTGTATAAGCCTGTTCTGAGTCGACCCAGTTGAATGTTGTCGAAAAAACAACATTCCCCTAGTCAACCTAGAGCCACCACCTGGTTTACAGAAGAGCCCTCCAACTCGGCTGACATACTATATATACATAGATATATTACACGGATGGTAAAAACCGACAGCTCCTTAACGGTGAATCTACTTACAGCGTGCAAGTATAACCCTGCAATATGGTTTCGAGACTACACTGGTGCAACATAGTTAAAATCACTTGGTTTGTAATTTACTTCGTCAGCCGGGCTGCCATTAAATCCCTGGAGACTACATCCCTAAATTCACATACAGCCCTTGACTGCCGTAGATCTTTCTTCGAGATGGCTGAGCAGTTTACCATATACAAACCTCTTGTGAGTACCTGCAAAACCGACAAACTTGCTGGGAAAGTGTTCGCAAGTTTATGAAACAGGTTGGTTACAAGGGACATCAATTGATATACATATAAGAGGTGGTTATTCCGTCTAACGCCTAACCTAACCTAACATAAATTTTCTATCGTTTCATCTTAAAACTCTAAAACTCATGAATATTATATAAAATATATCCTAATTAAAGATATCCTTAATGAAATGTTCAATGTTGAAATCTACAATCCTCGTTCGAAAATTTTTGCTGAAGATGATTTTTATTCCTCTAATTTGCATAATCATATACCATCGGGACCTGGTATAAAGATATTTAAAAATATATAATAATATCATATTTTAATACGAAATTTAACATTTAACCCAGTCCTTCCTCTTTTGCAAACGATTCAGGAGTTTGAATGATTTAAAATTTGCAGCTATTAAAAATTATATTCAATATTTCCAAACGTATTTAATATTGCTCGAAATACGACGCTTAGGTGTCCAAATCATTGTTCCTGTGATAGATTACGATGGATATCGTAAAATTTCTTAATCTTAATTCTTATCTTATCTTATTAAATTAATCTTATTAAATTAGCTATAATATTGTTGTACAAATTTGGCGATGTTAGGCTAATTTATGGATTAAAAAAAATTATTTTTTTCGCGTTAGCTCACGATAGGAAACAGTTCAGATTTTGATCTCTTCATAGATTCTGAACAAAACCTCAAATCTAGCCAACTTTCGAATTCCAAAACTCCTATGGGTAATTTTTTTGTTTTCTTAATATTTAAAATGCTCTAAACAAAAAGCCCTATGTGTAGATTTTCTCAACGGATTTTTCACATATAAGATTTTTGTTACGATATATTGGTGGTAAATAATTAAAAGATAAATACAAAAATCTAAGATATTAAATATGGTATGGTAATATGGTACGAAATGGTACGGTTTTTTGTCTCTCCTGAAAACTAGTAAAAAAACACATAGTAGTTTTCCTCGGCGCAGCGATGATGTGTAAATATTTCTTACTCATAAATTAAGACTTGTTCACATCAAAATTTTTGTATCGCTTCGAAATTATTTACTATGACATATCGTAGCAAAACATGCAAGTATGCTAAGTCCAGTTTTAAAAAGATTTCAGGGGGAAGAAAATAACTTTCTAATGGCGATTTCTTTTCTGCAAAAAAGTGCAACATTTCCGCTGCCCTTTTCCCGAAATCTGGAGTTTTATACCATATTTTGGAATTTTGAAATAGGAGCTAAGTTTATTTCGAGGGACTGCGTATGTTCCACCCAAAAAGGGCAAATATTTTTCAGAATTTCGAGTCGACTGGGCAACATTTTTTTCAGAATCGAAATCACCATAGCTGTTTCGAATGTTCTTTTAGTTGTTCCGTTCTTTTAGTTGTTAAATATCAATAAGTTTTAATTATAATTAGTGCAATAAAAACAACTGACGATGGTGGTGAAACTACGCTAGTTTTTAAGTTATTGTTAAGAAGTTTGTTTACATATCTGCCCTGAAGATGCAACTCAAAGAATTGCGAAATATTGGCAAAAAGAACTAAATAAAAACAACAAAATAAACCTAAGACCTCGAGCTCGATTAATCATTCATTTAAAAATTAAATAATACAGGTCGAAAAATACATAATAAACAATCTATAATTATCATAAATATACGTTTTGCATTTTTGTGTGAACGTATCACTGCCAAAGGGGGAAAACAACATAATGGTGTTTTCTTTTTCTAGATAATGTATTTTTAAATGTTCTATCATTCTATAAAAAATATCAATTTTGATAAAATTAGATTTAGCATATTTGCATGTTTAGCTAACGATACTCTATTTAATGCACAAAATAACTATTTATTACGGAAAAACAACATTAGACTACCTGTACATATTTCTGCATTGTTTTTGTCAAAGTGATAAATTCGTAAACGCACAAAAACTCCACTACCCTAAATTTCCGAGACAGATTTTATGACTCTTTTTGTTATCAATTCGCGTAATTACAACGCACACACTCACATTTTTGTATGTACCCCTTTTTGTCTCATCGTCGTATGAGCCACCAATCGAAATTTCCAGACAATTTATTTGCAACTACATGTGAAATATTATCACCGCTTACATGTAAGCGTGAAATGCATTTTGTTAGATGGCACACACACTGCGACAAACAGCCGCCGACGTTGTTACTATTATTGTAGAATTTTAAAATGTTTCCTCGCACAAGCGCACACAACCTTTCTCTGCAACCGCTCCACAAGAACTGATTCCAAAATATGTTAAGCAAACTTCACTGTAACTCTCAGTATTATTCTCACTTTTGCGAAAAAGAAGAGTCTACATTTTCCTCTCGCAGTTAAAAATGATCTCTTAACTTAAAAGATAACTAATTCAACGTTACCAAAAAACATGACAGAAATTTAAAGTTATATTGTTTTTAAAAACAATATATATATAAAAAATCTTACATACTATTAAAATTTATACCTGAGCTAATGACAGTTGTACTACAATCAATTATTGTTTCTTTAATTTTACGTAACGTTATAGTCAACTTGACATAGTGTTAAACGAATGAAAATTTCTTTGAAATCAAGTAAATTTTCATAAATTTAAAGAAATTTATTCTCCAAACAAAGACGCATTAAATTTTTGATTTAAGGGCAAAATTGTTTTTAATTACAGGTCAATATTTTTTCAGTGTACTTTATGGGGTCTCAGATCAATATTGAGTGGTGTTACAAACGGAGTGACAAATTGAATATACCCGGCTTCCTATGGTGGAGGGTATAAAAATGTGTTAGAATTGAAGGTTTGATGTTATCATTTATCTGGTTGTTATCATTTATCTACAACACCTAATGAATTTTGAAAGCGGCGTCGTTAAGTTAAGTATATTTTACATTAAAAAGACAACTTCATTAAGCAACAACTTAATTTCTGGCTAAGCACAACCCTTATCATTGAACACTCTCTCCATCACTTAACGTGTCATACACATATTGTCAGACATATTTAATTATGATGACGAAGGCTCATATGCACATCCACTGTCGTCCTAAAGGAGAAACATGAAATCCCGAAACTGGATGAGCAAACGTCACATGGACATTGGTAGAAAGCCTATTAATAATGAGTAAAGAAGTATTGAAAATATGTTTATGTATTATCCCCTTCAAGAACAATTTCGGAAAATAGAGAAGCGAGTAAATCAATTACTTTACATTCCATTTTTTTTTAAATTCAAATTGCCGATGACAGCACAATTCAATATTACCACAGCATGTGTACCTTTATGTGTGTATTGCGGACAGAATACAAGGATTCTTCTCGATTCTTCAAGAAACAAGACAGACAGGAATAAAAAGTAGCACAGTGGGAAGTTTCCTCACATAACCAGTACTCGTCCTTCTGTATTATGTAGCAATTTTGTGTACCTACCCTTCGATAGAGAAATTAAAGTAGGTTTACATGTAACGAGGGTCTTATGTTAGGTAAAAAAATATTTCTATAAGCAGTGTTTATTTTTCTTATGATAGTGGCCAGTGGAAACACCTCAGCATGCGCGGCCAGGTCGATCGGTAATATAATGGTGACAGATCTTGTTAAAGTGTCTTGCCGACGAACCAGGCACAATAATTCACAAAATCCAAGTCACTCAAGAATTTAACCCGAGAGGGCGTCAAAATTGTCCGTATTTATACCCTATATACTGTAGAAAAGGGTACTATAACTTTGTACATTTGATGTTGGAATTTTTAAATTTGTTTGCACGAATCGCTGAAAAACAGTTAGATTAGAAAGCACATACAATATTTTTTAGATGCATTGAGCCGTTTTAGAGATATGGGGCTTCCAAGTTGAAGTTGTGTACCTACATATTATATTAATCACATCAAATAATTTAAAATTTTTATGATCTTTTAAGGGTTAAAATTAATAATAGTTGTTGTACATGTTTCTGAAATACGACAATATTATTATTTGGTCCAAAAATTACTCATATAAGGGTGGTTAAATTGTAAGGGCCGATGTTGAATGTGAACCACACCTAAACGTCAAGTTTTTTCTGCATTTCATTTGACATTTCTCAATTTCAGACTAACTCAATTTGAACCATGGAAAGAAAATGGGCGTTCAAATCAAAATGCATTTCGTGCACTTCGTGATGTTTTTTTGATCAGCATAATCTACCAAATTTGTCCACAATCACAAATTCAGCAAACCGGGTCTGTAGGAGATGTGAAAACACCTGTACATGCTCGCCCAGGGCCATTCTTCTTCGAAATGAGGCCGGTCAGGCAGTTACTGTGAATGGTGTTCGTGAGATGATAACGATATGGATGTGGACAATATGTGGTTTCAACAGGACGGTGCCACTTGTCACACAGCTAACGAAACAATGGCTCTTTTGGGCAACAAATTCAATGGCCATGTTATGGCGATGTCAATTGGCCGCCAAGATCATGTGATTTGACACCGTTGGACTTCTTTCTTTGGGGTTATTTGAAAGAAAAGATGTACGTCGATAAGCCAGCAACAAGAGACAATAATTTTCTAAATGATTTGTGTTTTATTCAAAATCAACATCGGCCCATAAAATTTAACCACCCTTTAGTTAGCGAATGTATTTTCTTTATCTTCTGTGCTTTTTGCCCAGTTCCCATTTTCAAGGCAAATTGTGGACTTATGGGCAACAGGACCTCCCATATTTTTTTCTGGCCTTCCAGGGACTAAAATATGTTTTCTGGGTTGGATCGAGAGAGTGCAGGTATTTTTTCACATTTACTATATAGGGTGTTTTTTAGACGTGTGGTTTTCAATAAGAAAAAAAACGCATATAATTTATTGTTATTGCCAAGGATTTAGCTTTATTATAAAGATAAGGGTTTGCCATTGAGCCGAGAGGCCTAATTTTCGATCACTGTTTGCAGCATTTGGGGCTGTATGTCAGCAATAACGCCCCGAACGTTCTCTTCCAAGGCGTCAATCGTGTCGGTCTTATCTGCGAAGACAAGCGGCTTCACATAATCTAGGAGGCCACGGCACAGTCCCACGACGGGAGATAATGTGCTCACCAAAAGTTTCCTTCAACAAATTGATTGTTTCGTTGGCTGTATGGCATGTAGCGCCGTCTTGTTGGAACCAAAGGTCGTCCATATCAACATCCTCCAGTGCAGGCACGAAAAATTCATTAATCAAGGCTCTACATATAGCGTTCCCCATTGACTGTAACATTATGGCCGGCTTCATTTTTGAAGAAATATAGACCAAAGATTCCATCTGCCTATAGAGCACACCAAACAGTGACTTTTTGTGGATGTAACGGCGTCTGAACAAAGGCTTGTGGATTATCATTACTCCAAATGCGACAATTCCATATTTGACCAATAAATTTTAATCGACTCAGGAGTGATTCCAAGTCGATTATTTCTGCTGTATTACACAAATATTGAATAAGGGATTGATCTAATCTTAAACAAATTGTATTATTAAAAATTATATTTGATTTCTAAAGCCTATAGTACGAGTATCAAAAATATTTTTACCAGAATTATTAAGCAATCCTCAGTGCGAGTAGCAAAAAAATGAGAAAGAATGTCTGCCGTATTCATGTGTGTGTGTGTTTTTGCGTTTATTTGAGTGAATAAATATGTGTTGATAGAGCGGTCGTGTTGTTGCCTGTGAATGTGTGCGTGTGTTTGTGGTGTCTGTCTACCTTAATCTTTTTTTACTCGAACAAAATAACAAAATGATACTTTAATGTGGTTGACACTTGATGCTGACAAAGGTTTACAACATTGTCAAGCAATCAAAATGTGTTTTTCGTAGACAAAGCCATACTTTCATACATACACACTGACATGCATACACATTCGTCTACGCTTAAGATACAATTTTAGCACGTTTACATAGCTTTTGCTCTGCTGTACCCCTAATGCCTATACACGAACACAAAAGCAACCACAAACACGCATATCCTGATAATCCTGTCGACAGTTGATGAACATTTTCAAAGTTGTGGTATTAAATCCTAAGAAACTCTTTATTAGTATTTGTTTGTTTATTTCCTCTGTTTCTTGGATTCAATTCGAGAATGACTTTTACGGTCCATTGAAAAAGTTTAGTTCAAAGTAAACATGGCATAATTTTGGAATAAAAAGAAAAATCACAAAAAGTAAATAAACTATGTTGAGTTTTGTACAAGGAAGGTATAAATGTAGAAAATAGTTTTGAGTTTAATATTGTCGCAACTTTATTATTTAAACAGTGATTTTCTTCGAAACTTTACACTCCTGTTATGTCAATAAGTTTTAGCTCTAAGACTAAATTGGGGCAGGGACATGGGACGCTGTACATTTATGTGAAATTTTTAATCGATATTCCACCTATTGTTGTAATCAAGGCACAATGCGCAAATATGTTCTATGCGACTGCCATTGAAACTGTAAATCTTAATATCATCTCATATATCATCGAAAAGAAACGTTTTCACTTTGTTGTTATTTAGATAGAATTTACAAACCCTACACCACTCTGTGGTACAGGAACTGGACCCAACATAAAATACAATCTAATTATTACCACGATTGCCTTTAATTGACAATGTGTCATCAACATCTTATTGACACTTAGGTGAATATTCTAATTTCCCAAGAACCACATTCATCAAAGATAACTTGATAGAGTTATTTGATGGTGAATGTGTTAAAGAGGTCAAATATTAATCGTGGCTACAGTCTGAAAGATGAACACTGAAAACTCTGATCATAAATGTGGATGATTTTGCGGATGAAATGTGTACTGGATTATTAAACTGTAGAATCCATGACTTTAAAGATTTGAAGATACATTTGAATTCTGTGTGAATTAGTTATTTTATATGATTTCTCATAGATCTACAAAAAAGATTCCCAAGGATGCCACAGTATTATTCCATTTCAAAAATGACCAAGCAACTGTATTCTCATAAAGATGGTTTCAGCAAAATATCGCCTCAAATGCTCTCATCAAGATCGCGTCTTAAATGTGACAGATTTATTCCACTGAGCAAAGAATTATTGTAAAGAGACGTAATAATTTTTAGTAGCAAAGAGGATCGTAGGGATCTCTAAGAACACTGATGAACAGATTTAATGCAGCAGCTTTCATACCGATCGGCAATGGAAGACTTAAGTTGAAGAAGAAACAATAAATTAAGTAAGAATGACAAAGCCAAAAACGAATCAGGAAGCGAAATCAACAGCCGAAACGTTAAATTGAGTTTAAACAAGTAAAAGCGTTAAGTTCGGCCATGCCGAATCTTATATACCCTTCACCATGGATTGCATTCAATTTTATTACTGGAAAAATCTTTGGATACGGAACAAATCAATAAACGATCCTTTTAGTTTAACTAAATTATTAAAAAACGAACGCTGTGATTATAAACCTTTTTGGAAGCGACATCTATAGGTGGACTATAACAAAATTTGAACTGATTTTAAAAAATATGAACTGCGATGAATTCTTGTCTTAATTAAATACAAACTGCAAAGAACCAGTTAAAATGCTTAGAAAATATGGTATTTATGGCTTAAATACGTATACTTTGGAGCGACCTCTAAGGACGACTATGTCAGAATATGAACCGATTTGTATAATTTTTGCTGTGATGAATTCTTGTCAAAAAAGGATACAAACTGCATAGTTTCTGCTAAATTGCTGGTGTCTATGGCCCAAAATCCGTATTTTGGAGCGACCTCTACAGGGGAGCTTTATCAAAACATTGACCGATATGGCCCTATTGAAAACCCAAACATCCTGCAAGTAACAGTAATATTTATACCAAATTTTATCAACCTAGCTCTATTATTACGGACTTAAGAGTGATTACAACAGACGGTCGGACAGACGGACATGGCTAAATCGTTTTAGAATTTTACGACGATTAAGAATACATATACTTTATGTGGTCTCAGATCAATATTTAAAGGTGTTACAAACGGAGTGACAAAATGAATATACCCCAATCCTATGGTGGAGGGTATCAAAAGCTTACGACATAATTTAATTAGTTTGGTCGGGGTTCTATCCAAAATTTCGATAACCTTGCTGAAGAGGCTTTCAATCGTTACCACAAAAGAACCCGGCGCATAATTGAAAATAGTTTTGCCATTCTTAAATAATGATTTCCGTGTCTAAATTATTTGAGTCTGAGGCCTGGGGTTGCAGAAAAGCTAGTTATTGTTTGTGCTATCTTACATAATATTGCCTGTAGCATCGGAAGGAGTAGTGAAAACATGCAAGCCATTGAAGACACTGACAATGAAATCGAGGAATTTGATCTGGAAAAGGCTGAAGAAGAAAATGATGCCCTTAATAATATGGATCATGCGAATGGAAAGGCTTACTTCTCTGCTGCAATACTTTTCCTAATTCCAACTATTATGGTATTGTTTTGAAATAAAATGGGTTTTTGGCTATGACTTTTTTCCACTGCAAATTTGTTAATTATTTTGGACATTAAGATCTCAGAGAATAAATAATTTAAGAAGTAAAACCTGTAAGGAAAGGCTAAAGTCGGGCGGGGCCGACTATATAATACCCTACACCACTCTCGAAATATTGAATAACTCTGATATATAAATTTTGTAATTCATGTATAAATTGTTTACATAAATTTACTTTTGGGACATTTTATACTTGAATAATACCCTGTACCAAAGTGTGGTGTAGGGTATAAAAACGATTGGATCTAAAGAGCCAAGTCGGATGAAACATATATATGGGAGCTATGCTAAATCTTAACCGATTTTCTTCAAATTCGGTAGTGTTGGTTCATGGATCAAGAAACTCTACCATTCTAAATTTCAAAAGGATTGGATGTAAAATACAGCTTCTACATGACTAAAGAGCAAAATCGGACGAAACATATATATGGGAGCTATAGCTATATCTTAACCGATTTCAACCAAATTCAATAGCGATTTTAACAGCTGCGACATACTCTAAACTGCAAAATTTCAGAACGATCGGAGTGAAATTGCGACCTGTAGTCGACGAACAACTTTACATGGACGGACGGACGGACGGACGGACGGACATGCTTAAATCGACTCAGCTAGTGATTCTGAGTCGATCGGTATACTTTAAGGTGGGTCTAGCTGTGTTATTTTCAGGTGTTACAAACATCTGCCGTGAAACAAACTTATAATACCCTGTACCACAGTGTGGTGTAGGGTATAAATATGAAGTTCATTTATTATTTATTTATAAAAAAAATAAAACATAAAAAACGTAAAACTCCTAAAATAAATGACTCCTCGACGTTTGTGAAATAAAGGGTTTTCCAACAAGAGTTGTTATTCAAAGAAAAATTCCATTTTTTGAGATAAATGATCGGATGTTTATTTCATAATAAATAGGAAGGTATGCCGTTAATAGTGAAAAACAACATCAGCCAAATGATCACCACGATCACGCTTACAGGACCATATCCTTTTCATGAAATTTTCCATAAGCAAATCGCAAAGTGGCTGCCCAATGTCCTCGATAGCCTCACGATTTTATCTTTGAGGTCTTGAATGGACGCTGGGCTGCTGGCGTAAACCTTATCTTTCACGTGGCCCCAAAGGTCGCAAGGTTTTAAATCACAAGATCTCGGTGGCCAATTGTGATCACTTCTTCGAGCGATAACACGGTCCGGAAACTTTTCCCGTAACAGAGCAATGGTTTCGTTGCTTGTGTGTAACGTTGTCCAGATCAATACCATCCAAATAATCAATACCAAACCATAAAAAATCATTAATCATCTCTCGATAGCGCAATCCATTCACCGTAACTGTTGATCCAACCTTATTTTCGAAAAAGTAAGGTCCAATGACCCCGCCGGACCATAAACCGTCTCAACGAGTCACACGTTGAGGATGGAGAGGATTCTCAACAATAACTCTTGGGTTTTCCGAGCTCCAGATGCGACAATTTTGCTTGTTGACGTAGCCACCGAGGTGGAAATGGGCCTCTTCAGGTAAGATGATTTTCGAATTTTAATAATTTCAGTGCGTTGTTGAATCGTGTATCGTTCTATTCTTAGTAATGGCGTAGTTTCTACTTGTCAAATGTTAAAGAATAAAAGCTTCAAAAGTGACAGCTACCGAATAGCGGGTGATTCAAAATAACACCTCTTGTTGGAAAACCCTGTATTAGCAGTTTCTGCCGCTGAAATTTCGCGAGTTATGGCAGATGCTGGAGGTTGCAGCTCCCTCTCCCATTGCAGACATTGAAGTTTTATGTAGTAAACCTGCAGGAGCTCCAGCCGACATTTCTTCTCTCTCTCAAAAGTTTCACAAAATTGGCAGAGCTCTTCCTTGGGTTCGGAGTTGGGCGGGCTGGTGTTTCCTCTGACATCGATTCTCTAGAATCACACTCAGATGATGTAATATTTTCTGAATTTTCATAGCTTTCTAGCAAATTCAATTCATCTACCACAGCTGAGTCTGACTCCAGAATATCGAGGATGGCCAAGTCAACTTCATCCATAATGTGTTCCCAACTGCGGACCCAGTTTATCGTGCGTTATCCCTTTTAACCTAAAATTTAACAAATCTTCGATTATTTTCAAACTTAATAAGCATAACAATGTTAAATAGCGTTCGTATGTATGTATGCAAAAGAGAAAAAATATTTGATATTAAAGATGGCAAAAGCAATCACACATAGAAATCGTTATGTTCAAAATTTAATAATGAAATTTAATTTTTTTTTGTGAAATTTGTTTTGTAAGCTTGTTTAATTGTTACAATTAACATCCTGTACATTTTTGTCTATACATACAGCAAATAATTACAGGATGGGGCAAAAGTAATCACCTAACTGGAACACGCTATAATTTCTGCTAATGGCTCCAAATGTCATTTTGGTTTTGACATTTGTCAAGAAAACAAACACAATACAATACAAATGTCAAAACCAAATTGACATTTGGAATAGGGTGATTACTTTTGACTCACCCGTTATATTGTGCGTATACCGGTTTTTTTTAATTAACAAGAGTTCTTTAATAGAGTGCACTGTTAACTCACAGCAATAATGTCTATGATGATGATATATGTTCTTGTTGTATACAAGATGCTTGTTGTTATAGCCCTGCACTCTATTACAATTGATAAAATAAATTGAAATAAATAAATTGTTTTAAATTGGACTCAAACTGTCCCCCGCATAGGTCCATGTTTTTTGGGCCGACGCCAGTTGCAGGGATTTGGCTTCTATTAAAACTTCCTCCCAGGTACTACTACTTTATACCTACTTTACGAGTATTAACCTTCAAAATGAAATGTAAACTTAAACAATTCTAATCATTTACAATAATTTTATGAAAAATATACTTACTTAATTGCACTCTTGAGATTTTCAAGGAATATTGTGGAACGGAAACACTTATCACATTGTCAAAAATTCAATTTGATAAATGCAAAGTGGTCATATTTCCCAGATTTTAATTTAATTATTTATTATTATTATCCCCTCACCTTAGAGAGGAGGGTATATATGAGGAGGTACTTTTCAAAACTTGACTATTCCACTTTTTGTGTTTTTGCATAATTTGAGAATATACTATAACCCTATGCATTTAACCCGAAATTTTGGTGCATTTTTAAAGACGTCAAGATTAGTCATACAGATTTCGCACAATTTTATTTTCGCTGAGTTTTGAATTCAATGCTACCAAACCAAATAAATCAATAAAATCAGTTCTGCCAAAAGTGGAATCGTCAAGTTTTGAAAAGTACCTCCTCATATCATTTGCTAGGAGTCAAAAGTGTAACATATCGAAGGAGTGACCTAAGACCGTAAGTATGTTCGGCGGAAATCCGTTTTGGGTCATTTCCAGTCGTTTGAGCAATGTCCGTCCGTCCGTCTGTCTGTATGTCTGTATGTCTGTATGTCTGCATGTCTGTATGTCTGTATGTCAGTATGTCTGTATGTCTGTCTGTCTGTGTGTCTGTCTGCTGGCTGGTGCGCACGATAACTCTCGAAAGGAGTAACCGGTTGACTTAAAATTTGGTATGCGGCAATATTTTGCCCTATTTGTGGACCCTATTGGTCCACTCCTTCTAGCACCTCCCCCACAAAGGGTTAACTTTTAGTGAAATATTGATTCTTTAAGACCTTCTATACTACGTATTCGAATCTTCTGAAATTTCACATATATTATTAGTTTGTTAGTCGCTAACACCACAAGCAAAATGGGTGAAGTGACCACTCCCTTTTGGTACCTCCCATACAAATGGACCATTTTACACAGTCAACAGTTTATAACTTTCATACCAGTGCATATATATACTTGAAATGTTGTACAGTATAATGCTTTTATAGTATCTAGAGTCCAGAGAAAAGTGACCGTTATTGGCGCGCCCCTTTTGGTACCTCCCAAACCAAATGTAAACAGCCTTTAACGTCTGTGTATTGTGGGGTTTAAAAGAAGTTCGGTTTTATATGGTATTGCGAATAATTTTGATCGTATATGTTCACAGCTAATAATGTCGTACCTATACTTTTCTGAGTTAACTATATGTATACATATATATCTATATGTACCAAGATCTGTGGATGCTAAAGGCTCAAGAAAAAATGGACTGCATTCCAAACAAAATTTGACCCAGACAAGATCGACATTTTCAAATTGTTTAATTGGTACTGGTATCGCCTTCTATGAAACAATAGCTATCCTGTATTTTAAAATATTCATACTCGGAACTAACAGATACTATTTTTCCATAGAGTTAGATTTTAGTCCCTCGAATACAGTGTTTTTAATAAGTGGAGCTTTGGAGAAGCTGTTGTACAATTGTTTCTCGATGTATTCTGGTTTCTTTACAGCTTTTTTTAGTGTTTTTATAACATTTTCGAAAGGATATGCCGTGATACAGCTAAGTGAGCATAAAAGTCTTGCAGTTTCTCCTAAGTGTAATAGATTGTGAACGTTAAGAGTAACGCTTCGGGGACCATAATATTTAGAACATTTTTCAACAAAATCGTTTAGCAAATTTTCAGCCATTCTACTGTTTCCAACAGAAGGTTTTTGAGACAGTTACACTCTATAAGCACAAGATAATGTCTGTACTGTTCAGCACAAGTGAACTGCTTTAGTACAACCAGACCAGTACACCCAGGAAAATAATTGCTTGGAATTCGATTGTAACAATAAAAAACCAGTAAGGAAAGGCAGAAAGTCGGGCGGGGCCGACTATATAATACCCTACACCTCCCTAACAATGCGATAAGGGTCATTGCGATAATAATTTGGAATAATTGGTAAATGGGTAAGAACATATATATGTGGATTAAAAATCGCCCATTGCTCAGTGAAAATCGTATTCTAGGGATCAAAATAAGAAACTTTGCCTAAGGAACCATACCTCTAAAACGATTTCTGATGTCCCGGAAAAAATCCCACTTTGACCCATTTAGAGTGCTCCAATCGAGTCCAAATGTATGACCGACCCCCACTAACTTCTTTTTTTGGGTGTTACAAACAAATGCACAAAGTTATAATACCCTGTACCACAGTGTGGTGTAGGGTATCAATAGTACTAGCAACAAAAAGTATATCACCTACACCGTGTGTCGGTTGTATTTATATATAAATAGTTGAAACAACAATAATAACATGGATACGATCAAATGAAAATGCTTGCAACTAAATCGATGGTTGCATCAATCAATTTAAAATTGTTTTTTTCATTGGCACTCGGTTAGTTGTGGTAACTACCTTTTAATTTTCATTATAGTACCTTATGATCGATTTTTGGTTGGGACAACCAATATTTTAATCTTGACAACAGGAATTGTATCAATAGACCAAACATTATTATTCGAACGAATAATTGGTTACTACAACAAAAAAATATTAATAAATAATCGTTATTTCCCAAATTTAGAATAATTAAAGGTATTTTGGGAAATACAACCGAAAGATTGGTTGCTGTTCTTTTGCTGATATATGACAAACAAAAAATAAAATTACTCGACATAAATAAATCTTCAACATTTTGCTCAAGAACGGTATATTCGTATGTAGTCAAAAATGAATCTCGGGTGGAGAATAATGTGTGGAATGCAGAAGATGTTGTGCAAAATGTTTAACATAAATAAACCAGAAAAGAAAGTCGGGCGGGGCCGACTATATAATACCCTACACCTCCCTAGCAATGCGATAAGGGTCATTGCGATAATAATTTGGAAAAATTGGTAAATGGGTAAGAACATATCGTCATCAGAAACGAAAAAGGGCCTATCATCATGTTTGAAAATTTTACAGGAGATGCAAAAAAAGAAATAAAATGAAAAGTGCTGTCGTTAGAAAAACAGGGTTTTCAGGATAATATCTAAACATAATGATGAATACATAACGTCACACAAACATGATTTATAACTTGTTCGTAAAAATTGCGTGAAATAGGATTTTTAACTATGAAAAACGAAATTATTTGATGCTAGGCCCTTTTAAATTTCGTTAATAAATTCGCCATTTTTGATAGTAGATCGCTAAAAATTTTGTCAGGATGTGTATTTTGATGCAGTGTACCGAAATCCATCAAAAACTGAATTTCCATTTTTCTTGTTGTTACGCCATTTTTCGTTTCTGAGGACAATATATATGTGGATATATCTAATTCTGAACCGATAATCGCTAAATTAACCAATATTCGTTCCTAAATTGAGAAACATCTTTCTGGAGAATTTTGTAATGATAGGAAGTAAAGTACAACTTCTATAGCGCTTTGTAACCAAATCAGGAGGAACAAATATATATGGAGGATATATATAAATCTGAATCGATTTTCCCCAAATACTCATTCATGTAAAATAGATACCTCTTTCTGTCGAATTTCGTACTGATCAGATATAAAATACAGTCTCTACAGCGCTTGGATGTCAAATCGGGGCTAACATATATATGGGGACTATATCTAAATCTGAACCGATTTTCTCCTAATTTGGCAGTATTCCTTCATGTAATAAAAAAACCTCTTTCTGCCGAATTTCGCTGTGATCGGATATAAAATACAGTTTCTACAGCGCTTGAATTTCAAATCGGGGGTAACATATATATGGGGGCTATATCTAAATCTGAACCGATTTTCTCCGAATTTGGCAGTATTCCTTCATGTAATAAGAAACCTCTTTCTGCCGAATTTCGTACTGATTGGATATAAAATACAGTTTCTACAGCGCTTACATGTCAAATCGGGGTAACATTTATATGGGGGCTATATCGAAATCTGAATCGATTTCCCCCAAATTGTGTATTGTATCTATGTGTATCACGAGACTACTCTCTGTCAACTTTTGTACAAATCGGTTCAAAAATGTTGCTTATACAGTGCATATATGCCAAATCGGAAGTACATATATATGGGAGCTATATGTAAATCTGAACCGATTTTAACCAAATTCTATAGGGATCGTCTTTGGGCCCAAAGAAAGATATGTGCAGAGTTTCGTTGAGATCGGACCATAATTGCGACCTGTACTTTGATTACATGAATACATCTACAGACAGATAGACGGACAGATAGACGGACATAGCTAAATCGATTCAGAAAGTGATTACAAGTCGATCGGTATAATAAACAATGGGTCTATCTCTTCTCCTTTTGGTTGTTACAAACAAATGCACAAAGTCATAATACCCTGTACCACAGTGTGGTGTAGAGTATAAACATATAAACAACAATTATGAGATTTAAAGCACAGGGTTAAGCGATATTTGCATAAAAGTTTTGTGTTTTTCTTCGTGTACTAAAATGTGTATCAAATATTTCCACATTTCATAATAGTGATAAATTTGTAATATGGGATTTTTAATTTTGTTATGAATTGTTTTGTTTTGTGTTCAATAAATAAAATAAAAATTAATGAAATCTGTTTTTAATTAATTGTCTGTAGTATATGACTGACAAATTGTCAGAACATCCAATTCTTTAAAACAGTTGGTTGTGGCAAATACAACAGATAATTTTAGCCATCATTTTCGTAGTTGGAGCAACCAAATATGATTGTTGTCAACATGGAAGCAGAAGTATACCACAACCAAAATATGGGTTGTCCTGATGGAATCGCATGATAGTAGACAGCACTACCAAAATTCGGTTGGCAAATAATTCGGTTGAGGCAACCAAACTGTATTCTGTGTGTATACAAAACAAATTGACAGAACTCAATAGCTTTCCACCTACCGCAGTTTTCGGGCGAATTCCAGTGGTATAAGCGGAATTTAAGTTCTCCCTTGAGTAATGTATAAATATATTTTTTTTTGTTATACCTAGATCTATTAGTCGGATCGACGTTTAGAAATTAGAAATATTTTCGCCTTTGTGTTCGCATTTACTACATGCGTTTGTTATGACCCCGAATTTTAAAGGTAAGCGTATTGAGGATATTGCAACAGAAGAACAACATGCAAGTAAAACGAGCCGCAGCAAAGACTTATACAAGATTGCTAAGCATCTGATAAACCGACCCTTTGTATACTGTAAACCACTTAAAGATGGAAATGGCGATATTATTATGGCAAAAGACAAGCAAATGGAGATATGGAAAAGTTTCTATACTAACCTCCTATCAAATGAGGATACAAGCGATGGACTGAAATGCAACTGCCGCACATTCAATGTTAATACAAACCTGCACACACGTTGTCCTCCAATAAATGAAATAACTGATACTATAATGGCTCTAAAAACAAACAAGACGCCTGGTGTCGGTAACAATGCAGCAGAATTGCTGAAAGTGGGACCTACAACCAGTGCAATTATCCTTCCCTAGCGAGGTAAATAAAAGTGTAGTAGTTAAGTTACCAAAAAAAGGTTTCCTCTTCAAATGCTCGAATTGGCGAGGCAAAAAACGCCTGTGAAGATTATAGCGTACATAATCAACAAAAATAAGCAACGCTTATTCGGAATAATAGTGGAACAAAGTTATGAATATAGAACTCCTTTGTACTTAATATTCATTGATTTTCCAAAAGCTACGTCATGATACAATATGTATTGCGCAAGGACGCAAAGGATTCCACGAAAAGATCATTGATTTAATAAAAGGCCATTTTCGTGAAGCAAGCTGTGAAAGCGGCAATGTCAATATGTATAGGAGTGAGGCAGGGGTACATACTATCACCAACGATCTTCAACATCGTATTAGATGTTGTTATGAATCCGACATTCGAAAATCAAAGGGGAACAACATGGGGTATACAAGATATGGAGCGCAAACTCGTCTGGATTGCTACGTTCGCTGCAAGAGCTGGACTTCGCATAAACATAGAAAAAACTTTCCTAGGATGCATAATAACAAATAACTGTGGAAGCTCAGATTAAGAACATATGGGCCTCCCCTTTTATCTGACGACGGACAATAATACGAATTTTCAATTCCAACGCAATCTCAATAGACGCATTCTAAAAATTTGCTGGCCGAACATAATCTCGAATGCTAGATTATGGTCGTTGACTAATCAAAAACCAATCCATTTGGATATTAGGAGCGGAAATGGAAGCAGATAGGCCACCCTCTACGGAAGGCCCCAAATGATATCGCCAGACAAGCCACCAATTGGAATCCATAGGGCAGTCGTAAAAGAGGTCGTCCGACGCATACTTGGAGAAGGCAGCTCGAAAAGAACATTGAAACAAGTGGAAAGAACTGGAGTAAAATATAAACCTGTCAACCGATAGAATGAGATTTAAGAATTGTGTTGTAGCCCTGTGCTCCTCATAGGAGTTAAAAGGAATACATATATGAAATCATTTAACAAACAAATACCTATTGTGATGACCTCGTTTTTTAGAAGAGATACACAAAATGGAGAAACGATGGACAAAACGCATAGAGCTCAACGAAGACTACGTTGAAAATCAAAACGATTTTCGATCCAAAAACCTGTGTTTGATTTAAAAAGTCACGGATTTAGTGAACTTCCCTCGAATTAATTTTATGAGTTATAAATTGTTGGTACAAAACACCAATTTTTCATGAGTTGGTATTGTCGGAAAAACTGTAACTACGTGTCAAACTACATATCGTCATCAGAAACGAAAAAGGGCCTATCATCATGTTTGAAAATTTTACAGGAGAAGCCAAAAACTAAATAAAATGAAAAGTGTTGCCATTAGAAAAACGTGGTTTTCAGGATAATATGTAAACATAATGATGCATATATAAAATCACACAAACATGATTTATAACTTGTTTGTGAAAATTGCGTGAAATAAGATTTTTTAACTATGAAAAAAAGAAATAATTTGTTGTTAGGCCCTTGAGAATTTCGTTAATAAATTCGCCATTTTTAATATTACGCCGCTAAAAATTTGTCAGGATGTGTATTTTGATGCAGGGTACCGAAATCCATCAAAAACTGAGTTTCAATTTTTCTTGTTGTTTCGCCCTTTTTCGTTTCTGATGACGATATAATTCGGTTATATAAAAGTTAATAGTGACTCAATAATTTCCTAACGTGTTCTGGGGAAGGTCCCAGAAAACATTCGAACTTAAACTAAGTTTGGAGAATGTTTTACGACTTACAATTGCCGAATCCATTTGGTCACTTTCGAAAATTATCATGCTCACTAGCCAGCAATAATGAAGGACAAAGATCAAATGACTAAAGAAGTCCAGTTCTTTTGTCACCTCTTCAATGTGTATACAAATTAAAATTATATTGTTTGATTAATTAATCCTCTCGATCATTATACATTTCTCATTTATCAATTTACTTTCTTAAGTGCTTCCAAGTTCTAAAGCATGCATAGGTACGAGTACATTAACAACCTTCTATTATATGAGTTTTAACTTGAAATGTGCAACCGATTTCCTGCCACTTCACACTTGTTAATGCTTCATATATTTTAGACATCACAATTTTTTGTTTAATTGTTAAACTTGGCATTTGTCAGACTAATTACTTTCCGGAAAACTACAGTGATATCGCCCATCCCACTCCATTTTAGTTCACTAAACTTCTCTTGTTTAAATTAAGGCCTAAATAAACAAATTGCGTTGATGGCGCTTTCGGGCGCATTTTACAACGCAACCGGATGTCCCAATTTGCAGGGCTGCGATGAGTAGCTTAAGTAGGATGCTCGCAGTTCGCTTTGGACTATTGTCAGGGTCAGGAGTACGCGGGTACTTTCTTATTTGCCTCTGAGGTAATGTAGCGGAAATACTGTCTTTGAAGTTCTGTAAAGATTCGCCTCAATCCCCATTTGGTGTTCTGCAACATGTTGGGTCATGCCACAAACCAAAACAAAAAAATAAACCGGTAGACCAATTAATAAAACATTAATTCATTTAGAAGCGTTTGATAGTCTTGCATTGGTATCATCCACTTACCCATAAGCCCACCGTGGAGTATTCCCTTCTAGCTTATGAATATTTAATGAACTTCGAAAATAACTTTTTGCGTTGTAACTTTTACGTCTTCTTTTAGGTTTTATTCTTTTTTTATATATATTAAACGAAACAGTGTTTTTTTAATGGAGAAAATATTTCACTTATGTTCAGCAATGCGTATATTCATTGAATACAAGTGAATTGGAGGTAAAAAATGTTTTCGGGATAAATTGTATGTAAACATTTTTCTTTTGATCGGATAAAAGGTTTATACTCACCAGCACATGATGAAAGTAATACATCTTGAAATATCTTGCGGGACCCGAGAAATATGTACACATATTATGTATTAATCGCCGTAAAATTCCAAGACTATTAAGCCATGACATACAAATTGTCGACATTCATAGATGCACGGGGCAAAATAACACAAATTCTTAAATATTATATATTTCACAGCAAACAAATTTTATTTGAAAACCAATAAAATATATTTGAAAACCAATAATATATACTAGTTGGACCCGGTCCACTTCGTTGCCCCATATTTCCGATCCCGTCCATTTTGGACCACTGACGTAGACTGCCAGCAGAACTGCAGTGGAACAAACACACAAACAGACAGACAAACAAACGATTTGCCACGCCCAGATTTTCCCCGCCCACTATTTGGAAATTTTTTTTCCAAAACCATCTCAGACCATATAGCTTTCAAACAAAAGAAAAAATTTTAAAATCGGTCCAGTGGTTTAAGCGTCTACAAAACATATACATACATACAAACATTTTTCCATTTTTATATATATAGATTTATATATTAATATATTACAACAAAATATTTCTCCAATATAAATTTTTCCAATAAAATATGTGTCTAAATACAAATAAAACCAGTAAGGAAAGGCTAAAGTCGGGCGGGGCCGACTATATAATACCCTACACCACTCTCGTAATATTGAATAACTCTGATATATAAATTTTGTAATTCATGTATAAATTGTTTACATAAGTTTACTTTTGGGACATTTTATACTTAAATAATACCATGTACCACAGTGTGGTGTAGGGTATAAAAACGATTGGATCTAAAGAGCCAAATCGGACGAAACATATATATGGGAGCTATAGCTAAATCTTAACCGATTTTCTTCAAATTCGGCAATGTTGGTTCATGGATCTAGAAAATCTACCATTCTAAATTTCAAAACGATTGGATGTAAAATACAGCTTTTATAGGACTAAAGGGCCAAATCGGACGAAACATATATATGGGAGCTATAGCTAAATCTTAACCGATTTTCTTCAAATTCGGTAGTGTTGGTTCATGGATCAAGAAACTCTTCCATTCTAAATTTCAAAATGATTGGATGTAAAATACAGCTTCTACAGGACTAAAGAGCAAAATCGGACGAAACATATATATGGGAGCTATAGCTAAATCTTAACCGATTTTCTTCAAAGTCGGCAATGTTGGTTCATGGATCAAGAAACTCTTACATTCTAAATTTTAAAACGATTGGATGTAAAATGCAGCTTCTATAGGACTAAAGGGCCAAATCAGACGAAAGATATATATGGGAGCTATATCTAAATCTGAACCGATTTCAACCAAATTCAATAGCGATCTTAACAGCTGCGAAATACTCTAAACTGCAAAATTTCAGAACGATCGGAGTGAAATTGCGACCTGTAGTCGACGAAAAACTTTACATGGACAGACGGACGGACGGACGGACATGCTTAAATCGACTCAGCTAGTGATTCTGAGTCGATCGGTATACTTTAAGGTGGGTCTAGCTGTGTTATTTTCAGGTGTTACAAACATCTGCCGTGAAACAAACTTATAATACCCTGTACCACAGTGTGGTGTAGGGTATAACTATTGTTTAGGAATTTATCCAAATTTTGCTGACTTTTTAGAATTTTAGTTTAAATTTTTCCTTAGTTTCGAATTGTACCTCCCAGTTACAATACCATATGAAGCATGAACTTCAGTTTAAATCGATCATTTCAAATTTCTGATTTAGTATTCCGTGTCATCATTTCTTGTCAATCCTCCATGAAATTTATCTTGATTCAAAATTATACGATTTCAATTACACTATGCAACAAATGAACATTTTTTGCAAAATACACGGACTTGACAGTAAAGGTCCGATTCTACTATCAAAGGGTAGTACAACCCTATACTCGGTTTGTCGAAATTGGTGACAAATTTCTTTTATGGGTCTCCAAAGTTTCTGAAAATCAGTAGGCCCCTGGAAAAAGGTGTCTTCAGCTTTTGTCCAACAATTAATTCAGACTTGGTGATACCGCTTAACTATATTTGGCAATAATGTAGCTAAGAATATGCTAAACAAAGTTTCTTAATTTTTTTTGCAAAAAAATTTGTTTACCTTTACTTTATTTGAAAAAGTGAAGGAAAAAATATTTTTTTTTCACTTTCTTCAGCATAACTTCCAGGGACTCGTAATTTTTCAATAACCATGCCTGGCAAAATTGTAGCCAACGTAAAACTGAACAAATTTTGTGATAATATCAAGACAATCTGAACGTGTCTTGGCATCCTAACTAGCTCAAAACCCTACATTGTACCCCAAAAATGTTAGTATTTCACTTTCATGTAACAAAAATATATTTTTTTGGTATAGTGTATGTTCAGCAACTTTATAGAAATATTAAGGCCAATATTTTTGTGGAATATATTAACACTCTAGCTCCCCCACAAAACTGTAATTTTTGGCCCCATTTTAACAAATCGCAAATAACACCCCTTAAATGAAATGTTCTACAAAAATGTTGGCCATAAAATTTTACTATATGTGTCAGAAGACACCAAAGCCCAAAATTTAACACAAAATCCAAAAAAAACTGGCAACTGTAGGAACCTACAAAAAACGAGCAACTTTATGATCCTTACTCCAATTTTCGACCGTAATAATCGTCCCACCAGACAGGCTGTACGTGCTATGGATAAATTTGAATCTAAATTTTCACTTTTGGATGTTCCGGCGCCAAAGCGACGCCGTACCGCTCTAAGCGGCGAAAATATCGCAGCCGTAAGTGTATCCGTTCAAAATAACCCAAATCAGTCGATTCCACGTCGTTCTCAGTAATTGGGCATCTCTCAAACCACACTGTGGCGTATTTTGCGAAAGAACTAAAGCCACTTGATCATTTGAAACGCCGAAACTTCTCCGAATGGGCTCAGGCAATGTAAATGCTACGCAATTAATGGAAAAGCATTTATAACCGTTTATGAACACTGGTATGTCAACGTTATGAGCTATTAAATTTTAGTAAATTTGGCCATTTTCTGTGGGAGGTACAAAAGGGGCGTGGTGATAACGCAAATTTTTCACAGGACTATAGGTACTTTAAAAGCTTTGCTCAGCAAACTTTTGTAGTATTTTCGTGTATTGTGACTCACGCTATATGCTGTTAAACTTTAGTACAAAATCGTTCATTTGTGTGGGAGGTAAAAATATTGTCGAAGCAATAAATAGCAAGATTGACGACTTGTTTGAAAATCATCAAGGCACACCAAGTGCGCGGCACAGATATGGGGGAAGATTCCGAAATCGTAGAGCCGTCATTTTATTTTGATGATTGTACAAATAATGAACGTTGCAAAATGCACATAACCTCAAAATAAAACCATTCATTATTAGTTTCCCTCTTAAGATTTATTGCCGACTTCATAATCCGCGAAATTCATACAAGCTGAAAAAAAAATTCATTCTGTAGTATATTGTCCCAAGCATATTCTGCTTTAAACATTTATATGTTTAGGGTACACTCTAAATATGTGATATTTGGTGCAAACGATCTGGCAATAGTGTGTACTTAGCTTTAGTATCATTTAATAAAAGTTAATTTCCTTTTTCTCGTGTTCAAAACAAATAATTTAAAAAAAATAATAATAATCGGAGCAAAAATAACCAAGATACCTCAGTCTAAGCAACTACGCCTCATATGTGACTCAGTATATCGGAAGAACTTTAAAGCGTTTTTCCCACAACCCATGTTTTCAAAGACGGTGCCTCTCATAACTCAAAAACTACTGTACCGATCCTTTTGAAATTTTTAACACTTTTTCTTTACATAATTTACGAGGTAACGCTTTCGAGGTTTTCATAAATTTTTTGATTTGTGTTATTTAACAATAACCAATTAGTAGATTTTTCTCGCAAAAATAGAGTTTTTCAATTCAAAGTGTTTCCAAAAAACGATTATATAATCAAATAAATTTATTTTTTTAATATCTGATGATTCCGTATCGGGTTATGAGGGCCACCGCAATTCAACTTTTATTCGAGACGCTTCCGCATAAATGCTGTCGTTGCCATATCTTTTAATATTTTTTTATGAAAATTTTACACAATAAACTTTGAAAGTTATACTTTAATGTACCATTGGTACCAAAAAATGTTAACCGTTCGTCATAAAAAAATCATAAAAATGTGCCTTGTTTGCACGAATTAACGTTACCCCCTTAAAAAGCGCGTGGCTCCGCCGACTTTTCCCAACAACAGATTATTTCTGTTCCAATAACTTACACGCCAAGTTGTAGAAGTAGCTCTTTTAATTCATGAGACAACGCTGAAAAAGAAATTTTTACCCGCCCTTCCTTTAGTCCTTTTATGGGGAAACCTTTAATCCTTTACCGATTTTGTACAATTGCTGTACCAACCGTTGCAGGACAATGACATACTTTTCTGAAAAATTTCAGCCACCTGCCCTGTTGTCTGCTTTCCACAGACAGACGGACATGTATAGATTGTCTTAGAATTTTAAATTGATTTCCGACAGCTAGGAACTCATTTTAGACCCACGGACTTTTGGAGAAATATTCTTAAAATTTTCCGTAGATTTAATTTTTGCCTGAAGCTTTGTTAATTTTTTCCACCCATACTAATTGACCCCCTTGTATGTATACCTTAGCCTATTTACTCGGCAGAAAATTTCTTTGTTGTTTTTTCCTTTTTTGTACTTCAAACCAGTGTGTACCTTTTCTGGGCACTTAACAAATTTAATAATCACATAAAACTGTCAAGAAGGGTGGTAATTCTAGATATGTAACAAAGATGTACAAATGCCTAAAAACGTAGAGCGACGGTCGAAAGGCGACAACGCACATGATTTAGAGATTAACGTAAATGTAAGTAACGAATATTGGCCGACCTTCGTCAATCAAAAGTTGTTGACCAAATAAACCCTCTTCGCACACACACAAACATTCGCATACACCTGATAGACAATAGTGACAAATTATTTAAGAGCTTATTTTTAAATTGTTACATGGTAAAGCTTTTTAAAGGATGCAATTCCCACCAATTCATATTAATGTTTTATATTCAACCCCAATTTCCAGTTCATTTAGCGAAAAAGGAGTAAAAAAGGTTTTCACTTTGAATGAAAGGTTTATTAAAAGACTGGGACATTGCAGAACTTTAAACTATTTAAAAATGCGGAATATAAATTACTTTTATATTCAAACACTTTAAACAAATGCATCAATCGTGTAACACTTAATAGGATTGGGCTTAACTACAAAACATATTTTTACGAAATACAGTTTTTTTACGATGATCTCGATGTCTTTTCAATTGGTCTCTCTCAAATATTGACAAAACTGAGTAAGATTGTAATTGACATCACTTTTTCGAAATTGATTTTATCATATCTTGATAAATGGAAATCGCCAGATTACTGTAACATAAATGTAATTCTATATTGAAAACATTTTAGTTATTTTAACTAACAAAGAGGCTTACTTTCGTTTAATCCTTGTACATGAAATCCTAGTCAACGCAATTGAATAAATCAGCAGGAATATAACATCACCTTCGGGGATATATAATATGGAAATAAGTATTTAGAGTGATATACTTATACAAAAACTGCCTAAATATACGCTATCAGTAAGTAATTATACACTACACCACACTGTGGTACAGGGTATTATAAGTTTGTTTCACGGCAGATGTTTGTAACACCTGAAAATAACACAGCTAGACCCACCTTAAAGTATACCGATCGACTCAGAATCACTAGCTGAGTCGATTTGATGTCCGTCCGTCCGTCTGTCCATGCAAAGTTGTTCGTCGACTACAGGTAACAATTTCACTCCGATCGTTCTGAAATTTTGCAGTTTAGAGTATTTCGGGGCTGTTAAGATCGCTATTGAATTTGGTTGAAATCGGTTCAGATTTAGATATAGCTCCCATATATATCTTTCGTCCGATTTGGCCCTTTAGTCCTATAGAAGCTGTATTTTACATCCAATCTTTTTGAAATTTAGAATGGTAGAGTTTCTTGATCCATGAACCAACATTGCCGAATTTGAAGAAAATCGGTTAAGATTTAGCTATAGCTCCCATATATATGTTTCGTCCGATTTAGCCCTTTAGTCCTATAGAAGCTGTATTTTACAACCGATCGTTTTGAAATTTAGAATGGTAGAGTTTCGTGATCCATGAACCAACATTGCTGAGTTTGAAGAAAATCGGTTAAGATTTAGCTATAGCTCCCATATATATGTTTCGTCCGATTTTGCTCTTTAGTCCTGTAGAAGCTGTATTTTACATCCAATCAATTTGAAATTTAGAATGGTAGAGTTTCTTGATCCATGAACCAACACTGCCGAATTTGAAGAAAATCGGTTCAGATTTAGATATAGTTCCCATATATATCTTTCGTCCGATTTGGCCCTTTAGTCCTATAGAAGCTGCATTTTACATCCAATCGTTTTGAAATTTAGAATGGAAGAGTTTCTTGATCCATGAACCAACATTGCCGACTTTGAAGAAAATCTGTTAAGATTTAGCTATAGCTCCCATATATATGTTTCGTCCGATTTTGCTCTTTAGTCCTGTAGAAGCTGTATTTTACATCCAATCAATTTGAAATTTAGAATGGTAGAGTTTCTTGATCCATGAACCAACATTGCCGAATTTGAAGAAAATCGGTAAAGATTTAGCTATAGCTCCCATATATATGTCTCATCCGATTTGGCTCTTTAGATCCAATCGTTTTTATACCCTACACCACACTGTGGTACAGGATATTATTTAAGTATAAAATGTCCCAAAAGTAAATTTATGTAAACAATTTATACATGAATTACAAAATTTATATATCAGAGTTATTCAATATTACGAGAGTGGTGTAGGGTATTATATAGTCGGCCCCGCCCGACTTTAGCCTTTCCTAACTGGTTTTACATATAATCGTACTATGGGTACTATGAAGGCAAGTATTACACAAAATTTAAAGTGTTTGTATGTACAGGAATCGAAGTTATAAGCCGTTAACTTTATGTGTAAAATGGTCTATTTGTGTAGGAGGACCCAAAAGGGGGTGGTAATATCGTCCATTTTTTACGGGACTATAAGTACTGTAAAGGCTTTACACTCCACACAATTTGTAGTATTTTTATGGACTGTAATCAAAACTACAAGCCGTTAATTTTTTGTGGAAAATGGTCCATTTGTATGGGTGGTACCAAAAGGTGCGTGGCAACTTCGCCCATTTTTCTCAAGATGATGGCGACCATGAAACTAATAATATTTATGGAATTAAGAACGATTCTGGGCAGTAGTATAGAAATTATGAGATAATAAATATTTCACTAAATGTTTAACATTCGTGGGGGAGGTACTCGAGTACATATATTATCTTAGCCTGAAACAGAAAAAAACCAGTAAGGAAAGACAGAAAGTCGGGCAGGGCCGACAATACAATACCATACACCTCCCTAACAAGCGAAAATGGCCATTGCGATAAGAATTTGGCAGTGCTCATACATGTAATAAGAAATTATCTCTGCCGAATTTCGGCAGACATATATATGGGGACTATATCGTAATCTGAACCGATTTTCCACGAATTTGGCAGAGTTCATTCATGTAACAAGAGAACTCTCTCTGCCAAACTGATCTGAAATGAAATACAGTTTCTACAGCGCTTATGGGGGCTATATCTAAATCTGAACCGATTTTGACCAATTTCAATAGGGATCCTTGGGTCAAAAAAGTGCACTGAGCTAAATTTCATCACAATCGGATCATAAATACGACCTGCACTTTGATTACAACGATACATATACAGACGGACATGATTAAATCGACTCAGGAAGTGATTCCAAGTCGATCGGTATAATAAACGACGGGTCTATCTCTTCTCCTTCTGCATGTTACAGACAGTGTGGTTTAGGGTATAAATATTAACACACACTAAATTTTAACTCAATCGGTTACTCCTGTCGAATGTTATGCGCACCAGCCAGACAGACGGACATTGCTAAAAGGGCCCAAAACGGATTTCCACCAAATATTATTGTGGTCTCTTAGGTTACTTCTTTGATGCGTTACACTTTTAGCACGGTGCAACTGCGATGATTTCATGTCAACCCGATTTCGTTGAAACTCTGTAGGATAACTAAACTATAAAATATTTGATTTGTAGAAGACGAAAAAAAAAAAATTTGTTTTCAAAAGATATGACCAATTTAATATTGAGAAAATCAAGAAAAATGTGCCAAGCTAGGAACTTTGAAAATGGTGAAGTGCAAAAACGTGTGGGCAGAGTTCAAAAAATCCCAAACACAACAAAATATTAATAAATTTTTTATTATTTAAAATTTTTTTTAACAACATTTTCGTTAAAATTTTAATTTTCTTGGAATGTGCCGTTAGTATTTAGACCCTATTTTTTGAAACATATGCCTGGTAAAGCCGGGACTTTAAATTAAGGAACATCATGAGGAACACAAATGTTGGTAATGACACTTTCATGCAAAACAAAACTTTTGTAATTGTCGTTAAAATAATTAGAAAAAATTAGATTTTTCTTTTTTCAAAAAAAATAGTTTTTTTCCTATTTTTGAAATCTAGAATCCTTACGAAGAAAGCAATGCCTATCTGAAGAAAATCTATTTATAAATGTATAACTTATATCACTTATCGTAGAAATAAGAGAATTTCAACATAATTCGGTTTTTATATCCCCACTATTGTGAACAAGGGTATATATAAGATGCAGCAGGCCAAAAGTATAACACATCGATTGAGTGACCTAAGAGACCCCAACAATAATTGGCGGAAACCCGTTTTGGGCCATTTAAAGTCATTTTAAATGTCATTCTGTCTGTTTGGTTGGTGCGCATGATAACTTTCGACTATAATATCCGATTGATTTCAAATTTGGTATGTGTCAGTATTGTTTTCTTTTATAGGATATGTTCAAAGAGTTATTGCCTCGCCCCTTTTCGTACCTCCCATACAAATCGACCATTTATCGCAAAAAGTTATCGGCCTATAACTTTGATTCCAGTACATACAAATACTTGACATTTTTTTAAGTGTAATGCTTTTCTAGAACCTACAGTCCCGTAACAAATGGGCGAAATTGGCACACCCTTATGGTACCTCCCATACAAAAGGACCATTTTGCACAAAAATTTGACGGCTTATAACTTTGATTCCAGTACATACAAATACTTGACATTTTTTTAAGTTTAATGTTTTTATAGAATCTACAGTCCCGTAAAAAATGGGCGTTATTGGCATGCCCCTTTTGGAACCTCCCATATAAATGTTAACGGCTTATAACTTCGATCCCTGCACATACAAACACATGAAATTTTGTACGGTGTAATGTTTTTTTATGGGTGTTATTCCCACGCCCCTTTTGGTACCTCCCAAACAAAATTGTCAAAATAAAGAATATGAAAAATTATATTTTTGAATTTCTCTATTTTTACAATAGCCATAGTTTATAAAACGATTTTTTAGAAAAAAATCAAATTTTTTCTAATTGTTTTAACGACAGTTACTAAACTTCCGTCTTTACGTGAAACTTAGGTTTTCAGCATTTGTAGCCCTTAAAATTTATTTTCTTTAATTTAAGAGATAAATACTAAAAGCAACCAAATACTAAAGGCAACTTCCATGAAATTAGAATTTTAGAACATTTTTTTTAAAAAAAAACTTCACCATTAAAAAATTTTGTTTTGATTTCATAGAATGGTATGCTTCAATAAAAACAAAAAAGTTTTAAGTCTCAGACACAAAAAATGTTTTTTTGTTGCATAGTGTAATTGCAGGTACTTTCCGCCAGCGGTTTTGGCTACTGTCCAAATTTTAATATTTCTTTTTATTGTTCTTCTTCTTTTGTGTTTTTTACTAGGAAAACACCAACCTAAAAATTCAGAAAAAAATATACGCATATTAATGGATTGATTCTAAACAAACCTTTAAAATTTAAACGTGGAGAAATAACGGGTTATATTTAAAAAACGAACATTTACTAAATGTTTTACTCTCTACAATAAATCTTTTGAAGCTCTATGACTCATGATTGTTCTAATTTTTACAACTATTGTTTTTACAACTCTCATCATAAAAGTAACGTAACTGCTAAATTTCATCACAATCGGACCATAAATACGACCTGCACTTTGATTACAAGAATACATGGACAGACGGACAGACGGACAGACAGACGGACAGACAGACGGACTAAATCGACTCAGAAAGTGATTCTGAGTCGATCGGTATAATAAACAATGGGTCTATCTCTTCTCCTTTTAGGTGCTACAAACAAATGCACAAAGTCACAGTGTGGTGTAGGGTATAATAAATCTAGACGTTGAAACCGATTTTTGCTAACACTAGCTGTAAACTTTATTATTTATTATCGTCTCATCTCCCATTCTGATCGAGCTTTTAAACAATAAAGACATTTATGTAAGTAAAAGCACTACTTCATCACAACAGGCACTTATGATAAAAATCATAAAATCACATAAATTATATCAGCTCTACGACTCAGGAAGACCGTAAAGGACTGCTGTAGCTAGAGTATCCGAAGACGAATACTATCCAAATAAAATCCTCAATCAGTCTCGGAATAAAATAATAATTCTATAAATTGTATAAAACTAATTCTAAAATTGTATACGGCGAAATGTACTCGAAAGGTTAATAAATTACCAAACCTTAGGATTTCTCCCCCCTACAATGGTCTTTTTCGTGCTAATCGAAGATGATTTTTGTGAAAGAAAGTTAATTTTTGTTTATTTGTTTTAACGAAAGTTACTAAACTTCTGTTATCACGTGAAAGTGTCGACAGATGTTTAGTGTCAATGTTTTCCGACTTTATCGAGTTTATACTTAAAAAAATATGATCCAAATACTAAAGGCACCTGCCAAGAAAATGGGAAAGTCTCTGCAAACGAAAACCTGTCACTCACTTTCGTCAGGAATTTGGTTCCTCTAAGGTTCGTGCGTTCGTTCGCCAGGCATTACGTCAATGACGTTTGCAATTTACAAATTGGAAAATAATGTAATTGCCAGATCAATAATATGACAACTTCCGGTTTAATAAACACACTTTTTTGTGTGGTCGACCTTAGCAAATACCCCTCTATGCTCTTTACACTAGCGATGGCCAAAAAATCAAACCTATCGATAACATGTGCTTTTGCAAGGACATTCCTGGATTGTTTGAGGAACTTAATCAAACATACAATTCAAAGGAATGGCAGTTATTTTTTGACAGCAGCAAAGAAATTTAAAGGCAGTACTTTTGCAAATCGAAAATGGGAAACCATCGATTCCCATCGCTCATGCTATCAACACTAAGGAATCCTACGAAACAATGGCTAAATTGTTTAAATACATAAAATATGAACAACATGATTGGCAAATATGTTGCGATCTAAAAGAAGTTTGTTGGTGGAGATTCCAAATGTTACTGTGTTTATGCCTCTGGTATAAAGGAAGGAATGGGCAACTAGAGAATAACTTACATTGGATAAAAACAACATCAAATACACACCTCTCGTCGAAAAAGAAAAGATTATTAAGCTGTGACTCTTTAAACATTTTATAAAACACTTACGAAAAGATATTTTGATGGGCAAAAAAATCGATTTTTTTAACAAAAAATATTTTTTTTAATTGTTCTATCGACAGCTACTAAACTGTAGTTTATATGTGAAAATTATATTCAAAATCAGTGTTGCCAGACGAATTTGCCGAAAATCGTCAAAATGGAGTAAGTGACCTCATTGGTCCATATTTTAACAAAGTCCCATACAGAGGTCGCATTCAACTCGACTTTTAGGATCAAAAATAAAAAAGTTCAATTTGCGTTGAAAGAATTATGCGATTTATTTGAAATTAAACTATTCCTTGGAAGAAATAACTCCTGAGTCCTAGTATTGGTATAGCCTTTACTTTACTTAAAATGTTCACTACAATTTCCTCAACCGATTTTGCAACTTAATAAAATTACAGAGACTTTTCCTGTTATGTCATTGAATGTGATCCAATCTACCACTTTCAATGATTGATTTTGATTGTTTCAATGATCAGCCATAATATTTGAGACTTTTTCTAACATTTCCAATTTTAATTTTAAAAAGATAAATGGGTGTGTAATTTATATATAGAAGTAATTATGAAAAATCCTTTGTATAAGAACAAGTTCTAAGTTTTCCTTACTTTTTTTATAACAAAAAATCTTCATTTCGGGGCAAAAATCGTAAAATCGTAAAATCGTCATGTCCTATTTTTATACCCTACACCACACTGTGGTACAGGGTATTATGACTTTGTGCATTTGTTTGTAACACCCAAAAGGAGAAGAGATAGACCCATTGCTTATTATACCGATCGACTTGTAATCACTTTCTGAGTCGATTTAGCTATGTCCGTCTGTCTGTCTGTCCGTCTGTCCGTCTGTCTGTCCGTCTGTCTGTCCGTCTGTCTGTCTGTCCGTCTGTCTGTAGATGTATTCTTGTAATCAAAGTACAGGTCGCAATTATGGCCCGATCTTGACGAAACTTTACACATATCTTTTTTTTGCCCAAGGACGATCCCTATTTAATTTGGTTAAAATCGGTTCAGATTTGGATATAGCCCCGATTTGACATGTAAGCGCTGTAAAAACTTTATTTTATATCCGATCAGTATGAAATTCAGCAGAAAGAGGTCTCTTATTATATGAATGAACACTGTTAAATTTGGAAGAAATCGGTTCAGATTTAGATATAGCCCCCATATATACGTTACCCCCGATTTCACATGTAAGCGCCGTAAAAAATTTATTTTATAACCGATCAGTGCAAAATTCGGCAGAAAGAGGTTTCTTATTACATGAAGGAATACTGCCAACTTCGGAGAAAATCGGTTCAGATTTAGATATAGCCCCTATATATATGTTACCCCCGATTTGACATGTGAGCGGTGTAAAAATGCTAAATTTTATCACAATCGGACCATAAATACGACCTGCACTTTGATTACAAGAATACATGGCCTGTACCACAGTGTGGTGTAGGGTATACAAATATATTGCAGTAGGAATCACAACCAGTTAGATAGTATATATGGGAGCTATATCTAAATATGGATCGATATCGCCCATTTGCAATCCCAAAAAACAACCAACAACTATAAGAAATATTTATACCATATTTTATCAACCTAGCTCTATTATTACGTACTGTAGCGTGATTACAACAGACGGACGGACGGACAGACGGACATGGCTAAATCGTCTTAGAATTTTACGACGATTAAGAATATATATATTTTATGGGGTCTCAGATCAATATTTAGAGGTGTTACAAACGGAGCGACAAAATTAATATACCCCCCATCCTATTGAGGAGGGTATAATAACACCGAAAAAAACAAAAAAATATAGTAGATGAGAACAGTAGGAATCTCAACAAGTTAGATATTTTTTTTTTTTTTTTATTATATTTGTACTATCATCATTACAATTTTAAAATAAATTTTAATATTTACATTGCTTGAGATTTTACTAAAAGTATTGCAACAAATAATATCTTATTTTTCTTAGAGAAGTCGTTTATAGTTATATTACATTTTAGGCAAAAAAGATAGTAAAAAACCTATTTTATGTGTAAAGAAATATTGATATTAACAACTTCTTTCATCTTCGTGGCGAAGATTTGGAAGATAGTTACATCTGTAAATTTCTTATTAAATCATAGTTAGAAAATCTGTTTCGATCTTCAAAGCTTTTGTTTAAATTCTGTATGACCATATTAAATGTATCCTCTTTGTATTTTCTGTGCAGTTGAAAAGTTGAGTAGCGTATTGGCAAATTACAAATTATTTTTAAATTCTTATTTTGAATTATTTGGAGTTTTTTGCGGTAAGTATTAGCAGCTTTCATATACCAGACTTGACATCCGTATATCATTATGGGTCGTATACACATTTTGTATAAAAGCAGTTTGTTATTCAAATTTAGCTTTGACTTCCTATTCAATAGAGGAAAAAGTGCTCTTCCGCATCTTACAGCCTTTTCACATGTTTTAAAGATGTGATCTTTAAAAGTGATTTTTTTATCTAATGTTATACCCAGATATTTAACACTATTTTGAAGCGGTATTTCAGTCCCATGAATATTCAAAGAAATTGTAGGAATTCTTTTCGGAGATTTGTTAAATGGGAAAATAATTGCCTGGGTTTTTTCTTCGTTGATTTTTATTTTCCATTTTGTAAAGTATTTTTCTGCATGTAGCAGAGATTTCTTCATGTTCTTAATGATTGCATTTGACAATTTTCCACTAGTTATTATTGCTGTGTCATCGGCGTACAGTGCAGTGTTTTGCTCTTTCAGAACCTTAAAATCTGAGGTATACAGTGAGTACAATATTGGAGATAAAACGGATCCTTGAGGTACCCCAGCTTGTATTAATCTTTCCGTTGATTTGCCTTTATTAACAGAAACCACCATTGTTCTATTTGTTAAAAAGCTTTTTATAATTTTCTGCAGGTATATGGGAAATCCCATCGTGCTTAATTTGAAAACCAGACCGCGATGCCAAACAGTGTCAAAAGCTTTTTCTATATCCAAAAACACAATTCCAGTACTTCTCCTTTTCCGTTTATTGTCTTCGATAAAATTAGTAATTCTTTTTACTTGGTGTACAGTTGAATGCTCCTTTCTAAATCCAAACTGTTCTTTCTTCAATAAATTATTACATTCTGCAAATTCTGTAATTCTATGTAATATTACTTTTTCGAAAATTTTGTCAAGGCAATTTAACATGCTGATTGGTCGGTAACTTTTTGGTGATCTTATTTCCTTTCCGGGTTTTAAAATCGGTATAACCTTTGCCTTTTTAAATAAATCTGGGAAGTATCCATTTTTAAGGCACCAATTAAAAATATTTGTGACTGAAATAAAAAAACTGTCGGGAAGTTTCTTCAACATAATTGGTTTTATACCATCAATTCCGGGGGCTTTCGAATTCCGAAGATTTTTCGTAAAGAATTTTATTTCATTTTTGGTTGTCAAGTTAACATCGTTTGTGATATATTGACGTAGTAGCCATTGATCGTGTGTTTTTACCTTATTTTCAATTTTTGATTGCATATTAAGTGTAGTTTTATGATTTTTTTCAAAGACATCTGCAATTATATTAGCCTTTTCATTACAATCGTAAATATCAGCGCCATCTACCGTCAAACGTTCCATTTGCGGTTTACTTCCTCTCATTGCCTTTGTCAACTTCCAGAACTTTTTGCTTCCAGGTGGCAACCCTTGGATAAATTTGGACCAGCTGTTATTTCTGTCATTTAACACGTGTTGATCTATCAAAGTTCTCAGCTGTTTTAAAATGCATGTGATAGTAATTCTTTCAGAAATATTGTTGGTTCTTTGTAATTTTCGTCTAAATTGGTTTCTTTGGCCGATTAACGATAGTGTTGTTTTTGAGAGTTTTTTCTGCCAAGCAGGTGAGGGGTATCTGTTTCGTTGCTTCTTGAATTGTGTGAGTTATTTTTGACAATAATTGTTCCACATTTAGGCTTGTGACAATTGCAGCTTGAATATTGTTATTTTTAATTTGAGTATCCACCCACTTCTCTATAGATTTCCAATTTGCTAGCCTGTATTGCATTACTAAATTGTCATGTTCAAGAGCCGAACCGAGGATGTGGCACGATATTGGGACATGATCGGAAAAGAGTTCACCGGGGTGAGTCTCAATTGGTGAAATATATAAAGAGGAATTGTAAAGGACAATGTCGACAACCGATGGCTGTGTGGGAGTGGAATTTTCTCCAAATCGCGTAAAAGAAGTAGGATAATGTATGAAGTAGTTCGAGTTAAGCTGATCATTGTACAATTTGTTACCAGCCGTATTGTTTTGTATACAATTCCAGCTGGAGTGATGGGCATTGAAGTCACCAAAAATGATGTACTCGCCTGTACCAGATGTAATTTTTTTGACGTCATCTAAAAAACTTGATGTGTATTTTGGGCAGTAAGCAGAAGTAAATCTGACTGGTCTATTGTTGATGTGAATAATAATTGAAACATTTTCTATTGTAGATGTCGTGAACTTTGAAATACGATGATGAGGGATAGAATTGCGTATTGCTATTAAAACTCCTCCTCCATGAGTGGGGCGATCTTCTCTGTGTACCTTATAATTTTGTATTTTTACTTTATGACTGCTGTTTAAAAATGTTTCGTTAATAAAAATTATGTCTATTTTGTTTTGGTGTAGTAAGTGTTCTAATTGAAGGACTGATGCAGTAGTTGTTATGCCTCTTGCATTCCAGTGCATGACATTTAGTCTCGAAATAGTTTTAGGATTATATGACATGTTTTAACATCATTCCAAGAACTCGCATTTTATTGTATTTGTTTTTGCATCTTTGTAGTGCATCGAGAGCTTCAAAATAGATTTCAAGAATCTTTTCGTTTGACAAATCATCACATTCATCATTTTGTGAACCAGATTTTGTCATTTTAGCATATGACATATTGCGATCTTTTCTATTTGGAATAGCGAAAGAATTTTTTGTGGTTTGACCACTGGCTTCGAATAAACTCTCATCATCAGAAGAGAGTACAACATTTCTTGGGTTTCTTGTTGGAGCTTGTTTATTAGTGACTTTACGTCTAACATCTAAATATTCCTGTCTGGAAGGACATTTCGGATCATCAGCTCGATGTTTTACATGTTTCATGTTCTTTTGAACACAATTAAAACATTTATATACAACAGGTCCCGCATTAGATGATTTGTTCATTTGACAATTTGCATAATCGTGAGTTCCACCACAACCCAGACATATGGGCACTCTATGACAGTTTTTTGATCCATGACCATACATGGTACATTTTGTACATTGTGTTGGGCCTTTCGCACGCCGAAGAGGGTTGCGCCAATGAACGACAACACGATATATAACCTTTATTTTGCGTACTTCTCTTTTCGATATTTGGCTTCTGTTGAATTCCACCATATATAGGGCATCATCTTTATTAGAACGTGCCGTCATGACCTCTTTTATGGTTATGGGTTCAATATTGAATTCCGTTTTGAACTCATCATATATTGTTTTAATGTCTAGTTTCGGAAGGCCGAAAAGCATTAGTTTGAACTTCTTTGTATCTACAACTGGATGCGTGAAGAATCTTAGCTCCTTTGCCTTAAGTTTCTTGATGACTTCATCATACTCCGCAAGTGTGTTTGGCAATACTTTTGTCCCAATAGACATACGCTTATACTTACAGGTTGTCCCAAGCAGGTCCATAATATGGGTAAAGTTATGACAATTATCGACCGTAATTGGAGGAATTTTTTCTCGTCCTTGAATGTTTCCGACACTGCAAACACTTGTATCGTCACCATCGCTATCCAAATCAGATAGAGATTGATATCTATTACTGCTGGTGCAGGTCACACGTCTCTGCTTTTTATATCGGGGATTATTTCCCCAGAATATTTTGCGTTTTGAACTCATAGTCGGCAAAACTATAATTTATCTTTTGCAAATAATTCTTATTCACAAACAGCTGATATTTTACACGTCTGAATGCTTTGATTGACCGATAAGGCCCATTTGCAATCCCAAACAACCTGCAACTATAAGAAGTATTTGTACCAAATTTGATCAACCTAACTCTATTATTGCGCCCAAAGATTCATAAAATTTCATTTTTTTATTTAGAATGTACGCCATAACTAATTGCACTGCATTTGTTATTTGATTTCGCCTTATTAGTCAGGAAATCCATAAATCTAGCGAAAAACTTAAAATGAGTTTACTGGAGGGTATAAAAATGCAGTCAGTTTATATTTTGTTGTAGTCCCCGTAAGCCATAAATACCACATTTTTCAGATGAAGAGTTTGGTTTAAGAATTTGGGGCCTAAAATTTGGCTAAAAATTGCAGCGTTCAATTTTTGTAATATTTGTTTCAACAAAAAGTAGGGTTTGAAGATTTGCTCCATATCCAAAGATTTTTCCAGTAATAGAATTGAATGCAATCCATGTGGGAGGGTATATAAGATTGTTTTCGTCCGATTTGGCTCTTTAGGTCTATAAAACCTGTATTTTATATCCAAATGTTTTTAAATTTAGCATGGTAGGGTTTCTTGATCCATGAACCAGAATTGCTCAATTTGAAGAAAATCGGTTCGGATTTAGATATAGCTCCCATACATATATTTCGTTCGATTGTCACGTTAGCCCTATAGAAGCTGTATTTTACATCCAATTGTTCTGGAATTTAACATGGTCGAGTTTCTTGATGCATGGACCAACATTGCTCTATTTAGAAAATCGGTTCAGATTAATATATAGCTCCCATATATATGTTAGCATGGTAGAGTTTATTAATCTATGGACCAACACTGCAGAATTTGAAGAAAATCGGTTCAGATTCAGATATAGCTCCCATATATATATTTCATCCGATTGGGCCTACAGTGCACTGGTATATTAAAGTTACGAGCTATGTAATTTTGGTTTGGTTTGGTCATTTTGTGTGGTAGGTACAAAAAGGGGCGGAGTGATAACGCCCACTTTTTACAGGACTATAGACACTATAACAGCATTACACTGTACAAAATATCAAGTATTTGTATGCACTGGTATTAAAGCTACAAGCCGTTTACATTTGGTACGAAACCGTCCATTTGTGTGGGAGGTAACAAAAGGGGCTGTACAATAATGCACATTTTTTACCGGACTATAGGCGGTACAAAAACATTATACTGTAGAAAATTTCAAGTATTTTTACGCACTTGTATTAAAGTTATAAGCAGTTAAATGTTGATGCAAAATGGTCCATTTGTGTGGGAGGTACCAAAAAGGGCATGTCAACTTCACCCATTTTTCTCGAGGTAATAGCGACTATAATATTATGTGTAGAATTTCAGAAGATTCGAATAAGTAGTATAGAAGTTATTAAAGAATCAATATTTCACTAAATTTTAACCCTTTGTGTGGGAGGTCCCAGAAGGAGTAGACCAATAGGGCCCATCTTCGAACTCATCCGGTGATAGATAAAAATATTACCGCATACCATAATTATTGAAGTCAATCGGTTACTCCTTTCGAGAGTTATCGTGCGCACCAGCCAGCAGACAGCCAGACAGACCGACAGACAGACATATTAATGTTATGAGATATTAAATATTGGTATGATTTGGCCATTTTGTGTGAAGGTATAAATAGGGACGTGGTGATAACGGCCAATTTTTACTTGGCTATAGGCACATCAAAAGCGTTACACTGTGCAAAATGTTGTTGCATTTTCGTGCATTGGTACTCATGCTGTGAGCTCTTAACTTTTTGTGCAAAATGGTACCTTTAAGTGGGAGGTACAAAATGGGGCGTTGCAATAGCGTCCATTTTTCACAGGGCTATAGACACTATAAAAGCATTACACAGCACAAAATTTCAAGTATTTTTATACACTAGTATTAACGTTATATGCTGTTAACTTTTGGTGCAAAATGGTACCTTTGTGTGGGAGGTACCAAAAGGGGCGTGAATATAACACCCATTTTTCACTGGACTGTAGGCACTATAAAAGCTTTACACTGTACAAAATTTCAAGTATTTTTATATACTGGTATTAATGTTATAATATGTTAACTTTTGGTGCAAAATGGTGCATTTGTGTGGGAGGTACCAAAAGGGGCGCAGCAACTTGGCCCATTTTTCTCGTGTTGATAGCGACTAATAAACTAATGCTATGTGTGAAATTTCAGAAGATTCAGATAAGTAGTATAGCAGTTATTAAAGATTCAATATTTCACAACATTTTAACACTTTGTGGGGGAGGTACTAGAAGGAGTGGACCAATATGGCCCATCATCGAACTTAGCCGGAGATAGAAAAAAATATTACCACGTACCAAATTTGAAATCAATCCGTTACTCCTTTCGAGAGTTATCGTGCGCACCAGCCAGCAGACAGACAGACGGACGGACATTGCTCATTCGACTTAAAATGACCCAAAACGGATTTCCTCCGAACATACTTGGGGTCTTAGGTCACTCCTTCGACGTGTTACACTTTTTTCCGTAGCAAATGATATACCCTCGTCACACTAAAGTGAGGGCATAAAAAGGATCGTTTTATGATTTGCTCTACATTTAAAGATTTTTACAGTAATAAAATTGATTTCAATCCCTAGTGGTGGGTATATAAGATTCGGCATGGCCGAACTTAATGCTTTTACTTGTTTTAGTTTCACTTGTTGCATACACCCTCTCGTGGTGTCAAAAAGAGCTAAATCAAAAAATATTGTTTTTATTTATCTTAATTGGTTTGTTAAGATAAAATGAGTACCAATTTTACCATTATTTGAGACATTACATTATTATCGATTTTTATCAATGAGACGAAGAACTGCGTCTGTCTGTCTGCTGGCTACGCGACTTGCATTTTTGATATCTCAAGTGGGCGTCGCACAGCCCACACTCCCCCATTTTTGAATACTCAATATCTAGGGAACAGTCCCTAGATTATGCTGAAATTTTGTATGTATGCTTCTGTAAGCAAAAAACTTGATCGTTCCAAAAATGGGCGGGATCGGACCAATCGGCGTGGCCGGACAATATAAGCCAATTTTGAAATTGAGACATCTTGCACAATGTTTTAGTGGGAGTGCTGTAATTTTGTGTACATGTATCTGGTGGTAGTCTATGCGATTGGTCCAAAAATTATCGGGATCGGTCAAATGGGAGTTGGAGCAATGGGAGCACCGCCCACATTAAAACGAAATATCTGGAGAACCATTGAACAAATCGTCATGGTATTCCGTATATTTGACAGAACTATGCGTAAACCAATAATTCATAAAGGTTCGACATTTAATTCGATGAAACTGAACGGCTCTTTAAATTGTTTCTGCTGAATTTTTAAAGCAAAAATAATAATTCTAAACAACAATGTTAGACGAAACGCTTTAGCGCAAATTAATATCTTACAAAATAGAAATTCTGTGACCGTGTACACAAAATCATCAATTTCAACTCTATGCTAAGATTACTTTCATTGCACATAGCAACAACGAAAACTTGTATACGATGCTAGTATGGGAAATCGTGCACAGAAGCTATTTGCGCTTAAAGTCTTCTGTCACGGACATCTTAAAGAATTTAACATGGCTTGCTAAAAAATGCAATGAATTTCAACGTCAACAAAGCAAATGGAGGACAACAACTCCGACAAGGACAACATCTGCTCAATGTTTCACTTTTTGCATGGACGAAGTGAAAACCAACGACCAAGAGAAATCCCTCCAGATGAAACAGTGCTGCCGGCGATGACGATTCTGCAGGATTTGATGTTGCCATGGAATCTAACTAAAATTGTGCTGCGACTGCTTAGAGGCAGATGCCCCTCACGCTCCCTGGAGTTGCAATATTTTATATGAAGATGCGAGAATCCTCCTTGAAGTGATGTCCTTTTAGTTTGTCTGTAAGGAACTGATACGAGCAATGATAGTAGCAAATTTCGTTTTGTATCCAAAGTGATGCTGAGTGCCGCCACGACGACAGCACATGGCAACGGCAAACGCGACAGAGTTCATTTTGTACATATAATAAAGTAGTAGAATAAACGAAAGGACAACGAACAACTCCCGTTTGACGGTCATTTGTCTGTAATGTCAGGCACTGGACAAGAGGGAGAGAAAGGGAGAGAGTTGTCACAGTGAATGTATTCATGCGAAAGGTTAAAAGTAAGAAATAACAAGTATTCCCTCATTCTGTGAGTAATAGAATATGGTAACTTGTGTGGGTACCGGGTACCAGAAAGGTGGGAACATTTTGCGCATACCAGAATATGATAAAATGTAGATGATTGATTACTACAGAAGGTATGAGGAAGATCTGTTCGAATGAATCCGTCATTTCGTGTGGGGAGAATCTGTCATTCTATTGGATACTAGGTACAATAAAAACATTAGACTGCGCACAATGCCAAGCTTTATTTTGGAGGCTATCGACTATCGAATCGTCCCTACATTTCAAAGAATTCACCATGGTGGCATTTCCTGACATAGAAGGGGCTTTTAGCAACATACACCCAGATGCAGTAATCGTGGCATTGTCACATCTAAAGGTGAACTCTAGCTTGATTAGACTAATTCAAAGACTACTCAACAGAAGACGTATAACAGCATGTCTATGGTCCACAACTCTAACAAGGTTTGTAAACAGAGGGACCCCACAAGGAGGAGTACTGTCTCCACTAATTTGGAACCTAGCGGTGAATGAAATCCTGCTAGATCTAGAACGTTGTGGCTGCAAGGTCGTGGCATATGCGGAGGACCTGGTAATCGCAGTGAGTGACAAATTCGAAAATATCCTCCGAGATATTCTACAGGTGGCTGGCTCTGAACAAGTTGGCTAGATGGGCCAGAAGCAGCGGTTTGGGTGTTAACCCAAACAAGACAGAATTGGTTCTCTTTACTGGGATGAATAATGTCCCTCCTCCTCGTATAAATGGAACAGATCTAGTCTTTTCTGAAAGTGCAAAATTTTTAGGAATAATTTTGGATAGGAAACTGTCATTCAGACTAAACGTACTGGAACGTGTAAAGAAGGCCAGCATCGCCCTATATTCCTGCAGGAAGGCTGTAGGGTTGCGGTGGGGCCTCTCTCCTAAAATTGTTCATTGGATATATATAGCAGTAATTCGTCCAATACTATTATACGGCATTGTGGTATGGTGGACGGCAATTGACAAACTAACCATCACAAACCTGCTATCACGGGTTCAGAGAACTGCCTGCCTGTGCATAAGCGGAGCGTTAAGGACTACAGCAACTGAGTCTCTACAAGCCCTTCTCCATATACTGCCGATTAATGTTGTGGCAATAGAAGTTGCAACCAAAGCGGAGGTACAAGAACTACGGTCACATGAGGATATCGAAGTGTAGTGCTATGGTAACCGACCGAGTGGACTATATATCAACGGTGCGCACCTTTGAGAAGAACTACATCACTATGATACCAGCCTGGGATGAATGGGATGGCAGAATACCCGGAAATAGAAATCGTCTCCACTTCTATACGGATGGTTCGAAGCTTGATGAAAAGGCTGGCTTCGGAGTACACTGTGAAGAACTTAATTTGGATATAGCTCACAGGCTACCAGCAGTGTCTATCAAGCCGAAATAATGGCAATATGGGAAGTCGTCAAGTGGCTGAGTCGGAACATAGTAACCAACAATGGCGTTGTCATTTACTCGGACAGCCAGGCTGCCATAAATTCTCTGGAGGCCACATCCCTAAATTCACAAATAGCCCTCGACTGCCACAGATCTCTTAACGAGATGGCTAAGCAGTTTAATATACACCTCATATGGGTGCCTGGGTATAGGGATATCCCGGGGAACTGCAAAGCCGATGAACTTGCTAAGAAAGGGACGGCTTTACAAATTCTCGAAGAATTTGCATATATTCCCAGCAAAAAATAAAAGAAGTACTTCCAAAAGAATAACATTATAAGTACTTCCAAATCATAAGTATGAAAATTTTTTCGGCATTTAATGAGGTTCTTCTAAATAACTAACTAAAATGTAATTTCGGAATATAAATTATTAACCCAAGAATGCATAATTTCAAAACGATTGGATGTAAAATAAGGCTTCTGAAGTAATAAAAGTCCATATCGGAAGGAACATATATATGAGGACTATGAAATATATGTAAAATACTTAACATCAAGTGCTCGTTTTTGATAAAGCACAAAAAACACACATTGTATTAAACAGAACGTACTATATTCATCTATTTAACCTTTGAAGTTATTCTCTTGTTGCTGTTTTGCTTTTGTCAATCGTGTTTGACAGCTATTTTAGATGCAAAATTCTATATGGGGTCTGTATTTAAATTTGGCATTTATCTGAATGGTATCCATTTTTTATGAAATTTCGCAGTGTTCATGATTCTATAAACTTATCTCTGCCAAATTTAATAATGATCTGAAGTAAAACATGAAAACACATTTTTCCAACCTTGCTAGTGACCGTTTATTCTCGGATTAAAAAAATCCTTTGTGCAAAATATGGTACATTTGACTAAAATATGACTTCTATGGAGCTTAGATGCTAAATCGGAAAGAACAATCCATGCGAGTGTGGGGCTATATGTAAATTTGAACTGATGTTGTTCACACAGATATTAACTGTTAAAATAAGATACTAAAATTCATGAATATCGAAAGAAAACGATATTTTCTATAGAGGGTATAAGCTAAATCGAAGGTACATTCACATATATTAAGATATCTGGTTCTAAAGTGATATTCAAATAGTTGAGAGATTTTTGATTGTTCGCCGTAGACGAAAGAAAATAAGTTACAGAAACAGGCCCTATATCTAAATACGGATTGTCTTTCAATTTCAATACGAATTATCTTGTCCCAAAATAAAGATATGTGCAAAATTTCTTTGAGATCGGACTATATTTGTGACTTGCACGTTGATTACAAGAATGCATGCACAGACTGACATTGCTAAATCGGTTCAGAAAGTGCTTCTAAGTCGATCGGTATAATAAACGATGGTTCTATATATCTCTTCTCATTTTAGGTGTTAGAAACAAATGCATAAAATTATAATAAATTGTACCACAGTGTGGTTTAGGTTATAATTAAATAATTTTAAAAGAAATTATGGTAATTAAATATACCATACCATACTTACTGTACCACACTGTGGTACTTTACTACTCTCTGAACCGGGGCTACGGAAAATACATAGCGCCGCACAAAAGTGCTATGTATTACAGTGTAAAATAAAAATACATACCTTTTTATTAGTGAGAATGACGATCATTTGTGAAAATGTTACTAGAAGTTACACTATGGGGTCATTCGGTCACACTTTTCAAGAGCCTTTTCATCAGCCATACAGATTACATACAAACATCTTCAAATGTCCCAAACATACCCTAAGAAAAAAATCGCTTCTGTAGTATATTTTCTGGAAACATATTATATTTGGGAAAAATTACTTTTTTCCTATAGGTAGGAAAACAAATTCTGTAGTCGATTTAAATATTTCCCCGTTTTTAAAGATTACTTGCACCAAAACTCCGAAAAAATAACATTGATAAGAGAGATATTCAAACTTTTTTCCGGTATTTAAATATAAAATATTTGCACCAAAGTCTATTTTATTTAAATTTTGATCCCAAACATATTATGCTTCCTGCTTTTTTCTCCGTGTACATATATGCGATCGTTGATCTCTTTGGCCAATAGTATATTATTTATACGTTCCCTTCCCTATGTCAATATTTGTATTCCTTTAAAATAAAAGATCTCTGGACCCAAAGATGTTAATAAGAACGACATACATTCATCAAATAAATATAACACCAAAAAAGCAAATCTTACAGTGCTTTAAAATGAGTTGTGCAAAAGTGGTAACATAGAAGTACTTTCCCGGCGCGACAACTCCTTGTTAAATTCATTGGTGAAAATCCAAATTAGAACAACTTCTGGATCATAAGTTGGGGATTTTTATTGCTTCTTTGGATGCTCTTTTTTTGCTGGGTTGGTGCGCCACTATCCACGTGCAAGCTTTGGATAAGGCAAGAGGCAATTAGGCAGTCCAACGACAGGTGGACACAAATCGGCACCTGTAGGGTAGCTAGACAAATCTAGCCAAGGTATGACCTGAGAAGGTCAAAATATCTCCTCGCACTGGAAAGAAAAGATTATCTACGTTAGTATCAGTTCTGACGGGACACTGCCTGATCGGCGAACACGCCAGAAGATTGGGTATTAACTCCAATGACTTCGGCAGAAGCTGTGGAGATGAGGAAGAAGTGGAAAGCATTGAGCACTTGCTATGCGACTGTCCCGCATTGAGTAAACGACGACTGGACCTACTGGGGTCGGCCTTTCTAGGCAGCCAAACAGATCTTTCCAGTACCAATATTCGTGCTATCGATACATTTGTATATCAAACAGGTTGGTTTCGATGAAGGGCATTTTAGCCCGTGGTACCACTAAGGACCTAAACTGGTCTATGTGAGCTGAAGAAATAAAAAAGAAAACGGCTGCCACCCTAACCTAAACCTAAACCTTTGGGAGGCACCAAGAGGGTGTGGCAACTTTACACATTTTTCTCAAGGTGATAGCGATAGATAATCTATTACCATGTGTGGAATTAAAAAAGATTCCGATAAGTTGTATAGAAGTTATAAAAGAATCAATATTTCACTACATTTTACCCTATGGCCCATATTTGAACAGCTCCCAAACTATGGCCCATATTCGAACATACCCCACACCTCCCTAACAATGCACAAATGGGTATTGCGATAATAGTAACGAATAATTGGTTTCGTTTCAATTAAGAATATACATGCGCCTTCGCCTCATCAAGGCCAATTTCAAGGATTTAAAAATGTCAATCGCAATAAAGTAGATCTGAAACGATAACCTTAAAATGTGCAGTAATCTTCCGTTTTCAACGGACGTTTCACCGTTCAATTACCTTGGATGTACACTATCTAAAAATGGAGGTTCCGCAAAAGATTTTTCCGATCATATAAACAAGGTGCGAGTGGCTTTCCTTAAATTATACAAAATATGGCGTTCCAATATAATAACGATGAAAACGAAACTAAAGATATTCAATAGCAGCGTCAAATCTGTATTTGCTATATGGCTGTACTACACGAAGTCTCACAAAAGCGATGCAAAACAAAGTACAGACTTTTGTAAATCGATTCCTCAGACAAATATTACGTATATACTGGTCAAACTGGATATCCAATGAGTTGCTATGGCAGACAGCGAACTGCAGTCCAATCTCTCTAGAAATACGTAAAAGAAAATGTAACTGGACCGGTCATACCCTCAGACGGCCTACATCAGATATTGCAAGAGCGACGTTAGAATGGAATCCAAAAGGATACTGCCGTCAAGGACGACCACGCAATACGTGGGTGCGATGCGTCAGACAAGAACATGAAGCAGCTCAACTCACCTGGAATCAAGTCAAATCATTAGCCATAGATAGGTGTAGATGGAGAGAATTCGTTAACGTCCTAATGAAATAATTGCGTTACAATAATTAAGATGTACTTAAATAAATAAAGGACATATAAAAAATATTCCATAGATCAAGAATCGGAAGAAATAATTTGATGCATAATACATAATCTAACCAGAGTGTCATTTGGATTAAAAACTAATTCCTACTAAATTATATAAAGATCGGACGTAAAATATATTTTCAATAGATCTTAAGTACTACATCGGCAGGGACATTTATATGGGTACTATATCTAAATCTGAAAAGATTTTACCAAAATTTAGTGGTATTCGTTCCTGAGTTAAGAATCTTCTAAAATATAGCATATATAGCGGGAACATATATATCGGGACAATATCTAAACTGAACCTATATTCACCAATTTCAATAAGGTTCGTCCTTGGCCATAGAAGACATGTGTGCTTATTTCATTGCGATCGTGCAATAATTGCGACCTGCATATTGATTACAAGAATACATGGACAGACGGACATTGCTAAATCGACCTAGAAACTTATTCTGGGTCGATCGGTATAATAAATGATGGGTCTATGGGTCCTTTAAGGTTTTACAAACAAATGCACAAAGATATAATACCCTGTACCATGTGATGTAGGGTATAAAAATGCAAAGATAATTAATAGCAAAGCTGCAGGTCTGGTTTTTGTGTTAAAGGCCCTAAAAATGTTTTTCAATTTATGGACCCATCTGAATTGTTGGCTGTTTTTACCACTTTAATTATTTTTCGATAAATATAACTCATTATAATTGTTATTACAAAAGGGTGATTGCAACGGAAAGCGTGTGACATTGTTACTAAATATTTTCTTGATTTTAATGTGTTTAATATATAACGACAATTTACAAAGGGTGATTTATATCGATATACTTAAGTGTTATCTGCTGACATGTAAGGAATTTAAATAAAAACCAGTATGGAAGACAGAGAGGCGGGCTGGGCCGCTATATAATAGCCCTAACAATGCAAAATTGGCATTGCGATAATAATTTTGAATAATTGTTTTCGTTTCAGTTAACAGAGTACTTAGCTCCACCTCATCAGCAAGCAATATATAAATCCGAAACGATTTCCCCCGAATGTAGCAGTATTCGTTCCTAACTTAAGAAGCTTTTTTTTAGCATATTTTGTAATGATCAGAATTAAAGTAGCACTTCTAGAGCGCTTTGATATCAAATCGGGAGGAACATATGTATATATGAGGGTACATCTAAATCTAAACCGATTTGACCCGAATATGACAGCGATCATTCATGTAACAAGAAACCTCTCTTTGGTGAATTTCGTACTGATCGGATATAAAATACAGTTTCTACAGCGCTTGCATGTCAAATCGGGGGTAACATATATATGGGGGCTATATCTAAATCTGAACCGATTTTTTTTTCAAATTTAGTATTGTCTCTGGGTGTATGAAGATACTTCTCTCTGTCAATGTTTATACATATTGGAATAAAATGTTATTATACAGTGTCAAATCGGAGGTACATATATATGGGAGCTATATGTAAATCTGAACCAAATTAAATAGGGACCGTCCCAAGGAAAGGTATGTGAAAAGTTTCGTAATATTTACATTTGAAATATATACCTGTCAATATTTTATTTTGACGGTAGTGGAATTACCTGTGGAAGTGATACCTTAAGCCCACTTTTGAATATTTGAGAAATCGACCATTGAAAACATTTCAATATTGTTCTTAAAAGCGTGACTCTAAAGTGGAATACTTAATTCTCACCTTATGTTGGGAAGTTAATATATGATACCTTACGAATACAAATTTGTTCGAATGATGTCATTATATCAATGTCTTCTGAAAGTGATTTATCTGATACTGAAGGTAAATAACACACATAGCATTTTTAATGGCAAAAATTATATTCAAAGAACATGATTTTTTCAGACGAATTTGTTGTTGAATGTTCAGTATTAAGCACTTATCACAATAATTACTACAAAATTTCTGCAGAAATAAAGACGGCTCTTTCAAACATAACCGAAACGCAGAGAATCAAAATTCAGCTGCTTACAACTGTTCGTATTCACTGGAATGCATACAAGGTTCGAAATTTATTGAATGTCAGTAAATGCATGGCTGAAACCGCTTTAAAATTATGAGTACAATCGGGATATGCTGCCCCCCCAAATTTAAAGAAGGGCCGATCGTCATTACTAGTCGAGTGACTAGTGCAGAGTAATGCCTTGCAAGAAAAACTGTATACTCGCGTCGCTTTCAGTAGACAAAAATGGGCGTGATCGGACCAATGGGCGTGGCACCGCCCATACAAGCCAAATTTTGAATTTGAGGTACCTTGCACAATTTGTTAGCGAGATAGCTGGAATTTTGTATATATATCTTCGTGATTGGTCCAAAAATAGATGGGATCGGACCAATGGGTGTTGCCCCGCCCATATAAGCCAAATTTTTAAATCGAAATATCTTGCACAATTTGTTAGCGATAGAGCTGTAATTTTGTGTATACATCAGTCTACGTGAGTGGTCCAAAAATGGGCTGAATCGGGCCAATGGGCGTGGACACATACACGCCAAATTTTGAATTTGAGATATCTGCACAATTTGTTAGCGAGAGAGCTGGAATGTTGTACAGGGTTGCCCATATTCGACGGACCCATCTGGCAACGCCATAACTTTTGACAGAGATGTCAGATCGCTTAATGACATACCGCGTTTGAAGCGTCAGTCCAAGCAGATTTTTACCATGGAACAATACACGCCACGCGAGCGCTCTGAAATAGTTAAAATTTACATTCAACAGAAGAAGTCAATTGTGAAAAATCAACGTGCTTTTAAAATATTAAAAAATGTGAGAAGTGCGCCTTCTAAGAACACCATTAAGCGTTTATACGAAAAATTTTCGCCACTGAAAATCCTCAGGAGATTCAAGAATTGCCTCTTCATGACGAAAAAGTCACAGTTTGGTGCGGCGTTAGTGCGAAAACGGTCATTGGGCCGTTTTTCTTCCAAAACCAAAATGGCCATGCTGTTACCATCAACCAGGAGCGTTATCGCGACATGATGACCAATTTTGTGATGCCAATTATTCGTCGAAAGCGTATGAGGCAGTTCTGGTTTCAACAAGACGGCGCTCCACCGCACACAAGTCGCATAACAATCGATTTTCTGAAGAATTTGTTTCCAGGCCGTTTGATGTCGAAAAGTGGTGATTTGGACTGGCCACCGCGTTCGCCCGATTTGACGCCGCCTGACTTCTTCTTGTGGGGATATTTGAAGTCAAAGGTTTACGTTAACAAGTCAAGGACCGTAGAAGAGCTCAAGGACAACATTCGTGAAGAAATAACCGCTATTCCGGCCGAAATGTTGGCGAAAACGATGGTAAATGCTGCAAAAAGGGCACAATACGCCATCAACGCCAGAGGCGGCCATTTGAGAGATATCATATTCAAAAATTGATGTAAACAAATCTACTTGGAACAAATTAAATGATTAAGATTGCCAACCGCCAAATTTTTATTTTTTTCTTTGATTTTTTTTAAAAAAACATGGGTCCGTCGAATATGGGCAACCCTGTATATATATATATCTGAAGACAGTCTACGTGATTGGTCCAAAAATGGGCGGTGTCGAGCCAATGGGCGTGGCCCGTTGCACAATTTGTTAGCGGGAGAGCTGTCATTTTGTGTATATATGTCTGTTGGCGATCTACGTGATTGGTGATAAAATGGGCGGGATCGGACAAATGGGCGTGGCCCGCCCATATAAGCCAAATTTTGGAAGTGGAGTGCTGGGATTTTCTGTATATGTATCTGGTGGCATTCTACGTGATTGGCCCAAAAATTATCCAGAATGGACCAATGGGCGTGGCCCTGCCTATATAAGCCAAATTTTGAAACTGAGATATCTTTCACAATTTGTTAGCGAGAGAGGTGTGATTTTGTGTATATATATCTGGTGACATCCCACGTGTATGCTCTAAAAATGGGCGGGTTCGGACGAATAGGTGTGGTGCCGCCCATATAAGCCAAATTTTGAAAATTATATATCTTGAACAAGTTGTAAGCGAGAGTGCTGTCATTTTGTGTATATGTAGTTGATGGCAGTCTACGTGATTGGTCAAAAATTGACGGGATCGGAAATCTGTTATCTGGGGCAAAGAAGTGGACCGGGTAATCGCATAATCACAAAGCAAATGCCACAATTTCCTGCATTTGGCGCTCTTTCTGCTTTTTTGCTTTTAACTAATTAAAGTTTTCTAACATTACACAAAACCTAACAAACAACAAAACTATGTAGCAGCAAATTGTGAATAATACAAAAAATTGCATCCAAGTTCGAAGAAAACAAAATAACATGTCAGCGATACGGTTATTGCTGTGTTTGGTCAGCTTAGCCGATCGTCGCCGCCGATCATTTTGCCTCGGTTCCATACTCTGGTACAGTCTTATCAGTGGTCAAATAGTCAGGCTACACTTCATCCTTATGTTATATGTAATATATCACAAAAATTAAGCTAACATCGACACTAATTGCTTTGTTGTAATATCCGAGGTGTCAATGATTCGACACCTAAAAGAAACATATGGCGACGTAATAAAATGACTGATTTCTTCTCAAATGGATGTGCTGCATAATATAAAAACAAATTATTTTTTTTAAATTTATTAAACTACAATTCTGACATTGGTACTGACGCCGAATGATACTTTTTCACGACCTCTCATGGAAGAGGTTCCTGTGACGAAGTTGGTGGGACGGAAAATAGGATGGCATCTCGCGCTAGCTTCCAACGACCCAATAACGACGCCTTTAAAATTGTAGGAATGGGCACAAAAATCATGTAATAACATATATTTCGAATATTGCTCAAATACAGAACACAAAATAGGGGAGATGATGTTACAAAGCCGCTTTAGAAAGGCTTAAATAATTAAACGCACTTGTTAATACCAAAACATTAAACCATCTATCTATATATATAAAAGAGAGTGTCTGTTTGTGGGTTTGTTTGTTTGTTTGTTCCGTATAGACGTCTAAACGACTAGACCGATCATCTTGAAATTTTCACAGAATGTACATGTGTAGGGGGTGCTATATGAATTTTCGATATATCAAGTGGGCTTGGAACCGCCCATATGGGTCCAATTTTTGATATTGAGAAAAATTTTTAGCTAGAGTGCTGAAATTTTGTGTGTATGCATTTAGTGGCAGATTATGTGAATTTTCCAAAAATGGGCGGAATCGGACCAATGGGCGTGGCACCGCCCATATAAGCCAAATTTTGAAATTGAGATATTTTGCACAATTTGTTAGCGAGAGTGCTGGAATTTTTTGTATATGTATATAGTGGTAGTCGACGTGATTGGTTAAAAAATGGGCGGGACCCAATGGGCGTGGTCCCGCCCATATAAGCCAAATTTTGAAATTGATATATCTTGCACAATTTATTAGCTAGAGTGCTGTAATGTTGTACATATGTATCTGGTGGCAGTCCACGTGATTGGTCCAAAAATGGGCCGGATCGGACCAATGGGCGTGTCACCGCCAATATAAGCCAAATTTTAAAAATGTGATATCTTGCACAATTTGTTATCGAGAGAGCTGGAATTTTGTGCATATATATCCGTTGGCGATCTACGCGGTTGGTCCAAAAATGGGCGGGATAGGACCAATGGGCGTGGCCCCGCCCATATAAGCCAAATTTTTAAATTTAGATATCTTGCACAATTTGTTAGCGAGAGTGATGTAATTTTGTGTATATGTATCTGGTGGCAGTCTACGTGATTAGTTAAAAAATGGGCGTGATCAGACTAATGGGCGTGGCCCCGTCCATGTAAGCTACATTTTGGAATTGAGATATCTTGCACAATTTGTTAGCGAGAGTGTTGTTATTTTATGTATACGTATTTGGTGGCAGGATTTGTGATTGGTTCAAAAATGGACGGGTTCGGAAATCTCAATCTGGAGCAACGAAGTGGACCGGGTCCAGCTAGTCTATATATAAAGAAGATTGCGTGTTTGTTTGTACCATATAGGCGTATAAACGGCTGGACCGATCTTCTTGATTTTTTCACAGAATGTACATGTGTCTGGGGTGGTGAAAATAGGGTACTTGAATTTTCGATGTACAAAGTGGGCGTGGCCCCGCCTATATAAGCCAAATTTTGAAATTGATACATAACAATTTGTTAGCTAGAGTGCTGCAATGTTGTAAATATGTATGGCAGTCTACGTGATTGGTCCAAAAATGGGCGGGATCGGATCAATGGGCGTGGACTCGCTTATAAAGCAAACTTTTGAAACTGTTTGCGAGAGTGCTGTAATTTTGTGTATATATGTACGTGATTGGTCTACAAATGAGAGGGATCAGACTAAAGGGCGTGGCCCCGCCCATATAACGCAAATTTGAGCTATCTTGCACAATTTAGAAGCGATAGTACTGTAATTCTGTTTATATGCATGTCTACGTGATTAGTTCAAAAATTGGCAGGATCAGACTAATGGGCGTGGCCCCGCCCATGTAAGCCACATTTTGAAATTGACATATCTTTCACAATTTGTTAGCGAAAGTGCTGATATGTATTTGGTGGCAAGATTTGTGATTGGTTCAAAAATTGACGGGATCGGAAATCTCAATCTGGGGCAACGAAGTGGACCGGGTCCAGCTATATCTATCTATATATAAAAGAGAATGTGTGTTTGTTGGTTTGTTGGTTTGTTTGTTTGAACCGTGTAGACGTCTAAACGGCTGGACCGATCTTCTTGAAATTTTCACAGAATGAACAAGTGTACATGTGGGTGGTGAAAATAGGGTACTTGAATTTTCTATATATCAAGTGGGCGTGGCCCCGCCCATACAAGCCAAATTTTGAAATTGAGATATCTTGCACAATTTTTTTGCGAGAGTGCTGTAATTTTTTGTATATGTATCTGGTGGTAGTCTACTTGATTGGTCCAAAAATGGGCGGGATCGGACCATTTGGCGTGGCCTCGCCCATATAAGCCAAATTTTGGAATTGAGATATCTTGCACAATATTTTACCGAGAGTGCTGCAATTTTGTGGATATATATCTGGTGGCAGTATACGTGATTGCCCCAAAAATGGGCTGGATCGAACCAATGGGCGTGGCCCGCCCTTATAACGCAAATTTTAGAATTGAGATATCTTGAGCAATTTTTTAACGAGAGTGCTGCAATTTTGTGTATATATATCTGGTGGCAGTCTACGTGACTGGCCCAAAAATGGGCGGGATCGGACAAATGGGCGTGGCACCGCCAATATAAGGCAAATTTTGGAATTGGGATATCTTGAAAAAATTTTTAGCGACAGTGCTGCAATTTAGTTTATATATATCTGGTGGCAGTCTACGTGACTGGTCCAAAAATGGGCTGGATCGGACAAATGGGCGTGGTCCCGCCCATATAGGCCAAATTTTGAAATTGAGATATCTTACACAATTTGTTAGCAAGAGCGCTGATATTTTGTGTATATGTATGTATCTGGTGACAGTCTACGTGATTGGTAGAAAAATGGGCGTGGCCCTGTCCAAATTGAGATATCTTGCACAATTTATAAGCGATAGTGCTGTAATTTTGTGTATATGTGTCTGGAGGCTGTCTACGTCATTGACATAAAAATTGGCAGAATAGGACCAGGGTGTGTAGCCCAGCACGTATAGGCCAATATTTTAAATTGATGTGTCTTGCACAATTTGTTAGCGAGAGGGCTGTAATTTTGTGTATATGTATCTGGTGCAGTTTAGGTTATTTGTCCAAGAATGGACGGGATCGAAAAATGGGCGAGTTCGCACCAATGGGCTTGGCCCCGCCTATATAGGTAAAATTTTTAAATTGAGATATCTAGCACAATTTGTTAGCGAGATTGCTGTAATTTTGTGTATATTTATCTGGTGACAGGCTACGTGATTGGTAAAAAAAAATTGGAGGGATTGGACCAATGGTAGTGACCCCGCCCACATGAGCACTGTTTTGAAATTGATATATCTTGAGAAATTTGTTAGAGAGATTGCTGAGTTTTTTGTATATGTATTTGGCGGCAGTCTACGTTATTAGTCCAAAAATGGACGGGATCAGAAATCTGAAATCTGGGGCAACGAAGTGGACCGGGTCCAGCTAGTATATATATAAAGAAGAATGTGTGTTTGTTTGTACCGTATAAGCGTCTAAACGGCTGGACCGATCTTCTTGAAATTTTCACAGAATGTACATGTGTGGGGGGTGGTGAAAATAGGGTACTTGAATTTCCGATGTACCAAGTGGGCGTGGCCCCGCTCATATTAGACAAATTTTTAAGTTGATATATCTTGCACAATTTGTCAGCTAGAGTGCTGTTATGTTGTAAATATGTATTTGGTGGCAGTCTACGTAATTGGTCCAAAGATGGGCAGGATCGAACCAATGGGGCCGTACTATTGTGCACATCTATACGGTGAAGGTCTACGTGATTGGTTTAAACCTGGGCGGGATCGGACCAATGGGCGTCGCCCCGCCCATATAAGTCAAATTTTGAAATTGAGATATCTTGGAAAATTTGTTAGCGAGAGTGCTGTAATTTTGTACATATGTATGTGGTGGTAGTCTACGTGATTGGTCCAAAAATGGGCAGGATCTGACTAATGGGCGTGGCCCGCCAATATAAATCTAATATTGAAATTAAGATATCTGCACAATTTGTTAGCGAGAGTGCTGTAATTTTGTACATATGTATCTGGTGGCAGAACTCGTGATTGGTTCAAAAAATGGACGGAATCGGAAATCTCAATATGGGGCAACGAAGTGGACCGGGTCCAGCTAGATAGAAATAAATACATCTATTGTAATGAATACTCAGTAAGTGACACAGATTATTATTAACATAAAATTATTTAAATTAGACAAATTGAATCTATATACTCGTATACTAGACAAATTTAATTTATATATACTTAAGTGTAGAACATTATCAATTCTTTGTTAATTGTTACATTTTCTATTTATATAATATCTTTCTTTTCTGTTTTCATACCCTCCACCATAGGATGGGGGTATACTAACTTTGTCATTCCGTTTTCAACACCTTGCAATATTGATCTGCGTCCCCATAAAGTATATATATTTGTTATCGTCGTGAAATTCTAAGACGATTTAGCCATGCCCGTCACCCGGACCAGATGGCTTTTAACAACATACACCCAGATGAGGTAATCGCGGCATTGTCACATCTAAAGGTGAACTCTAACTTGATTAGACTAATTCAAAGACTACTCAATAAAAGACGCATAACAGCAAGTCTAGGGTCCACAACTCTAACAAAGTTTGTAAACAGAGGGACCCCACAAGGAGGAGTACTGTCTCCACTAATTTGGAACCTATCGGTGAATGAAATCCTGCTAGATCTAGAACGTTGTGACTGCAAGGTCGTGGCATATGCGGACGACCTGGCAATCGCAGTGAGTGGCAATTTCGAAAATATTCTCCGAGATATTCTACAGGTGGCTCTGAACAAGTGGGCCAGAAGCAGCGGTTTGGGTGTTAACCCAAACAAGACAGAATTGGTTCTCTTTACTAGGATGAATTATGCCCCTCATGAGGACCCTCCTCCTCGGAAAAATGGAACAGATCTAGTCTTTTCTAAAAGTGCAAAATTTTTAGGAATACTTTTGGATAGAAAACTGTCATTCAGACTAAACGTACTGGAACGTATAAAGAAGGCCAACATCGCCCTATATTCCTGCAGGAAGGCTGTAGGGTCGCGGTGGGGCCTCTCTCCTATAATTGTCCATTGGATATATATAGCATTGGTTCGTCCAATACTGTTATACGGCATTGTGGTATGGTGGACGACAACTGACAAACTAACCATCACAAACCTGCTATCAAGGGTTCAGAGAACTGCCTGCCTGTGCATAAGCGGAGCATTAAGGACTACAGCGACTGAGTCTCAACAATATACTCTCCATATACCGCCGATTAATGTTGTGGCGAGAGAAGTTGCAACCAAAGCGGCACTAAGATTAAACTGCCTATCAATGTGGAGGTACAAGAACTACAGTCACATGAGAATATCAAAGTGTAGTGCTATGGTAACCGACCGAGTGGACTATATATCAACGGTGCGCACCTTTGAGAGGAACTAAATCACTATGATACCAGCCAGGGATGAATGGGATGGCAGAATACCCGGAAATAGAAACCGTCTCCACTTCTATATGGATGTTCGAAGCTTGATGAAAAGTTTGGCTTCGGAGTACACTGTGAAGAACTTAATTGGATATTTGGATATGATGAAAAAGTTGGCTTCGGAGTACACTGTGAAGAACTTAATTTGGATATAGGTCTACCAGATATCTGCAGTGTCTATCAAACCGAAATAATGGCAATATGGGAAGTCGCCAAGTGGCTGAGTCGGAACATAGTAACCAACACTGGCGTTGTCAATTACGCGGACAGCGAGGCTGCCATCAATTCTCTGGAGGCCACATCCCTAAATTCACAAATAGCCCTCGACTGCCGCAGATCTCTATCGAGATGGCTGAGCAGTTTAATATACACCTCATATGGGTGCCTGGCCATAGGGATATCCCGGGGAACTGCACAGCCGATGAACTTGCTAGGAAAGGGACGACTTTACAAATTCTCGAAGAATTTGCATATATTGGTGCGCAATCAGGCAGTCCAACGAAAGATGGACACAAATCGGCACCTGTAGGGTAGCTAGACCAAGGTATGATCTGAGAAGGTCAAAATATCTCCTCGCACTAGAAAGGAAAATATTGTCTACGTTAGTATCAGTTCTGACGGCACACTGCCTGATCGGCGAACATGCCAGAAGATTGGGTATAAACTCCAATGACTTCTGCAGAAGCTGTGGAGATGAGGAAGAAATGGAGAGCATTGAAAGCAGTTTGTCGACATTTTGCAGTTTGTATTCTATTTTGACAAGAATTTATTACAGTAAAAATTTTACAAATCGGTTCATATTTTGTTATAGTCACCATATAGAGGACGCTCCAAAACATACGTATTTAGGCCATTAATACTATATTTTCGAAGCATTTCAACTGAATCTTTGCAGTTTGTATTCAATTAAGACAAGAACTCACCGCAGTAACATTATTTTGTTATACTCTACCTATAGATGTAGCTCCCAAAAAGGCTTATTTGAGCCATAACATCCCATTTTCTAAGAATTTTAGCTGAAAATTTGCAGTTTGTTTTAGCAAGAATTCCTCTCAATAAAATGTATACAAATCAAATTTTATTTTGTTTTTGTCCCCATGAAGATGTCGCTCGCAAAAATGCCATTTTAAACCATTAATACAACATTTTTCACGTGAAGAGTTTGGCTTAAGAATCTGAGCCCTAAAATTTGGCTAAAAATTGCAGCGTTCGTTTTTTAATAATTTGCATAAACAAAGAGGATCGGGTCATGATTTGCTTCATATCCAAAAATTTTTCCCGTAATAGAATTGAATGCAATCCATGGTGTACACCCCTTTTGGTACACCCCATACATATGGACTATTTTGCATTGACATTTTGTGATGTGTAATGCTTTAAGAGTACCCATAGTATATTAAAAAATGGGCGTTATTGCCACGTTCCTTTTTGGCACCTCCCAAAGAAAATAACTAATGATGGCTTGGAATACTCAGAAATTCGAAATGATTGATTTAAAAAGGAGTTATTGCTGCATATGGTATCAGAACTGGGAGGTACAATTCGAAACCAAGAAAAAATTAAAACTGAAATTCGAAAAAGGCAGCAAAAGTATTGGAAATATTTTTTAAATAAAATATATTTGGAAAAATTCCTAAATAATAATTTTATTTGTACTTAAACACATATTTTATTTGAGAAATTTAGTTTGCAAATATTATTTGTTGAAAAATAATATATGCGTTCCAAATATATTATATTGATTTTCAAATAAAATTTCTTTGCAATGAAATATAAAATATTTAAAAATTGGAGTTCCAAATACATTTTGTTTCGATTGAAACATATCAAAAAAGGCGATTTTGCCCCGTGTAGCTTCTATACGGCTAAAGGGCCAATTAGGACGAAACATATATATGGAATCTAAATCTGAACCGATTTTCGTCAAATTGAGCAAAGTTGTTCTCTGGATAAACAACTCTACCATGCTAAATTTCAAAACAATTGCATGTAAAATACAGCTTTTATAACTAATGAGCTATGTATAACTATATCTGATTCTTAGTCGATCGGTATACTTTAAGGTGGGTCTAGCTGTAGCATTTCTATGTCTGACAAACATCTGCCATGAAACAAGGGTATACATATCCGTGGCAATTCTTTACAAATAGCTCGAAGATTGCAGTAGTCGATGTACAACATTTCATAGGACACTGCATGTAAAATTTGTATAACTTTTGAAATTTCTACCAAATTCGCCCACGTTAATAGCTATTCTTTTGAAGAGTTTTTCAACAGGGACGCTACAAAAGTAGACCGACTGGGACAGCAAACGACGCCAACAACGAGTCGAAATTATTAAAATTTACTACCGAAATTCGGAGTCAGTCAATCATCTTCAGCGATGAGGCTCATTTCTGGCTGAAAATATGCGTTATTGGTCAGACAGCAATCCACACGTACTCCATGAGTCATCATTGCTTCCCGAAAAAATTACGGTTTGGTGCGGTTTATGGGCCGGCGGCGTCATTGGGCCGTTCTTCTTCCGTGATGATCAAGACCGGCACGTTACTGTGAATGGGAATCGCTACCGTTCAATGATAACCGAATATTTTTGGCCCCAATTAGATGATATGGACTTGGAGGACATGTGGTTCCAACAGGACGGCGCCACAAGCCACACAGCGAATGCCACAATCAATTTATTGGAAACCAAGTTTGGAGAACGTGTTATCTCACGAAATGGTCCAGTCGATTGGCCGCCTCGGTCGTGCGATTTGACGCCGTTAGGCTATTTCCTGTGGGGCTACGTCAAGTCTATGGTATATGCCAACAAGCCAGCGAGATTGATGAACTTCGTACGAATATCGAATGTGAAATTGCAGCAGTATCGGCCGACTTATGCTTGAAAACCGTCGAAAATTGGGTTCAGAGTCTGGTCTTCTGCAAGCGTGCCCGTGGATTCAAAAGAAATCGAGTTCCATACATAATGGCATCGAACGTACTTTCACAGGAATAAAGAATTTCACTGATATCCAAAACCGTTTTTGTTTTATTTAAAAAAAAATTTTGTAGCGCTCTTATTGAGAGACCCGATAGATAAGTTGCTGAATTCGTTCAAAATTTACATTTCTTGAAAAATGAAAGATTAGTGACGGAAAAATTACAAAAGTACATAACAAGTACATATGATAATAGCATTTTCATTATTATTTTTTTTACTTCGTTTTTATTTTCCATAGTGTAGAGAGTAAATGGAAAACGTCGGGATTTCCCCCTATATTATGTACTTCAATAATCGGAACTCTGTAAATACGCGAAAAGTCGGGAAAATCCCGACGAATCCCGACCGTCTGGCAACCCTAGCCAGATATAGATAAATTTGGTATGTTGGGGCAAAAATTGTTAAATATGGCACAGTGGGGAACACAAGTGTTAAATGTGGTCACAGGGCGCGAAGAAATATCTTGCAGCATAAATTCAATATAAGATTGTTGTGCGAAATTTGAAATTTAGAGGCACAGTGGAGCAAAACGGTTTAATAACGGTGTGAGACATAAAGGGTGAAATGGGTAATGGGAATGCGAGGCCAACTATCACAACATAAACAGGACATTACGTGGGGCAAGAAAGTAAATAAATTAAATGGGGTATAGACGGGGATCGAAAAGAGTTAAATGTGGCACAAGCGCGCGAAGGAAGCTCTTGGAATATTTTAATGAATATTTTAGTGACACAGTCCCAAGGTGCGATTGTAGTCTTACAACATAAAGAAGGTAGCTATTGTAACAAAAATAAAACGGTTCAAAGAGCGATTATCTCCAAACTCCACTTCTGCTTGCGAGGAACATCCATATACACCTTCCTGAATTTGTTCATATAATAACATTAATTTTTTTTAAGAAAATTTAGAAAGATAACTTTATGTGCACAATAAGAAAAAGAAACTGGAAGTTGTATAATAAATATTACGCCATGGTGAAGAAGCAACATCGTCTCAAAAACAGAAAATCTGCTCTTCTGAACAATTTTAAAAATATTAGTTCCGTCAGTTGGTCACCTAAGCGACGATATGTATCCCTTTTCCCCACTGTGAGTATGCATGTCGAAAAACAAATTTGTGGATCAGATAACCCCTTTTTACCCACTGTACTATATTTAACAAATTTTTCCCCCACTCCAGCATATTTAACTCTTTTGGCCCACTGTACCACATTTAAAACTTGTTTGCCCCACTGCACCATAACTTAACCTTTTTGCATCACAGTGCTTCTAAAAGCAAAACAAAAATTCAAATCTCCTCTTATCTCATATTTATGTACCAAAATTACTCTCGCTACCTGGAATCATATTTTTACCTACGGTACCATATTAATTCCTTTTTGTTGCAATGTATCATACATAACAACTCTTTGCCTCACTTTACCATTCTTAACAGTTTTTGCCCCCACTGTACCATATATAACCCTTTTTGCTCCACTGTACCATAGTTAACCTTTTTTGTCCCACTGTAACATATGTATTTAGAAAACCTTTTACACCCAACTTTTACTCCGTATGCAACACATTTTTACCCGCCTGTATCATATTATTTATTATCTCTCTTTCTATTGCACGAGCGACCCTCGCATCATATTTAACACTAGTTGTTCCACTGTGCCCTTAAAATACAAATTTCAATACTATGTACTACGGACAGCTCTCGCATTAAATGTCACGATTCTAACTAGCCGTTTGAATTTTTCAAGGGCACCATTTTCAAATCTTTTCGTCGCACTGTGCACCGAAAAATCGACAAATCGTTTCTGATGAGTGCCAAGGCCCTATACACCAACTTTCAAGATTCTGGCTCATGCAAATTGAATTTGGCCACGTAACCATATTTATCTATGTTCGAACTTCGAAAAATGTCTCATTCTTTCGAGTCTACTTCCGAAGAGACACCCTAACATAAAATTTCACAATTCTATTTCTTGCCGATTAGATTTATTGGTGGCACCATATTTTTCCTTTTTTGTCCCACTGTGCGTTCAAAATTCCGGTCTATGTCCCAAGTACTACCATCCACCAAATATCATAAATATAATTACAGCCGTTTGGGCTTGGTCAATAAGTCAGCCACGCAATAATTTTATATATACTACTACACCATTTTCAGAAGTAATTGAGAAGTTTCTCATTGTAATTGAGAAAATTTCACTTGAAATTGAGATTTTACATTTGAAATTGGCTAAATTTCATTTGAAATTGAGATTTTCCGTTTAGAATTGACTAAATTTCAATTGAAATTGAGATTTTCCATTTGAAATTGACTAAATTTCAATTGTAATTGAGATTTTCCATTTGAAATTGACTAAATTTCATTTCAAATTAGGATATTTCCATTTAGAATTGACTAAATTTCAATTGAAATTGAGATTTTCCATTTGAAATTGACTAAATTTCAATTGTAATTAGGATATTTTCATTTTGAATTGAGAAAATTCCATTTGCAATTAGGATATTTCTATTTGAAATTCAGAACATTCCATTTGAAATTAGGATATTTCCATTTGAAATTGATAAATTGTTTTGAATTTATGAAACTAACTTTGATTTTGAAATGCATATTAAAAGCTGGGAAAATTAATGACGTTGGCTTTAAATAAATTATATATACATGACCACATTATAATATAAAAGTCTCGGAAGACAACATGGAGTTGAAGGATAAATGCGCAATTTACTTGGTAAATATGACCCGTGGAAACGTAAACCGTTTGCTACCGTGTCGTCATTTGTTCCACGCCAAATGTTTGTCATCTGTCAATTCCACTTGTCCGCTATTTCGAGGAGAAATCGATGGTAAGTACATAAACAATTAAAATATTTTTTTTTATATTTTTTTGTATGTGTGTAAATTAAATTATCATTATCATTCAGAACAAATTGCAAGAAAAACATACAAAAAGTAGACTGATCAAGATCGGAATCGATTGCAGGAAACAGCCAGACGCGGGGGCAATTGGTCCCAACTTGCAGCTTCGTTAGGAATTTCGTATAAAACCGCACATCTTTGGTGTGAAGAAACTCCAGCAAAAAGGGGCGGCAATAAGCCACATGTGCTAAATACAGTGGAAATAAACAGCGTATTCTCATGGGTGGAGGAAAAGCCAGATTTTATACTTCGTGAACTGAGGAAATGGTGTTTGTCGAATACCTGTCGACATTGGCTAATACGCTTCATGGTAAAATGTACACAATAAAAGCTGTTCATACCCAGCCTGTACCCGTGAATAGCAATGGGAATAAAATCGCCCGTTCATCATACGTCTCAAAATTGGTGGATTATATTAGAGCAGGGAAACAGTTAGTTTGGATAGACGAAAAAAACTTCAATTTGTTTTGCCGAAGAGGATATGGCTGGTCCCGCGCGGGTTCCCGGTACATACAGATCATACCTTCCTCGCGTGGTCCAAATGTCAATTTGATAGGTGCAATAGGAACATCCAGAGTCATACAATTGGATCGACGTAGAGGGTCATTCACCGCAGTATCTGCAAACAAATGGGTAATTGAACTTTTACAAAGATGGCATGATATGGGAAATGATGTCGGTGAGCTCGTGATAGTATGCGACAATGCTCCATGTAATCGAAGATTAGAGGAAACCCTTCAAAATAGTCCTGCCACGTTGCTCAGCCCCTATTCTCCGACGCTCAATCCAATTGAAATAATTTGGTCGAAAGTTAAAAGCTACGTAAAAAGCCGCATGAACGTACCAAACGTAACATGGCCAAATTTAGGTGAGCAACGGCTACATAGTTTTCTTAGAGAGAATCATCGACGAATCTAAATCATTAATTACTGCAGTAGACTGCAGCCGAGCTATTCAGCATTCGTCAACCTTCCACCACCCCGCCCTAGAAATGGAGGACATGCCGGTCGGAGAATAAAATTTGTGTGTAATACATTCTATGTATATATTATTTATATAAATTTGTTATTTCATTATTATTTATTACCATAATATAATTTCTCAGTTACAAATAAAATGTTCTCATTTTTAAATGGAAATATCATAATTTCAAACGGAATTTTCTCAATTTAAAATGGAAATATCCTAATTTCAAATGTAATTTAGTCATTTTCAAATGGAAAATCTCAATTTCAATTGAAATTTAGTCAATTTCAAATGGAAAATCTCAATTTCAATTGAAATTTAGTCAATTCTAAACGGAAAATCTTAATTTCAAATGAAATTTAGTCAATTCTAAATGGAAAATCTCAATTTCAATTGAAATTTAGTCAATTTCAAATGGAAAATCTCAATTTCAATTGAAATTTAGTCAATTCTAAATAAAAAATCTCAATTTCAAATGAAATTTAGCCAATTTCAAATGTAAAATCTCAATTTCAAGTGAAATTTTCTCAATTACTGCTGAAAATGGTGTAGTGATTTTGGCTACCCTTATTTCCCAACCATTCCTTATTATATTTCTCTAAAAGTGAGGATATACTCCAGTCGCTTTATTCGACAGATACTCGTATCTTATCGTTATTTAATTTTCTCAATATAAGATTTTAAAAATATATAAAAATTTGTTTTACTTGCGTTTTCAGAATCCATTTTGACAAAAGTCTAATTAAAATGTTTTTATACTAATTTGTCCGTTGTGTGAATTACACTTAAAATAGTACTGAAATAATGAGGAAACTCACATGTAGGCATATGCAAAACAGCAGAAGCAAACGAAAATTTGCGGTTATTCCCATTAGTTACTATTCAATTGTTTCGAGTACATTCATCACAGTTCGAACATTTCAAATGTTCTCGAAAACTTTTCAACTACTTACTGAAATGAGTGAAGTTCAGCTCAGAATTTGTTGTAACCAAACAGTTCAGTACAGTGTAGTTGTGTGATATCATGACACTGCAGTGATCGGACCGATAATGTTGGCTTCACTTCAGCATTCGTTTTGGTTGGCGTTCATACAGGTATGTACAGAAATCGTTTCTCATACGCTCTATGGTACGCGGTGAAACGAATATATTCATTCAGGGCTTTAATAGTTAGCCCCCATTCAGTACACAAGAAAATGTTACCAAATGACTAAGGCTATCGGCCTGCCAATTTGACATTCAACAGGTATTTGGTTGTAGGCGAATTCTGCTCTCGATGTTTTTGTGCCACAAAAAGTTGCCTATCATATGGTAGAAACAAACCACTGTGAGTAGAGGTGGTGCACGACTCTTGGCATATGGCAATACATAAACAGAGACAAATGACTTTCGCCAAACACAACAAATACGAAGCAAAAGTTAGTGACTGGCATTAAGTATGACGACGACTATGCGAACAAGAATGCAATACAATTCTAATGCAAGCTACTCGTCATAGTGACTAAACGAAATACCTTCAGAGCGACCAGAGGAGAGTATCACCACAGTGTCGAGAGCCAAAATGCCGGAGTGAAGGAGAAAATCACGAAACTGTTGTTACTCAATAAATATTTGATGTAAACAAACAGAAGAGTCGTCTAACGATCATGCGCTGTAAGCATACAATCCATTTCCACTGTTTCTCTTTCTCACTCATACAGATGCATTGGTTAATAGTGGACGACGATTGTAACATAAAGAAGTACACCCATTCAGGGCGCATTTTTTGTAAGATTTAACTTTACACCGGGTTGTGTCAACATACAACTGCATAAATGTTTGTTTGTATGTAAATTAGTCGAATGTATTTATTTTTGTGTTTGTTTGCCCGGTGCTTTTGACCTCAGCACATGGACACAAACACGAGTATGAATCAATGGCTTTATGTTTGTGTTAGAATATTACTATATTAACAGATGTCAGTTAGCAACCGTACACATTGGGAGGAATTAAAAAAAGATAAAATAATTTCACATTTTCTTAACTAGACAGCCCATTGGACAAAACTTTACATAATTTTAGAAGAGGTGTTCGAGTAATTAGGTTTAAAATTGGAGCCTCCTTATACTAGAGTTCGACCGAAGGCAGATTTTTTGGCCAAGCCCAAGGCGGGACGTTCTCTAACAGTTATTTTGACCTACTAAACGCATTTATACGCCTCTTTGTGCAGTTTGCAATATGCAAAATCTCAAGTAACTTCAAATATTGATCACAAAGCTAATTCTCGAACTTTTTTATCACATTCCTTAAATTGGTAAAACTTTAAACAAGGTGTAAATGATAATTTAATGCTCCAAACACACGAAAAACTATTTTCTCACAATTGTAAAACAATTTCTTTAAAAAAAGTTAATATTCAGTCAGAATTTATTCGGTTTAAGACCATATGTTTCAGTTACTTTCTGTCTACGAGTATTGCAAAAATTTAATAGAAACAATTAAAAAATTAGTAGAGTGTTTTAATTGCTTGGTAGAATTGACTGCAGTTTCGATAGACACCACTCTATCATCTTCAGAATTCAATAGCAATAATGTATATCATTAACTAAAATCAGCTGAAGTACTTATGGAAGTAGTAACTTGAATGTAACAAGAACTACTAACCAAACGCGTATTTTGCCGAACTAAGTCAACATACTAAAACTCTCATACCAATACATTTTTGCTGCAGCGTTTAGCCGATTAATTGGTGGAACTCTACTCAATACTAGACAGTGAAGGAATTACAGGGCCTGTGCTCCTCGGGTACACAAAATGTTTTAATGTGTGTCACTTTAGTTTTTATCGTCCGCTATTTTATGACATAATATTTATGCCTGCATTTGAAAATTGTTTTTTATTTTTTTAATCTTTTCTTAGCATTTATTTTAGTATCAGAGCTGAATCTATATTGATTTCTCTCACTTCAGCTTTCAACTGCATATATGTATGTATATCGAGAACTGTATGAGATAACTCTTGGGAGTAAATCAGTTTTATGGTTAAGAAACTGTGGCATTGTTTCCTTTTTATACCCTACACCACACTGCAATACAAGGTATTATCACTTAGAATCACTATCTGATACATTCTAGGTGTCCGTCAGTCGGTCTGTCTGCAGATGTTTTCCTGTAATCAAAGTATAGGTCGCATTTATGCTCTAATAACTGTGAAATTTGGAAAGCACTTATTTTTCGAATCGAAGACCCTATTTAAATAGGTGAAAACTGGTTCAGAATTAAATATAGCCCCCATATATGTATGTATATTTTTTTGGCCGAAACCGAACTTCGACCAAATTCCCAACATTCGGCCGAAGCCGATCGCGGAAGCCACTAAAGCGTCACTACAAGAAGTTGAAAATCATCGCGGGCGATATCGCTTTCTTATCTAAGAAGTGACTGCTGTCGGGAAGAAATGTGCCACTTCTGCGATACACCCAACAAGTAACTATTCAGTGACTTCCACAAGAGAGAAAAGCGATTGTGTGCAAAAGCAAAAAAAATATTTTTGTCTGAGCAAGGGTTTGAACTCAAGACCTCCTGCTTGCTAGTCTAAGGCACTTGCATTGCACCACGAATGCTTCTTGCTTTCAAAGCACGGTTTGCATGTTATAAGCTTTGTGCCGCCTTGAGAGAATTGAATCGCACCACCATTAAACGACAACAGTAGCCATGAGAGAACTGAGAGTCATGAGAGTTAATTAAGGAGATGAAATATAGATAGTTGTTTTTGTTGCTGTAAACGGTAAACTATCGAAATATTATCTACTGTACGTGTCGAAGCAGTGACTTTTTTCGAGGAAGTGAGAAATTCACTTCCAAATGTTTGCAGGGTTTTATTCATTTTCATCTATATCATTTCACTCTCATAATTTTTAATTCGAATGAGTTCTGAATCATGGTTATCAGTCAATCTATGTCGGTATTTATTTAATAATATTTTCATGGTAGAAAAGGCTGACTCACAATTGTACGTGGACCCAAACATAGAATATAATTTATATATTTCATTTTTGAACTTATCATTAATACTTCATGTACATGAAAGATTTGTTTTAAGTTTGGTAAGTTGGATATATTATTATTTTTAATTTCGTTCAATAATATTTGAAATTTTTTTTTCAAAATGGTTTTTGATTCGTTCTAAATAATTTTTTTTATTTGTACCCTGAATCAGTAAGTTTAATTCATTAATTTATTTAGTGATATCGCACAAGAAAGCCAAATCAAAAATAAAATCTTTGTCTTTAAAAGCTGAAATAAATTTTTCGGCTTTTGAACTCATGTTCTCCTCAAAAAAAATTATTGCTTCTCTTCTTAAAATAAATAATCCGGGCTCAGCCACCGTACTTCAGTATATAAAAGTAAATCCCCGTAGCCAGAGTCCAGTTCATCAAGAAGGGATTTAAACTTCCTGTGGTTGAGGGCATTATGACCACCCTTTATTATACCCTCACTTTAGTGTGACGAGGGTATATATCATTTGCTACGGAAAAAAGCGTAACACGTCGAAGGAGTGACCTAAGACCCCAAGTATGTTCGGAGGAAATCCGTTTTGGGTCATTTTAAGTCGAATGAGCAATGTCCGTCCGTCCGTCTGTCTGTCTGTCTGTCTGCTGGCTGGTGCGCACGATAACTCTCGAAAGGAGTAACCGATTAACCTCAAATTTGGTATGTTGTAATATTTTTTTCGATCTCCGGCTAATTTTGAAGATGGGCCATATTGGTCCACTCCTTCTAGTACGTCCCCCACAAAGGGTTAAAATGTTGTGAAATATTGATTCTTTAATAACTGCTATACTACTTATTCGAATCTTTTGAAATTCCACACATAGTATTAGCTTATTAGTAGTTATCAACCCATAAAAATGGGCAAAGTCGCCACGTCCCTTTTGGTACCTCCCACACAAATGCTCTATTTTGCACCAAAAGTTAACAGCTTATAACATTAATAACAGTGTATAAAAATACTTGAAATTTTGTACAGTATTATGCTTTTATATTGCCTACAGTCCAGGGAAAAATGGGCGTTGTTGTCACGCCCCTTTTGGTACCTCCCACACAAAGGTACCTTTTTGCACCAAAAGTTAACAGCTTATAACATTAAAACCAGTGTATAAAAAATACTTGAAATTTTGTACAGTGTAATGTTTTTATAGTGTCTATAGCCCTGTGAAAAATGAACGTTATTGCCACGCCCCTCTTTGTACCTCCCACACAAAATGCCCAAATCATACCACAATTTAATATCTCATAACGTTTATACCAGTGCACATAAATGCTTATAAGTCGGCACAGTGCAATGAATTTAAAGTATCTAATGTTCAGCAAAAAAAGGTGTATTTGATAAACCCCTTCTGGTACCTCCCACACAAATTGACAGAATAATTCGAGTAATATTCAATATTACATTACTCACAAAGTGAGGGTATACCTTAGTCGGTTTACCCGACTGAAACTTTCTTACTTGTTTTCTTACTATTTTTTACTGCGATGTCCATGGCATTATTCAAGCACAATTCTTTTGCAAAAAGAGCTTGTTAGTGAATTATGCAATGGAATGTCGGCACATTTATGTTTTTGTTTGATAAACAACCTACAAGCCCTTTTTTAGTTCCATCCATAACCTTTGCACCATCTGTACATATTGAACATAATTTGTTGATATCAATGTGACCAAATACGCGCGATTCTAATGCCTTCGATATATTTACCCCAGTAACATGTCCATGCATAGCAACTACATCAAATATTTCCTCAAATCTCATTAATTTATTGTCAACACATTTGACGCATATTATTACTTGGCATATATTATTGATATCAGTACTATCATCCAAACGTAGATCGAAATATTTACAATTTCTAAGTCTGTTTTTGGTGAGGGAAAAAATATACTAACCAATTTGTTCTGTCCTACGTGTAATTGTGTTCCTTGATAATGGTACTTTTTCTAAAATTTTGGCCTCTTTAGCGAGCACCTTAAAAAAATGCCATCATCATTATTTAAATTGTTTCCTGCTTCTCTTTCAACATTTTTATACCCTACACCACACTGTGGTACACGGTATTATGACTTTGTGCATTTGTTTGTAACGCCCAAAAAGAGAAGAAATAGAACCATAGTTTATTATACCGATCGACTTAGAATCACTTTCTGAGTCGATTTAGCTATGTCCGTCTGTCTGTCTGTCCGTCTGTGCATGTATTCTTGTAATCAAAGTACAGGTCGCAATTATGGTCCGATCTCGACGAAACTTTACACATATCTTTTTTTTTGGCCCAAGGACGATCCCTATTGAATTTGGTTAAAATGGGTTCAGATTTAGATATAGCCCCCATATATATGTTAGCCCCGATTTGACATGTAAGCGCTGTAAAAACTTCGATCAGTATGAAATTCGGCAGAAAAAGGTTTCTTATTACATGAATGAACTCTGTTAAATTTGGAAGACATCGGTTCTGATTTAGATTTAGCCCCCGTATATACATTACCCCCGATTTGACATATAAGCGCTGTAAAAATGTTATTTTATATCCGATCAGTGCGAAATTCGGCAAAGAGAGGTTTCTTATTACATGAAGGAATACTGTTAAATTTGAAAGAAATCGGTTCAGATTTAGATATAGCCCCCATATATACGTTACCCCCGATTTGACATGTAGGCGCTGCAGAGACTGTATTTTATATGCCATCAGTACGACATTCGAAAGAAGGAGGTCTTTTTACATGAATGAGTATTCAGGGAGGATCGGTTCAGATTTATATTGATTGTTCTTCCTGATTTGGTATCAAACCGCTATAGAAGTTGTATTTTACTTCCGATCATTAAAATTTTCCAGAAATATGTTTCTCAATTTAGGAACGAATATTGCTTAATTTAGCGATTATCGTTTCAGAATTACGTAATATGTTTCTACCCATTTACCAATTATTCCAAATTATTATGGCAATGACCCTTATCGCATTGTTAGGGAGGTGTAGGGTATTATATAGTCGGCCCCGTCCGACTTTCTGCCTTTCCTTACTGGTTTATATCCGATCAGTGCGAAATTCGGCAGATAGAAGTCTTTTTACATGAATGAGAATTCAGGGAAAATCGGTTCAGATTTATATACAACCTGCATATACATGTTCCTTCTGATTTGGTATCAAAGCGCTATAGAAGTTGTACTTTACTTCCGATCATTAACATTTTCCAGAAAGATGTCGCAATTTAGGAACAAATATTGCTTAATTTAGCGATTATCGGTTCAGAATTGGATAATATGTTCCTACCCATTTACCAATTATTCCAAGTTATTATCGCAATGACCCTTATCGCATTGCTAGGGAGGTGTAGGGTGTTATATAGTCGGCCCCGCCCGACTTTATGCCTTTCCTTACTGGTTTTTTTTTCAAATTAGCAATTAAACTTCTCTGTCCTTATCTACAATATCGAAATATTCTTTATGGCAAGACCTGTAATGCCTTTCGACATTAAATTTGTGGTTACGCTTAACATTGCGTTGGCATACCAAACATACTGGCTTGCCAGCGCTGTTTTGCGTTAAGAAAAAATAATTTTTCCAAACATCATTGAACATTTTTAGCAATACTGTAATTCGCTTTCTGATTTGCGTGTACTACCTTCTCGCATGAAGTCTACGTGACAACTGATCAACAGTCGTAAAACAATTTGAAGCGCAAGCATTGCACGAATGTTTTCTAGCTGACCCGATTGCTTACGATCTTTCGCGTGAGTTTGAAAGCACAAAGCTCTTTATATGTATGTTCCATTTAGCTTTGTATGAAATCGCTCGATCTTGGTGGCCAACTAACAGGAACATTCTTTCTTGTAGAAACTAAAGATTAGTAACTGTCGTTTAAAAAATTAGAAAAAAAAGTTATTTTTTCTTGCTGGTACGAAAAACCATAAAAATAGAAAAAAATCTCAAGAAATGTTTGTTCCATTTTTCCCCGAATATAATAACGCTTATTTTAAAAAATTTATGAATAGATGTATAAAAAAAGGGATAAATAAATAAATTATAACCCATATTGTAACCAGTAAGGAAAGGCAGAAAGTCGGGCGGGGCCGACTATATAATACCTACACCTCCCTAACAATGCGATAAGGGTCATTGCCATAATAATTATGAATAATTGGTAAATGGGTAGAAACATATTATCTAATTCTGAAACGATAATCGCTAAATTAAGCAATATTCGTTCATAAATTGAGAAACATCTTTCTGGAAAATTTTAATGATCGGAAGTAAAATACAACTTCTATAGCGGTTTGATACCAAATCAGGAGGAACAATCAATATAAATCTGAACCGATCTTCCGTGAATACTCATTCATGTAAAAAGACATCCTTCTGTCGAATTTCGTACTGATCGCATATAAAATACAGTCTCTACAGCGCCTACATGTCAAATCGGGGGTAACGTATATATGGTGGCTATATCTAAATCTGAACCGATTTCTTCCAAATTTAACAGTGTTCATTCATATAATAAGAAACCTCTTTCTGCCGAATTTCACACTGATCGGATAAAAAATTAAATTTTTCCAGCGCTTACAAGTCAAATCGGGGGTAACGTATATATGGGGGCTATATCTAAATCTGAACCGATTTTCTCCGAATTTAGCAGTATTCCTTCATGTAATAAGAAACCTCTTTCTGCCAAATTTTGCACTGATCGGATATAAAATACAGTTTCTACAGCGCTTACATATCAAATCGGGGGTAACATATATATGGGGGCTATATCTGAATCTGAACCGGTTTTTTCCGAATTTAGCAGTATTCCTTCATGTAATAAGAAACCTCTCTTTGCCGAATTTCGCACTGATCGGATATAAAATAACATTTTTACAGCGCTTATATGTCAAATCGGGGGTAATGTATATATGGGGGCTATATCTAAATCTGAACCGATTTCTTCCAAATTTAACAGAGTTCATTCATGTAATAAGAAACCTTTTCCTGCCGAATTTCATACTGATCGGATATAAAATAAAGTTTTTACAGCGCTTACATGTCATATCGGGGCTAGCATATATATGGGGGCTATATCTAAATCTGAACCGATTATAACCAAATTCAATAGGGATCGTCCTTGGGCCAAAAACAAGATATGTGTAAAGTTTCGTCGAGATCGGACCATAATTGCGACCTGTACTTTGATTACAAGAATACATGCACAGACGGACAGACAGACAGACAGACGGACAGACGGACATAGCTAAATCGACTCAGAAAGTGATTCTAAGGAATACTGCCAAATTCGGAGAAAATCGGTTTAGATTTAGATATAGCACCCATATATATATTACCCCCGATTTGACATGTAAGCGCTGTAGAGACTGTATTTGGTATCCGATCAGTACGAATTTCGACAGAAAGGCGTCTCCTGATTTGGTATCAAACCGCTATAGAAGTTGTATTTTACTTCCGATCATTAAAATTTTCCAGATAGATGGTTCTCTATTTAGGAACGAATATTGCTTAATTTAACGATTATCGTTTCAGAATTACCAATTATTCCAAATTATTATGGCAATGACCCTTATCGCATTGTTAGGGAGGTGTAGGGTATTATATAGTCGGCCCCGCCCGACTTTCTGCCTTTCCTTACTGGTTATACCCTACACCACACTGTGGTACAGGGTATTATAACCTTGTGCATTTGTTTGTAACACCCAAAAGGAGAAGAAATAGACCCATCGTTTATTATACCGATCGACTTAGAATCACTTTCTGAGTTGATTTGGCTATGTCCGTCTGTCTGTCTGTGCATGTATTCTTGTAATCAAAGTACAGGTCGCAATTATGGTCCGATCTCGACGAAACTTTACACATATCTTTTTTTTTGGCCCAAGGACGATCCCTATTGAATTTGGTTAAAATCGGTTCAGATTTAGATATAGCCCCCTATATATGTTAGCCCCGATTTGATATGTAAGCGCTGTAAAAACTTTATTTTATATCCGATCAGTATGAAATTCGGCAGAAAGAGGTTTCTTATTATATGAATGAACATAGTTAAATTTGGAAGAAATCGGTTCAGATTTAGATATAGCCCCCATATATATGTTAGCCCCGATTTGACATGTAAGCGCTGTAAAAACTTTATTTTATATCCGATCAGTATGAAATTCGGCAGAAAGAGGTTTCTTATTATATTATATATACACTGTTAAATTTGGAAGAAATCGGTTCAGATTTAGATATAGCCCCCATATATACGTTACCCCCGATTTGACATGTAAGCGCTTTAAAAATGTTATTTTATATCCGATCAGTGCGAAATTCGGCAAAGAGAGGTTTCTTATTACATGAAGGAATACTGCTAAATTCGGTTCAGATTTAGATATAGCCCCCATATATATGTTACCCCCGATTTGACATTTAAGCGCTGTAAAAACTGTATTTTATATCCGATCAGTGCGAAATTCGGCAGAAAGAGGTTTCTTATTACATGAAGGAATACTGCCAAATTCGGAGAAAATCGGTTCGGATTTAGATATAGCCCCCATATGTATGTTACCCCCGATTTCACAAAATTCGAAATTCGAGATTAATTCCACAGACTTCCTACGATTGGTTTTGAGATTTATTGATTGTCATCGCAAAAGCCAATCGTACAGGGAACTGAATCCGCTTGAATTGGAATGAAAGATCAGTTGGAATAATCGGAATTCGTGGGATAAGGACTTCCTCTCCTTTGAATTTGCCCTTGATGATCGTCGCCTGAATCACATTGTCCATCAGTATCATAATGGACAACCGCGAACTATGCACAATTTCGGATGATTCAGATTCCGCAACATGAATATGATCGATTCCACCTTCAGCTGTAAATTATGCGGCGGAGCTCCTGGCACATCAAGCGAGTTCGATTTTACTTTGAATAATAAAATTCATGCTATTCACGTCCTTATTCTTCGCTGCTAATATTGCCCGTTCACTAATCTAATCGAGATTTGGAAACACTTTGGTGATGAGTTCCTCGTTCGACGATGTGAACTCGCAAAAATTTGCCGGGAACAATATCAATGCAGTGGAAACATCAACAGTAATTTGGCCATTGCCAAGCGCCAACAGTTGTTTCGAGAATTCAAGAGCCGATGAGTCGTTCTGCAGCGCGACTCTCATGTTCGTGGTCAATTTCAACTTCTTGACATTCCGCCACAAAGACCACGATTTCAGGCATGCATTAATTTCATCGGCAGTAGATTTCGGGATGACGGGAAGCGTTTGACGAAAATCTCTGGAGAGCAATATCATAGACTCACCAAATTGTCTCAAATCACGTCGTAAATCCTTCATCGTTCGGTCAACTGCCTCCAGAGCTCGTTTATGCGCCATCGTGCATTCATCCGAAATTATGATTTTGCAATGCCCGCAATCCAATAAGATAACCTTACCTCTTATACTCAAACTTATTATCTGAAAAAATGTTCGAATTGATAAATATCGCGTTGAATTTTAATTGATCAGTGTAACAATACGCAAAACTCGAATGAATTGCAGCAAGAAAAATAGCACATACTCGTACATATGTTTAATAGAAAACTTTTTTGTTTAATAGAAAATTAATAAAAAAATTTGGATTGAAAAAGAGAGCAGTAGATAGGAACAGTAGGAATCTCGCAAGAAATAGCAATTTTCGATTTTCCCAATTTTCCGACTTTTCCGGAGGGTTTTCCCAAAATTTTCTTTCGTAAAAACCTGCTCCAGGCAAATACGAACAACTAAAAAAAAATTGAGCCAAATCGGTCCAGACGTTCTCAATTGATGAGAGCAGTAGATAGGAACAGTAGGAATCTCGCAAGAAATAGCAATTTTCGGTTTTCCCAATTTTCCGACTTTTCCGGGGGGTTTTCCCAAAATTTTCTTTCGTAACAACCTTCTCCAGGCAAATACGAACAACTGAAAAAAAAATTGAGCCAAATCGGTCCAGCCGTTCTCAATTGATGAGAGCAGTAGATAGGAACAGTAGGAATCTCGCAAGAAATAGCAATTTTCGGTTTTCCCAATTTTCCGACTTTTCCGGGGGGTTTTCCCAAAATTTTCTTTCGTAACAACCTTCCCAGGCAAATACGAACCACTGAAAAAAAAATTGAGCCAAATCGGTCCAGCCGTTCGCAATTGATGAATTACTATACATTTTTCACACCATTTTTATATATATATAGACTAGCTGGACCCGGTCCACTTCGTTGCCCCAGACTTCAGATTTGCGATCCCGTTAATTTTTGGACAAATTACGTAGACTGCCACCAAATATATATGCACATAATTACATTGATCTCTCTAACAAATTGCTCAAGATATATCAAACACAAAATTTAATTGGCTTATATGGGCGGGGCCACTCCCATTTGTCCGACCCCGCCCATTTTTGGACCAAGCACGTAGACTGCCACCTAATATATATGCACAAAATTAGAGTAATCTCGCTAATAATTTGTGCGAGTTATGTCAATTTCAAAATTGGGTTTATATTGGCGGGGCCACGCCGATTGGTCCAATCCCGCCCATTTTTGCACCAACCAATTAGACTACCACCTAATACATATGCAAAAATTACAGCACTCTCGCTAACAAATTGTGCAAGATATGTCAATTTAAAATCGTTGTTTATATATGGGCGGGGCCACGCCCATTCCGCCTATATTTGGACAAATCACGAACACTACCACCAGACACATGACACAAAATTACAGCAAATTACTCGCTAACAAATTGTGTAAGATATCTCAATTTCAAAATTTGGCTTATATGGGCGGGGCCACGCCCATTGGCCGATCCCGCCCATTTTTGGACCAATTTAGTAGACCACCACCTAATACATATGCACAACATTACAGCACTCTCGCTAAAAAATTGTGCAATATATATCAATTTAAAAATTTGGTTTATAAGGGCGGGGCCACGCCCATTGGTCCAATCCCGCCCATTTTTGGACCAATCACGAAGACTGCCACCAGATACAGTTGCACAAAATTACAGCTCTCTCGCTAACAAATTGTGCAAGATATCTCAAATTCAAAATTTGGCTTATATGGGCGGGGCCACGCCCATTGGTCCAATCCCGCCCATTTTTGGACCAATTAAGTACACTACCACCAATACGTATGTACAATATTACAGTACCCTCCCTAACAAATTGTGCAATATATGTCAATTTAAAAATTTGGTTTATAAGGGCGGGGCCACGCCCATTGGTCCTATCCCGCCCATTTTTGGACGAATCACGTAGACTGCCACCAGATACATATGTACAACATTACAGCACTCTAGTTAAAAAATTGTGCAAGATATCTCAATTTCAAAATTTGGCTTATATGGGCGGGGCCAAGCCCATTGGTCCGATTCCGTCCACTTTTGAACCAATCACGTAGAGTGCCACCAGATACATATGCACAAAATTACAGCTCTCTCGCTAACAAATTGTGTCAGATATCTCGATTTCAAAATGTGGCTTAAAGGGGCGGGGCCACGCCCATTAGTCCGACCCCGCCCATTTTTGAACCAATCACGTAGACTGCCTCCATATATATATATACAAATTTCAAGTTCTCTCACTAACAAATTGTGCAAGATATCTCAAATTCAAAATTTGGGTAATATGGGCGGGGCCACGCCCATTGGTCCGATCCCGCCCATTTTTTGACCAATCACGTAAGTCTCCAGCAGATATATATACACAAAATTACAGCTCTCTTGCTAACAAATTGTGCAAGATATCTCGATTTCAAAATTTAGCTTAATGGGGCGGGGCCACGCCCATTAGTCTGACCCCGCCCATTTTTGGACCAATCACGTAGACTGCCTCCAGATATATATAAACAAAATTACAGTTCTCTCGCTAACAAATTGTGCAAGATATCTCAAATTCAAAATTTGGCTTATATGGGCGGGGCCACGCCCATTGGTCCGATCCCGCCCATTTTTTACCAATCACGTAGACTGCCACCAGATACATATGTACAAAATTGCAGCACTCTCACTGACAAATTGTGCAAGATATCTCAATTTTAAAATTTGTCTTATGTGGGCGGGGCCACGCCCACTTCATATATCGAAAATTCAAGTACCCTATTTTCACCACGCCCCACACATGTACATTCTGTGAAAATTTCAAGAAGATCGGTTCAGCCGTTTAGACGTCTATACGGTACAAACAAACCAACAAACCAACAAACAAACAAACCAACAAACAAACAAACACACATTCTTCTTTATATATATAGATATAACGCCCATTTTTAATATACTATGGGTTCTATAAAAACATTACACTGTACAAAATTTTAAGTATTTGTGTGGACTGGAATCAAAATAATAAGCCGTTAACTTTTTGTACAAAATATAGGAGGTACCAAAAAGGGCGTGTCAACTTCGCCCATTTTTTATGGGACTGTAGGTACTATAAAAGCAATACACTCCACAAATTGAAAAAAGTATCTCCACTTGGATTACCCTATATTTTGGCAAGAAAATTTAGTCTGTTTATATTTTGTTGTAGTCCCCGTGTAGAGGTAGCCCTCAAATATGCTTAAGCCATAAATACCACATTTTTCAAATGAAGAGTTTGGTTAAATGAATTTTTGGTCTATAATTTGCTAAAAATTGCAGCGTTCTTTTTTTCAATGTTTGCTTCATCCAAAAATATGGTTCGAAGATTTGCTCCATATCCAAAGATTACTCCAGTAATAGAATTAAATGCAATCCATAGTGGAGGGTACATAAGATTCGGCATGGCCGAACTTAACGTTTGTTACTTGTTTCTAAACTTCTGTTTCCACATAAAGTGTCATTACTAACATTTGTAGTTCCCATAATAGTTATTTTATTTAACGTGTGTGCTGGCATTATCGAGCATAAACTTAAAAAAATATTGTCCAAATGTTAAAGGCAACAAGAAAATTGGAATTCCAAAGAAAAATGTTGTAAAAAAAATTACCATAAAATTTTTTTTTAATATTTTTTCGGAGTCCTAACCATATTACATCAGAAAATGTTATGCGCAGCTCTTCGACAAAAATTGTTTGCGAAAAAGTTGTTATGACTGATTCCAGTAGATGTGCATTAGTAGCTCTGTCGGTTGTGAGATATTCTGGAGAGATGTTGTCAGGATCGGGGTCCTTGTTTGGTTTGAGAAATTTTATTACTTCGCTAATCTCCGTTAAGAAGTTTGCTGAAATTCCATACAGTGGTAATATCAGCAAATTTCAGCCATCTAGCTCAGTTATCGTTGACTGTAGCGTGATTAAAACAGACGGACATGGCTAAAACGTCTTAGAATTTTAAGACGATTTAGAATATATATACTTTATGGGGTCTTAGATCAATATTTAGAGGTGTTAAAAACGGAGTGACAAAATGAATATGCCCCCATTATATGTATATATTATATATAACCATCCATCCATATATATATATATATAACCATCCTACTTATTAAAATTTGTGTGAATTTCCGAATAATTGTTCAATAGCTACAGCCGTTTATTTTATGATTTCTCCTTTTGATGTTGTTGCTAAAACCTCCAAATATTATTACGAACCGCAATTTATATGTGCTACCCATGACACATGTCATCGAAATGTGGAATTTTCCTTGTCGTTCAATTCAACCAATCCCAAACAGTCAGTCAATTGGGTACTCCTGATCGAATGCCGAAGGATGAGGGAAAATAACGACATGCAAAGCATTATCTGCTCATAGGAGGGCCGTGGGAGAATGACGCTAAGAACCAGTTTCTAAAAGCAATAAATTTTATTTGGTGTAATTTGAAAATTTACGATACTTTTGATATAAATTAACTTTAACTGCACTACACTCTGTGTGGGGAATGGGAAATGGGAATTTCGAACCCAGACCATTCTCGGTTAGTCTGAGGTCCATTGTGCGAATGTTTGCATTATTTATGACAAACAAGAATAAATTTATTTTCGCAAAGCAATGCACAAGTGCGCTCACACTCGGCACAGCGTTAGGGAAGCGGTTTTAAATTGTATAATTTTTAAGGATCGAAGATGCAGTAATGAAATTTCACATTGTTACAGCTAAAATTATGACACAAATTTTGAAACTGTTGCCTAGGATTCCATCATAATCCCATTGCAAGAAATTATAACAAAAATTTTCGAATCAACAAAAACTACTTTCACAAATGCATTTATTTATCGAAATATAAAATCATTTAAAATTGAAGAAAATCGTTTCCGATTTAGATATAGTCCTTGTCCTATATACATATATGTTTCTTCCGATTTGGTCTCAAAGTGCTACAGAGAAGAGTCGTGGTACAAAAACGAACACAGGCAAAATTAAAGAAAGTGGCTTGCCGAATGCGCATAATTTTCGTAGAACATTAGACACATCAAAGACAATGCATTGTACCAAATTGTAAGTGTTTATATGTACTATTAATGTTATGAGCCATTAAATTTTTTAATGATTTGAACATTTTGTTTGTGAAGTACAAAAAGGAGCTCTGCTGTAACGTCCACTTTTTACCGGACTGTATGTACTATAACAGCATTACACTGTACAAAATTCAAGCATTTATGTGCACTTGTATTAAAGTAATAAGGGGTTGACTTTTTGTGCAAATATCTCGTTAAATAAGCCCCGTAGAATGAAAAGGGCGAAATTTTGTTATCACGAATTTTTGGCCAAAATTTTGAATTTCCTTAGCAAAACTTAAAATGCAAATATCTCGTTAAATAAGCCCCGTAGAAGGAAAAGGCGAAATTTTGTTATCACTAATTTTTGGCCAGAATTTAGAAAAACTTAAAATGCAAATATCTCGTTAAATAAGCTCAGTAGAAGGAAAAGGGCGAAATTTTTATATCACTAATTTTTGGCCAACATTTTGAGTTTCCTTAGCAAAACTTTAAAAGCAAATATCTAGTAAATTAAGCCCAGTAGAAGGAACAGGGCGAAATCTTGTTATCACTAATTTTTGGCCAAAATTAGGAATTTCCGTAGCAAAACTTAAAATGCAAATATTTCGTTGAATAAGCCCCGCAGAAGGAAAAGAGCGAAACTTTGTTATCAATAATTTTTGGCCAAAATTTTGAATTTCCTTAGCAAAACTTAAAATGCAAATATCTCGTTAAATAAGCCCCGTGGAAGGAAAAGGGCGAAATCTTGTTATCACTAATTTTTGGCCAAAATTAGGAATTTCCTTAGCAAAACTTAAAATGCAAATATTTCGTTGAATAAGCCCCGCAGAAGGAAAAGGGCGAAACTTTGTTATCACTAATTTTTGGCCAAAATTTTCAATTTCCTTAGCAAAACTTAAAATGCAAATATCTCGTTAAATAAGCCCCGTGGAAGGAAAAGGGCGAAATCTTGTTATCACTAATTTTTGGCCAAAATTAGGAATTTCCTTAGCAAAACTTAAAATGCAAATATCTCGTTAAATAAGCCCCGTAGAAGGAAACGGGCGAAATTTTGTTATCACTAATTTTTGGCTAAAATTTTGAATTTCCTTAGCAGAACTTAAAATGCAAATATCTCGTTAAATAAGCCCCGTAGAAGGAAAAGGGCGTAATTTTGTTATCACTAATTTTTAGCCAAAATTTTGAATTTCCTTAACAAAATTTGAAATGCAAATATCTTGTTAAATAAGCCCCGAGGAAAGAAAAGGGCGAAATTTTGTCATCACTAATTTTCGGCCAAGATTTTTAATTTCCTTAGCATAACTTGAAATGCAAATATCTCGTTAAATAAGCCCCGTAGAAGGAAAAGGGCGAAATTTTGTTATAAAAAATTTTGGCCAAAATTTTGAATTTCCTTAACAAAACTTAAAATGCAAATATCTCGTTAAATAAGCCCCGTAGAAGGAAAAGGGTGAAATTTTGTTATCACTAATTTTTGGGCAAAATTTAGCAAAACTGAAAATGCAAGTATCTCGTTAAATAAGCCCCGTAGAAGGAAAAGGGCGGAATTTTTTCATCACTAACTTTTGGCCAAAATTTTGAATTTCCTTAGCAAAACTTAAAATGCAAATATCTCGTTAAATAAGCGAAAATATCTCGTTAAAGGGCGAAATTTTGTTATCACTAATTTTTGGCCAAAATTTTCAATTTCCTTAGCAACACTTAAAATGCAAATATCTCGTTAAATAAGCCACGTAGAAGGAAAAGGGCGAAATTTTGTTATCACTAATTTTTTAATTTTTCATTACGGGTTTTTATTATTATTTTTTTAAATTAAAATGACAATATGCATAAAGTAATTGGTCTCAGTTTTAATCCTCAATGACTATTACGTAGAACCAGGGATGGAAAAGTCAGTACTTTAGTACTTTTCCACTTCCAAAAGTACCGAAGTACCCACACCGCCATTTCAGTACTATTTTATTCTATCTATTTATTCTGCAGAAGTGAGTCCTTACAGAATCCCTGTTTTATTTCAATAATAATCAAACGAAGTTAAATTTATATGAAAATAAATGTTTAAAGTTTCAAAAAATATACACCGAAATTGTGAGGTAGGTGTAGGATATATATTTTTAATTAATTTATTTTCTGAAAATGGGTTTTGATTAAATCAGAATAATATGCATTTTAAGAAGAATTTTTGCGAACCGCTTGCAGCTATTTGAAGTTTTCTTTCAGAATAGAAGAGCATTTGACAAATTCATAATTCTATGAAATGATTTTAGGGAATAGCTATATTTGGAATGTATTTTGAAAGACACGTTATTACATAAGTTTTTATAGATATGGAGCAAAATATATATCGTCATTTGAAACGAGAAAGGGCCTATCATCATGTTTGAAAATTTTACAGGAGAAGCCAAAAACTAAATAAAATAAAATATGTTGTCGCTAGAAAAACGGGGTTTTTAGGATAATACCTAAACATAGTGATGCATATATAAATTCACACAAACATGATTTTAAACTTGTTTGTGAAAATTGCGTGAAATATCAATTTTTAACTATAAATAAAAAGAAATAATTTGTTTTTAGGTCCTTTTGAATTTTCCATTAGACATTAGTTTAATTATATTTGCATTAAATTAATATTATAAAAGAAAAAATACCTTTTCAACTTACCATTTTAGTACTTTTTGAGAAATCGAATTTTCCATCCCTGCGTAGAACTATTATTTAAAATACAATTCGTTCTCCAACCACTGAAACACCAAAAACACTCATCTGTTGAGAGCCATATGTAGTTATAGGGATAAAATAGTGCGACAGTGTGCATATCGCATCCGTTGAATATACGAATGTGTACGTGTTTCCTGCAAAATATATATTTAAACTATCCTACGCTCATAGCGCCGCCACCATCGAACCTTCTGGGGTGGCAGGACATGCCAACAGGTCCCTATGATCCAATGTAAGCCATTAGAGCATGTCGGGGCTCTTGGCGGCTTTTGTAAGTTTTTTGCTCGATAGCCCCGCATTAACGTGATATTATCATCCGTCGCTGTTAAGTGGAAACCAAAACAAAAGTTGGAATTCATAAAATATCCATTAAAGGTTATTGAATTATTTATCTCCTGATACTCCTCGTTCATATTGGGATTATGTTATTCTTTAATAAAATTTGCAAGTATTTCAGATTTGTGTGAGTGTATTTGTGTACACATGTAGACATGATGTTAGAAAATTTTTAAAAGCAAAAAACAGAATGCTTGAAAATCAGCTTTTTATATAAAGAAATGTTTTAGCTTGTTAAATATTTCCATGGATTTTACAAATAATATTTCGTTCATTTACTTCAAGGCTAACATTACTCAAAATTTAAAATTTTACAGAAAGGCAATTTTGCAAGTGTCCATAATTTAATTTCAGCGAATTTTGGTTTTGGTTTGGATATTGTCCCAAACATATTTTGCTTGAAATATACAAATGTTTAGGGTACACGCGTTTTATATATAACATTTGGCACACACAAATATTATATATTTAGGAAGATGTTGTTCTAAACAAACTTTGTTTCCATCCTAATATTTTTTATTTTTTTTTAAATTATTTATTTATTATTATTTATGAAACAAATATTTATTTGCATTTAAGTATTCAGAAAATATACAAACAATTTTATTTTAAAAAATATTTTAATTTTTTCTCATATTTAAAGTGTTCATAAAATTCCTTTATAATTGAAAATATATTTTGTTGTAATATATTAATAATTTCATCCCATTTGAACACGCTGAAAAAATCGCTTCTGTAGTATATTGTCTCAAACATATCCCGCTTGAAACATACATATGTTTAGGGGAAATGATGATCTAAACAAAAGTATGCTTTCATTCAAATATTTGTTTATACGGAACTACATATATTTATACTTAAATACTATTGTATTTAAATATTTTGGCAATCTATCAATGCCTTAATTTAATGAGAAGCTTTCCGTTTTTGTAAAATTTTATTTGAAATTAAATCGTATGATCGTTCGTAGCGATAAATTGCATTGATGTATAGACAACCAGTAAGGAAAGGCAGAAAGTCGGGCGGAGCCGACTATATAACCCTACACCTCCCTGACAATGCGATAAGGGTCATTGCCATAATAATTTGGAATAATTGGTAAATGGGTAGGAACATATTATCTAATTCTGAACCGATAATCGCTAAATTAAGTAATATTCGTTCCTAAAATGAGAAACATCTTTCTGGAAAATTTTAATGATCGGAAGTAAAGTACAACTTCTATAGCGCTTTGATACCAAATCAGGAGGAGGTTCTGCTAACGCTGGTTATGACTTTTTTAACTATATAAAATAGGGTGATCTAAGTAGAGATACTTTTTTCAATAGCCTTTTTTGACAGATCACGTGTGAGTCGTGTCATGCTGTCATGTTATTTGTGTTAAGTATTGTTTGGCAGTTCATCATGGAAAGACTTACCCCTGAACAACGTTTACAAATTATTCAGTTTTATTATGGACACCGTAGTTTCCATTGAATCACTAAAACTCCCAAAACTAATCCCACAATGTGGTAAATGCCAATGCTATAATCATACAAAAAATGACTGCTCTAAGCAACCAAGATGTGTAAGATGTTCAGGAAAACATGAATCTAAAAATTGCGATAAGCCCGTTGAAGCTCAACCAAAGTGCGTTAATTGTGGAGAAGAACACCCTGCAAGTTATCGAGGATGTATCGTAGCAAAAGAGCCACAGAAAATAAGAGAAAATAAGCTAAAGAAATTGAGAGATTCTAGTAAAAGTCAAGTAACAACAAATGAATCCAATCATATTATGCCAAACAATAGTCGCCAACCTGCAACAGTAAGATCTTATTCCTCTGTAGCATGTACAAATTCAGTGAAACCGACTTCTGATAGTCAAGCGAATCAAAACATTCTAACACAAATTTTGAAAAAACTGGAAAATATTGAATCTCAAAACAAATTATTTGAGAATCGCCTAATAAATCTAGAAGAAAACTTTGCATCAGTCTTTGAATGAAAAAAGGAATTAATATTATGGAATGGAATGCCAATGGAAAGAAGATCTTGAATTTGAAACCATAAATTTTACAAAACTAATACAAAATGCTGGATGGCAAAGCACTCCGACATACAAGAGACCTCCGATAGGTCACACATATCCTTTATATATAAGGAACTAAATTAAGGAGAAGAGGAAATTGCGAAAAAGATGGCAAATTACCAGATCACCCCATCATAAAAAAATACTTAATAAAGCCACGCAAATATTGAGAAAAGAGACAAAAAAGAATAATAATTCCAACTTTAAAGAGTATTTATCAGAACTCACTAGCGACAGCAAAACGAATTACTCACTGTGGAAGGCAACAAAAAAGCTATGTGGCCAAAAACAATCAAAAAGTGCCTTAAGGTTGAAACATGGACTTTGGGCGAAAAATGACGCGGAAAAAGCTGACATATTTGCGAAACATCTTTTCGAAGTTTTTTCAAATAAATCAAATCAGGAACATGAGACAGTATTCAACTCGGACAATGAAGTTATTCCAAAAGTAACATTAAAAGAGGTTATACTCGAGGTAAAGAAATTGAAAAATAAAAAATCAACTGGCTTTGACCTTAAACCAATGAACTTTTTAAGAAACTTCCAATTTCCGGAATGGCAAAACTTACCAAGTTATTCAACGCAGCAATCCGCCTTAAATACGTCCCTACATATTGGAAAGTAGCAGAGATATTGATGATCCAAAAAATTGGAAAAGATCCCCAGGATGCTAGTTCATATAGACCCATATCCCTTCTTCCAATTATTGGAAAACTTTTCGAAAAGTTAATATGTAAGCGGCTAAACTCTCTTATTGAAATTAAAAAACTTATACCGAACCATCAATTTGGATCTCGTAAAGGCCATTCTACAGCAGAACAAATTCACAGGATTACACACGATATAGAAGTAGCCCTGGAAGAAAAAGAAGTATGCTCGGCAGTTTTCCTGGATATATCTCAAGCCTTCGATGGAGTAGTACATTCATCACTTATTCAAAAACTAAATACTATTTTACCAGATAGTTACTGTAAATTGCTAGAATCATATCTGAATGATAGGTTCTTCAGAATTAAACAAGGATGTGAATATTCCGATTTACTCCCAATATCTAGCGGTGTGCCACAAGGAAGCATACTTGGTAATGTATTATATCTATTATATACATACGACTTACCAATAGATCAATCCTGTATCTTCGGTACTTTTGCAGATGATACGGCGATAATGGCAAAAGGCCAAAACAACAAGATATCAACCTCTAAGCTACAAAGAGCTATAACACAAATTGAGAGATGGACGGAAAAATGGAGACTAAAAATAAATAGCTCTAAATCAGTACAGGTCGATTTTACCAACAAAAATATTAACTACATCCCCATACTCATAAATTCACAACAAATACCAGTCTCAAACTCTGCCAAGTATCTGGGAATGACTTTGGACTCAAAATTAACATGGAAAGAACACGTGAAGAACAAGAAAACATGTCTTGAAATTAAATATCGTGAGCTCAAATGGTTAATGGGAAGAAATTCCAATCTATCCACACATAATAAAGTAATGATATACAACCAAATAATTAAACCTATTTGGACTTATGACATCCAATTGTGGGGCTGCGCAAAAAATCATGTTATTGACATGATTCAAACTTTTCAAAACAAGGTTCTAAGGGAAATTGTAAATGCTCCTTGGTATGTTAGAAATAAAGACCTTCATCGAGATCTAAGGATAAATACTGTCAGGGAAGAGATCAGTAATCTGGCGGAAGCCCATGAAAACAGACTTATTCACCACAAAAATATTGAAATTCCGAGACTTCTAGAATCGGCGCACCTAACCAGACGATTGAATCGATGCAAACCACTGGACTTGAAGCGGCGTTTTACCCAGCAAATAGATTCTTAAGCTAATCTTTGGCTGTAAAATTTAACTGATTTGATATAAAAGAACTACTAGTTAGTCTCAGGAATGTAATAGACTAGTTGTAGTGTAATTTTTAAGCAGTTTTGTAATGTTTAAAAAAATAAAAAAAAAATAAAGTTTTATTATCAAAATAATTTGATGCCTGAAATTAAAGCTCTTGATCTTACGTATAATTTCAAGTGACCGGTTCAAGGTTTATTTATATAGGAAAGTATTCGCAACATTGTCATAGTTCCATGTTTTGTTATAGCCACCATACAAATGTCTTTCCCGATTTGACACCTTTCTCCTATACTACTTTCTAATTTCCACAAATTGGAATGGAAAATACATAACACTGTGCTCGAAATGGACACTTGACAATGTAACAGAAAGGTGACCCTATGGATATACTTATATCGACCATACTGAATCAGGTGGTATTAGCACTTTTTCTAGGTTAGCTCTTGTTTTCGCGATATTCGACCACAAAGTTTACTGGGAAATCAGAGAGGTTAGTTGCTTTAGTGAGTATTTTGAAATGGGATACTTCGGAATATATGCTTCAGTTCAAAGAACGAAAAAAGGAAATCATTAAAGAATTTTTTCTCTCAGAACAGTCGTCCACGTTTCTCACCCCCTTACCGCTGAAAAATGCCAACCAAATCTTACCATATGTCAAACGTCATCCTAATCGTCGACATTTTTATACCCTACACCACACTGTGGTACAGGGTATTATAAGTTTGTGTCACGGCAGATGTTTGTAACACCGGAAAATAACACAGCTAGACCCACCTTAAAGTACACCGATCGACTCAGAATCACTAGCTGAGTCGATTTAACGATGTCCGTCCGTCCGTCCGTCTGTCCATGTAAAGTTGTATTTTACATCCGATCGTTTTGAAATTTAGAATGGTAGAGTTTCTTGATCCATGAACCAACATTGCCGAATTTGAAGAAAATCGGTTAAGATTTAGCTATAGCTCCCATATATATGTTTCGTCCGATTTGGCCCTTTAGTCCTATAGAAGCTGTATTTTACATCCGATCGTTTTGAAATTTAGAATGGTAGAGTTTCTTGATCCATGAACCAACATTGCCGGATTTGAAGAAAATCGGTTCAGATTTAGATATAGCTCCCATATATATCTTTCGTCCGATTTGGTCCTTTAGTCCTATAGAAGCTGTATTTTACATCCGATCGTTTTGAAATTTAGAATGGTAGAGTTTCTTGATCCATGAACCAACATTGCCGAATTTGAAGAAAATCGGTTCAGATTTAGATATAGCTCCCATATATATCTTTCGTCCGATTTGATCCTTTAGTCCTATAGAAGCTGTATTTTACATCAGATCGTTTTGAAATTTAGAATGCTAGAGTTTCTTGATCCATGAACCAACATTGCCGAATTTGAAGAAAATCGGTTAAGATTTAGCTATAGCTCCCATATATATGTTTCGTCCAATTTTGCTCTTTAGTCCTGAAGAAGCTGTATTTTACATCCAATCAGTTTGAAATTTAGAATGGTAAAGTTTCTTGATCCATGAACCAACGCTACCGAATTTGAAGAAAATCGGTTAAGATTTAGCTATAGCTCCCATATATATGTTTCGTCCGATTTGGCTCTTTAGATCCAATCGTTTTTATACCCTACACCACACTGTGGTACAGGGTATTATTTAAGTATAAAATGTCCCAAAAATAAATTTATGTAAACAATTTATACATGAATTACAAAATTTATATATCAGAGTTATTCAATATTACGAGAGTGGTGTAGGGTATTAAATAGTCGGCACCGCCCGACTTTAGCCTTTCCTTACTGGTTAGTTTGTGACTTTGAGAAAAATATTACTCGCGAAAAAATAATATTGGTCTGCTTTCAACATATTTATAAAAAATCAACATGTTTCATAACATAGCAGCTTTTGTTGGTTACCTTTGTAATTCCATTGACACTAACCAAAATATAATTTACAAAAATTTAGGTAAAAAAAAATTATTAACAAATATTTTCTGCTATGTGCAGAAAAATACACAAATTATGTAATAACTCGAAATCTGCTTAATTCTAATAAAAAAGTTGAGAAAGGGCTCATAGTATTATTTCGCGAATAATATTTTTCTCAACGATGCCTAATAAAATTTGCGATGATTTTTTATATATGATAAGATTTATATGCACTTTTTCAGTGGTAAGGGAGTGAGAAAAGTGGACGACGGTTTGACATAAATAATTCTTCAAATGTTCCCTTTTTTCGATCTTTGGACTGAAGCGTGTATTCCGAGGTCTTCACAGTGTAATTATTTTTAATTGTATCTACATTGAATCTTTTCGTGAAAATTCGTCATAATTACTCTAAGTTTTTCGAAATATTCGCCCTACATCGAAACCATCTGACTGAATGTTTTGACGCTTTAGGGCCGACTACTTTACATAGATAGGGATGACTGAGTTGGATGACTTTCTGAAATAACTTCATCCATTATTTGAGTATTTTATATAATTTCTAATTCCCTTTGTTATTAATACATATTTATTTGTTTTAATTCAAAGTTATACACTCTATAAAGCACCCTTTATTTTATTACATTCTGTAATTTGTCATATAACAAAAGAATTCTCCATTCAATAACCATATGTTTTTCCGTCTACAGCTTTTCGAAAACTCAAATAAAATGTACATTAACATAGCACATTGTACGTCTGTTAAATTATCCAACCGTTGGCAACGCATTGCCATTAAATGTGGAACTCAAATGCTCTAACCCAACAGTATATCTCTCAATAAATGCCGGTGTTTTCTCCATCATGTTGTGGCGGCTGAGTAAACACTCAGAGCAAGCAAAGTGAACGTGATAAGCCAAATGGAATTTACATGCACTTGTACACAAGCCCACATACGCATATCACAAGCTTCCAGAGAGAGGCTCCAACAGGAATAATGACCATCTATCTGTGTGTGTGAATGCAATCCAATTTGACAGGATGCATATAATACTTACAAAACAGAAACAGAATATGTATATAGTGAAAGACAAATTTGACACCTGCTATATCTAAAAAGCTGATATATCACTTAAGGCAGATTCAAGGCTGGGTTAGGCAAACTTATTTTGCAAATATATTTTGTTGTAATATATTAATATATGAATTCCAAATAAATTTTATTATCATTTTTAAATAAAATTTATTTACTTAAAAATATATAATATTCAAAAATTTGTGTTCCATATATATTTCCTTCCTATTTAAACATATCAAAAAAGTTGATTTTTGCCCACGTATGTAGGTAGATACATGCCGATTATTTAGATACATTACCTATGCTAAATTTCACAGAAATCTATTCAGATTTATATATATCTCCCATAAACTAGTATATGTGCACATTGATTTGATTTGACATTAAAGCGGTATATAAGTTTTATTTTCTTGCATATATTATGAAATTTGGGGCAGTAATTACCGCTTTCAAGTATATAATTATATCCCGATATTGAATCTAAGCGCTATAAAATTTATATTTTTGACTGATCATTATCACTAAGAAACAATATTGATAAATCTCGACAACATTTTTAATTATTGTAATCCGATAGGCCAGTGTTGGGTATCATATAGTCAGCTCTGCCCGACTTTAGACCTTCCATACGAGTTTTGGTAATTTTTTGCGTGTTTTTTTTAAATTTCTTTTGTTTAAGCCAAAACTTAATTAAAATTCCCTATACTCGTCACTGACTTTTTACAGTGTACCGATCGTACAATTCAATCCTTCAGATCAGCTTACTCTTTTATGCATCCTTGCAGAGTAATTGCCTTGATCTCGACGAATGAATTGACCGGTTATTTGAGTATTCGCTACCTTCGTCATCTGGGTATGTTTACTTTCTAACGAGTAACATACTCTCACTCTTGTTTTATCAACAAAACCTCCATCTTGTCCTTACAAGGTAATTTTGCTTTTAATAAAGCTCATAATTGAAAATATTTAAAAACTTAACACCCCGTGTTTTATTTCTTTTATTTCTTTCCAAAACCATCGCTCACGGCGAAACATTTTGGTCCTTCAAACCGGATTTTTGGATTTTCGAGCCTATTTAATCGGTCTACATTTCTTCCTTTATTTACAAGTGTTTGCGGATCACGTCCTACAACAACCTCCAAATCTCACATTAATTTCCTGCATTTATTTTAATATTTCATCGATATGAGGTATGTATAGTGCAGTGTATAATTAAGTGTGAGCTCGCGTAATTTATCGCAATAAATTCTAAAAAATTCCCTACGCAAATAGCCAAAGGGCCGCCTTACAACGTTCGCGAAACAAACGAACGTACATACATACATACGTGCGAAAACATATGTGCTTTAAAATAAACGCACATAGAAACGGACGGACAAAATTGTAAAAGATCGGTCGCTGCCCTTTATGTCAACAAACGTCGGGCATATAATTAGTATTAGAAACAAAACGAAAAAAAAATAATAAAGTGCAGTGCTATTGTTTGAAGTGAAATTTTGTGGTTTTTGTTGCTTAAATAATTTGGTGGAATTGGCAAAAATAATAGTGTTGTGTAAAATAAACTCTTAAAGCTGTCCGCGGAAATTTTCGTTTAAAAAATATAATTATTGTAAAAAATTTCTTAAAGATCCACCCTTATTTTGTGCTATAAGTGCTGGTTTTATTTAAATAAACAAACGCGCATAATACGTATTTTTTCTATATCGACGACAGCAACAACAACAATAAATATCCAGCCACCAAAGCACCACACATAATTTCATTTCCATCAACAAGTGCCTGCTACTTAATATACATATATGCATATATATTTACAAATGACATATGTACGTACTTAATACTTACGCTTACAGCCATACACATACGTAGATACATACATTTTTTCTTTCTATTTTATTTTGTTTCCATATTCGTTGGTTTTTTATTAACCCTTTCAGGTGCCGTGCGGGTTTGTGAATAAATCGTTTATTTACAAAATAAAACAATTTAAAGTGTCGGAAAAAATATCGGTTTCGGTGATATATATATATATATACGGATCGGTTTTAAATCATATATATCCGCGTGCACCCTACAATCGGTCCAATCGACTTAGATTAAATTTTTAAAAAAAAATATATATATTAGTTGTAAATTTTCGGTCGTTGTCGAAAAGCAACGCCTTCACGAGGTTTAAAACAATTGTTTTCGGGTACCCTACAGTAGGTCAATCCGACATTAATAAACAAAAATATTGTTTTAACGTTTATTTTCGGTTTTTTAAACGGATTTTTTATTTGTTTATATTTATTTTTCGGAGTTTGGTCCCGTTTTCGACTATTTGCTGTGTTCGTAGGCGAGTTTAGCAAAATAATACGTGCGCCCTACCTCAGGTAATCAGGGCTTTCATACGATTTGACACACTTCAAGTGCAAAATCGACCATTTTCTTGTGAATTAAAAAATTTTAAGCATTTTTGGGAATTAAAAGATCCTGTGCTTCTCGGATTTCCCACATTTTCAATCCCTTTTGGAGATTCAAACGTGAATTTAGTTGGGTTTTCTTGTGTTTTAAGTATTTTTTGTGCTTTTTACTAATAAAAATGTCGGTTACGCCTCTCGATTTCTTTATCAGAGCTTCGGACGCTCTGGTAAAATTTAATACACATTTTAATGCATTGAAAGACGAGGACCACGACATATATAGTCTCGAAGTTCGGAGTACAGAACTTACTAAAGTGTGGGCTAGAGCCCAAGAGACTTTCGAGGCCTGTCTGAATCATTTTAAAATCTCAGCAGATACGAAAACCGAACAACTCGATTCTGTCCAAAGCAAATACGATGTTTCATATCAGTTGTATATGGATTGCTTGTCGGCCATTAATAGAAAGTTAGCTCTGCTACGTAGTCCGCGGAGGTCCTCTTCTCGATCTTCGGTTGTTAGTTCCGTGGTGGCAGATTCCGTGCGTTCTAATGCAACCGTAAGTGGGACTCGAAATCCCGTTCATCCGTCATTTGAGGCAAATTCTCCTGCAGCCATACCTCATAAACCTGAGGTGACGGGAGCTAGTGCAATGGAAAGCGTGCCACTTATGCCGCCTATGAGTGATAGCGTTCATAACCTATCGTTGCCTCCGTGCGATACGGACATATTTGAGGGTGATTTTCTGTCGTGGCCTACTTTCAGAGATCTCTTTAGTGCGGTTTACATTAATAACGCTCGTTTGACTGACGTTGAAAGATTATGTCATTTGGTGCGTAAAACCAGTGGGGAGGCTCGAGAAATAGTTTCAAAATTTCCGCTGACCCATCGTAGTTTCGTTCTTGCTTGGAAAGCACTTAGGGACACTTATGACAACACGCGCATACTGGTTCATAACCAACTAAAAACTCTTTTTGCCCTTCCGGTTATCGACGTCGAAACGAGTACGGGTCTGAAATTAATTCAAAGGGGAATTAACGCTTGCCTTTCTGCGATGTCTATATACGACGTCCCCACCGAGAATTGGGATCCGATTTTGGTGTTCGTCTGCCTTCAGCGATTACCAAATATAACCACAACGCTGTGGGAACAGAGTGTGAAAAATAAATCCGCTCTATCAACGTGGAAAGATTTGGACGCCTTTCTGAACGAAAGGATTCAAACTCTCGCGTGTCTCCGGGATATAACTAGGGGTGATACTAATAAGAAGCTGCCTGACAAGAAGGTCAAAGCTCACTTTACGGGTGCTAGCTCTTCTGGCTCTTCTTCATCGGGTACTACCAAGTCGACCTCTAGTCATACTTGCCCGATCTGTCCAAAGCAGAATCATCTTCTTCGAGTCTGTGCGAAATTTCGAAAAATGTCCGTCACTGAAAGATTCTCCCTTGTTAAAAAACAGCGTTGTTGCGTCAATTGTTTATCTCGGTCCCATGAATTTAAAGATTGCACAAGCACAAATTCTTGCGCTTTGTGTCAAAAGCTACACCATACGCTGCTTCATCGCGATTCATCTTCGTCAACGGCTAGCACTCCAAATACTTCTACTCCCAGAACAATTACGAATTTCGTTTCCAATTCTGAAACTTCGGGTCAAGCTCTTCTGCCGTCAAATGGTGATCAAGGCCCGTCAACGTCTGCTAACGCGTATTCGTCCGCAATAAATCGACAAACATTCCATGTTTCTCAAAATCGTGCGGTATTATTGGGCACCGCCATGGTAAATATATATCATAATGGCGTCTTATACCCTGCCCGAGCACTGATTGACCCAGCTTCCGAGGCATCATTTATTTCGGAACGATTGCAAAATCGGTTAAATCTTTCGGTGCATTCCACGAATGCTACCATATCTGGCGTCAGTCATGCTGTTTCGGCTACTTCTCGAAAACTTTGTCGTATAGAGATTCGAACCCCCCTCGATTTCTCTGTTCATTTAGAAACGGTGGCGTTGGTTCTTCCCACAATTTCTGGAAACTTACCATCATTTTATGTGCCATCAGATTTTAAAACGCGACTGCCCAATATACAATTGGCAGATTCAAATCTGTTTGACTGCCGTCCCGTTGACCTTTTGATTGGTGCGGATCTCTATCCCCGAATACTTTTAGAGGGGACTCATCGAGGTCTTCTAGGCTCGTTACTTGGTCAGAAAACTATTTTCGGCTGGGTTATAACCGGTCCGATTTCCTCACCGCCGGTCCACACCTTTGTGACGACACTGGAAGCGTGTGAGGAGGATAACCTCAATAAAAATCTTTTGCGGTTCTGGGAACTTGAAGAGCTTCCTAAACGGAACATTCTTTCCCCCTCTGATAAGATTTGTGAGGAAAATTTTAGGCAAACCACCCGTCGCGATGCCGATGGCCGCTATATAGTGACCTTGCCCATCAAATCTGACGATGGCCGTCCTTTGAGCCTTGGCGAGTCCCGAGCGAATGTTCTACGACAATTTATTCGCAATGAGGCTTCGCTACTGCGAAAGCCGTGGGTGAAGTCCGTTTATGATGAGGTTGTCCGTGAATACTTGAAATTAGGACACATGAGTGCAGTCTCCGGACCTCCCTTGGTACCGAACTTTTCTTGCTATTTACCACATCACCCTGTAATAAACCCAGAAAAACAAACGACGAAATTGCGCGTTGTTTTTAACGCATCTAACAAAACTTCGAATGGGAATAGTCTTAATGACATTCTCCATGTTGGCCCAACGCTACAATTGGATCTAGTTCTTTTGATTTTGAGGTGGAGGATCTTCCAATTTGTTTTTAACTGCGACATCACTCAGATGTATCGCCAAATCCGGGTTGACCCTTCGCATACACCTCTACAGAGAATACTTTTCCGGGATTTTCCAACCAATGAGATTCATGATTACGAACTTCAAACGGTTACTTTTGGGGTAAATTGCGCTCCCTATCTTGCGATCCGAACGCTCTTGAAATTAGCTGATGACACTGAAACTGAGTTCCCTTTGGCAGCGCACATCTTGCGGAGATGCATGTACGTCGATGACGTCTTAACGGGTACACATGATCTCGATACTGCAGTGCGAGCCCGAGATCAATTGATTTCGGCACTCAGTTCAGCGAAATTCGAGCTGAGAAAGTGGACAGCTAATGACAAGAAAATTTTGAGTCGATTCCCTCCGGAGCACTTAGTAGATGCTGAAGTCTTGGAATTTGTCGAAACAAGTACTTCAAAACCGTTGGGAATTCGCTGGAATGCGCAGTTAGACTCGTTTTATTTCGTTGTCAATCCCCTAGACCGAAAACCTAAATATACGAAACGCGAGGTCCTTTCGACAATCGCGAAATTATTTGATCCAGTTGGTTGGCTGGGGCCAGTTATTGTCGTGGCTAAAATTATTATGCAGAAGATTTGGCTAGATAACATAGGTTGGGACGATTATCTTCCGGCACCTACTAAACTTGAATGGGAACATTTTGTGGATTCCTACATAGGGGTCAACACTGTACAAATTCCCAGGTGGGTTCGTTATAGTACGGAGTGTTTAGCCGAGTTACACGTCTTTTCGGATGCCTCCGAGAAGGCATACGCGGGGGTGGTCTACCTTCGGGTCGTCACGGGCAATGGTGAAGTATTTTCTAATTTACTCACCTGTAAGACAAAAGTGGCCCCAATTAAATCGATTTCCTTGCCTCGTTTGGAACTTTGTGGCGCAGTTTTAGCATCAGAGTTATTAAAAACAGTTATCGCGGAAATTGATATACGCCTCAATCAGGTTTACTGCTGGACAGACTCCACCATTGTTCTCGCCTGGCTAAAAAAGACACCTGGTACGTGGACCACATTTGTGGCTAACCGAGTCTGTACGATCCAGGAAAATGTAGGCAAGCATAACTGGTATCATGTCAGATCTGAGGACAATCCAGCAGATTTAGGTAGTCGCGGACTATCACCAGAAAATCTTGTCGCCTCGACGCTATGGTGGCAAGGTCCTAGCTGGCTTAGTTTAGGTCGTGAACAATGGCCAACACATGAGTTAGCCCCCCTTGATACTGATGTAGAACTTCGTCCCATAAAGACTCATGCCACATTCTTTCGTAATTTCGAGGATGTTCTCGAGCGCTTTTCAACCCTTGATCGCGGCCTTCGAGTTATTTCGTATATGTTTAGATTTTTCCGCAACACTCATCCCAATTATAGGGGTCGATTCCGGTTTGAACGAACGGTAATCTCGAGTTCGGAAATAAAAGAAGTGAGGCGACGTTTGACAATTATAGCTCAGAAAGTCCATTATGCAAATGAATATCAATGTTTGCTAGACAATAAGGCATTAGATTCTGGGAGCTCTCTTGTTCCATTAAATCCCTTTCTTGATAGGGACGGAGTCATGCGCTTAAATGGGCGTCTCGCTTGTTCGCCAACTCTGTCTTATACAGAAAACCACCCAACAATATTGCCCTATCATTGCCGGTTGGCTAAATTAACAATTGAATTTGTCCACTTGATTTCTATTCATGGTGGCAATCAGCTTATGCTACGAATTCTCCGAATAGAGTACTGGATCCCACGGATCAAAACTATAATACGCAAGGTCGTTAATAATTGTAAGCGCTGTATATTGGACAAGAAACGGTCTTGTAGCCAAATTATGGCAGCTCTGCCTCCAGAGCGAACCGCCATCGATCGACCTTTTGCTACTACTGGTGTGGATTTTGCGGGTCCATTTGATATTAAATCATTTACAGGTCGATCTTGCAAAATTACCAAGGGCTACGTGTGCATTTTCGTATGCTTTTCTACGAAATCTATCCATTTGGAAGCAGTATCTGATCTTTCCACTGCAAATTTCCTTGCCGCGTTTCATCGCTTTGTGGCTAGACGCGGGTGCCCACATACTATGTTCTCAGATAACGGTACGAACTTTGTGGGTGCTTCGAGGGAAATTGAAAGGGACTTTAGGGCTTTTTTGCGCGAAAGTAGTGATTCGGTTTGTTCGACTTTTGGTTTTCAAGGTATTACGTGGCGCTTCATTCCAGCCGGGGCTCCCCATATGGGTGGCCTCTGGGAAGCAGGGGTAAAGAGTTTTAAGCTTCACTTTCGGAAGCATGCTCAAAACCTTAAGTATACCTTTGAGGAAATGGCAACCGTTCTTGCGAGGATAGAGGCGTGTTTAAATTCTCGCCCTCTAAGCCCTATCGGCGATAATGCGGATGAGGTGATAGCGCTCACTCCTGGTCATTTTTTAATAGGCTCGCCGATGTTATCTCCTCCGGAACCTACTATAACTGAGGCGCCGTTGTCCCTAGTTAATCGGTATAGAAAAATGAAAGCTCTTACACAGCAATTTTGTGCTAGGTGGAAAGAGGAATATTTGAGGACTTTGCAACTACGATATAAATGGCAGTTCCCGCATCGCGATATTTCCGAGAACGACCTCGTCGTTATTCAACGCGAAAACCTCCCACCCACCGCCTGGAAGCTCGGTCGCGTCGTGAAGGTTTTCCCAGGCGTGGATGGTCACGTTAGAGTCGCGGATATTCGTACGGAAAATGGCGTTGTAAGGCGACCCATTTCGAAGCTAGTGGTTTTGCCCAATTAGCTACCTCAAATAACAAATCGCATTTCTCTCACAGTACCATGGAAAAATTGTCCTTCTTTGCCGACGAACTCTCGGACTTCGACGAGATAATGGAGTTATCAGAGGAGGATGCGCAGCGAGTGGAGAAGATGTCGACAACTGCGGTCAGCCTTTCGGTGGTGACGACCACATGCGTGGATGTCATGGCGGCGCATACCTTGGTAGTTGCGCCCATCGTGACGACTGCACCATCTATGGTCCCAGCTCCATCTGCTCCCCCCACCCTTGTAGTGTCGAGTTCCGTGGCCCCTTCGAATTCCGCGTCGGGTAACAAGCAAAAGACTACCGCGAATCGAGAAAAAAGCGACCAACCATGCCGGGTTTGCCAAAACATGCACCCTCTTCGGTCCTGTCGTAAGTTTCGGGCGATGACCTTTGAAGCGAGGCTTCGGGCAGTTGTGAAGTATCGGTACTGTTCACGTTGCCTCGCCTACTCGCATTTAACTCGCGACTGCCGAAGCCCCTATAAATGCCGGGAATGTCAGGGAGATCACCACAATCTCCTGCACGCTGGTCCAAAAAAACCCTCTACGCAGTCCCGCAACAAACGCGTTCCGCCATCGCCGCACCAGAAGCCTTTGAGTGTCCCTGCTAGTACCGAATCCATGCCCACTGGGTTGGGTGTGACATTGCCTCTCCATCACGTGGTAGCTTTGTCCCCCAGCTTGGTGGTGCATTTGGGGTCTCCTAGAGGTAGCATTCCGGTTCGTGCGGTACTGGACCCTTGTGGAAAGCACAGCCAGATATGCTCCTCTATGGTTCAGGGCCTCGGACTTCCGGTGTCGGTGGTGGATGGCATCCGAATATGTAGGCTAACGGTCTCGTCCGCGTACGACCCGGAACAGCAGCTCACTCTAACGGCTGTCGAGAGCGACCTGCAGCACGTGTCTACGCCCACCGAGTCGGTTCCGGAGCGGATAAAAAATTCATTTATCGGGTTTCCATTGGCCGACCCTAAATTTTATCAAAAAGGTCGTGTGGCGTTGGTGCTCGGCCCGAAGGTGTATGCCCGCGTCGTCACTTCCCAATTATTGGCAAACCCCGGTTTACCGGTCGCTCACTACACCATATTCGGTTGGGTACTGTCGGGAGTGTGTAATTGCTGAGGCGAACACACCTACGGAGGCCCCTGGCACTCCTGGTCCCCTTGGACCTGTAAAATATAATACGGCCCCCTGGCCATGATCCCCTTGGATCACCCTCTGCAACCCCTTTGGTTCGCAAGGTCCCCTTGGACCAACATAAACAACATGCCCCTTGGCTCACCGTCCCCTTGGACATTGTTTTGTGAAAAAATTAATAAAAAAAAAATAAAAATAAATGAATTACTATTTAAAGAAGCTCACAAGAACTGCACTATATTACGCCTTTTCTTAATTTTAAGTTTTTTTTATTATATCATCCCTTGATGTTTACTATAGTTTTCATTACAACATCCCCTGATGTTGCAAGGTGGCCGGCAATGTTTAAGCCAAAACTTAATTAAAATTCCCTATACTCGTCACTGACTTTTTACAGTGTACCGATCGTACAATTCAATCCTTCAGATCAGCTTACTCTTTTATGCATCCTTGCAGAGTAATTGCCTTGATCTCGACGAATGAATTGACCGGTTATTTGAGTATTCGCTACCTTCGTCATCTGGGTATGTTTACTTTCTAACGAGTAACATACTCTCACTCTTGTTTTATCAACAAAACCTCCATCTTGTCCTTACAAGGTAATTTTGCTTTTAATAAAGCTCATAATTGAAAATATTTAAAAACTTAACACCCCGTGTTTTATTTCTTTTATTTCTTTCCAAAACCATCGCTCACGGCGAAACATCTTTTGTGCAATTGTATCCCCAACATTTATTTTTTGTTATTTAATAATGGGAGGGGCGTCAATTTGGGAGAAGAGTAATTATCGATTGCTGTCGTCATATGCCGAAAAATTTATTTTGCCGGGAGGTGGGATTGAACTCGCAACCTCATCGTTTTTAGTTTATCTGCTAAACTAATAAATCATGAGGTGGCGATGCTAAACTTTAGCATCATAATCACTGGCCTATCACGCGATTAATAGGAAAATCGCTTAATAATCAAGTACATAAATATATTCCCAGCAAAATCTTGGCAAGTTACCACTGGCACTAGTGTCGGTAAATAAATAACGAGTAACTAAATAATGACAAAAATAAGTTGTTGCTAGTAATCTAATTTGAATTTGTAAACTTTTCTTTAAATGATTTAACTGAATACCAACAACAACGTATATATGTTAATCATTTAAGAAAATTCGAATCAGATTCTCTAATAAAAATGCTAGCAATATCTTATTTTTGTCATTATTTAGTTAGTGGTTATTTATTTACCGAAAGTAATTCTGGCGATAATGAGATATCATTACCTCGTAATTACCAAGTACTTACCAAGATTTTGCTGGGTACCTGTATTAATTATATTATTATACAGTTTGATAAATTATACAGTTTGATAAATGATCCTCGCAGCCACTATGCATGATTTAATTACATACATATTAGGGCCTGTTTACATCATGAAATTTCGTCGTGCGATCTGTCAAAAATACATCCCTGCGCGACTAGTCTTTTAGGTGTAAACGAGGATCGTCCGACCCCGAGAGAGGATCGCACGTAAAAATTGACGTCCAATTACAAGCATGGATGGAAAATAAGCTTTTAGGAAAGTACTTAACTAATACTTTTTAAGCTCAAGTGGTACTAATTGAATTAATTTAAGGAACATAATTTTTAAAGTATGAAATTGCTTCTTTGATGATGATTTTGCGTTTTTATACTATTAGCATTTGTAAATATAATTTTAGAAAACTGTGATCGCTATTCCAAAAGAATACTTCAAATTAGTGAATGTGTTCTGCAAAATAATAAAAATCTTACAGTTCACATTCTCTTCATATAAAAAAATGGAAATGAAAATGCTGTCACCCGTACCTAGTTACCATCGACATAAATTATTCAAATTAATTGTGATAGAAATCGTATGCCGAGAGTGTGTGAATTAGAAGACAAAAGATTTTTTCCTTTACTTTTTTAATAGTAAATCTAGCATAAGAGAGATAATTCAAAAGTCTGTCTAAGTAAACATATTTTAAAAAAGTACGGGAACGGAAATCTGTTAAAAATAGCAAGCACAGAAAAAGTTGTTCTATTTGAAGTTTCTGTTATATTACTTTCTATGTATTTTGAAAGCTACTACTTTTAATCGGAAAATTTTGTAAAAACTAGAAAAAAAGTTGTAAACGAGAAAGGCATAAAGTTCTCTCTTAAATCTGTCTACTAGTTTTTTGAGTAAGGGAACGCTTTTTGGAGCAAAACTGATAAAAATGGTAAAACTAGTAACATGTGATAGGTAAGAAACAAAGCTAAAATGTCATTTGATTTCTGTGTACGTATATATAAAAAATTTATAAACAATAGACAGATCAAATAAAATAGTACTAAACGGTCATGAGCAGGGTTGTGGAGTCGGAGTTGTTTTTGCAAATTTCATGAAATAATACTTTAAAATGCATAAATTTAATTATTTTTTTACTTGTTTTCTGTAAATATGTTTATATAAAAACATATCAATCGAATTTTTTGATCGCGAAAATAGTTGAATTAGATAATTTTGCAAAATTCTTCTCGGAGTCGACTCTGACTGCGTCTCCGGCTATGACTCAGAGATCGATTTTATAAAATGTGCTGAATCAATATATTCCGGACCAAACATATTCATTCGCATGTGTGTTCATTCATATATACAAAAATTTCAAAAATATACAATGTATTTATTGGAAAGAATATTTTCATGAAATCAGCAAAAACTACGACGACTTCGACTCCACAGCCCTGGTCATGAGGATACGTTGGTACTTTTGAATGTGAAAAGGTACTGACAAAAGTAATAAAGTACTAACTTTTTCCATCCCTGCTTGTTGTACGACTTTGTCTGTTGCGAAAAGGATTTAACGTGCGATTTTGAAAAAAAATCGGAAGAGGATCAAATGCAAATTCTCACTGGAAAGTCACGTGACAGATCGTTTAGATGTAAACCGGTCCTTAGGCATGTTTTCGTTACAAGCTAGCGATTTTAGTTTAGCAGTGTGCAACGGAAACAACTGACTAACTGGCGCATAAGTAGTAAGTGGTGGATTTCCACTATCTGGTAACAATGGTGTCACGAGTTGCAAAGAAAGAAGAGTGCGAAATAGACAAAGAAGAGTGCGAATATAAAACAAAAATTTACTTTTCTATGTTCAATTGTTTACACTCACTCTTTTTGAAAATATTGAAATAATTTTCCATTTTTATTCTTCTTCTTCTCGTAAATTCACAATAATTGACAACAATCTCTCCTAAAATCAGATGCCATACTGCGAAATGTAGGATGCCCAAACTGGCAACACCATACTTGATTAAGACAGGAACACAAGCACCAAACTTCATCGTGAACTAATAATGCTTAGCTCCCTATACAAAATAAGCGCCTATGGTGTAACGATAACACGCCTATTATTATTGGAGTCATATTCGATCAGCTGACACGTTACGCGACAATAACATTACATTACATCTTATCAACAATACTCTCGTTTCTTGTTACACAAAATGTTCGTATTACAAATTGTACATATCGATACATCCGTTCTAAAACATGCAAGTCGCTTAACATGTTCTTAGGGAGATTGCATTTTTAACTTCTAAATATTCCAAATTATATTCAAACAAAATTTGGTGTTTATCCGACAACCCAATCAAAAGTTATTCACAAAACAGTACAGGTCGGTCATTCGATTTCCATTACAAAGGAATTCCACACAAATTTACAAAATTCATTAAATTGTGATCGTCTCTCGTGAAACATACCTTTTTGCACATAGTTTAGAATGGAGGTAACGATAATTCGACTTGTTTTGTTTGCCACTGTAATTGCTCTCTGAGAGGGTGGTAGCAGGCGGTGCATACATAGTTGTTTGTCGAAATCGAGCATTGTAAATGAGAAAGCGCATTTATACACCGAAGACCGACGACAAAATATAGTGTGTTCGCTACGGCAATAACATCCACATTAATTCATACAACCTGTTCTCTCACACCCCTTTCACTTTCTCCCCTTATTCCTCACACCCACCCCCCTGCGAACAATTTAATGAAGACCGAAAACACAGGCTATCCGAGCGAGTGTTTTGTTTTCATATTTTTTTTTTGGGAAAGGAGCACGCTATCGACTTCAGCGCCCATGATGTGAACAACAACAATACAACAGCAGGAAAACCGACAACGAAGGCAATGTGCAAAGGAACACTCAAACACACGCACTCACTCTCACTCTCCTGCATTGGTGGTTTCGTGTGTGATGATGATGACGACGACGACGACTGCTACAGCCACGACGACAGCGAACAGAGCCAAAACAGTCAAAGGAACATTTGTGCAGAGCAACAAAATTCAGTATCGCACAAACAACATTAACGGAAACATCAACAAATCGAAAGCGGGCGCATATACAATTTAATTTCTAAAATAATAACACAGAACATAAATAGACACACACTAGAGAATCAAACGATGAACAACAACAAGAAGAAGACTAGGACTACTACTAACTAAACTAAACAAACCAAGACACAACTCAGTTCAATTCACAGTGGCAGACACAGGGCAAGAATAAAACAATTCTTAAAAGAAAAATAACAAACGACGTTTGCCGCTCTACTTGAACACAACAAATAAAGTGTTCGCATACGTGTATTTGCTCGTTCGCGCCCGCCCTTTCCTACGGTGTTCGTCTATCCATACATACGAGTACATGTATGTCGGTCGCCTATTTGCGGGTGCAATCGTATGTATGTATGTACATACGTGCGTGTGCATGTGTGTGTTTTTAAGTGTGAGTGAACTTTAGTGTTTGGAGGAAATCAACAACAACAAAAACGGCGGTAGCAGCGGCAGTGGCAGCATTTTGTGTGCTTTTGTTGGTTTTTAGTTTAGTTTCGTTTTTATTTTGTGGTGCACATACCAGATTCTAATACACGGAGAAAAACATATTGTGTTTATTAAATGGCAAGCATTTTGCAGTTGAAATAGTTTAAAACAAAACCTAACGGAAACAAAAGTTATTTGATAAAAGAAAAAGGAAACAAAAGCCAAATATGCAAGCAAAGGCGAAGTGAAGTGAAACAAACGGAAATGTAATAAAAGATTTTTGGTTTTGGCTAACAAAAAATATAAAAAAATGTATATGAATGTGAGTGCGTGCGTGTGTTTAAAGCTTTAACTATTTAGAAGATACAAAAGGAAAAAAACCTACATATGTGTGAATTTTTGTATGCAACTACGGTTGGCATGCTCGTGTTCGTTTTTGCATGTCCCAACAGAGAAGCAAACTATTCTAGGAAAATTCCGTGCGAATGGTTAAACACAACGGCTGACTGACTGAACAAATCCGGCAAATGTCATAATAACCATAATCATAAAAATAAAAGGTCCAACTATAACAATAACAAAACACACTCATACACCAATTCACACGACAAAATTTGCTAGAGTAGCAAAAAAATAAAAAAAAACCTTTGGAAAAATTCAGACCAAAAATCAAGTGAAGCAATGAGCGATCCCAAAATTATCGCAATTTTTTCTTGAATTTAGCCGCTGCCACATAAAGCGTTGTCTCGTATTTGTTTGCACGTGCATCAATAGGTACATTCGTTCGGTTTTCGCAAAAATATTGTTGCAACACACGGGAGCAATACGAGCAAAGTGTCTAAAAGAGGAGAATAGGTAGTGCAACGACCATAAAAACAGCCGCTCGCCCAACTCAATATAGGTACCAGTGTAAGTGTGAGAGTATTTTAGTGCGTTTTTCGCTTATACTTGAAATATTTTACCGTTATACCGGGAGTTCGCGGAAGCAAAATACAACTTAAAATTGCGAATTTTGTTTGAATAAATAAAAATAATTATAAAGTTGTCAAAAAATCATGCAAGAAAATGAAAAGTGTATTTCGAATGGAGGATTTCAACAATGTATGTAATCTAAAGTAAAGTAAAATTTATTGTAAAACATAAAGAAAATGAGGGAATAATATCCCCATAAGAATGTTCAAAAGTGTGTGAATCAAGGAAATTACACAAATAAATCAACAACAAGGAAAACCAACAGAAAACCGTTACGAACGCTCTACAATTCCCCAAAGTACGTCTTCATCGTCAGTCGGTCTTTCTACAGCATCAGCACAATCATCATCCTCAACATATGCGGTGAGTAAGTACATTATATATTATAGGGTGTTTTTTAGTGTGTAGAACTTAAAATAAACAAGTAAGAAAATGTCAGTCGGGTAAACCGGCTGAGGTATACCTACATAACTTCAATTTGTGATAAATGTAATATGATACATTGGGTGGGAGATGTCACAAAATTTAAAACAAATTTTGTTCTTTTTCAGTCTATATTCATTGGAAATGTTGAGAAAAAAAAAAAACAAAATATGAAAACATTTAAATGATTCCCACAGAAGTTAAGGGTCTGTAGTATATTGTCCCAAACATTTTCTTTTTGAAACATATAAAGGGTGATCCAAGTAGAGATACTTTTTTCAATAGCCTTTTATTGACAGATCACGAGTGAGTCGTGTCATGCTGTCATGTTATTTTTGTTAAGTATTGTTTGGCATTTGATCATGGAAAGACTTACCTGAACGACGTTTATAAATCATTCAACTTTATTACGAAAATTCATGTTCTGTGAGGAATGTGTTTCGTGCACTTCGCTCAACTTATGGTCAACATAATCGGCCTACTGAGCGTACTATTCGCAACACCATCACCCATCTTGAGACACAGCATTCATACCCAGCAAAAAAAGAGCATCCAAAGAAGCAATAAAAATCCCCAACTTATGATCCGGAAGTTGTTCTAATTTGGATTTTCACCAATGAATTTAACAAGGGGTTGTCGCGCCGGGGAAGCACTTCTTTGTCACCACTTTTGCACAACTCTTTTAAAGCACTGTAAGATTTGCTTTTTTGGTGTTGTATTTATTTGATGAATGTATGTCGTTCTTATTAACATCTTTGGGTCCAGAGCTTTCATATTTTAAAGGAATACAAATGCTGACATAGGGAAGGGAACGTATAAATAATATACTATTGGCCAAAGAGATCAACGATCATATATATGTATGTAAGTTTAGGATATTTGAAGATGTCTTTAATCTGTATGGTGTAGATGGCTCTTGAAAAATGTGACCCCATAGTCCATAGTGTAATTAACATTCTCACAAAAAAAAGTTTTCCGTAGCCCCGGTTCAGAGAGTAGTAAAGTACCACAGTGTGGTACAATATGTATGGTATGGTATATTTAATTACCATAAATTCTTTTAATATTATTTAATTATAACCTACACCACACTGTGGTACAATTTATTATGATTTTATGCATTTGTTTCCAACACCAAAAATGAGAAGAGATATATAGAACCATCGTTTATTATACCTATCGACTTAGAATCACTTTCTGAACCGATTTAGCTCTGCCAGTTTGTGCATGTATTCTTGTAATCTATGTGCAGGTCACAAATATAGTCCGATCTCAAAGAAATTTTGTACATATCTTTATTTTGGGACAAGACAATTCGTATTGAAATTGAAAGACAATCCGTATTTCTTTCGTCTATGGTGAACGACTCTCAACTATTTGAATATCAGTTTAGAACCAGATATCGTAATATATATGAATGTACCTTCGATTTAGTTTATACCCTCTATAGCAGATATAATTTTCTTTCTATGTTCATGAAATTTGGTAAAGAGTGTCTTATTTTCACAGTTAATATCTGTGTAAACAATATCGGTTCAAATTTACATATAGCCCCACATACTCGCATGGATGTGTACCTTCCGATTTAGCATCTAAGAAGTCATATTTTAGTCAAATGTACTATATTTTGCACAAAGAATTTTTGAATCCGAGAATAAACGGTCACTAGCAAGGTTGGAAAAATGTGTTTTCATGTTTTACATCAGAGCATTATTAAATTTGGCAGAGATTAGTTTATACAATCACGAAAACTGCGAAATTTGATAAAAAATGGGTACCCTTCAGATAAAGTAAAAATTTAAATACAGACCCCCATATAGAATTTTGCATCTAAAATAGGTGTCAAACACGATTTACAAAAATCAAAACAGCAACAAGAGAACAACTACAAAGGTTAAATAGATGAATACAGTACATTCTGTCTAATACAATGTGAGTTACGCCTTTTGTTCTTTATCAAAAACGAGCACTTGATGTTACGTCTTTTTTTCTTGAATAAAATCGTGATTTTTTTGACGAAAAACGAATTTTCATTTTTGAGGGTTACGCTCTTGGGCATTTCTGGTGACGCTATATTAACATTTTTGGAAAGTATAAAGTGTTGTTAATAAACTCAGTTTTTGTCGCAATCCAGTGTACTACAATTCCAAAATTTAACATATTTCGAAGAAAATCAGCATACTTTGAAATGACTATGTTATTTTAATCGGCTATGAAAAAGTCGATTAGTAGGTCCGATTTATCGACCTAGTCGACTGAAACGAAATTTAATTGATGAAAAAGTCGACTAGCTTCCAGAACCATTCCCTAATTCTGATGTAGCCGCCATATAAATATATACAGGGTCTCCCATATTCGACGGACCCATCTGGCAACGCCATAACTTTTGACAGAGATGTCAGATCGCTTAATGACATACCGCGTTTGAAGCGTCAGTCCAAGCAGATTTTTACCATGGAACAAAACACGCCACGCGAGCGCTCTGAAATAGTTGAAATTTACATTCAACAGAAGAAGTCAAGTCAACGTGCTTTTAAAATATTAAAAAATGTGAGAAGTGCGCCTTCTAAGAACACCATTAAGCGTTTATACAAAAAATTTTCGACTGGTGAGGCTCTTTCTAATCCGAAGAGGCCAAATAAAAGTCGACCAAGGCGATCGGCCGAGAATATCGCTGCCGTACGAGCCAGTGTTGAGAGGTCCCCAAGAACATCCCAAAAACGCCGTTCTCAGCAGTTGGGCATGGCTCGGTCCACTTTACAACGGATTATTCGCGTTGATTTGCATTTGTTCCCGTACAAAATTCAATTGACGCAAAGATTGTTGCCTGCGGACAAGCCTCGTCGATTGGAATGGGCCCAACGAGTCCGTGGGTCCGTCGAATATGGGCAACCCTGTATTTCTTCCCTTTAGCACTATAGACGCAGTATTTTACATATATATCATAGCCCTCATACATATGTTCCTTCCGATCTGGACATTTATCACTTCACAAGATTCATTTTACATCCAATCGTTTTAAAATTATGCATTCTTGGGTTAATAATTTATATTCCGAAATTACATTTTGGTTAGTTATTTAGAAGAACTTCATTAAATGCCGAAAAAATGTTCTTACTTATGAATTGGAAGTACTTATAATGTTATTCTTTTGGAAGTACTTCTTTTATTTTTTGCCTGGTAATTGGATAATATTCGACCGAATAGACCACGTCCAGCACGCAGTGAAGAAAATGTAGCGGTCGTAGCTGAGAGCATACACGAAGACTGTGGAGAGTCGATTCGGCACCACGTATGGAACGACTTGGCGCATTTTACGTCGAGATATTAAACTGAAAGTATACAAAATACAGCTTGTGCAAGAACTGAAGCCGCCCGACCTTCCCAAGCGACATCGCTTCGCTCTATGGGCTCTTGAAAAGTTCCAAGAACATCCGACGTTTTCGAGCCAAATATTGTTCAGGGATGAGGCCCATTTCTGGCTCAATGGGTATGTAAACAAGCAAAATTGCCGCATTTGGGACGAAGATCAACCTAAAGAGATTCAAGAGCTGCCACTTCATCCAGAAAAAACAACGGTTTAGTGTGGTTTGTGGGCCGGTGGAATCATCGGTCCATATTTCTTCAAAATGATGCCGGTGAGAACGTAAACGTCAATGGCGACCATTATCGTGCCATAATAACCGACTATTTGATGCCTGAAATTGAAGCTCGTGATCTCGGCGACATTTGGTTTCAACAAGACGGCGCCACTTCCCACACATCGCATCAATCAATGGATTTATTGAGGGAAGACTTCGGAGGCAGATAATTTCACGTTTTGGGCCGGTCGATTTGCTATCAAGATCGTGTGATATCACACCGTTAGACTTTTTCCTGTGGGGATATATAAAGTCTAAAGTTTATGCGGACAATCCCGCTTCGATTAAGGCCTTGGAGCAAAACATCACGCTTATCATTCGCCAGTTACCAGTCGAAATGCTCGAACGAGTCATCGAAAATTTTACTTATTTGATGGACCATCTGAGACGTAGCCGCGGCCAACATTTGATAGACATACAGCCTGTTCAGCTAAATGTAACAAAACGCAGACGTGCGATAGCTACCCAAGCAATAATTTTCTTCTTCTTATTCTCACCCAAGCGATCATGTTTTTAATTTGGTTCATTGTAACTTATCGTCGGGTAAGAAAGCTCTTTTCTTCATCGTCTTCCTGTCAAATACCAATATTACCTACATGTTGTTATTGACATTTCTTAAAGCTTTTTCCACACGAAAATATCAGAACGGGGGCAACCCTATCCAACAGCTGTAAAAGTAGCAACAGCTGATTCTAGACAATGAGAAATAATCAAGCAACCGAAAATAAATACAATTGTTTGCTTGATTGATCATATATTTATATATAGGGGCTATATATAATCGGAAACCTTCTGTACCCATTTCAGAGAGTTAAAAAGAAAGTTCTTGCTAAATTTGATAGTGATCTGAGCATAATTGTGACCTGTATTTGGTAACAAGAATACATTTAGAAACAGACGGACGGACAAAACCAGACCAATTCAGAAAGAGATTCTAGGTCGATAGGTATAATAAACGATTGTTTCTAAGGTATTATGAAACAATTTAAAAAGCAACAGTGTAGTTGTAGGATTTCAATACATTTTATGCACACTAATAAACAGAGGTTTTTTGAAATTATTATACAGGATACTTCAGCAAAAGATACATGTTAATGTTGTTTGGTTCATTTATCCATTTTTTATTCATTTTCCCAAAAATTTTCACGTTATATTTCAAAAGGACGGCAAACATAACCGACACGAATGAATTTTTCTGATCGTCTGATTTGACGTTTCATATCGTTCGTTGTTGTCTTATAAGAACCAAAATGTTGGCGATAATTGAAAGCTTCTTTGTTTATATCCAACACAAAGTGTGCAAAAACCAAAAATTTCATTCGCTTGCCATTTGACGTGCGAAGTGGCAAAAAAGAAGTTACAAAAACAGGCCCATAATCTTCAAAAAATAAATGCCAATGAATGTTCTTTCAAATGATAATAAACATTCCCCATTCAATTTGAATTTTCTGTGTTTTCATTTCATTTTGTCACTCCGTTTGTAACACCTCTAAATATATATCTGAGACCACATAAAGTATATATATTCTTAATCGTCGTAAAATTCTAAGACGATTTAGCCATGTCCGTCTGTCTGTTGTAATCACGCTACATACCGTAATAATAGAGCTAGGTGGCTGAAATTTGGTATAGATACTTCTTATAGCTGCAGTTAGCTTGGGATTGAAAATGGGTGATATCGGTCCATATTTAGATATAGCTCCCATATATAGCATCCGACTTGTTGCGATTCCTACTGTTCTCATCTACAATATTTTTGTGTTTTTCGGTGTTAATTTCTTTAGGTTTGAGTTATTTTGTGTGGTTACATGCTATCCATGGTGGAAACCGGGCGTTGCCCGGGTTGTCTTTTAATGCCATAATCCAAACTTCGTTAGCATGAAGATATTATAATAAAAACTCGGATTAAAAGACACTATAAAAACAGTACAGTTTTGAAGCTGATCCAAGTTCCTTACCACAAAAATCAACTTTGTAATCTTTCTCATTATAAGTTAGTTGTATATGTTGTTTTGTAGGACTAAACGCCAACTTGTCAAATAATAGATATTTAAAATTTTCCAATTTTAAGATAATTTCAGTGGTCATGAAGTCTAGTCGGCGCGACTATAACTCGAAAACCAAAAATTTAGGTAATGTTAACAGATATTCTTAAGTATCAAATACACGGGGCAAAATCGTCTTTTTTTATATTTTTGAATCGAAAGGAAATTGTAACACAAATATTTAAATATTTTATATTTCAGAACAGAGAAATTTTATTTGAAAACCAATAAAATATATTTGGAACGCATATATTAATATATCACAACAAAATATGTTTGCAAACTAAATTTCTTAAATAAAATGTGTCTAAATACAAATATAATTATTGTTTAGGAATTTATCCAAACATATTTTATTTAAAAATTTTTTCAAAACTTTTGCTGACTTTTTAGAATTTCAGTTTAAGTTTGTCCCTAGTTTCGAAATGTACATCCCAGTTGCAATACCATATGCAGCATTAACTTTTTGTTTGCTTTAGCATGACGTCTACAGGGCTGGGCCTATTCTCTTAAAAGCAGAAGGATTGATACGACAATATTTTGAATTAGGATTTTCGCCAAGTGATTGTTGACTACTTGATAGCTACATGTACGCATATAGAACAGAGCGTTGTATTGTTTTTCAGTGTATAGCACTGCGTCTTATTAAATCTTTGTACCATTTATGACGCTTATAAAGTACAACAATAATATTAAAGATTTTGATAGCGTGAAAATTGACCACGGGCCAAAAAATGACTGTAAGGATACTCTGCAGGTTTGACAACACTCTAATCTATACATAAGCAAATTTCCAGCTTTCTACATTTTATATAAACAGCAACGGTCCAGCGGCGAAAAGTAGCTTGGTGTAAAATCGCATCCGTTGGAGATCAGCACATACTTTAGTAGAATCATAGCTCATAAAGGACTTTTAAAGTACAGAACGAGTGAAAATTGCTTTAGTCAGTCACCACTTTCTGAGAATTGACCAAATTAGAAACGTTAGAGATGTTACCACTGTAAGCGGTGATTGATATTTTTTGAAAAGGCTTTAGAAATTTTAAGACGCGGTTTTATGTCCGGCTTGACCTTGTAAGAAATTTTCAAAATCAGTGAAATAATAAAAATGTTTCTGACCACTGCTACACTGACCACAGTCAGAGTATAGAAAACTATTTTTCGCTCATGTATTTGTAGTTACAGTACTTCTTATTTACGAAATGTTTGCTTTGTATCATATATGAGGCATTTGAAATCACAACAAGTAAAAACATTAAGTTCGGTCATGCCGAATCTTATATACCCTCCACCATGGATCGCACGTGAATGGTTACGGGTGCTAACAAACTCATTATACCAAATGTCAGCCCACTTCGTTGAAATTTGAGGTTTTTTGGCGTTGAGAAGTCATATCTAGAGGGACATTTGTATGGGGGCTACATCAAAACATGGACCTATGACTACCGTTGCTCGTTTGAAGCATACCGGGTATAAATAAACCCGAGTTACCAAACTTTCAGCCCGATCAGTTGACATTTGTGGGGTCTACGACGTTAATAAGTCAAATCTGGGAGATACCATATATGGGGGCTATATCCAAAATTGGACCGAAATTGCCCATTGTCAACCCCAACATACCTGCAAATATATGAAGTATATGTACCAAATTTCAGCCACCTAGCTCAAGTATTATATATTGTAGCGAGATTACAATAGACGGACGGACATGTCTATTTCGTCCTATTTTACAACGATTTATAATATATACGAGTATACTTTATGGGGTCTCAATCAATATTTAGTGGTGTTACAAACGGAGTGACCACATGAATTTACAAGTACCCCCATCCTATCATGGATAGTATAAAAACATTACTAATGTTGTTGACAGCGCTAGAAAAAAAATCAGTAAGGAAAGGCAGAAAGTCGAGCGGGGCGACTACATAATACCCTACAATTCCCTAGCAATTCGATAAGGTTCAATGCGATAATAATTTGGAATAATTGGTAAATAGGTTGGAACATCTATATGTGGCTATATACACGCTGAAAAAAATCGCTTCTGTAGCTTCAAATCGCTTCAAACGTATTCTGCTTGAAATATACATATGTTTAGGGTACGCTCCAAATATATAATATTTGACATACACAAATTGTATATGTTTGGGAGAATATTGTTCTAAACAAAAATATGTTCCCATGCTAATATTTTTTTATTTGGAAATAAAGATTATTTTGTATTTAAGTATTTTGGCAATATACCAATTCCTTAATTTAAAGACAAGTTTTCTATTTTTCAGAAGTTCAAAGCAAAATTTTTTTTTTTTTAATCTTTCGTAACTGTAAATTGCATTGATGGATTGACAAAAAGTGATGAATTGGAATACTTATAAATTAAAATTTATTGGTGTAAAACAAAACCTATTGCTGCTAAAGAAATGTTTAAATGTGCAACACGAAATCTAAAAAAAAATAACTAAATCTCGAAAAATTCAGCAAAGTTGTAAAAAAAATTTTAAATAAAATATATTTAGAAAACATATTAAACAATAACTTTGTTTGTGTGTAAACACATATTTTGTTTCTGAAAGTCAGTGTGCAAATATATTCCGTTCTAATATATAAATATATGCGTTCCAAACAAAATTTCATGATTTTCAAATAAAATTTATTTGCTAACATATATATAATATTCAAAAAATTCGTTTCCAAATATATTTTCCTTCAATTCAAACATATCAAAAATGGCGATTTTCCTCCGTGTATAAATCTTATAACTAAGAATCTATTAATAAATAATAATAATAATAAATCTGAACCGATTATCGCTAAATTATGCAATATTCGTCCCTAAATTGAGAAACATCTTTTGCCAAATTTTGCAATGATCGGAAGTAAAGTACAACTTTTATAGAGCTTTAATAACAAATCGGTAGTAACATATATATCTAAATCAGAATCGATTTTCCCCAAATTTGTTAATTTATGTAATAAGAACATCTTTCTGTCGAATTTCGCACATATCGCATATAAAATACAGTATCTGCAGCGCTTACATATCAAATCGGGAGTAACGTATGTATGGAGGCGATATCTTAATCTGAACCGATTTTCCCCAAATTAGGCAGTGTTCATTTATGTAATATGAAACCTCGTTCTGCCGTATTTCGTACTGATGGGGATGGGATATAAAAGTGCTTAAATGTCAAATCAGGTGTAATACATATGGGGGCTATATCTAAATCTGAACCGATTTTACCCACTGAATTAACATGAAATTAAAAAAAGTTTTCCCTTAAATCATAGATTTAATCTGTCTTTGTTTGAAGAAAAAATTTCTTTAAATTTAAGAAAATATACTTGGTTTAAAAAAAAAATTTCATTCGCTTAAATAAAAATTCCTTACCTCTATGAAAAGATGTCCACAACACTATGTCATGTTGAATTTAACGATACGTCATAACATTAAAGAAAAAATCAGTGATTGTAGGCAACTGTCATTAACACAAGTACAGATTTTAATAGTTTGGAATATTTTGGGAACCCTATGAAATAAAAAGTGTGTAACTATTCAGTCCCGTTTTTACTCAAACATTAAATTGCGTTTTTCTCCGATCATACAAAATGGCGTATGGACCAAAATAGCATTAAGCCGACGAAATGATGACTTGGAATAAATATGAATTAAAAATAAGTGCTTTAAAATAAATTTTATTAAATTGAAATTGTTTTAAATATAAAGGTATAACTCGAAATTACTAAAAATTAAAAATTTAGTTCTAAAAATCCTCAACGTTTCGAATTTTGTTTAAACAATGTATATATATGTCGCACCTGTTCCACAAAAGGGTAACAACTCAAAATTTAAAAAATTTCAGTAGAGGCCAAAAACTGTTTTCGTTAATATTAATGATATATTACAACAAAGAATATGTCGTTCCAAGAAAATATCATAGAAAAAATAATAACGCTATTTGCTTTTTTGTTTTTTTATTGATTACTAGCTGGACCCAGTCCACTTCGTTGCCCCAGATTTAGATTTCCGATCCCGTCCATTTTTGAAAACAAACGATTTGTCACGCCCACATTTGCGCCGCCCACTTTTTGCAAATTTTTTTTTCCAAAACCATCTCAGACAAAATAGCTTTTAAACAAAAGAAAACATTTTTAAATCGGTCCAGTGGTGTAAGCGTCTATAAAACACATACATACAAACATTTTTCCATTTTTATATATATAGATAGATAGATAGATAGAATAACAAATAACAACTTTTTTGAGTTGTTACCCTTTTCCTGAAAAAAGTTTGTACATAAATAGTGGTATTATTTTGAGTTGTACCTTTTTAACTGCAAAATCTTACTCGGATTATAAGTTGAAAAGGGCACAACTAGAAATATTACTCTTTAGATGATAAATCAACGGTACCATTTGCTTAAGCACTTGGAGACAATTCGAAATGTAACTCTTTAGTTGAATCTAAAGACGTTATTCTGAAAACACAGAGAGAGTCATAACGGATTTTTATTATGAAAAATGAGAAAAATCAATGAACATTTTTTGCAGTGGGTAGAAGATGCCATTGTATGTTGTTTTCTTGCAAAAAAGCAAAAATATATATAATAAATAAGACAGGCGGACGGGCAGACATGGTTAAATTGACTCAGCTAGTGATTCTGAGTCGATCGGTATACACTAAGGTCTATATCTAGTATTTTTATGTGTTACAAACATCTGGCCCTTCTAAAAAACACCCACTGTATTGAGGAATTTGTTTCAAAGGTAACTTTTATCAAATTTATTTTATTTCTCTCTATGTTTTCTCTACTCTTCCCCAGGGAAATTGCGTGCGACTCAATTTAATAAGAGAATACTTTTTTTCGGTTTTCTTCAGATTGATTGTTAATTAATCTTTCCACCAGATGTGAGTTTTATTGTACTGTTGTATATTGGGTCTGTTCGCTTACCTGAAAGCCTTCGAAAAATGTTCACAAATGTTTACTTTATCGTTCGCTTACTGCAATAACACAGTAATAAGAGAAATAAGAGAGCTAGGAAGTGGAATCGTGTGACAGTTCATTGAGAGAGTTTCGTAAATTGCTACTGGAGAAAAAATTATATGATTTCATATGTACGTATTATGTACAAGGGGCAAAATCGCCTTTTTGGATATGTTTGAACCGAAAGAAAATGTATTTGGAACAAAAATTTCTAAATATTATATATTTTTGAGCAAAAAAATATATTTGGAACGCATATATTAATATATTACAACAAAATATATTTGCAACTAAATTTTTCAAAAAAAAAAAAATACAATATGTGTTTAAATACAAATAAAATTATTGTTTAGAAATTTATCCAAATATATTTTATTTAAAAACGATTTTTTAAGCTTTTGCTGACTTATACGAATTTCAGTTTTATTTTTTTCTTGGTTTTGAATTGCACTCCCAGTTAGTCCCAAATAAAAATATTTTGGGATGTAAACAAAGCGATTTTTTTCAGCGTTTTGCGGATAATTTACTGGTCGTTATAAATAAAAAACCCAAGTTTTGATTACATTGTTATTAAGTAATTTTAATTGAGAATACACAAAATTGCTATAGTCAGAAATTATTTCAGGAAAATGACTGAGGATAATGTAAACAATAATCAGCTGTTGCTAACACTTCTATTTTTTTCATTTTTTTTTCTTGTTTACCTTTTAAAAACCTGTTACCGCAAAATTTTTACGTATAAAGTACGCGAACAGACCTTTCGTGCGTTTAGAGGAAGAAGCAAAACTGGTTTCCGGTTTCCGTTATTATAGGAAATACATTGAATGTTTCGCCGGGAGACCGGATATTGTGTTCTCTTTTTTAGAAAAGTTTTTCCACGGAACGCAAACAACATACATACTTTAAAAAGGAATTATATGCTATATACATATGTATGTACCAGTATATACATTCATTAAATTTAAGTCATTAAATGGCTTCACAAGGCATTATGAAGGTGAAAATTTAATATTGAAATTTATGTAAATTTGTTGTGTAAATACTTAGCAAAACGTTAAACGGTTTTTAAGGTTGTCGGCGAAGGTGTTTTTAAATTATACACGCTGAAAAAAAATCGCTCCTGTAAAATATTGTCCCAAACATATTCGGCTTGAAACATATATATCTTTAGGATACACTATAAACATATAATATTTGGTACACACAAAAATTATATATTTGGGAAGATGTTGTTCTAAACAAATCTTTGTTTACATCCCAATGTGTTTATTTTGGACTATTTTTTCCGAAACAAATATTTATTTTCACTTAAGTATTCAGAAAATATCTAAATTGTGTTAAATTTTTCAGTAATTCAAAGTTAATTTTTTCAAAAATTTTAACGTCTTAAATATAAAAAATAATAATAATTTAAATCATATAATCTTGGATCGAAATATATACTTGGAGGATTGACAACCTGATGGCTTGGAATACTCAGAAATTTTAAATGATTGGTTTAAAACATAAGATATTGATGCATTTGGTATAATAACTGGGAGGTTCAAACCAAAAAAAAAAAAACAAACAAAAATAAAATTAAAATTCGAAAAATTCAACAAAAGTTTCGAAAATCTTTTTTAAATAAAATATATTTGGAGAAATTCCTAAACAATCATTTTATTTGTATTCAAATACATATTTTATTTGAGAAATTTAGTTTGCAAATATTATATGTTGTAATATATTAATATACGAGTTCCAAATATATTTTATTGATTTTCAAATAAAATGTATTTGCTCAGAAATATATAATATTTAAAAATTAGTGTTCCAAATATATTTTCTTTCTATTCAAACATATCAAAAAAAGGCGATTTTGCCCCGTGTAGCATTAGTATGCCTTTGAGAAAATGCCAGAATTAATATTGAGCATTTTTTAGGTTATTCTATTTTAGTTTAACTTAGGTTAGGTTATGTTAGGGAGGGGTGTAAAATTTACAATGAAAATAAACTTACCTAGAATAATTATGATGTCCTATGTCGAATGGCATTAGATATTCTTATCTGTCACATGTTTTTCTTATTTTTCTAGATATTTGCGAACAAAAAAATTAAAAAGGATTTCAACTTCAGCAAAAAATTTGCAGCGGACATATTTTAATCTAGTTTTTTAAGTACGAGAATGAAATTTAGAGGACTTTTGAGCAAATATTTTTCTATCACCTAATAACCTAAAAGCAATTTTCATAAATTAAAATAGTGCAAGCCTTCAGCTGCTTTCTTAGACAAAATTTCCGAAAACCTAAAATGCTGTATGTCTTTATTTAAAAAAAATACAAATTTAGAAATTATATAATATCACAATGCAAAAAGAAACTTCTTCTTCCTAAAAACTTATTTTTGTATATATTGAGGCGTACTATTTTATGAAACCAAAACTAAATTCCTTCAGTTAATTTATCCACATATGACCTTCTTTTAATAAATAAAGAAGATGAAAAAAACAAAAAAACCCACAAATACATGCAAATTATTAACAAATTTCAAAAGTTCAACTTTGACCAAGAACTCCTCAATAACTACTGGACCGATTTTTATGAATTTAAACTGGAAAAAAGCTTGAGAAGTTATTTGTCGAATAAAAAAAAATAAAAAATATCTCTATTGTTTCAACAGTTATGGAGTTTTGGCCAGTAAAAAACGATTCTGAACCACTGTGCGACGTACCAAATATTAATTGTGTAAACAAATTGTAGTTGAAGTATACATTGGATATTTTATTGCTATCCAATCCTATTATAGTGGTGTAGGGCCTCTCTCCTAAAATCGTCCTTTGGATATATATAGCAGTAGTTCGTCCTATACTGCTATACGGCATTGTGTAACACCCACAAGGAGAGGAGATAGACCTATCGTTTGTTAAACCCATCGACTTGGAATAACTTCCTCAGTCGATTTAACCATGTCCGTCCGTCCATCTGTAGATGTATCGTTGTAATCAAAGTGCAGGTTGTATTTATGGTCCGATTGTAATTAAATTTAGCACAGTGCTCTTTTTTGGCCAAAGGACGATCCCTATTGAAATCAGTGAAAATAGGTTCAGATTTAGATATATCCCCTATATATAGAACCGCACCCACAAGAGCGTTGGAGACTATACTGCATATCCAACCAATAGATATCCGTATAAAGTATGAGGCAGACCTCACAGCAAGACGTCTACAAGTGATGGGTGAATGGATAAATCGAGATCACAAGTCGTACCATCAGAAGATATCACTGGTCGGTCATATTCAAACAACGGAAATCCCCGCCCGCATTCCTGAAGTGCGGCTTACAGCTACCTGTGATTCGTTCGTGCCAGACAGACAGACTGGGAAAACGGAACACTAGCTCATGCGCCAGTGGGAAACAGCTGCTACACTTATGGGTCCAGGCTAGGTAGAAGGACGGGTCTGGGACCAGAAGTCGAACTTTACTTCCGCCTCCCAGACCATAACACAGTATTTCAAGCAGAAGTTCGAGCAATCACGGAGTGCGTTAACTGGCTCAGTAATACCACAAAGCCCAAATATGCCAACATATTCACAGATAGCCAAATGGCGATCAAAGCAATAACATCGGAAAAGGTCAAATCCAGAACAGTGTTAGACTGTAAAAGAACGATAAATAATTACTCAGTCCATGGTCAAATGCGTATTTTCTGGGTACCGGGACACAACGGAGTGATTGGAAATGAACGAGCAAACAACTTGGCTTCAAAGGGAAGATAACTTCGAGTAATAAACTTGGAAAATTGGAAACCTTTCGTGATACTGTGGGGTGACCCAAATGAGAAGAAAACAAGTAGTTTTCTGAAATTAAACAAGATCGAGATTAGTAAGATGATGAGTGTTCTAATGGGACACTCAAGCTTACAGGCACATCTTCATCGCATATGACTAGCAGAAAACGACGAGTGCAGGGCATGCAGGGAAAACATCGAAACGATGGAACATTTTCTGTGTCGCTGCCCAGCTTTCACACATGCAAGATCCCGATATTTTCGTTCCGACATATTGCCAGACTTGACTCATCTCAGAGGATATGACTGGAAGATACTGAGAAAATACGTGTCTAGTACCGATTTTCTGTAACCCGTGGTGTATAAAATCATAAATAAGGAGCGCACAACATGCAGAACCACTGGCTTAAGTGTATGTCCATGAACACGAGACGTTTAAACGTCTCCTCTATTCAACCTAACCTAACCTAAACATATATACGTTACACCCGATTTGACATGTAAGCGCTGTAGAAACTGTATTTTGTATCAGATCAGTACGAAATTTGGCAGAGAGAGTTCTCTTATTACATGAATGAACTCTGCCAAATACGGGGAAATTCAGTTCAGATTTAGATACAGCCCCTATATGCATGTTTAACCCGATTTGACATGTAAGCTAGAGTGATCAAAACCGGTTTAAAATAAACCGGCCCACCGGTTTTTTGCTTCCACCGTCCCCGGTTTTTCTCAAAATCATGAATTTTGAACAACCGGTGCAACCGGTTTTTTCGTTTGTTTCCACCGGTTTTCCGGTTGTTTTATTATCACTAAAATATTAAAAATTATTTACAATTAGTTCGGCAAAATACGGGTTTGGTTAGCAGTTCTTGTTAAATTCAATTTACTGCTTCCATAAGTATTTCAGCTGATTTAAGTTAAAGACATACACTATTGCTACTGAATTCTGAAGATGATAGAGTGGTGTCTATCGAAACTGCAGTCAATTCTACCAAGCAATTAAAACTCTCTACCAATTTTTGTATTTGTTTCTATTACTTTCTTGGAATAGACAGAAAGTAAATGGAACATATGGTCTCAAACCAAAAATAAATTCTGACTGAATAATTATTTACAACTTTATATACAAAATATCACAAATTAAGATAATAATATGAAAGATCTCCTTATATGGCCTAAAAGGACTCGGCAACTTTGCTAGAAACCGAAGCCATTCATCAATTTCTATACAAATTACAAAAATGTAAAGAAAACAAATGATTCATACGCGCAGAAGTTATGTGAAAAGTAAACGCATTCTCCCACTTCCAAACCGAAACAAAAACAAGTAAGAAAATTTCAATTGGGTAAACCGACTAGTGTATACTCTTATATATTTATATACTCGTATATACCCACCTGCACTAACGTGTGTATATAAAATATATATGTAAAAATATTTAGTTCCTCTATTAAATATTCTATTTAATACCCCGAAATATTAATATTTTCTTTACTGAACTAGATAAGGGGAATTGCATGTCAAGTGAGTTAATTTTTAAAAGGGATGTCTTCTGTCGGGATGAAAATTGCATCAAGTAACCCTATCAGATAGTAGTTATGAGACACAATTCCAACGAGATCGGTTAAGGACTTTCCGAGTTGGAGGGTGTCAAATATTGACATTTTTGTCAAACGATTGGTTTTCCCATCTGAAATGCTAAAATGTTTGGTTGAACGTTAATTTTTTTTCAGAGGTTTATATTTATTTTGATAGATCAACAGGTCACAAAGCTTTTAAAGGAAATTATCTAAGCTTTTTTTGAGCAAAAAAATCAAAAATTAAAACATGGGTTTTTACCAAAATTTCAAAAAAGTTTTATTTTGCAAAAAAGTAATGAAAATATATTTGCTAATTTTTTTAAAATGTTTCTAAATACAATAGCTAATTAGTTATAAGTATGAGATAAAAGGACCGTTTGACTCAAATGACAATATTCATCACAATCCAACTCATAACTACTATCCAACAGGACTAAATTTGGTGCATAATTGCTGATCAGAAGAAATAGCTCTTACAAATTTAATATTAAAAAATCGCCTTTTTTGTTATTAAAAAGGAAAATGTTTTTCAAACGGCAATTTTCATACTGTTTTGTTATGCAGAAAAAACCCGGTTCTTCCGGTTTCCCCGGTTTACTTCGAAGAAAAAAACCGTCCTCCGGTTTTTTTATAACTTAAATAAACCATCCACCGGTTTTTTATTTTTTCAAAAAAACCGGTTTTTTGATCACTCTAATGTAAGCGCTGTAGAAACCGTATTTTTCCTTATTACATGTATGAACACTGCCAAATTCTTATCGCAATGCTCATTTTCGCATTTTTCGGGAGGTGTAGGGTATTATATAGTCGGCGACGCCCGACTTTCTGTTTTTCCTTACTGGTTTTTTAATAATTTGCTTAAACAAAAAGGATCGTTTCATGATTTGCTCCATATCCAAAGATTTTTCCAGTAATAGAATTAAATGCAATCTATGGTGGATGGTACACTAAAAAAAAAGCGTACTGAAAATCAATGAATTTTTCGTAAAGTTTAAGATTTCGGCAATGATTTCGAGCCAAAGACAATCGTTATAAAAATAAGAAGGTTTTATAGTTAATATAAAGACGTGAATAGTACTTGTTTTGAGGATGCATTTCATAGAATTAAGAATTTTGGGTAATAAAACTAATTATGTTTGGTCTTAAAATAAGCACATTTTTTCGTAAATTTAAGTATGGCGCGTGCTTATTTTTAGTAAAATATCATATAATTTAAAATATTATCGTAATAAAATTTAAAATGTTTGTCCTTGATATAAGAATATACTGGTAATTAATTTAAGGCATACATGAATTTAAATACAGTTTTTTTAAATATGTATGGAAAATTCGTTACATTATATTGATTATAATGTTACTCTTTTAAATGAATCATTTTCTTTGAAATAATTTAATATTCATAGAAAATTCAATAACACAACACTTTATCTTTCTAAATAAATATTTTATTTGTTATATTTTATATTGGAAAATACAAAAAAATATAATACATATTACGGATAACCTTGAACATTTTATAATTTAAAACAATATGTAATTGTATAAAGACAACACACTATGAAGTTTGACTTTTATTCGAATATTGTATTGTTATGTATCGATTCTATAGCGGGATTCGTTTCTCTATTTGTTGTCCATGAACAATTTTTATCGGAACCGACCTTAATGATTTTTAACCTAGAATTTGGCTGGAATTTAAATAGAAATTATATATATATAAAACAAATATTATATTATTATATCATATAGTTTGTATGCTCACTCATTTCCTGCAATTTGTAAATTTTTAATTCCCCACTGCATTTTTCATATATCCAAATAAAGTTAAATTGCGCGAACTAAAATAAAAATAATTTGAATAGAAATCAAACAGAATGATTTATATACGATAAAGTATTAAAATAAATTTTATCATATAACTGTCACAAAATGTTGAAAAATAAGAGATATATTCAAATTTTTGGAATATACTTACTTACACTGAAATATTTAGTCACTCTTCTACGACACAAATTCTCATCATAGATCCATACAAAATTTGCTGTACTAAAAGTTAAAAAATATTTATGTAAGATATTATTAATAATAGAAACTGATTGTTTTGAAAGTGGCGAAAGTGAAATTTTTCATATAAATTGAGTTATCAAAAATAATTTTCTCAAAAAAATCAATCGTGACTTAGATTTTAAAATCTTAAGTTTTGTTAGCAAACAAAACTACAAAAACTTATTAAAAATTAAGTCTGTAAAACAAAAGCTAATGCTGCTTATGACATTCTTAACCCTGGTGTTAGATTAGCAAATCTGTACGAATCCTAGATTAAGAGTCCATTTGGTCAACATTACATTTTTCATATAAAATGAATATGGAAGACAATATTTTATATTTATTTTTATTCAATACTTCGTGAAAAGAAAGCAGCTTATTTACAATTATTTTTGAGCAAAAACGCTTATTATTTTGATTTTAGTAAAACAAAAATATCCCTTGGACCAAATTATAAGGCAATATTTATGCATACATATATTACCGTTTATAAAGGAAACGATACAAAAATTGGACCAAATGGGCCTAATCTAACAGCAGGTTTAATTATGAAGAACTTATGAAGCAATAATGAACACGAAATCAAGGACAAATTTAAACTAAAATTCAAAAAAGGAAAACATCTTTTTAAATAAATTATATTTGGAAAACTTTTTAACAATAACTTTGTTTGTTTGAAAACACGTATTTTATATGTGAACGTCAGTTCGCAAATATATTTTGTTCTAATACCGTAATATATGCGTTCCAAATTAAATTTCTTGATTTTCAAATAATATATATTTGTTCAGAAATACATAATACTTACAAATATTGTTTCCAAATCTATTGTTTCCAAATCTCACTTATTTTTTGTAATTTATAAATGGTATTCAGCACTGCATTTTTCATATATCCATCACATTTACCTTCAAATATTGCGTGATCTAAAATTAAAATAATTAAATTTTTTCTGAAAATAAATCAAATAAAATTATCTATAAACAAAAAAGAAATGCAAATAAATTTTATCATATCACAATTGGAAAACGCTGAAAACTAAGAGAAATATTTCAGCCGTTCATATATAATACTTACGTTGAAATATTTTGTACAATTTGCCACTCTTCTCACAAAAGACCCATTCTAAAATTGTTTTACTAAAAAAAATTAAAAAAGATAGTTATATGTATACCATATTATTAATAATAAATTTCTATATTGCCACAAATAATTTTACATTTCTGCATTATGCGCTGGTATTTTTAATAAATAAATACTTTCAATTAAAATGTGTTTTTTTAATTTTGTAATTGCCAATAAGATGTTTATTTCAGTATAATAATATTATTCTTCACGTACCTAAACATTTTCCCACTGTCTCTTTCAGTATTACAAAATCTATTACTCACATTTTTGTCATCCATTTGGCACAAATCTCTTCACAGGACTTACAAACAAGATCTCCTTCAAAAACGCATGTACATACATCGCCATAAATAACATACAGCAAAAATAACTATGACACACGCACTCCCTTATCACAGAGATCGATGGTGACGCCGACGGCATAACCACATGCATACACACATGTACACCACGGTTTCATTTGTTGTTGTTGCTATGCTTTAGCAAAAATAACTGTTAACAGCCCATATTAAAATTATTTTCGGTGCAATATGCACGTATGTATGCACGTATACTTACATATTCACGGCAACCAAATTTTTTCACAATCCGCGTCCCGAAAACAGACAACCGTTTCCTTCCAACGCTTGTAAATAACTGACGATTTAAAAGAAAACGAACAACAGCACTGTTCTCTATTTTCTCTTCTAACATTCCATAACAATTATTAATTCACACATTACCAAACAAAACTGATTCTCCGAGCGAGAGAGGGAGGGAGAGATTGTATAATTCTCTCGTATGTATTCTTAAAAATAAGACAATAGTCATAAAATGTATTACCAAGACAGCCTTTCCTTTAAGGGGAGCATAGCCTTAAATTTATTACTCAAATATCTCATACTGTTAATTAAGTCCGATTCGGCATTAAAACTATGACATGTCTACGTCATAGTGTTAATGTAGAAAATCCTTAAAAGTATTGAAATATTACTTAAAATAATGCGGATTGTCACAAAAATAATGATTTTTTTCTTTAATTTAAATGCGTACATTTAAAGAAGCGCGTACACAAAACTAATGATTAGATAGTCATTAATTCAAATTCAAAAAACTTAATATTAAGGAAAATTTCGTAAAAAACGTGTAAATTTTCATTATTTTAATGAAAATTGTCATTGAATTGATGCCGAGGTAGCATACTTAATATATGAATGTGTCATCATTAGTTTTATTACTATTTTTTTTTTCAGTGTACCTAAGAATCGGCATGGCCGAACTTAACGCTTTTTACGCTTTCTATTCAAACATATCAAATAAAGCGAGTTTGCCCCGTGTATGTTGCAATTTTTACCCCATTCGCTCTAATGGTTAAAAACGTATATAAAGAAAGAAGAAGACATGTGGGCGCTATGTAAATAAGGACAGACTTTTGTCAATTTTTTTTGTGTTCGCACGCTGAAAAATAAATTGCCTCTGTAGTACATTTTCCCAAATATTTTCTGCTTGAAATATATATAAATTTAGGGCACACTCTAAATATATAATATGAGACATACACAACCAAAATATCTAAATATTTTTTATTTGGAACTAATATTTCAGAAAAAAGATTAAGATTTAGTCAATGTATCAGTGTCTTAATTTAAAGGCACGTTTTCCACTTTTCAGAAGTTCAAATTGCAATTTATTAGAAATTGTATATGTTTTGTATAAAATCTAAATAGTATGACATTGTGTAATGGTGAATTGCATTGGCGAATTTATTAAATAACTTAAAAATTAGTTCTGTAAAACAAATATAGTACGAGTATAACACGAAATCTAAGAAAATTAAAACTAAAATCGAAAAAGTCAGCAAAGTTTTAATTTTTTTTTTAAATAAATTTTTTAGAACAATTTTTAGACAATAACTTTGTTTGTGTGTTAACACAAATTTTATTTATTTGTGAAAGTCAGTTCCCAAACATATTTTGTAGTAACATATTAATAAATGCGTCGCAAATAAAATTTCTTGATTTTCAAATGAAATTTATTTTTTCACAAATATATAATATTTAAAACTTTTTGTTTCTAATATATTTTCTTTCAATTGAAACATATCAAAAATGGCAATTTTCCCCCGCAGTTTAATACACTCTGCCTATTCTACTTATAGATTACCTGGTCATATGGAAAATCTTTCAATAGCATGCAACGGCTGACAGGTACTTGTGGAGTTATTGATTCACAGATTGTTGTTTTCGACACATCTGTCATTTAATACAATTACAATGTATGGGGGCAATATATGTAGGAGTGTGTTATTTTTAGCAATCTGACCAACATATGTGAATATCTTCTATAGGTTGATTGAGATTATAATTAATTTAATTGCTATGATAATTTTTTTTACTTAAAAACGATATTTACCTTTTCAACATGATGAGTAAGTCTCCCAATGTTTGCGTCAGGATTTTATCTGCATGCGCTTAGATTTGCATAACTGTTTAGAAATCTTTTTACTTTGAGATTTTTTTAGAATTTTCGGTTTAACCCAATAGAAGACACTGTGCTTTCAGTTTTATTTAGATACGTTTTGGTCCTCTTCTCATAATCCATTTATGTGCATAACTAATTTGTTTTCATCAGTGGTGACACTTACTCTTTAAACTCTTCCCCTGGAATTTCTTCGTTTGTGGCTTTTAGCATAGACCTCGTGAATTTGTGCGATTTTGGTCCGCAGTGGCGATATCATATTTACCCACAAACCGTATCTATCGTTTAACCTTGATTTAGCACTTCATTAAGGCGCAAAGTGGAAATTATGCGACTCGTTGTCGTGACATCCTGAAACATGTAAATATTAACATCCAGCGACTTTTTCCTAGGTATGCCTGTGCATAATATAAGCCCTATTTGAATATTTCACGGTCATAAATGTTTAACCACAATTAATTTCCAAAAACGCAATGCAAAAATAAAATGTGTAAGAAACTTGTCGTTCATTTGAAGCGTATCGTGCCGCCAAAGATTTGCTGTATGTCTCTCTAAAAGAAAACCTTGTTAAACTAAATACCGTAACGTTGGCCATTAACGGTGAAATGTGAAACATTTGGAATATTTTAGGGGTTTTTTTTATAATATTTGTACTCTAAGAGAAGAAAGATGTTTAGAAATTTTACTGGCTCTAATGCTTAGATTTGGGATGGGAATGGGGCACTTGTAATCATTGATAATTTTTGACGTTTTTTAAAGCACAAATGGTTGAAAATTTAATTTGAAAGTTAGTTTTGGACTTTAAATCAAATTCATATTTAATTTTGCAATTGTTTTAAAGGGGAAAAAAGGTTCATTAAATTGTATTTAACCATCAAACAATATATGTTTTTCTCATGAACCTCTTGATTGATCTATGAAACAGGTAAGAAAGATTCAGTCGAGTGCACTGACTGTACAATACAGTACTTTGTGTTGAGGTCTGCAAAAATACCAAAAACCAAAGTATGAAAACATTTAGATGATTTCTAGAGCAGTTAGGTATTTCAAGAACATTGAACTGTACAAAATTGTTAGTGCTTATGTTCCCTGTTATTGAAATGATGAGCTATTCAATTTTGATGATGAAGTTATTAGCTATTCAATTTTTTGTTTACATTTTGTGCAACAAGTGTTTTGTTCATAAGGTGACGCTGGAGCCAATTTGCCCCTTTTTTCTCAAGGTGATAGCGACAGAAGAACTATTACTATGTCTGGAATTAAAGTAGATTCGGATAATTTGTATAAAAGTTATTATTGGTCCAACCATAATGCACGATGTAAATTGTTAGTCACACCTTAACGTCAAGTTTGTTGCCCAACTAAATTTGTCATTTCTTTGGATTCAGTTTTTGACAAATTCAATTATGGAGAGATACACAATTGCGCAGTGCGTTAAGATTGTTGAAGCCTTTTATGAAAATGGGCGTTGAAATCAAAACGCATTTGGTGCACTTCGTGATTTTTTTGGTCAGTATAATCGACCAAATGTGTGTGTGCACAATTGGGAGAATTCTGCGAAAATTTCAGCAAACCAGGTCTGTAGGAGATGTGAAAACACCTGTGCATGTTCGCCCAGTTCGTTCTGGGGGGAAAATATAGATGCTGTTCGCGATAGTGTGACAGAAGAACTTTGTGGCCAGAATTTGAGGATATGGACCTGGACGATATGTGGTTCCAACAGAATGGTGCCACTTGACACACAGCCAACGAAACATTGGCTCTTTTGCGCGAGATATTCAATGGCCGCGTAATCTCACGATCATGTAGGTTTGGTATAACTTCATGAAAGGTTGAAAGAATTCATAAATAAGTAGCCTTCACCGTTTTCCATCCGCTCAGCGGTTTCGACGATATCTTACAAAATATTGCAAAAAAATAATTTTTTTGCGAAAATTTTAATATTTTTTAAATGAAAGCCCCATAAAACAATGTAAAAATGCACAGTTGTTATATTTTTATTTTAAAGTCTAATCGGTCATGAAGTAAATGATCCCATTCCGAAGTAAATTGATGCATAATTAAAAATATCGGTCCAATTTGATTTCTAAACGCTTAGGAAACCGCAAAATTCAAGTAATCAGTGTGAAAATTGGTTTTTAGGGTGTATTTTACCCAGAACCCTTCACACGAACAGCTCTCGCTAAAGGTCCCTTGTTTGATATAGCTCCCATACGAAAGTTCACAAATTTCAACAAATCGGGCTAAAAATTGGTACGTTATTTTTCTTACTAGTGTTTTGAGTAAAGGAGTGCTTTTTGGAGTAAAACTGGTAAAATTGCTAAAAACGGTAAGCAACTTGTAGTAGGTAAAGGAACAAATCTCAATTGTTGTAATCATTTTACCTATAATTAACATTGTTTTATCGTACAAGGAATATCGTAACATTTTAACTTTAAATAATGATATATTATTTTTTTGGCAAAATATTTATTATTCTGGCAGGCATTTTTTGTCAAAGGGGTAAAACATATTTTACGACATTCCTCTGAAAAACATATTATTATAAACCAGTAAGGAAAGGCTAAAGTCGGGCGGGGCCGACTATATAATAACCTACACCACTCTCGTAATATTGAATAACTCTGAAATATAAATTTTGTAGTTCTTGTTTAAATTGTTTATTCTAAATTTCAAAACGATTGGATGTAAAATACAGCTTCTATAGAACTAAAGGTCCAAATCGGACGAGATATATATATGGGAGCTATAGCTAAATCTTAACCGATTTTCTTCAAATTCGGTAGTGTTGGTTCATGGATCAAGAAACTCTGCCATTCTAAATTTCAAAATGATTGGATGTAAAATACAGCTTCTTCAGGACTAAAGAGCAAAATCGGACGAAACATATATATAGGAGCTATAGCTAAATCTTAACCGATTTTCTTCAAATTCGGCAATGTTGGTTCATGGATCAAGAAACTCTACGATTCTAAATTTCAAAACGATTGGATGTAAAATACAGCTTTTATAGGACTAAAGGGCCAAATCGGACGAAACATATATATGGGAGCTATAGCTAAATCTTAACCGATTTTCTTCAAATTCGGTAGTGTTGGTTCATGGATGAAGAAACTCTACCATTCTAAATTTCAAAATGATTGGATGTAAAATACAGCTTCTACAGGACTAAAGAGCAAAATCGGACGAAACATATATATGGGAGCTATAGCTAAATCTTAACCGATTTTCTTCAAATTCGGCAATGTTGGTTCATGGATCAAGAAACTCTAAAATTCTAAATTTCAAAATGATTGGATGTAAAATACAGCTTCTTCAGGACTAAAGGGCCAAATCGGACGAAACATATATATGGGAGCTATAGCTAAATCGTAACCGATTTTCTTCAAATTCGGCGATGTTGGTTCGTGGATCAAGAAACTCTACCATTCTAAATTTCAAAACGATTGGATGCTTCTATAGGACTAAAGGGCCAAATCGGACGAAAGATATATATGGGAGCTATATCTAAATCTGAACCGATTTCAACCAAATTCTTAATCTTAACAGCTGCGAAATACTCTAAAGTGCAAAATTTCAGAACGATCGGAGTGAAATTGCGACCTGTAGTCGACGAACAACTTTACATGGACAGACGGACGGACGGACATGCTTAAATTGACTCAGCTAGTGATTCTGAGTCGATCGGTATACTTTAAGGTGGGTCTAGCTGTGTTATTTTCAGGTGTTACAAACATCTGCCGTGAAACAAACTTATAATACCCTGTACCACAGTGTGGTGTAGGGTATAAAAATGTATAGTTGCAGGGAACATGTTACGAGAATAATAGAAATTTATATTTTTGCACTAAAATCTTCGAAAATGCATTATTATCTATCTTCCTTAATGTGGATATTTTCTCCCATTTTTTCCTAAAAGGTAGGAAATTCACAAGTCCAATATTAGCTCGTTTCTTTGAGATGGTAACATATTTGGAACCCTTTTGTCTATCCTTCCATCACTTTTTATCCCAAAAAGTACAAATTCATCATGGTTAAGTAATACCAGATTTATTCTTTTTTTACTTATATACGCCCCTAACTATGACTTTTTCCTATTTATCATTTAAATATTACTCATTACTGTCATTAACATTTTACTCGTTAGCCATGAATATCGAACAGAGTTAAATTTTACGACAATTATACAATCGTAGCAATGTTAATTTTTTATCACGCAACATAATGTTCGCAAAATGTAACCTTCATCCGATGAAATTCTTAGAGATTTTCTTTTAACAAGGTTCACTTTTAATCATAATCCGTTTCGATTGTGTTAACCTAATTGTAAGTGAAAACATGCCCTGTAAGCATTTTTATATCGTTTCAAATATTTTAATAACAAAAAAATTATCCATTTATCAAAGGCTCACACGTACGATCGCAAATATTTTTCCATCACTTCGTTTCTCTTTCACTCCCTTCAGACCGTTTAATAACGAAACGAAGACAAAATTCACTTAGCCGGCTTTTGATTGTACTCGGATGCGTTGTACAGGATACGTCGCGGCGGATGTTCTAATAGCCTTTAGGCCTTGTAGCGGCAATCAATTTAATTTATTATCAATACTTCCATTCAGTGTCAAAGAAAACGTTGTAGTCTTCCTGTTATTGGTTCATTTTGGTTTTTACCGTCTCAACTCTGTCTATTAAATTGCTTTGGTGTTCTTTATCATTTGTTCTTGTTTGGTTGGTTGGGAATGGTTTGAAGGAACATTTGTCTTGTGGCCTGGTTGTCTTAAAATTTACAAATAAGGTGTCACCTTTTGGTATTAATTGTTCTTTGGTCTGGTGTATACGGAGGCAACAAAATTCAGGAAATAAAATGAATGTAAGTGGTGAATTTAAAATAAATTATTTGTTTTGCTCTTTAAGTGTACTACAGAAAAGGGAAAATTTTCGGCTTTTGATATGTTTCATTCGAAAGAAATTATATAGATAGATATACATATATCGGCATCAGAAACGGAAAGGGCGTACCAACAAGCAAAATAGAAATTAATTTTTTGATGGATTTCGGCACACTGCATCAAAATACACATTCTGACAAATTTTTAGCGACCTACTATCAAAAATGGCGAATATATTAACGAAATTCGAAGGTACCTAACAATAAATTATTTATTTTTTCATAGTTAAAAATTCCTATTTCACGCAAATTTTTACAGATATGAACCACACCAAAACGTCAAGTTTTTTTCATCATTTCATTTGACATTTCTCAATTTCAGACTAACTCAATTTGAACCATTGATTGATACACAATCGAGCAACGCGTTAAAGTTTTTTAAGCCTTTTACGAAAATGGGCGTTCAAATCAAAATGCATTTCGTGCACTTCGTGATGTTTTTTTGATCAGCATAATCGACCAAATGTGTCCACAATCGGGAGAATTGTGCACAAATTTCAGCAAACCGGGTCTGTAGGAGATATGAAACACCTGTGCATGCTCGCCCAGTTCGTTTGGTGCGGCTTATGAAAACGAACTGTTTATGACACGAATTGAAAGATATGGATATGGACAATATGTGGTTTCAACAGGACGGTGCCACTTGCCACACAGCTAACGAAACAAAGGCTCTTTTGCGCGACAAATTCAATGGCCGTGTTATCCCACGTCGTGGCGATTTCAATTGGCCGCCAAGATCATGTGATTTGACACCGACTTCTTTCTTTGGGGTTATTTGAAAGAAAAAGTGTACGTCGATAAGCCAGCAACAATTCAAGAGCTAAAGGATGAGATAATTCGGCACACTAACGGGATAGAACCTCAATTATGCCTCAGCGTCATCGAAAATTTGGACTATCGGATGGAGGTGTCCCGCCGAGGTCGCGGCGGCCAGTTGGCCGATATTTTCTTCCATACATAATGGAACCATACCAATATTATCATAATAAAAAGAAATGACAATAATTTCCTAAATAATTTGTATTTTATTCAAAATCAACATCTGCCCTTAGAATTTAACCACCCTTTAGATAGGCTAGGAAGAAGACATGCAACAAGATATTAAACAAGGCAAAATCTACTGGGGCCACCAATGACTGGGATGCCTATAAAGTGGTATTCATACCCAAACGGGGAAGATATCGCACACTAGGCGATATCTAGACTTCAGAACAATTAGCCTATCCTCTTTCCTATTGATAGCTCTGGAAAGACTTTTAGATTCTTTCATTATGGGAAACCAAGGACAAGTCTGCAGAATCCACCCTGCACGGGCTTGAGGCATTAACGAATTGTCCCTATATTACAAGGAATTCACTGAATTTCTTTACAAAGAAGGGGCTATTAAACACATTTCCTCAGGCGCGCTAATTGCGGGGCTGTTACAAAGTCTGCTCAACAAAAGACGCATAACAGCAAGTCCCTCTTTGTAACTAGAGGGTCCCTACTTGGAATGAATGAAATTCCGATAGATCTAGAACGTTGTGGCTGCAAGATCGTGGTATGCGAACGAAGTGGCGATCGCAGTATCTGCAAATTCACATATGTCTTTTAGCGGTTTGGGAGTTTGTCCAAACAAGACAGAGTTAGTTATCTTTACTAGGATGTATAAGTGCAAAATTTCTAGGAATAATTCTGGAAAGTGTAAGGATGGACAACGTTTACTTGTATTCCTGCAGAAATTCAGTAGGGTCGCGTTCGAGCATCTCCCCAAAAATCGTTGATTGGGTATATGTAGCATTAGTTCGTCCAATACTGTTGTACGGCATTGTGATGTGATGGACGGAAACTGATAAACTTTCCCTCATCAACCTACTATCAAAGGTTCAGAGAGCTACCTGCCTTTAGGGACTACAGCAACTGACAAGCCCTACTCCTTCTACTGTCGATTAATAAGATTATACTGCCTATCAATGTGGAGGTACAATATCTACGATATCAAAGTATAGTGCTATGGTAACTAGGGACCCTGAACTATATACCAACGGTGTACACCTCCGAAAGGAACTACATCACTATAATACCGACACTATCTACGTGCAAGCTTTGGCTTAGGCAAGAGGCAATCAGACAGTCCAACGAAAGATGGACACAAATCGGCAACTGTAGGGTAGCTAGACAAATCTGGCCAAGTTACGACCTGAGAAGGTCAAAATATCTTCTCGCACTAGAAAGGAAAAAATTGTCTACGTTAGTATCAGTTCGAACGGGACACTGCCTGATCGGCGAACACGCCAGAAGATTGGGTATTGACTCCAATTACCTCTGCTGAAGCTGTGGAGATGAGGAAGAAGTGGAGAGCATTGAACACTTGCTATGGGATTGGCCCGCTTTGAGTACAGGGTTGCCCATATTCGACGGACCCACGGACTCGTTGGGCCCATTCCAATCGACGAGGCTTGTCCGCAGGCAACAATCTTTGCGTCAATTGAATTTTGTACGGGAACAAATGCAAATCAACGCGAATAATCCGTTGTAAAGTGGACCGAGCCATGCCCAACTGCTGAGAACGGCGTTTTTGGGATGTTCTTGGGGACCTCTCAACACTGGCTCGTACGGCAGCGATATTCTCGGCCGATCGCCTTGGTCGACTTTTATTTGGCCTCTTCGGATTAGAAAGAGCCTCACCAGTCGAACATTTTTCGTATAAACGCTTAATGGTGTTCTTAGAAGGCGCACTTCTCACATTTTTTAATATTTTAAAAGCACGTTGACTTGACTTCTTCTGTTGAATGTAAATTTCAACTATTTCAGAGCGCTCGCGTGGCGTGTATTGTTCCATGGTAAAAATCTGCTTGGACTGACGCTTCAAACGCGGTATGTCATTAAGCGATCTGACATCTCTGTCAAAAGTTATGGCGTTGCCAGATGGGTCCGTCGAATATGGGAGACCCTGTAAACGACGACTGGACATACTGGGGTCGGCATTTTAAGCAGTCTAACAGATCTGTCCGGTACCAATATTCGTACCGTCGGTAAGTTTGAATGTATTGGCGCGTCACTATCCACACGCATGCTTTATCACAGGCAAGAGCTTTTAGTAAACGACGTATGAAAATACTGGGGTAGATTTTTCTAGGTAGTTTAACAGATCTTTTCGGTACCAATATTCGTACTATCGATAAGTTTGCATATCAAACAGATTTGAGGCATTTCACCCCTTGGTAACTCTAGGGGCCCAAACTTGTCTATGTGGGCTTGTAAAAAACGGTTGCCACCCTAACCTAAATATTACTTATGGGTGTAGATTTAAATTTAGGTATATTCGCAATATACCTATGCGAAAACATGTCCCAAGCCATATCTAAGTAAACACCAGTCTACCTTTCTTCTGCAGAAAATACAATGTACCAACAATTACTGAGTTCAATATATTCAAATAATTTTGTGTATTTGTATTATATTCAGCAGGAGAAAACATATTTTACACCCTGTGATAAAAACCAATAATTTGTTTACCATCACCACCGGTGTTTCGTTTTTTAGCAAATCACAAATTGAAAAATCACTGCATAATTGTACAAATATTCCCATGATTTGTTTCTTTTCTTATATTGCTTTTGTTTTTCGGAAAATGAAGTCAATAAATGCATGAACAATTTTAATAAACCGTATGAAACAAAAAACTGACAATTGTTTACACCAAAAAACACCAGCAGAAAAACATAAAACAAAGAAATCCAAATGAGGTCAGTGAAAACGAAAGTAATAAAATAATTTCGTCGAAATTTTGAAATTAACCATTAAAAGTCCTGAATAATTTATACCGTGCCACACAAACGAGAAGTTTATCAGATTTTACAACTGAACGAATGTTATTACATATACATATGTACATACTCGTAGATTCATTTGGCTGATTGATAAATGTCATTGGTAATTTATTATTCCCGCTTCATGTGCACCTTGGGGTATGCCATCCGTTATCTTCACCCCCAGCTACTATATATTGATTGACTCATTCATTCATCCATTCCACCGTTGGCCCTCCGGCTAGAAATGACAGAAAATAAAAGGTAAGTGAAACAAACGAAAATATAAAAACAGAGACAGCGGAAAATTTCTCTTGAAAAACTGGCATAGCAACACAAAGCAATGACAAGGTTAGAGATAATCCAATAATATTTGTTTGTTTTATTTAAATGTCTGTTTTTTTAATGAACTTAACAGTTCAAATATGCGTGTGTGCACTTTGTTGTTGGCCGCAGTGCTAGTGACTAGAAGGAAAATTGGTTTTTGATAATGAGCTGAGTAATTATAAAAATTCATAAAATTACCATTCTCAAGAAATAGTAAAATTTTCCGACCAAGTTCTACCGCCCAGTGAAGAAAAGCGATTTCACTTAAGTATATGTTATATGCTGGAATATTGAAAATATTTTATGTCTGTTTTACAATAATAAACAAACTTATTGAAATATATGCCGGAAATAAATCTACCGCTTGCAATAACATCTCCCACACTTATAAAAGAACTTATGTTTAAAATTTGGAGATCCTACACCAGACAAGTGCCGCAAAATATCTGTCTTCGATTATGTGCAATTTTTGTATTTCTTACAAATAAATGAAGAGATAAGCGAACACATAACATATTATCTTCAACTGCCAACCTCACGCATTGTTCTTACTGAACTTGGTTCGACGAAGAATAGGAGGTATATCCTACACAGCTACGCAAAGGAAATACTGTCGTCATAATATATTTGGAATCCCGTTACCAGTATCGGATGTGACAGCCAAATTAACCACCAATCTTAAAAAGACAAAAGGTTTAGATTACGGTTTTAACGTTTTTTTACCAGCTTACATAAACCAGTTTAGGTGCGTAGTCTTACACGGTCTAAAATGCCCCTCAACGAAACCAACCTTTTTGATGTACAAGGTAGTTCGAACATTGGTACCGGAAATATCTGTTAAATTACTTAGAACGGCCAACCCTAGCATGTCCAGACGTCGTTTAATCTAAGCGGGACCGTAGCATAGCAAGTGCTCAATGCTCTCCACTTCTTACTCATCACCAGAGCTTCTACAGAAGTAATTGGAGTCAATACCCAACGTGCAGGCGTGTTCGCCGATCAGGCAGTGTCCCATCAGAACTGACACTAATGTAGACAGTCTACTTCTCTGTAGAGTGCGAGGAGATATTTTGGCTTTTCAGATCATATAGTGGCCAGTTTTGTCTAGCTACTCTGTAGGTGCCGATTTCTGTCCATCTTTCGTTGGACTGCCTGATTGCCTCTTGCGCAAGCCAAAGCTTGAACGCGGATAGTGGCGCACCAATATATGCAAATTCTTAGAGAATTTTCAATGTCGTTTCTTTCCTAGCAGGCTCATCGTCTTTGCAATTCCCCACGATATCGCTTTGCCCAGGTACCCATATGAGGTAGATGTTAAACTGCTAAGCCATCTCGTTGAGAGATCGGCGACATTCGAGGGCTGTTTGTGAATTTAGGGATGTGTCCATCAATTCTCTGTCAGTGTTTGTCGCTATGTTGCAACTGAGCCATTTGGCGACATCTTATATTGCCATTATTTCGGCTTGATAGACACTGCAGGTATCTGGTAGTTTGTGAGCTATATCAAGACTAATTGTTTACAGTACACGCCGAAGCCAACCTTATCATCAAGCTTCGAACCATCTGTACAGAAGTGGAGATGGTTTATATTACGTGGTATTCTATCAATCCATTTATCATTCATCTCAGTCTGGCATCATAGGGATGAAGTTAGTCCACTCGGCCGGTTACCATAGCAATACTCGTACACTTTGGTATCCTCATTTGGCCGTAGTTCTTGTACCGCCACATTGCTAGGCAGTTCAATCTGGTTGCAACTTCTCTCGCCACAATAATAATCGACATTGGATGAAGTAGGGCAAGTAGAGACTCGGTAGCTGTAGTCCTTAAGACTTTTCTCTGAACCTTTGATTGAAAGTTGGTGATGGCTAGTTTGTCAGTACGTTAAGTCTAAATAAAAATTTCCCATATGGAACTATTCTTGGCATTTTGCACTTTCAGAAAATGTTACATCTCTTCCATTTATCCGAGGAGGGTCCACATGTAGGACCGTATACATCCTAGGAAAAAGAACCAATTATGTCTTGTATGGGTTAACGCCAAGACAGCTGCTTCTGGCCCATCTAGCCAGTTTGTTCAAAGCCACCTGTAGGATGTCTCAGAGGATGTTTTCGAATTTGCCAGTTACTACGATTGCCACGTCATCCACAGCCACAACCTTTTAGATCTAGCAGGGTTTCATTAAAAACTATCGAATACAAAGATATTCCTTCAGGCCGATATTTTTAAAATCCGTCAGTTACCAACGAATAGAAATTAATTGTCACCCGCGAAAAAACTGTTTTCCGCGAACATAGCTTGAACTTTGTTTGCACTTATCGATTAATATTATTTTTTTAATTGTGACAATTACAAAAAAATTCGGGAAAACGGTCTGAAAATCCGCGAAAACCTCACTCGTTGGAATCAAATTCCTATTCGTTCGTAACTGACACATACTCGCTACGGGAAGAAATGTCTTCCTAAATTATGTATATTGTTTTTGGGTTTCATGCACCGGTAAGTTCCAAATAAGTGGAGACCTTGTGGCGTCTCTCTGTTTACAAACCTTTCTGTAGAGCTGTAGACTCCAGACTTGCTGTTATGCGTTTTCTGTTGAGCAGGGTTTGAATTATTCTAATCAAGCTAGATTTTACCTTTAGATGTGAAAGCGCCGCAATAACTGCATCTGAGGGAATGTTGTTAAAACCCTATGTCAACAAATACCACAATAGTGAATTCCTTAAAAAGTAGGGACGATTCGATAGTGTCCACTAGTTCGAGCAAGCCAGATTCTGCAGAATTTCCCTTGTTGTACGCATGTTGGTTCCATGACATGAGTTTTGTATCCGGATTTTCCTTAAGGAACGAATCTAGAAGTCACTCCAAGCTTTTGAATAGGATGGAGGATAGGCTATTTTGTCAGAAGTCTGATAGCCTTTGTGTTATAAGCCAAAAGAAAGCCAGTAGGAAGGTTGAAAGTCGGACTGGGTCGACTATATGTTAACTCACAATTTATACTTAGCTATAAATTATTCGAATATTTTCTCATGACCCAAATCGTTTTTTTGTTTTTTATTTACTGTGAAGTACAATCGATACAATTAAGTTCTAAATATAACGTCATTCAAATGGCCTCCACGACTTCTTCTGCAGGGACGAATTCGATGAACTCAATTTTCGAGCACTTTTTCCACTAAGTCAAGTAGTATGTCATGAATGGCACGTTCAATATATACTTGTAAAGCTTGAAGAGAGTCTGGTTTATTCCAATGACTTCAAGTAACCCCACAAGAAATAGTCTAATGGTTTTAAATCACAACTTCTTGGAGACCATTCAATATCACAATTTCTTGAAATAATCGAACCTCCAAACTTTTTTCGCATTAATTCAATTTTTTCATTTGCTGTGTGGCACGTCAATGGCAAAAAGATAGCTCTTGACGAGAGCTAAAATATTGCTCATGAGTGTCAAGGTCGTATGTCGACTGGAAAGTGTTTTTTTTTTATATTTAAAAAAATAGACTTAGCGCACGAAAGGTTGCAATTGGAGAACGATTATTTTGATAATAAAACCGAATTATTTGTAAACTTTGTTCTTGCGTATATCTCTCCATGATGAAATTGTAAACACTACTGAATACAATGGAAATAAATGACAGATCAAGACATATTACAAATTGCCGAAACGTCACTTCAAAATCATATCATCCCTATTGGAAAACCCTTTACTTTTCTACCTCAGGCTAAGATTAAAAATGGACTATGTTGGTCCTCTCCTTTGAGTGGACGAAGGCTCAACATTTACTGAAGTATTTATTATCTCATAACTTATATACTACTACCCAGAATTTTTCACAATTCCACAAATAGCATCAGTTTCTCGTTCGCTATAATCTTCAGAACAATTGTCGAAGTTTCTAGGCCCCTGTTGGTGCCTCCCATACAAATGGACCATTTTTGACAAAAAGTTAACGGTTTATTACTTCGATTACTACACATGTAAAACACTTGAAATTTTGTACACTCTTTCATAGTACCCATAGTATATCAGAAAATAGGAGTTATTGCAACACCCGTTATTACCTCCCAAACAAAATGGGCAAAATAAAAAATATGGAAAATAATTTTTTTGGAATTTTCCTTACAGCGTACCTCAAGGGTTAAAACGTTTGGCTAGATTGACTCCAAAAACTGTTAATGAGGTTTTGTTCAGGATCATCCTGTCTACTCAACTGTGCGGAGATCAGAATCTCGCTTCTCGAGATATCTTGTATATAACTATACAAAAAATTTCGAAAATTTATAACTTTAAAACAATTTTCAATAAATATGAGTAATTGTAAGTCGTTTTACTATTTACGCGATATTTGCAATACAACAATATTGCGATTTTTTTGTAATCTATAAAAATGCCTAACACCGCCAAGTGTTTAAAAAAATATTATGGTAAGAGTTTTTGGATTTATATAGTCAAAATCTATGATTTCTGACGAATAGATTGGTATAATATTTTCGCAATAGCATTTCCGCGATTACAAATTTTAATAAAAAACTTTTTTATTTCCGAATAATTTTATTATAAATTCCAGTTATCGCGGGCGAGGTTAGTCCTAGTAAAAGGTGACCAAGGGAAATAATGAAGACTAGGCACAAGTCTATATCTCTTTTTTAAGAAAAAATCGCAGTGTTATTCAGTAAGGATTTACAGCCTCTCAAAAATTGTGAATATTCAATTCAAATGATATTTTTAGTTATTTTATTTTTATACCCTACACCACACTGTGGTACAGGGTATTATAAGTTTGTTTCACGGCAGATGTTTGTAACACCTGAAAATAACACAGCTAGACCCACCTTAAAGTATACTGATCGACTCAGAATCACTAGCTGAGTCGATTTAACGATGTCTGTCCGTCCGTCTGTCTGTCCATGTAAAGTTGTTCGTCGACTACAGGTCGCAATTTCACTCCGATCGTTCTGAAATTTTGCAGTTTAGAGTATTTCGCGGCTGTTAAGATCGCTATTGAATTTAGTTGAAATTGGTTCAGATTTAGATATAGCTCCCATATATATCTTTCGTCCGATTTGTCCCTTTAGTCCTATAGAAGCCGTATTTTACATCCGATCGTTTTGAAATTTAGAATGGTAGAGTTTCCTGATCCATGAACCAACATTGCCGAATTTGAAGAAAATCGGTAAAGATTTAGCTATAGCTACCATATATATGTTTCGTCCGATTTGGCCATTTAGTCCTATAAAAGCTGTATTTTACATCCAATCATTTTGAAATTTAGAATGGTAGAGTTTCTTGATCCATGAACCAAATACCGAATTTGAAGAAAATCGGTTAAGATTTAGCTATAGCTCCCATATATATGTTTCGTCCGATTTTGCTCTTTAGTCCTGTAGAAGCTGTATTTTACATCCAATCATTTTGAAATTTAGAATGGTAGAGTTTCTTGATCCATGAACCAACACTACCGAATTTGAAGTAAATCGGTTAAGATTTAGCTATAGCTCCCATATATATGTTTCGTCCGATTTGGCCTTTAGTTCTATAGAAGCTATATTTTACATCCAATCGTTTTGAAATTTAGAATGGTAGAGTTTCTTGATTCCTGAACCAACATTGCCGAATTTGAAGAAAATCGGTAAAGATTTAGCTATAGCTCCCATATCTATGTTTCATCCGATTTGGCTCTTTAGATCCAATCGTTTTTATACCCTACACCACACTGTGGTACAGTTTATTTTTTAAGTATAAAATGTCCCAAAAGTAAATTTATGTAAACAATTTATACATGAATTACAAAATTTATATATCAGAGTTATTCAATATTACGAGAGACTATATATTATATAGTCGGCACCGCCCGACTTTAGCCTTTCCTTACTGGTTTTCACATGACAATGTGCAAAAATGTTTACACGAAAACGTACCACTAAGAATTCCCTTAGCTTGGTATGTACCACTGTGAAATCATCTCCTCAGAATCTTCTGAAATCGCTTGTAATTTAACAAATCGTATGGGTTTGTATCGATAGAGACAGCATTTTGTACCTTAGGATAAAAGAATCTAAAAATGACGCATATGGAGGCTTGTTCAGTATAATCTGCAGTTTATAAATACATTGGTATCATTGTCCGGTTAGCTCTATTTCCCGAGTTATTGTAAAAACTTACCTTCAAGATGCATTTAAAATTTAAAATCTAATAATACGAAAAAGTTAGTCAGTTTTATAGATTAGAAAAAATTTCCAAATTGTTCATATTGCAAATATCGCGTAAATTGTGCAACGACTTACAATTACTCATATTTATTGGAAATTGTGTTACAGTTCTAAATTTCCGCTATTTATACCAGACACCACACTGTGTAACGGGGTATAATGACTTTGTGCATATGTTTGTAACGCTTAAAAAACAAAGAGATAGACCAATAGTTTATTATACCGATCGGCACAGAATCACTTTCTGAGTTGATTTAGCCTTGTCCGTCTGTCTGTCCACGTATTCTTGTAATCAAGGTGCAGGTCGTAAATTTGAGCAATAAAATAAAAATATTTTTTTTTCTTTGAGTGTTGCAATAATTCAATTTACATTTTTATTTTTATTATTTTTCTGTCATCAACTTACACATGTTACATTAGAATAAAGTCGTCACACCCTTGTATGTAGATAAGAACGTCCCTCAGGGTCCGTTATTTTAATTGCACGAGCATTAATAATGTAGAAATAAATGAAGCAATTGCTGTTATATCCGTCTGGTAGTTATGACAATTGTACAGACGAACAGATTTGCACATGACAATCAATGTACTTTACACAATAATATCATAGAACAGTGTAACTGTTTATTAATTAAATATTCCTACTTTTTTATGCATAGATGATATGTAATTATATGCGATAGACATTAGAATTTGCAAGGGATATTCGTAATTGCGCTAGTTAATGTCATAGTTTTTCCTCAAACTGCGACAACTGCAAAGTATTTTTAGTTATCTTAATGGTACAAATATAGATTTAACGTCGCTAGATGTTTATAATTTATGAAGAAAAAAAGAAAAAGGTACTCACAATATATATGGGGAATTCCACAACAAATCGACGGTTTAAAAAAATGTCGGGTTTGATTTTGCCTACTTTCTTTTATATATTTTTTAGTACACCTGAAGAAACGCTTTGTGGAATTTTTTGAGATTTTTCCGATAACTCCTTCAAAAGTGATCGATAAAAGTGATATAAAAAAATCGGACCATAATTTAAGAAGTTATGACCAAAGACTAGATACACAGAGTGATATCTTAACGATTTTTTAAATATTGATAACTTCAGAACGAGTTATGACCAAAACCCAGATACACAGAGTGATATCTTAACGATTTTTTAACTATTGATAATTTGTGAACGAGTCTTCGGAAAAATCTCAAAAATTCCACATAGCATTTCTTCCATTGTACTAAAAAATATTAACGCAAGTAAGAAAATTCGACTTATGAATCCGCTCACCTTGAGTCCAAAAAATATTCGTAAATTTATTTATTATTATCCCCTCACCTTAGTGAGGAGGGTATATATAATTTGCTACGAGCAAAAAGTGTAACACATCGAAGGAGTGACCTAAGACCCTAAGCGTGTCCGGCGGAAATCCGTTTTGGGTCATTTTAAGTCATTTGAGCAATGTCCGTCCGTCTGTCTGTGTGTATGTCTGTTGGCTGGTGCACACGATTACTCTCGAAAGGAGTAACCGATTGACTTTAAATTTGCTATGCGGTAATATTTGTCTATGTCTCCGGCTAAGTTCGAAGATGGGCCATATTGGCGCACTCCTTCTAGTACCTCCCCCACAAAAGGTTAACTTTTAGTGAAATATTGATTCTTTAATACCTCCTATACTATTTACTGGAACCTTCTGAAATTTTACACATAGTATTAGTCGCGAACACCTTTTGGTACCTCCCACACGAATGGACCATTTTGCACCAAAAGTTAACTGCTTATATCTTATAAGTAAACAACCATATTTCGGATTATTGAAGCGTTTTTTAACATGTTACTTATCTTTTTATATGGACTTAAATTACACATCTTGGCAATTTTCAATTTTGCGTTATGTCACTCTTGAAGTGAGTGAGCGATATATAGCCTCCTCTCTAAGGTGAGGGGATAAAAATGGGAAAAATCAGAACCGATTTTTTTTGATACCGTCGATTTGTCGCTGAATTTCCCATATATAAATTGCATGATAATAATGATGATTCATCGAGTTCAATCGACATAGCGTTTCTCTATATCGATACCTCCATTCTAAACTATGCTAAGTGCAAAAAGGTAGTTTTTCAGGAGAGGCGATTAAAGTTTGATGCAATTTTTAAATTTGCGTGGAATTCCTTTATAATGCAAATCGAATGACCTTTACTGTTTTGTGAATAACTTTTGATTTTTTTGAAGTACGTTCGTACTTTTTTTTCTTGAAACAAGTACAAGTATAAATCGCTTTAAATTGAAAAAATTAAACGCTGATTTGAAACGAAAATTTTGAAAAGGAAAATTAAGCATAATTTGGCTTAAAGTAAGCTTACTTTAATCTATGAGAGACAGAACCATTATATAGCACAATAACCACTCTCATTTATGTGGTTGGTTTTGTCTGACGCAACATCAAAAACACACACACATATAAATCGACGAGATGTATATAAGTATGTATAAACATTTGTGCGCAAACAACCAACATTACTTGGCGATTTTTTGAAATTTTTGAAGTTGTTATTAATTCTTGTTCGTTTCGTTGATGCTATTCCTTATATGTTTGATATCTAAATCGAATAATTACAGCATAACTTTTACTTTTGCTGTAAGTAATTGTATTCTGAAATACCAATTTAATAAAATTGCATTCTTTGCAATACAGTGGCAAAAATGGTATAATTAACATAAATGGCATATAGATATAAAACGAACGAAAGCACAATAAAGCTAGTATGATTAGCCTTAAATCAAGTTTTGGTTAGATTAAATCAAGAACTTATCAGGCTTAAATCATAGTCCTAAATCAAGTCAGTTCTTGATGGTGCAAAATGGTCCATTCGTATGGGAGGTACCAAAAGGGGCGCGGCAACTTCGTCCATTTTTCTAAAGATGATAGCGATTTATAAACTATACTAGGTGTGGAATTGTTAAAGATTCTGGGTAGTAGTATAAAAGTTATGGGATAATCAATATTTCACTAAATTTTGGGAGGTACTCGAAGGAGTGAACCAACACAGTCCATCTTTGACCTAAGTCTGATTTAGAAAAAATATTGACACATACAAAATTTTACGTCAATCGATTAATCCTGTAGAAAGTTATCGTGCGCACCAACCAGTAAGACAGACGGAGTGGCTGAGTCGGAACATAGTAACCAACACTGCCGTTGTCATTTACTCGGACAGCCAGGCTGCCATCAATTCTCTGGAGGCCACATCCCTAAATTCACAAATAGCCCTCGACTGCCGCAGATCTCTTAACGAGATGGCTGAGCAGTTTAACATACATCTCATATGGGTGTCTGGGCATAGGGATATCCCGGGGAACTGAAAAGCCGACGTCTAGGAAAGGGACGACTTTACAAATTCTCGAAGAATTTGCATACATTGGTGCGCCACTATCCACGTGCAAGCTTTGGATAAGGCAAGAGGCAATCAGGCAGTCCAACGACAGATGGACACAAATCGGCACCTGTAGGGTAGCTAGACAAAGCTGGCCAAGGTATAACCTGAGAAGGTCAAAATATCTCCTCGCACTGGAAAGGAAAAGATTATCTACGTTATTATCTTCAGATCTTTCCAGTAACAAAATTCGTGCTATCGATACATTTGTATATCAAACAGGTTGGTTTCGATGAAGGGCATTTTAGCCCGTGGTACCACTAGGGACCTAAACTGGTCTATTTGAGCTGAAGAAATAAAAAAGAAAACGGCTGCCACCCTAACCTAAACCTAACCTAACCTAAAGACAGACGGACAGGCTGACGGACATTGCTAAAATAACTTAAAATGACCCAAAACGGATTTCCACCAACTATTCTTGCGGTCTCTTAGGTCACTGCATCGATGTGTTACACTTTTGGTTGGTAGCATCTGATATGTAGTCTTGTTCATATACTCTTGTTTCAGTTACTTTCTGTATATTGCAAAAATTTAATAGAAACAGTCAATGCAGGCAATTCTACCAAGAAATTAAAAAAAAAACAATTTTTGTATTTGTTTCTATTACATTATTGCAATAGACAGAAAGTAACTGAAACATATGGTCTTGAACCGAGTAAATTCTGACTAAATAACTAACAATAAATAACAAAAACACATGAGGTACGATGACGTTGGCATTAGGCCATGACAAAACTACATTTGTTTTCGTGGCTCGCGAAGCGAACCCAAGCTAAAAACAAAACTGTATTGGTATAAGAGTTTTAGTATGTTGACTTAGTTCGGCAAAATACGGTTTTGGTTAGTAGTTCTTGTTACATTAAACTTACTACTTCCATAAGTATTTCAGCTGATTTGAGTTAAAGACATACATTATTGCTATTGAATTATGAAGATGGTAGAGTGGTGTCTATCGAAACTGCAGTCAATTCTACCAAGCAATTAAAACTCTTTACCAATTTTTGTATTTTTTTCTATTACATTTTTGCAATATACAGAAAGTAACTGAAACATGTGGTCTTGAACCGAAACAATGCTGACTGAATAAATTTTTTTTAATTATTTTTTTCGTGTTTAGGACTTCAATTACACCAGAAAATGTTATGCGCCGCCCTTCGACAAAAATTTTGCTGCATAGTGTAATTGAAATCGTACAATCCTCAAGCAAAATAAATTACTTGGAGGATTAACAATCAATGATGGTTTGGAATACTCAGAAATTTTAAACGATTGATTTAAAACAGAAGTTAATGCTGCATATGGTGTCATAAGGTACAATTCGAAACCAAGGAAAAATTAAAGCTAAAATTCGAAAAAGTTAGCAAAAGTTGTGAAAATGTTTTTAAATAAAATATATTTATAGAAATTCCTAAACAATAGTTTTATTTGTATTTAAACACATTTTTTATTTGAGAAATTTAGTTTGCAAATATATTTTGTTGTAATATATTAATAAATGCTTTCCAAATATATTTGATTGATTTTCAAATGAAATTTATTTGCTCAGAAATATGTATTATTTAAAAATTTGGTTTCAAATATATTTTCTTTCGAATCAAACATATCAAAAAAGGCAATTTTGCCCCGTGTATAGATGATTTGTTACGGATAAAATTGTAACTCATCGAAGTAGTGACCTAAGAAACCCCAAGAATATGTGGAACCGTTTTGGACCATTTTAAGACGTTTGAGCATGTCCGTCCGTCCGTCTGTCTGGCTGGCTGGTGCTCACGATGACTCTCGAAATAAGTAACCGACTGACTTCAAATTGTATGTGGTATGTGCATTTTTTATATCCTACACCATATATAATATAAAGTTCCTTTATACTTGATGGCTTGACAACAAATGATGACCTGGAATATTAAATTCGAAAAATCTGCCAAGTTTTAGAAAGCTTTTTTTAAACAAAATATATTTGAAAAAATACCTAAATAATAATTTTATTTGTATGTAAAAACATATTTTATTTGAGAAAATTGGTTTGCAAATATATTTTGTTGTAGTATATTGATATATGCGTTCCACATAAATTGTATTTGCTCAGAAATACATAATATTTAAAAATTTGTGTTCCAAAATATATTTTCTTTCGATTCAAACATATAAAAAAAAATGATTTTGCACCGATTTGTTCCCTCCCTATTTACCAAATTATTATCGTTATAACCCTTATCGCATTGTTAGGGAGGTTTAGGGTATAATATAGTCGGCCCCGCCCGACTTTCTGCCTTTTCTTAACGGTTTTACATAAAATTATAGTTCTCTTCAGGAATATGTTAATTGTATTGTTAGTTTTCCGTTAGACTATTTCTTTGTAAACATCCAATACCGTTGGATTCAATCGTTCAGACTTTTTCAAATAATTTGCTGACTAGTGCAATCACCTTTTAAAAAATTCGACTACTCATTTACCAAAATCAGACACATTTACATGGGTTGCTTGTCTGAGAAAATTCCGTAAAATTAATGAGCTTTCTCAGTACAAAAGCTGTCTACAGACAAAATTCTTGTGACTGACCATTTGTGAAAGGAGGGATAGACTCTAATTCCAGTGATACGATTATTTCGGACGATTTGCTTTGATGCTAAGATGACTTAACACCAAACAGCTGTAGACATTTTCATCTGTTTTTGATATCTCCATACAATTTTGTGAGAAATATTAAATCCCATACACATTTACGTACATGTAAGTAGAAGTATGCAGGAATTTCCTAAATTGCCGGAAATTTTTATTAGCGGAAGTAACTCAGAGTATGTATATATATCCTCTGATATAGAAAGAGATACACAACTAAAGGCAGTTGATACAAATTCCAAAACACGCTCTCCTTCATTTCTCTCAAACTCTCTTGTCGTTCGAAAAACTCGAACATTTCCGCTATGACGTTCAACGTTTCACATCGTTGCCAGGATACCTTTTACAAGTTTAACAAAAGACAAAATATATTGTTACTCGTATTCATGGCTATCTGTTTTTGTTTTTCTTGTTATAATTACTTATTTCACGTTATTTTTGCTTTGACGACTAAGTAAAATACATTGTAACCTTTTCCGAGTGAAGGCTAATTGTTCGTTAATTTACCTACCGAATTTCACATAATGTGAAACCGGTATGCACGGCTAATTCAATGGTTAATGTCCTTCTTATATGTCCATCATCAATCTTTGTGTCATCATTCGCTTTATATAGACAAATTGACCTTCGCTAGGACACAATGTGAACTTTGAGCTTTGGGGAGAACTTTAACATTTAATCTTGACTATCTTTCACTTGAGACTACAAACAATTTCGTTTTTTTTGCGAAACACTTTTTCTGAACTAAGTAAAATCGACGATAACATAATTGACAGGTCAAACAAAAATAATGATAAATTGCCGGGAACATAGAGAATAGGGTAAATTATCACAGCACATAATAATAAATATTATATATTATTGCCGCATATATAATATTTATTAAGGGCTTTTTTCAAGAACAAAAAAATTCCTGTAATGTTGTATAGATATCTCAATTAATCTAGAACAGAAAAAGTGAAGTTGAAAATAAAACAAACAAAAGGTACAAAAATTGGTCGTATCGAATTTTATTCTCCCTTCGCCTTGCAAAATTACGAATGTGGCGTCGTAGTATGTGACGAAATAAGTACAGGGTCTCCCATATTCGACGGACCCATCTGGCAACGCCATAACTTTTGACAGAGATGTCAGATCGCTTAATGACATACCGCGTTTGAAGCGTCAGTCCAAGCAGATTTTTACCATGGAACAATACACGCCACGCGAGCGCTCTGAAATAGTTGAAATTTACATTCAACAGAAGAAGTCAAGGCAACGTGCTTTTAAAATATTAAAAAATGTGAGAAGTGCGCCTTCTAAGAACACCATTAAGCGTTTATACGAAAAATTTTCGACTGGTGAGGCTCTTTCTAATCCGAAGAGGCCAAATAAAAGTCGACCAAGGCGATCGGCCGAGAATATCGCTGCCGTACGAGCCAGTGTTGAGAGGTCCCCAAGAACATCCCAAAAACGCCGTTCTCAGCAGTTGGGCATGGCTCGGTCCACTTTACAACGGATTATTCGCGTTGATTTGCATTTGTTCCCGTACAAAATTCAATTGACGCAAAGATTGTTGCCTGCGGACAAGCCTCGTCGATTGGAATGGGCCCAACGAGTCCGTGGGTCCGTCGAATATGGGCAACCGTGTATGTTTGAGAGTGACTTCTATAGGGTAGCTACTTCAAAGCATTGTCCTATATGATCCATTGTCAATCTTAAACACCTCACAAACATATATGAAAATCTGTAACCAAGAATATTTGGTGGAAATTCGTTCGGGCCATTCCAGTTCATTTGAGCATTATCCGTCCGTCTGTCAGGGTGGCTGGTGGGCACGATATCTTTCGATAGGATTATTTTATTGACTTCAATTTGGTGCGAGTATGTGTTAATATTTTTTTCTATCTCAGGCTAAGATCAAAGATGGACTATGTTGGTCCACTCCTTCGAGCACCTCTCATACAAAGTGTCAAAATATAGTGATGTATTGATTCTTTAATAATCTCAATACTATTTATCGTAATATTTCGCAATTTCGGGTCAATTTGTAGGGGTGGAAAAAAATGAACAAAGCGTCAGGCAAAAATGAAATCTACGGACAATTTTAAGAATATTTCTCCAAGAAACCATGGGTCTAAAATGAATTCCTAGCTAGAGGAAATTGACTTCCAATTCTAAGACCATTTAGCCATGTCCATCTGTCTGTGGAAAGCAGACAACAGGTCAAATGGCTGACTAGGTGGCTGACATTTTGCAGAGACATGTGTTATTGTCCTGCAACGGTTGATATTGCAATTGTTCAAAATCGGTCAAGGATTAAAGATTTTCCCCATACATGGACTAAAGAAAGTTCGGGTGAAAACACGATTTAAAAATCGCCCATTGCTCAGTGAAAATCGTATTCTAGGGATCAAAATAAGAAACTTTGCCGAAGGAACCATACCTCTAAAGCGAATTCTGATGTCCCGGAAAAAATCCCACTTTGACCCATTTAGAGTGCTCCAATCGAGTCCAAATGTATGGAACCCCCAGGGGGTTCCAGGGGGTATGCCACTGGCATGGGTGGGTTGAGCCTCCAAAGTTAGTGGGGGTCGGTCATACATTTGGACTCGATTGGAGCACTCTAAATGGGTCAAAGTGGGATTTTTCAAAATTTGCCCCTACCCAAAAGTTCGACCCAAATTCCGGGACATCAGAATTCGTTTTAGAGGTATGGTTCCTTCGGCAAAGTTTCTTATTTTTATCCCTAGAATACGATTTTCACTGAGCAATGGCGACTTTTTTTGCCTCCCCACAAATCGGCCCGGCCTAATATATATGTATATATATATATATATATATCTGAACCGACTTTGATGAAATTTTGCAGAGGTCACTACCACCTTATAAAACTATCGTGTGCTAAATTTCATTAAGATCTGCTTAAAAATAAGCCGTATTTACCGCATAAATACAATTTTTCGGTGATAAGGATTATTTATACTTTATAGCTCGTCTTCTCAAATGACTTTTGGGATCTACGATCAATAATAATACTCTCACCTTAGATGGAGGAAGATACGAATATATATTGAAAGTGTAGCACATGAAAGAAGTAACACAAACCCTAACTATGTTCGGCGGAAATCCGTCTTAGGACATGTTAAGTCATTTTAGTTATCCCCGTTCGTTCGTCTGTCTGGTCTGGTGCGCACGATAACTCTCGAATACGCGATAACTCTTGTATGTGGTAATATTTCCCCTCTTCTCCGAATCTTCTATAATAGTAATAGTTTATATTTGGCGATCACTTTGTGGGCAAGGGGCGAAGATCGCCAACCCCTTTTGGTAACTCCCAAATAAAGAGCCAACTTATTCCAGAACTGAATAGCTTTTAATATTAGTACTTGTACGCCCAAACAGTCAGAAATCGGTATAGTTTGTAGTATCTTCTATTCAGAGCAAGATAGGAGTATTGGTCAAGCCCATTCTGGTACCCCCAGAGAATCATTCAAACACAATTTTCCCATAATTTCCTTAGCCTAATTGTTTCCTCCCTAAATGTTTTCATATTCTTATTTTAGACAACTTGCGAAATGCCCATAGACTGACAAAGAGTGGATAAAAGTTTTCCAACGTTCTGGATTCCACGAAAAGTGCCATATTCCATATAACGTTACTCACAAATTGAGGATAAACCATAGACGGTTTACTCGACAAAAATTTTCCTACTTTTGTTAAATTAATTTTTATATTTTTTCTCTTTATTTTCAGTTGATCTTTTTTTCCAGAAATTGTGTACGATATTCGAGGTATTTAATCAAACATTCTTATGTCTTATTAATAAATTGTTGTGGAAAGTTTGAAATACATTTTAATGTTTGGAACCATATCAATAAACCTTCAGTTTAGATTAGGGAGACAGTCGGGCTTTACCAGCTCACATAGAGCAATACTGGTCCCTGGTGTTACCACCGGCTGAGATGCCACTCATCGAAACCAACTTGTTTGATAAACAAAGTTATCAATTCTATGAACATCAGTACCGGAAAGATCTGCAAACTAGGTGCTCAATGCTCTCCAACTTCTGCCTCATCTACACAGCATCTGCAAAATTCATTGGAGTCAAAACATAACCTTCTAATATGAACAGCCTTTTCCTCTCTACTGCGATGCGGGGATGCAATCATTTGGAAGTTGTTTCACCGCCAAATCGGTCAGAACGATTATATGGGTCTATGTAATAGGTTTTCATCAAATTTATCAGGCTTTATTTCTCTTGGATTTAAAATCACCTTTCTAAATTTCATAACGATCTTATGTCAAACACAGTTTCCGATTTCCTTCAAATTATTTCAGCCTTAATTCCAGTTCAAAGTAACTCATTTTAGACAAATTTCATATACATGGTACCTCCATTCCAAAGTATTTAATTTCGAAACAAGCAGTTTTTCAGGAGAGGCAATCGAAATGTTATAAACATTTTAAATTTTGTATGGATATCCTTCAATTATTGCGTAAATCGAATGACCTCTACTATTTTGTGCATAACATTTAAGGGGGCTGACGTATAAACACCATATTTTGACTGAATATAGTTTGGAATATCTAGAAAGTAATGTCCCCGAAAGCATATGAATATAATAAACAAATTGATATATCCTAATATTTGTGAACCAAGAATGGATTCAGCAGAGTTTCAAAATATCGAAACAGATTTTAGATATCGAAACATATATATTTACCTCGTATCTGGCATCTAATATATATTTTATTTAAGATGAGTTTATAATTCAGTCGCATTACTGGACTTCGAGATTGAAATGATTTTTGTGTGCCCTTCACACCTTCGCAATTTGCTTAATACTTCTTCAATTGTGATGAACACAATGTATTTCATCCCATCATTTATCATCGTATCTTTTAGTCGATATGTCAAATTTGTCCACAATTTTGAAATGAAAATAAATGAGAGAACAAATCAATAAACAAAACATTAATCATTCAAGCGATCATTAATCCTGGATTTCGTCAAACATGTGCAGTACACTTTTGTACAAGCTTCATAATTGGCTTTGTTCTCGAATTTTAACTATGGGAGGCGATTTTTATTAAAACCTATATGAGTCATTACATTGATTGTATCGAAAGTTTGTGTATGTATTATTCTCTTAAAAATATTTTTTACGTGTTTCAAGAAAAAAAAATAAAAATAAATTGTTTTGCTAAATTACCTACAACTTTGTAAATTATGCAAAATATTATTTTTATATATAATAAAGTATATATATTCTTGATCGTCGTGAAATTCTAAAATGATTTAGCAATGTCCGTCTATCCGTCCGTCCGTCTATGGTAATCACGCTACATATATTCTTGATCGACGTGAAATTCTAAAATGTATAATAGATATAATACAGGACCTAGTAGGTGCCTTGTGGCACACCGCTAGATATTGAGAGTAAATCGGAATATTCACAACCTTGTTTAATTCTGAAGTACCTATCGTTCAGATATAATTCCAGCAATTTACAGTAGCTATCTGGTAAAATGGTATTTAGTTTTTGAATAAGAGATGAATGTATTACTCCATCGAATGCTTAAGATATGCCGAGAAAAACTGCCGAACATACTTCTTTTTCTTCCAGGGCTACTTCAATTTCGGGTGTAATCCTGTGTTCGGAATACGTTTTTTGATTTCAATTAGAGATCTTAGCCTCTTACATATTAACTTTTCAAAAAGTTTCCCAATAATTGGAAGTAGGTATATGGGTCTATATGAACTAGCATCCTGAGGATCTTTTTAAATTTTTTGGATCATTAATATCTCTGCTACTTTCCAATAGAAGGGACGTATTTTAGGCGGTATGCTGCGTTGAATAACTTGGTAAGTTTTGCCATTCCCGAGATTGGTAATTGCTTAATTAGTTTATTGCTTATAAGGTCAAAGCCAGGTGATTTGTTATTTTTCAATTTCGTTCTTGTTTTTGTTGTTTGTTTTATTCGATCTTCTTTTATAGTACATATTTTGTTTTTCACTTAGGCTCAAGATCGTTGTTTGATGTTTTCAGTATATGAAAACAACATTGTGAAAAATTAAAGAAGAAGTAAGTGACATGTATTGGGGTGGTTGTAATTTCTTTAAATGGAGGATGACCTCTTTTTCCCCCAATTTCACAACCTCCAACGGTTAGAGGTAACTCACAGATGTGAGTGAGTTTTATGTGATTATATGCCGCGAAGGCCTGAACCGCAGTGTGTCACCACACAAGAGACAGATGAAAAGCGACTGTCAACGCCCCCTCCGGATTCAGCAAAAGCCTCCTCCTTCCGGTTCCATATCTAGGTTTACATTAATATGGATGTAAAACCTTACCCATTGGTGAGGGTCGATGCCTATATAAAACCTCTGCTGATCTATGGGTCACAGCACCCGGTTGCAATGCAAACTCCACATCGAGGCGAAAACTCTACCCGCATTTGGGAATTAAACCACAGCCACCACGAAACTCCCAAAAAGGGCCGTTTCCATCTGGTCAGGTTGTATCAACAGATAGCTGTGCTCCTGATCACCCGTGGTACCAGATTAAAGTCTCCGGTCAGACTTCGTAGCAAACGCTACATCCAGTTTTTGCTCCATAAAGCACGGGACTGGTCACCCAAAAGAGCTAACTCACAACCATGTTTCGATCATAAGACACTTTTTGATTGTTTTTGGCCACATAATTTTTTTGTTGCCTTCCACAATGATTGGTTCGTTTTGCCGCTATTGAGTTCTGATACATACTGTTTAGAATTGGTATCAGTCTTATGATGATACCAATTCTAAACATTTGCGTCCCTTTTCTCTATATTTGCGTGACTTTATTAAGTAATTTCTTATGATGAGGTTATCTGCTAGTCTGCCATCTTTTTCGTAATTTCCTCTTCTCCTTAACCAAGTTCCTTATATATAAATGATATGTGTGACCCATCGGAGGTCTTTTATGTCGGTGTGCTTTGCCACCCAGTATTTGGTACTAGTTTTGTAAAATTTAGTCTTTCAAATTCAAGATCTTCAGAGGAAGAAATTTTGGAAAATGAGTCAACCTTTTTGATGGACTATAAATTTGAAGTGCTGCCAGCCTGGTTTGTGGTTAGTTAATATTGGTTGCCCCTTCTTCATTTCGATTGCTGAATTATAGTATAAATTTATGGGAAAGTGATCTGAATTCAATTCAAATCCTTACTCAATTTTGATATGTATTTGTAAATCTTTCTGGTGATGAAGAAATCAATGAGATCTGGCCTTTTGTGGCATCAGTTGGCCAATACGTTGGTGAGCCAGTCGATACTACTTGACAAGTAGCCAAGTTGACGAACTGCTTTTAAAAGATCTCTGCCTGTCAGTCGTGATCCCCAGTGAGTGTCAGTCAGTCGTGATCCTCTGTGAGTGTGTTTTGCATTAAAGTCACCGCGGGTGAGAAGAATACACATTAACTTTTGAAGCAATCAAAGCTAGTAATGTCAAAAATCGTACCGTTTGGCATGGAATGACCCATATTCGAGTATATGTATATATACACTTTATGGATGATTCCTGTATTTGTTGTATCTATTAAATTTTATAGGCTTCCAAGCACTCTTCATGAACCCACTTAACAACATAAATGCTATAGACACAAATACATATACATATGTAATACCAACCAAGGATATGATGAAATATGTATGTATAAGCGAAATTCATACAGAGGAATATAATAAAATTAAATCCAGGTTTTGTTGGGATTTTTTTCTTATTGGAAGCTTTAAATTTGTGCGGGTACTAAGAGTCAAAAACCAACATGATGTATTTGTTGTTGTTGTTTTTGGCATACAACAATTAGAAACATGTACATATATATTCGAGTAAGTACAATATTAGAACATGCACAGGTATAAGCTTAAGCAATTGCCCAACAAAATGAATTGGATGACATTACTAAGAATACCTGAAATATGGACAAAATATTAAGCGGATTACACGATAAGTCTGGAGCACAAAAAACATGTTTCGTTGGAATCAAATACAGCCGAGTCGGCTTGGTATCATACTTCGTTGGGTGGTTACCTATGTACTTAGAATGGGCCAGACACCATATAAGGTATAAATTATATTTATATCTATATATATCTTCAATAATTTAAGAATTGTATTTATTACAAAATTATTCTTTATGAATTTAAACAGGGTATCATATAGTCTAGAGCAGACTATATGATACCAGGGATGTAACGAATATTCGCATTCGGATATGCGATCGCGCATTATTCGCACCATTCGCTTTCGCATTCGAATTCGCAATAACAATCTTTGGATTATTCGCTTTCGCATAAATATATTCGTTCGTTTCCATTTGTTAAATATGTTAAAACTCCTTATTCCCTTTACCAAGGAAAACCTCTGACACTTCTCTTCAAAATATTTGAAAAATATGTTTGTCCTTGTGGTACCAGGAGGTAAAAATATGGAATACATTCTTAATACTTGAATATCCTGGAAAAGTATCAATTCAGTTCCTTAAATTTGTTGGTACTAAAGGGTCAAACTATTATTCGCATTCGCTTTCGCAAAAATATATATTTTACTATTCGCTTTTGCATTCGCCAGAAATATATTTCAATATTCGCATTCGCTTTCGCTAAAGTCACTTTCGTTACATCCCTATATGATACCCTTCTCCACCTTTTTAGAGCAGAATTACATTTAAACTCGAAATGTTCCATGTATACGTATTTACACCATACACCACCTACGTCCGTCTGACCGTTAGTCCATCTTATGTTGTTCGTTGAGCATAGCTCGCAATTTCACTCCGATCGTGCTGTAAATTTTGCAGTTAGGAGTTAGTTATATAGAGCTGTATTTTACATGCCATTATTTTGAGTAGACTTTAGAGCATGGTAGATTTTATTGATATATGGACCAACATTGCCAAATTTGAAACCAGTAAGGAAAGACAGAAAGTCGGGCGGGGCCGACTGTATAATACTCTACACCTCTCTAACAATGCGAAATATGCATTACGATTATAATTTGGCAGTGTTCATACAGGGTGGAGCGCGGTAATTTGCTTATTTGGGAATGAAATAAACAAGTTATAAACCTTAGAAAAATTTATTTTATATATTAATTATATTGAACAGTAAGGGAATTTATAAATTACATGGTTTTCATGAACTCTAACAAGCATGTCGACCGGTATTCTGCCAATTTCAGCATCAATATTGTTAATGAGGTCTTCCAAGGTGTTGGGACGGTTGATATATAGTATATGTAGAATACATGGACAGACAGACGGACATTGCTAAATCGACGAAAAAGTGATTCTATGTCGATCGATATAATAAACTATGGTTCTATTTCTTCTCTTTTTGTGCGTTACAAACAAATGCACAAAGTCGTAATACACTGTACCACAGTGTGGTGTATACATGTTTCGTCTGATTTGGCCCTTTAGCCCAATAGAAGCTGTATTTAGCATGACATTATTTTGAAATTTAGCATTGTAAAGCTTATGGATCTATGGACTTACATTGCCAAACTTGAAGAAAATCGGCTCAGCTTTAGGTATACCTCCCATATTAATGTTTCGTTTTATTTGGCCCTGTAGCCCAATAATAGCTGTATTTTACATCCAATCATTTTTAAATTTAGAATTGTAGAGTTTCTTGATCGATGGACCAATATTGCCGAATTTGAAGAAAAGACGTATATATTTAACTGTAGTTCCCATATATATGTTTCGTCCGATTTGACTACAGAGGCAGAGACGTACCAAATGTAAATTGCGTAAACAAATTTTAGTTGAAGTATACATTGGAGTGAGTGTATACACAAGAGTTTAATCCAATCTTAATATGATATTATATAGTCGGCACCGCTCAACTTTAGTCTTTCCTTACTGGTTTTTAAATAAATCCTTCTAAAACTCAAAAAAAGAGATATACTTTTTTTCCATACACTGCCCTCGACTGTCGCAGATCTCCTAACGGGATGGCTGAACAGTTCAGGTTTATACCAGGAAACTGCAAGGCAAACGAACTTGAAAGATTAGGAACTACCTTACACGTTCCAGGGGACCTGGAACATGTGGGCTGTCGATGTCGAGAACAGACGTCTCGCTTATAGTTTCTGGCATGACAGGTCATTGTCTTATTGGACGGCACGTAGAGAGGCGGCATACATCCTTAGGCTCTTATTACTTTTAGGAGGAGTTGGCTAATGTTGGAATCCGCCAACTTTTAAGCTTTTTAAAGCAATCAAATTGGTTTAACGGGATGGGCTAGTGATAACTTATTTTTTCCCTTACGTCCCTGTGGTAACACAATGGACTGGATAGTCTAAGTGAGTCTGTTTAACAGGCTGCCACTCTTAACCTAACCCAACTTTCCCATAAAGCTGATAAAAATCATATTTTTGAAAATATATGTAATTTAAAATGTCCATATCTTCTGTCTTATTGTGTATATACGATCGATTTTTTTTCATCATATAGAAAATTTCGTTGAGAATTCAGGTTAAGATTAGTGTAGTACGTGAATAAACTAGTTCAATTGAACGGGTCACTTTACTGAACGGAACAAACTAGTACACACAACTCGTTCATTTCAGCTCAGTACTTCTCCATATCTGTTTTTCTTCAACCATGTCATTTCGTTCTCTCTTCTCAGCTTTTATTTGTTGTTTCCATGTTTACGTCATCATAAATGTAGGATTCTACCTATACAAACGCTTTGTATATTCAACTCACTCCATTCATATTACAATCAGATTCCTTAATAGCGGCTGATTTGAACTGGTAATCTACTGAACAAAATGAACTGTTGAACTAAAGAGCTCTTTAAGTAAAATGAGCGGGCGAACTAAAGAGCTGGTGAACTAAATGAACGAACTAGTTCACTAAATTGAACTGAACTAAAAAAAAGAACTAAAGTGCGAAACTCTACATCACAAAATATTAGGACAGTGTCGGATAACAAATGAAAAATAAAATTTTCAATTGCAAGTATGTCGCTAACTAATAAGCCAACTCTTAGGCGTATAAAGTCTTGTGTAGGCCTCGGTTAGTAAAATACACACAAAAAACAATTAGGAAATATCCTCACTTTGTGAGTAATGTAATATTGCACAACGGCTGGAAGATGGCAGAACGTTTGAACATTTTTTCATTCTTTTTCAGTCACAAAATTTAGATGATTGCTGCAGAAGTTATGAGATTGTTGTATTTGAATGATTCTGTCAATTTGTGCGGGGGTACCACAAATGGCTGGACGAATACGCCTATTTTACGCTAAATAGTAGACTCTTCAAAGACATTGATTGCACTGTCCCTATTGAAAGCGTTTATATGCTCTGGTATTAATGATATGAGCCTTTCAATTTTGGTATAAATCGCCGTTTTTGTGTTGGAGGCTCCAAAAGGGGCGTGGTAATAAAGTAAATTTTTTCCGAACTATAGGTACTATAAAAGCATTAAACTGAACGAAATGTCAAGTATATATATGTACTGGTATTAAAGTTAATTGCAGTTAACTTTTGTGCCAAATTGTCCCTTTGTGCGGGAGATACCAAAAGGGGCCGGGCCACTTTGCCCATTTTTCTCAAGTTGACTGCGACAGACAAACTATTGCTATGTGTGGAATTACAGAAGATTCGAATAAGTAGTATATAAGTTATTGGAGAATAAATATTTCACTAAATTTTGACACCTTGTGAGAGAGGTACTAGAAGGAGTGGACCAATATGGCCCATCTTCGAACTTAGCCTGAGATAGAAAAAAAATATTACCACATAACAAATTTGATGTCAATCCGTTACTCCTTTCGAAAGTTATCGTGCGCTCCATCCAGCAAGACAGACAGGCGGACATTGCTCAAATGTCTTAAAATGGCCCAAAACGGATTTCTGACGAACATACTTGGAGTCTTGGGGCACTCCTTCGATGTAATACACTTCTTGTCCTTAGCAAATGATATTTACCCTCGTCTCACTAAAGTGAAGGTATACAGATATTTTGACTCACACAAAAAGACAAAAGTGGTTGAACATTTTGTTCACCTGAGGTGGCCAATTTTTAGGCCCTGTATTTCAGCATCTATATACCATAGTCTAATGGTTTTAACCACAAGAAATAGTCTAATGGTGTTAAATCACAACTTCTTGGAGGCCATTCAATATCACAATTTCTTGAAATAATCGAATCTCCAAACTTTTCTCGCAACAATTCAATTGTTTCATTTGCTGTGTGGCACGTAGCCACAATCGGTCATTGGCAAAAGATAGCTCTTAACGAGAGCTAAAATGTTGCTCATGGGTTCAAGGTCGTAGGTCGACTGGAAAGTGTTTTTTTTGATTTAAAAAAATTGACCTCGCATCATTTTCAAATGTGAACGGAAAGTTAATTTTTGATCTAGCTCCTTAACTGTACGTCGGATCGGGAATCGGTCAATGGCAAAAAGATATCTCTTAAAGAAAGCTAAAACAGTGCTCATGGGTGTTAAGGTCGTAGGTCGACTGGAAAGTGTTTTACAAATTACAAAATGTACTTTTTGAAGACTAATGACGTCTTTGGAGCATTTCTTTAATTTTATGACAAATTTTTTTCAGTGTGGGAATTGGTAAACATGCATATCAAATGAAAGGCGAGAATTCACGCTTTTTAATAAATTTTTTGGTAAAAAATGCCAAGGACGAATGCTATAAAGAATGTCCTTTTAAACTTTTATCCTCGAATATCCTGCAATGTTGTGGGTTTAAAAATCTGACAAAAAAACATTTTACAGAACTCTAACTGAAATAACACTTATTAAAACTTGCGCCCTCTATCTTTAACGGTTAAGGAATAAGAATTATAGGGCACTAGTATGAAAATAATGTACTAATTTTGGTAACTTCCGCCTACCTGCCCATAACACGGTATTTCAAGCAGAAGTTCGAGCAATCACGGAGTGTGTGTGAACTGGCTCAGTAATACCACAAAGCCTAAATATGCCAATATATTCACAGATAGCCAAATGGCGATTAAAGCAATAACATTGGAAAGGGTCAAATCCAAAACTGTGTTAGACTGTAAGAGAACCATAAATGGTTACTCAGCCCATGAATTGTGTATTTTCTGGGTACTAGGACACAACGGAGTGATTGGAAATGAACGGGCAAAAAGCTTGACATCAAAGGGCAGAGAACTTCGAGTAATAAACCTAGAAAATTGAAAACCTTTCGAAGCCACGAAGGATGAGTTGAAGCACTGGGAGTGATGGCTGACAAAACCGTGAGGAATAACACAACAGTATGAGCAACTGCAAAGGTACTGGGGGGTGACCCAAATGAAAGGAAAACAAGAAGTTTTCTGAACCTAAACAACATCGAGATTAGTAAGATTATGAGTCTTCTAACGGGACACTCAAGCTTACAAGCTTACGACGAATGCAGGGCATGCAGGGAAACATCTAAACGATGGAACATTTTCTGTGTCACTGCCCGGCTTTCACACACGCAAGATTCCAATATTTTGGGTCCGACATATTACCGATCAGATGACATCGGTTTCAAAAGTTCACTCACTTGACATGAAATATCCCATATACACCTCAGATTTGGTATCTATGTGCTATAGAAGTTTTATTTTGGCTTACATTAGTTAATTGATTCATGAATCAACATTGTCATTAACGTTGGTGGCCAACAGATCATGAGAGTTTTATTTAGCGCATGTATCACTTCAATAAATATTCTGAATAAAAGAAACCTTAAAATTCCTTTGTAGCTGGCAATCAAATTATTGGTGCCTGTCAGTGAATATTTCAAGGATGTTTGTATTATGCATGCACAATGTTAACCGAAATATGTAACTCATGCCAATTATTCGTACAATTCTATTGTAACCATGGCATACTTGAATTGTTATTTTTTGATTACTTTTCGCATAATCAATATGCGGATGTCTCTCCCTTGATGGGTAGATATCAATCAATGCCTCCAACCTACGCACACACACATACAAACACAAATATGTTCCTAATACAAAATGTATTCAAAGGTGAACTATTATTTACTTCGATAACTAAGGAAAATAAGGTCCGGGAAACGACTCTGAAGCACGAACAGGAATAACTCAATAATAATTCGTTTGAATAGGTACAGGTAGATAGCCACCCATTACCCCACATACATTTGCATATGAATATTTATTTAATTTTGTTTATAACATTTGCTTTTGCTTTGTTGTTGGCACTCTTAAGCCTTATCTCGTCATTTATTCAATTTGTATAATTCAATTAATTCTGTTTGTTTGTTATTTTGAAATATCTGTGTGTGTGTATTTGTGCCTTTATTTGTTCGTTATACTTGCACATGTCTGTCTCATTTCACACACACACACACGATTAGTTTATAAATTGTTTTGGCTGTTTGCAATTCAAATCCAAATTGGGTCTTTTGTTGATTGAATTAATGTATTAATTTCATTTCTAAGTTAAAAGTCTTTATTTTCTAAAATCAGATTGTTAGGCATCCTAATGTTGAATAAAATTATACATAAAATATGCAATATAAGGCAAAAAGTACTCATAGGTTGCGGTGTCTTCCAAAGTAAAGTTAAGTACAGGGGGGCTGATGAATATTGCTACATTAAGAAACTCAAATAATTTTTTTTCAGTGTATGGAATTCAGTTTTCTTTTATTCATGTTAAAGCTCATTAAATTTAATTAAATATAGCTTAATTAGTTTTAAAAATAATGGAATTTAAATGCCCCCCGGCTCGTTGATGCATGTGCGGCATCTTACCAAAAAGTTGTTCATTACTGCTTGGAGAGTTGAGACGGGAATAGCCGCAATTGTTTCTCGAATGGATTGATTTAGTTCATTCAAATTTGTTGGTTTTGCTTTGTAGACTTCCTGTTTGCAATAACCCCACAAGAAAAAGTCAGGTGCAGTAAGGTCAGGCGATCTGGGGGGCCAACGGAATGTAGAGTTTCTGGATATCAGCTTATTGGGAAATTTTCGCCGCAATTCTGTCATAACAGACCGGGCTATGTGAGGAGTTGCACCATCTTGCTGAAACCACACAGAGTTGAAAGAAATTCTCATTCGGCGTAATTCTGGATAGAAAAACTCTCTCAACATGCTCAAGTAACGGCCTCCAGTAACTGTAACGCTGTGACCGTTTTTTTTTTCGTAGAAGTAGGGACCGACAATGCAGCGTGATGAAACTGCACACCACACTGTGACACGAAGTGGATGCAATTCCGTCTCATGGAGTATCTGTGGGTTGGAAGCACTCCATATTCGACAATTTTGTTTGTTTATGTTACTGTTTAAATCGAAATGGGCCTCGTCAGACATGAAAAGACAGTTCAACATGTTTCCGTCCTCTTCCACTATTTGAAGCATCTTCTGGCAAAACTCCAAGCGAATCGGGAAGTCTGCTGAGTTCACATTGTTGGCCATTTGAATTTTATATGGGAATAACTCCAAACATTTGTGCATAATTGACTGCAAAGACTGTCTGCTTATACCCATTTGAGCAGATAAGGTTCTTGTCAAAACTCTTGGATTGTTTTGTATGGCATCAGCTACAGCAGCAATTGTTTCCTCCGTCCGAACTGAAGGGTTTCGATGGTAAGGTCTCCTGCTGACTGTCCCATGCTCGGAAAAATTTTTAACAAGTCTCTTTATGGTCCATCTGCTCGGAGGATTGCCGCCAAACGTGCCCCTATACTCTCTTTGAACCGAATCTACGGACTTCAGTGCGTAATAGCGGCGGACAATCCAAATTCTTGTTTCAGTGTCCCAGTTATCCATTTTTGTTAAATCTAAAAATCAATCTGCAAAATAGAAAAAAATTAACCAGATTCATTAAATAGAAAAAAAGTGATTACATTTTTTTTTGGTAGCAGCTTTCATCAGCCTCCCTGTACACACGATTTGCAGATCAGACAATATTGTCAGAAAAATTTCGGAAAAATGCAACCCTGTGAATTTACAACCATGTGAACATACAATTTTTGTCTTGCAACATTAGCAGAAAAGTCATTTCGAGATAAATTGCAGTTTGTTAGATGTGCTAAGTTCACGCATGTGACAACGGCGCCATTGTCAGAAAAACATTTTATTGGCAACACTGTCCATAAAATATTAAATTTGTTGCGCAAAAGAGCCATTGCTTCGTTAGCTGTGTGGCAAGTGGCTCCATCCTGTTGAAACCACATATTGTCCACATCCATATCTTCCAATTTTGGCCATAAAAAGTTCGTTATCATCTCACGATAGCGAACACCATTCACAGTAACTGCCTGACCGGCCTCATTTCGAAGAAGTATGGCCCGATGACGTCGCCAGCCCATAAGCCGCACCAAACGAACTGGGCGAGCATGCACAGGTGTTTTCACATCTCCTACAGACCCGGTTTGCTGAAATTAGCGCACAATTCTCCCGATTGTGGACACATTTGTTCGATTATGCTGATCAAAAAAACATCACGAAGTGCGCGAAATGCATTTTGCTTTGAACATTTTCGTAAAAGGCTTAAAAAACTTGAACGCGTTGCTCGATTGTGTATCTTTCCATGGTTCAAATTGAATTAGTCTGAAATTGAGAAATGTCAAATGAAATGCAGAAAAAACTTGACGTTTAGGTGTGGTTCACACTCAGCATCGGCCCTTACAATTTAACCATAAGGACTGCAAATGTTAGTAATGTCACTTTCACGTGGAAACAGAAGATTAGTAACTGCCGTTAAAATAATTGAAAAAAAAAATATTTTTCTTTTAAAAATCGTTTTTGCTGGCACGAAAAAACCCATAAAAATAGGAAAACAAGCAAAGACGGATTACCCTTCACTATCTTTGGATATGGAGCAAATTATGTTTATGTTTGAGAAAATTATTAAAAAAAATCAACGCTGCAATTTTTAGGCCGCAAATTCTTTAGCCAAACTCTACACCTGAAAAATTTGGTATTTGTGGGTTAAAATAGCATTTTTGAGAGCTACATCTACACGGGGACTACAACAAAATAAAATTTCATTTGTATACATTTTATTGAGATTGATTCTGGCCAAAATAGAATACAAACAGCAAAGTTTCAGCTAAATTTCTTAGAAAATGTGGTGTTTATGACATAAATAAGCCTTTTTGGGAGCGGCATTTATAGGTGGACTAAAGCAAAATATGAACTGATATAAAAAATGTTTACTGCGATGAATTATTTTATTAATTGAATATAAATTGCAAAGATTCAGCTAAAATGCTTAGGAAATGTGGTATTTATGTCTTAAATACGTATATTTTGGAGCGACCTCTATAGGGTGACTATAACAAAATATAAACCTAATAGTAAAATTTTTGCTGTTATGAATTCTTGTCAAAATAGAACACAAACTGCAAAGTATCAGCTGAATTGCTTTAAAAATGTGGTATCTATGGCACTAAAACCGTATTTTGGAGCGATCTCTATAGGGGAGCTATATCAAAACATTGACCGATATGGTCCATTTGCAAACCCAAACAACCTACAACTATAAGAAATATTTCTGCCAAATTATTATTATAGAACATAGCTAAATCGTCTTAAAAGTTTACGACGATTAAGAATATATATACTTTTATTTATTTTTTTATTTATTTATATGAATTACAATACAAAGTAAATTTATATTCTAATTTTAAGGTTCAGGGAAAGGCCGGGTTACAAAGACCATATGGCTGAATTTTGCAGCGACAGACCAGAGCCTCTGATGGGAATCGAACCCACGACCCCCAAACTCATAGGCGAGTACGCTACCAACTCGCCTACTGGGGCGCTCAAAATATATATATACTTTATACTTTACTTTATGGGGTCTCAGATCAATATTTAGAGGTGTTACAAACGAAGTGACAACACCCCATCCTATGATGGAGGGTATACTCAACTAGCAAAAAATTGCTTGTTCCAATTTCTGGAAGTTAGCGTTCTAACGAAGAAAACAATGCCTATGTGCGAAATATATATAGATAAATTTATAAATTATAATAATTATTTTTGTTGTTATGACCGTGCGGTAATTTTTAATTAATTATGTTGTTTAAACTGGGCTATTTGGTCAGATATTTTTATGAAGTAAATAAAACTAATTTATTTCATGTTTCACTCAACGTTTCGTTGGCTTTATTACAACTTCATCAGGAGTAATTGTTGAAAATCAATTAGTTTTAAATTTTTTCATCATTAAATATTATTAAAAAACTGGACATCACGACGCAAAATTTATAATAATAATTAATAAATAAAAAGGTAAATATTGCAGCAAAACTTAATACTAATATCACAGAAACCGATCACTTTAAAGTATTGCAACTGAAAAAAGTATTTTTTTGAAAAAAGTCCTATATTTTAATGTTTTAACAACAGTTTCTAAGCTTCCGTTTATGCATGAATATGATGATTTCAGCATTTATAGCCTTTCTTTCCCTTAATTTAAATGGTATCCCTAATATTGCTTATACTTCAAAAAATATGGTCCAAATACTAAAGGTAACCTCCACGAAGATAGGAAATTTCGAAAAAAAATTTAAACAAGTAAGAAAGTTCAGTCGGGTAAACCGACATATGAATCCCCTCACCTTGAGTCCTAAAAAAAATATGCGTAAAATTATTTTTTTTTTGTTTTAATTAAATTATTATCAATTTAAATTGCATTTAATAAGTTTAAAGTATGTACTAGTATTAAAGTTAAAAGCTGTTTACTTTTGGTACAAAATGGTCCATTTGTGTGGGAGGTACCAAAAGGGGCGTACCAATAACGGCCACTTTTCTCTAGACTCTAGTTAATACAAACGCATTACACTGTAATTTCAAAGTATTTGTATGCACTGGTATTAAAGTTAAAAGCTGTTAACTTTTGGGACAAAGAGGTCCATTTGTGTGGGAGGTACCAAAAGGGGCGTGCCAATAACGCCCATTTTTCTCTGGACTCTAGGTGCTATAAAAACATTACACTGTACAAAATTGCAAGTATTTGTATGGACTGATATTAAAGCCATAAACAGTTAACTTTTGGTGCATAATGGTCCATTCGTGTGGGAGGTACCAAAAAGGTAGTGGCCACTTCGCCCATTTTTCTTGACGTGTTAGCGACTAGAAAACTAATACTATCTGTGACATTTCAGAAGATTCGAGTAAGTAGTATAGAAGGTATTAAAGAATCAATATTTCACTAAAAGTTAACCCTTTGTGGGGGAGGTACTAGAAGGAGTGGACCAATATGGCCCATCTTCGAACTTAGCCGGAAATAGAGAAAAATATTACCGCATACCAAATTTGAAGTCAATCGGTTACTCCTTTCGAGAGCTATCGTGCGCACCAGCCAGCAGACAGACAAACAGACAGACAGACGGACGGACGGACATTGCTCAAATGACTTAAAAATACCCAAAACGGATTTCCGCCGAACACCTAAGACCTAGGGTCTTAGGTCACTCCTTCGATGTGTTACACTTTTGGCTCGTAGCAACTGATATATACCCTCCTCTCTAAGGTGAGGGGATAAAAATAACTTTACTATAAACAAATTTTTGTTATGATTTCATGAATCAATCTATTAAAAAAAGTTTTTAGTTGCCGAACACAAAAAAAAAATTTGTTGCATTATACTTCAAAATCGGTTCAGATTTAGTTATAGCTCCCATATAGATTTGGCTACAGAAACAGAGACGTACCAAATGTAAATTGTGCAAACAAATTTTAGTTGAAGTAAACATTGGCTATTTTATTGTTATCCAATATTACTAGAGTGGCTTAAGGTATCATACAGTCGGCACCACCCGACTATAGCCTTTCCTTACTGGTTTCTATTTTTATACCCACACTTTAGTGATACGAGGATTATATATCATTTGCTACGGACCAAAAGTGTAACACATCGAAGGAGTGACCTAAGACCCTAAGTATGTTCAGCGGATATTCGTTTTAGGTTATTTTAAGTCGAATGAGCAATGTCCGTCCGTCTATCTGTCTGTTTGTCTGTATGTCTGTCTGCTGGCTGGTGCGCACTATTACTCTCGAAAGGAGTAACCGATTGACTTAAAATTTGGTATGCGATAATTTTTTTTCTATCTCCGGATAAGTTCGAAGATGTGCCATATTGGTCCACTCCTTCTAGTACCTCCCTCACAAAGTGTTAAAATTTAGTGAAATATTAATTCTCTAATAACTTCTATACTACTTATCCGAAACTTCTGAAATTCCACACATAGTATTCGAAGTTGCCACACCCCAAATGAACCATTTTGTACCAAAAGTTAACAGCTTATAACATTAATAGCAGTGCTTTTATAGTACCTACATTCCAGTGAAAAATGGGCGTTGTTGGCACACCTCTTTTGGCCCCTCCCACACAAAAGTACCATTTTGTACAAAAACTTAACAACTTACAGTGTGAGTACCAATGCACGAAAATACAACAAAATTTTGCACAGTGTAACGCTTTTAAAGTGCCTATACCACTGTGAAAAATGGGCGTTATCACCACGGCCCTGTTTGTACCTCCCACACAAAATGACAAAATCATACGAAACTGAATAGCTCATAACGTTAATATTCCAGTGTACATAAACGCTTATTATTCTATGGGATGTATTTAAAGTACATATCTACTGTTCAGCGAAAAATAGGTGCATGTGTTAAACCCTTCTGGTACCTTCCACAAAAATTTACAGAATAATTCGTGTTATGTTCCATATTATATTACTCACAAAATAAGGGTATACCTTTACCCGACTGAATCTTTCTTACTTGTTTAAGTTTTCTTCGTGCCAACAAAAACGTTTTTTTAGGAAAAAAAACAATTTTTTCTAATAGCTTTAACGACAGTTTGTAAACGTCAGTTTCCTCTTTAAACTGTCATTGTTAACATTTGCAGTATAATAAAGTCATAATTTCCTTTAATTTAAAGTGTATCCGAACTTTATATACATCATACACTTCAAAAAATATGGTCCAAATATTAAAGACTCATTCCAAGAAAATGGGAAATTTTAAGAAAAAATTTACCATACATTTTTTTAATATTTTTTCGTATCTATGACACCATATTACAACTGAAAATGTTATGCACAGCCCTTCGACAAAAATTTTGTTGCATAGTATTATACTAATAGATCCACTATACTACATAGAGTCGCTCTTAACTATCATTGGTTAAGTCATCAATGCAACATATTTTAAACAATTTAACTGAAAGTTTCCAGCGTTCGTTTTATTTTTAAACGAACTTGATACAAAAAAATCCATATGCTTCGTTTCCACAACGAAGATTTTTTCTGATTATAGAATTGAATGCAATCCAGGGTATACTAGATCCTTTTGGAATAACTTACTAGAGCTCTTCCTTGTTCTTTTGCAAACTAATATTAGTGCTGGATATGAGTAGAATGATTTGTTGGAAGCAAATAGGGGAATTATCGACCAGTATTTGCAAAAGTATTCACAAAAACTCTGCAAAGGAATGATTTTAAATCCACCTGAGCCATTCACCGCTAACCTCACAAAACCTTCGTTCAAAGATTCAGCTCACGAAATCTTTTATGAAAATTCTTATTAAATATTCACCTACTAAAGTTAACGTCATTTGCCTCCGAAACGTAACCCAATTTCAGATATGCCAAACCCAACATGCATTCTGCTATCTACCAACTTTTATTGAGGAAATGTTTTCTTTGTTTTGCTCTGACACTTTGCCTTTCTCATCGCGAAGCAAACTGTGAAGCAAATTTTTTTACAATGCCGTGAATTTGCCACAATTTCTTTGTTCATTCGTTTTCGCCACTGCCGCCGCCCTGTTGAGTAGAGAATTGATTATTTTTTGTCTCTGCCTCTGGTATTTAATTGTTGGATTTGTTCTTTTTTCTCGTTTCGGGATACTTTTCAAAGTTTGTTTCTTTTGTGATATTTTTGCATGAATTTTTCATGCTGAAATTTTAAGATTTCACGGAATAAATATATAAACGAAAGGATGGGTGGATATATGGATGAGATTGTCATTGGGTCACTTGACATTAAATGGTTTTTAAGTTTTGGGTTTTTAAAGGTTTCCATTTAGTTTGTATATTTGTGCCACCGGGTATTTCTATTTTCTTTGAAAACTCATGTAACTTTTAAGAAATTTTATAAGTATTATTTATACCCGTACTTATGGTTGTTTTTATACCACCAATACTCCAACGAACAGTGGGGGGAAATTTCGGAAAAATTTATAATTTCGAAATGAAGAGGAGATATTCGAGATTATATTATATTATATTAGATTAGATTAGATTAGATTAGATTAGATTAGATTAGATTAGATTAGATTAGATTAGATTAGATTAGATTAGATTAGATTAGATTAGATTAGATTAGATTAGATTAGATTAGATTAGATTAGATTAGATTAGATTAGATTAGATTAGATTAGATTAGATTAGATTAGATTAGATTAGATTAGATTAGATTAGATTAGATTAGATTAGATTAGATTAGATTAGATTAGATTAGATTAGATTAGATTAGATTAGATTAGATTAGATTAGATTAGATTAGATTAGATTAGATTAGATTAGATTAGATTAGATTAGATTAGATTAGATTAGATTAGATTAGATTAGATTAGATTAGATTAGATTAGATTAGATTAGATTAGATTAGATTAGATTAGATTAGATTAGATTAGATTAGATTAGATTAGATTAGATTAGATTAGATTAGATTAGATTAGATTAGATTAGATTAGATTAGATTAGATTAGATTAGATTAGATTAGATTAGATTAGATTAGATTAGATTAGATTAGATTAGATTAGATTAGATTAGATTAGATTAGATTAGATTAGATTAGATTAGATTAGATTAGATTAGATTAGATTAGATTAGATTAGATTAGATTAGATTAGATTAGATTAGATTAGATTAGATTAGATTAGATTAGATTAGATTAGATTAGATTAGATTAGATTAGATTAGATTAGATTAGATTAGATTAGATTAGATTAGATTAGATTAGATTAGATTAGATTAGATTAGATTAGATTAGATTAGATTAGATTAGATTAGATTAGATTAGATTAGATTAGATTAGATTAGATTAGATTAGATTAGATTAGATTAGATGATATCACCAAATTTGTGCATATTACACGCAAAAAAAACGTTTCTGCGAAACGAAATATTAGACAACTAAAATTGTCGTTTATGACGACTGCAATTCTTTTGGTCAGAACAAATAATTGCTTACGCGAAATAAATTTTTTTGACAACAAACGAAATTTCAGTTCCCGCAAACGAGAATTGTAGTTGTCTAATATTTCGTTTCGCAGAAACGAATTTCTTCTTTGCGTGTGTAGCAATAGAAGTAGTTTGTATAGGCTCAGTCCTATATGCGGTCGTAGGATAATGTTTAATATTATTTAGCAAGATAAGAGCTGCACCCACCAAGACAAGCTCTCCCGCTCGGGTTTTGGTATCATATGTAGAATACCCATGTATCCTAAAAACATTTCGTGTTGAAAAATGTGTCTTAGAGACTAATAAATTATCTATTGGTTTCTGAGAAAATTTTCTACCTCATTTATGTGTTGGCTCACTCCCTTTGCATTCCAATATCAAATGCTCAGTTGGTTTATTTTTGGTTTAATAAATACAAGATGCATAAGCATGCTTTGATTTTTCAACATTTCTTTGCAATTTGGTTTTGGGAATTATTAATTTAATTTAATTTAAAAATTATTTTAGAATGTTATTCACGGACAGTTCTCGAAAATTCCTTCACTGTGCAGGGTAACTGTAAAAGGAGCTGCTAATATGACGGTGATGGCATCATCATACAGTTTTTCCACCAATTTTTATTTACAATGACTTGGAGCCTTACTCTTTAACGGAAGGGAATCTTCTGGATAAAAAAAACAACAAAGTTCAAGTTTATTGTGGCATTCCCATTTTCAAATCCCCTTTCAGAACCACAAGCGATGACAGGCGAAACAACAAAAAAACATCAATTTGAAATAGACATACATAAAAAAACAAGAACAAACATCTAAACAAAACCAAAACAAGAAATCCAAACAAAAAAATAATGTAAGGTGGTATTTTCCTAGCAATTTGCACCCTCTCCTCTTACTGTTTTATATTGGGAGAAGAAGGAAGTGTGAGGACTGGAGCGGCTGCGAGTGCGTGTGCATGTGTAAATGGGAATGGTTGGATGGCGATGAACTTACCACACATGGCGTTATACTGTGCCACAGTGTTTATGGCCCAAACATTGTGTGCGCCATCAGAGATCAGGGTCATACTCGCTTTTGTTATTTCCACACACAAACGCCTTTTCTTCGCCTGTGTGTCTCACTCACGACACATATGAATGTGCGTGCGTCGTGTGGTTAACTCCTCCAGAGGCGAAGGTTTTTCTCAATCAAATATGAGAGCTTATATTCAAAACCCTCTACTTTTTCCTTATTCATAATCAGTTAGCTTGGTAGGAGAGCAAAATAAGGAGAGCAGCACTTCATAAGCTTTTTAAAAACGATGATACACATACACGCTGAAAAAAATCGCTTCTGTAGTATATTGTCCCAAACATATTCGGCTTGAAATAAACATATGTTTAGGGTACACTCCAAATATATAATATTTTACACACACAAATATTATATGTTTGTGAGGATATTGTTCTAAACAAAATTATGCTCCCATTCAAATATTTTTTATTTGGAACTAGTATTTCCGAAACAAGGATTCATTTGTAATTATTTATGTTGGTAATATATTAAATGCCTTAACTTAAAGACAAGTTTTCTGTTTTTTAGATTTTCAAAGAACAATTTTTTTATAAATTTTATATGTTTGTAAAATTTAATGAAAACTTAAATCGAACAATCTTTCGTAAATATAAACGACATTGATGGATTGACAAAAAGTGATGAATAGGAATATTTATAAATAAGGACATTTTTAGCTAAAAAGTTTAACATGAAAACTAGGAAAAACTAACTAAAATTCGAATAAGTCAGTAATTCTTAAAAATTTTTTTTAAATAAAACATATTTGGAAATCTTCTTAAACAATAACTATGTTTGTGTGTAAACACATATTTTATTTGTGAAATTCAGTTTGCAAATAAACTATGTTCTAATATATTAATATATGCGTTCCAAACAAAATTTCTTGATTTTCAAATAAAATTTATTTGTTAACAAATATATAATATTTAAAAAAATCGTTTCCAAGTATATTTTCTTTCGTTTCAAACATATCAAAAATGACGATTTTCCTCCGTGTACAGAACTCGATCACGAAACCCAACATTCTTTATATGTGAAAATTACAGTGAATTTGGATAGGCAGTATAGGGGTTATTAGATAATCAATATTTCACTAAGCCTTAACTTATTATGAGAGAGCTACTAGAAGGCGTGGGCCAATATAGCCCATCTTCGAACCTACACGCTGAAAAAAATCGGTTCTGTAGTATATTGTCCCAAACATATTCGGCTTGAAACATTTATATTTCTAGGGTAGACTCTAAGCATGTAATATTTGGTACATACAAAAATTGTGTATTTGGGAAGATGTTGTTCTAAACAAATATTTGTTTACATCCCAATGTGACTGCTGTTTGTGAAACAAATATTTATTTGCATTTAAATATTCATAAAATACATAAATTGTGTCAAATTTTTCAGTAATTCAAAAGTTAAATTTTTAGAAATTGTTAATGTCCGTAAAAAAATAATAATTGAAATCATATAATCTTGGGTCAATATAAAGTACTTAGAGAGTTGACAACTAATGATGGCTTGGAATACTAAGAAATTTTAAATGATTGATTTAAAACAGAAGGTAATGCTGCATATGGTATCATAACTGGGAGGTACAATTCGAAACCAAGGAAAAATTTAAACTGAAATTTGAAAAACTCAGCAAAAGTTTTGGAAATCTTTTTTAAATAAATATATTTGGAAAAATTCCAAAATAATAATTTTATTTGTATTTAAACACATATTTTATTTGAAAAATTTAGTTTGCAAATATAATTTGTTGTAATATATTAATATATGCGTTCCAAATATATTTTATTGATTTTCAAATAAAATTTATTTGCTAAGAAATATAATATCTTTCGATTCAAACATATCAAAAAAGGCGATTTTGCTCCGTGTAGCCTCCGTTACTCTTTCGAGAGTTATCATGCGCTCTAGCCAGACAGATAAATGACTAAAATGATTTAAAATGTCCCAAAACGGATTTCCGCCGAATATATTTAGGTTTTTAGATCACTCTTTCCATGTGTTACAAATTTAGGTAACAAAAACACTAATGTCAGGGTATACAAATATACAAATACTGCGGCTTTAAGTGTTCCGTGACTGAGAATTACTAGCAAATTCGATTTAACCATGTCTACACGGGGCAAACTCGCCTTTTTGATATGTTTGAATCGAAAGAAAATATATTTGAAACACAAATTTTTAAATATTATATATTTATATTTCTGTGCAAATAAATTTTATTTGAAAATCAATAAAATTTATTTAGAGCGTATATATATATTAAAACAAAGTATATTTGCAAATTAAATTTCTCAAATAAATTATATGTGTTCATATACAAATAAAATTATTGTTAAGGAATTTCACCAAATATATTTTGTTTAAAAAGGCTTTACAAAATATTACAAATTTTTCGAATTTCATTTTAAATTTCCAAGTCATCATTTGCGGTCAACTCATCAAGCATTGCATCGTTATGCATGATTAAACGATTTCACTTATAAAGGAATTTAACTAATATTTAAAATTTCTGAACAAATAAACTTTGAGTTCTTGAAAAACATTTAACTTGTATTGATATATTTACCCCTCACCTTAGAGAGGAGGGTATATGTCTTTTGCTACGAGAATGTAACACATCGAAAGATTGAACTAAGACCCCAAGTATGTTCGGTGGATATCCGTTTTGGGTCATTTTAAGTCATTTGAGCAATGTCCGTCCGTCCGCCTGTCTGCTGGCTGGTGCGCACGATAACTCTCGAAAGGATTTACCGATTGTCTTTAAAATTGGTATGCGGTAATATTTTTCCCTGTCTCCGACTTAGTTGGATGATGGGCCATATTGGTCCACTCCTTCTAGTACCTCCCCCACAAAGCGTTAAGGGTTTTAGTGCAATATTGATTCTTTGATAACTTCTATACTACTTACTCGAATCTTCTGAAATTCCACAAATAGTATTAGTTTATTAGTCGCTTACACTTCAAGAATAATGGGCGAAGTGTCCACGCCCCTTTTGATACCTCCTACACAAATGGGCCCTTTTGCACCAAAAGTTAACAGCTTATAGCATTAATATTAGTTCATACCAATACTTGAAAATTTTTACAGTATAATGGTTTTATAGTATCTAGAGTCCAAAGAAAAGTGGGCGTTATTGGCATGCCCCTTTTGGTACCTCCCACATAAATAGACCATTTTGTACCAAATATTAACTGCTTTTAACTTGAATACCAGTGCATATTTTGTGTTATAAAATGCAATTAAAATTAATAATATTTTAATTACAACAAAAAATAAATAATATTTTTTGAGACTGAAGTTCAGGGGATTCTTAAGTCGGTATACCCGACTGAACTTTCTTATTTGTTTCTGAATGCAAATAAATAGTTGTTTCTTAATAATAGCCTCAAATAAAGAATAATGTAGGGAAACATAGATTTGTTTAGAACCACATGTTCCCAAATATATAATATTGGTGTGTGCCAAATATAATATAGTTAGAGTGTACCCTATGCCATTAACATTGCCGCGAATCAGATTTTGGAACGGGACATTTCTCCAAAAAAATTCAAGATCTACGTCGACAGCATGGCAGCTCTCAAGGCCTTGAGCTCCAGAAATATTAACTCACGCTGCACAATGGACTGCTTTCTAGCCCTAAACCATATTCAGACGCACGAAATCACGCTCTGCTGGGTGCCAGGACATAGCAACATACAGGGCAACGAATTAGCAGACGAATGTGCCAGGATAGGATCAGGTGCGCGAAACGAAACCGAGACTCTGGACGTGCAAATTCCGTTCGTGGAACTTAAAAACACAGTACAAAACTGCAGGACTGCACGAACCCTTTGGCCATCCATTGATGTGAACCGTTCCAAAGAATTGCTGTCCTTCAGGAAGACCAAACTTAGCATCCTCACAGGAGTCATCACAGGGCACTGCGTGATAGGCAACATGGCTGCACGCATGAAGCTTCCTTATGAAGACTTCTGTAGAAGTTGCTTAGATGAAGAAGAGGAGGAGTCAGTACAGCACCTGCTATGTTCATGCAAAGGACTGCAAGAGTACCGCTTGGCCTTTTTAGGGCACAGGCTCTTCGTAAACCTAGACGATCTAGCAGATGCACCGCTCAAATCCCTTCTCAAATTCATCAGCAAATCCCTCTGGTTTAGTAAAGCCACGAGGACAAACGAGAACAATTAGATCTTCTTCCTCCCCTTCCTAAATCGCCCCTCCCTCTTCCGAAACCTTTTCTCCATCTTCCTAATCTGTCAACCTCCAATTATTTCTTCTATCCTTCCTTTCTACCTAATGGGAAACACAATCGACCGAATTGTCGGCCCCGAGTGAACTCGTCAGTTGTATTCTGACGGGCGTCCCTTTCAACCTAACCTAACCTAGAGTGTACCCTAAACATTTATATATTTTAAGCAGAATATGTTTGGGACAATATACTACAGAAGCGATTTTTTTGCCAGCGTGTAGGAATATTAAACTTTGTAAGGCGCTAAAGCTAGTTTTCCTAATATCAAGTTCATACATATCATCACAATTATGAAATATCTTGAACTTAATTCTACTTAACTCTTTCTTCCTTTGAGTAACTGCTGAAGTGCAAATAGGGAAAATTAACTCAATACAAGCAGATTCTGACTTGAAATTTTTCAAAATAAGAATATTTTTTCCTTATGCAAATTTTGGAAAATTTAATTAAATTTATGCAAAAAGAAAAAAAATTTTTTTTGACTTTTGGTCTTTGAATTTTTTACGCGATTTTTGTCTGTGTCCTCTCCTCCACACGCTGAAAAAAAATCTAGTATTTCCGAAACAAAGATTAATTTGTATTTAATTATTTTGGCAATGTATCAATGCCTTGATTTAAAGACAAGTTTTCTGTTTTTCAGGTGCTCAAAGATAATTTTTTTATAAATTTTAAATGTTTTTAAAATTTAATTAAAACTTAAATCGTATAATCTTTCGTGAATAGAAATTGCATTGATGGATTGACAAAAAGTGATGAATTGGAATATTTATAAATTAAGACATTTTTAGATATAAAGTTTAAAACCAAAACTAGGAAAAACTAACTAAAATTCGAAAAAATCAGCAAAGTTTTAAAATTTTTTTTAAATAAAATATGTTTGGAAAACTTCTTAAACAATAACTTTGTTTGTGGGTACACACATATTTTATTTGTGAGAGTCAGTTATCAAATATATTATGTTCTAATAATCTGAAATCTCTTACCGCTCCTGTTCCGATGAAACTTTATTTTAGGAAATGAAACTGATTTTTTATTAAACAAGACATTTCAAATATTATAAAAAATGTACCTCTGCTGCGATTCTCGTTTTATAGGCCAAACTGAATTTCCCAAATAAAATTTCTGTTTACACACAAACAAAGTTATTGTTTAAGAAGTTTCCGAATATATATTATTTAAAAAGTTTTTTAACACTTTGTTGACTTATTCGAGTTTTAGTTAGTTTTTCCAAGTTTTCGTGTTAAACTTTATAGCTAAAAAAGTCTTAATTTATAAATACTCCAATCCATCACTTATTGTCAATCCATCAATGCAAATTAAATTTACGAAAGATTATTCGATTTAAGTCTAAATTAAATTTTACAAACATTGAAAATTTATAAAAATTGCTCTTTGAACATCTGAAAAACTGAAAACTTGTCTTTAAGTTAAGGCATTAATACATTGCCAAAATAAATAATTACGAATTAAACTTTGTTTCGGAAATACTATAAGTAATTCCAAATAAAAAATATTTGAATGGGAACATGTTTTTGTTTAGAACAATATCATCCCCAACATAGAATATTTGTGTGTGACAAATATTATATATTTGTAGTGTACCGTAAACATATGTATATTTCAAGCCGAATATGTTTGGGGCAATATACTACAGAAGCGATTTTTTTCAGCGTGTAGCTACTTAATTTTTAATTAGAAATTTGTTTTTAAATACAATAACGTATTCCGATATATTGCAACCAATGTATTTTTCTGAACACTTGAATTTGAAAACAGAATTGCCATCATTTAAAGAAAAAAACATAAAGTGGTCATATGCCATATTCCATATATGCCAATAGATGCCAATTTCAATATAAATGCAAATTTCATATCAATCGCAAAAGGAATTCGTTGCCCAATGTATAATGTTTGCATTTTAAATTTTTGGCACTACAACTTATGAAGTCCGAAAATAACGAATTTTTCCTTAATTTTAGTAGAGTTTTTATAATTTGGGTTCAAATTCGTGGACTCGATTTACAGATTAAGTATTATTTTTAGTTAAAATTTCCCAAAACTAATGTTTTCCATTATTAGTTCATAATTTCCTTATAAATAGGTTGGGTTTCCACCTAATGTGTCTGAATTTAAAAAAATATGAATTTTTGAACTTGTTCCCAGAAATAGTACTTTAGTAAAAATATGTCCTAATTTTTAGTCAATGAACTATTCAGGAAATCCTTAAAACAGGTAAAATGTACTCTTACCAAATAAAATTTCTCAGTTTTAAGAAAAACAAGTAAAAGCGATATGTTCGACCATGCCGAATCTTATATACCCTCCTTGGAGGATTGCATTACATTTTTATTGCTGGAAAAATCTTTGGATATGGAGCAAATCATGTAACGATCCTTTTTGTTTAAGTATATTATTAAAAAAACGAACAATGCAATTTGTAGGCCGCAAATTCTTTAGCCGAACTATTCAACTGAAAATGTGGTATTTATGGTTTAAAATAGCATTTTTGAAAGCTACATCTACACGGGGAATACAACGAAACAAAATTTTTATTGTATTCCTTTTATTGAGATGAATTCTTGCCAGAATAGAATATAAACTGCAAAATTTCAGCTAAATTTTTTAGAAAATGTGGTGTTTATGGCCTAAAAAAGCCTTTTTGGGAGCGATATCTATAGGTGGACCATAACAAAATATGAACTGATTTAAAAACAAAATCGGCTACAGAATTTGTTTTCCTACCTATAGGAAAAAAGTAATTTTTCCCAAATATAATATGTTTCCAGAAAATATACTACAGAAGCGATGTTTTACTTAGGGTATTCTTAATCGTCTTAAAATTCTAAGACGATTTAGCCATGTCCGTCTGACCGCCCGTCCGTCCGTATGTGGTAATCGCGCTACAATCTATAATACTTGAACTAGGTGGCTGAAATTTGGTATAGATACTTCTTATAGCTGCAGGTAACTTGGGATTGAAAATGGGCGATATCGGTCCATATGTAGATATAGCTCACATATATAGCATCTAACTTGTTGTGATTCCTACTGTTCTAAATAAAAGTGTTGATTTTTATTACTCTTGGATGTTTTTTAAAAACAATAAAGATGATGGAGCTGTGTTTGTTGTTATTGTTGGTACAGATGTTAATTTACTTTGTTGTTTTATAATTTTAAGATTTAAAGTCTTCTTAGGACACAAATACACTTTAGAAAGCGAAGAGGAGCAAGAAGGCCATCATAAGACAGAAAAGACCCATAGCTTCAGAAAGGGCGAAACCCAAGATAGTGTAGGAGAACAACTGTTGTTTCAATGATGGATTTCTGGCATAACCAATGATGAGGGAACCGAATACTGTTCCGATACCGGCACCGGAACCAGCTACACCGACTGTTGCAGCGCCAGCACCAATGAATTTGGCAGCTGAATCAATGTCACGGGTGACAGTGGAGGTCTGGAATGACCTGATTTGTGGCAGTAAAGCAACTGGGGTTGTGTTCTGAGCGGCCAAGGATTGGCTTTAGCTGATGACTGCGCTGCTCAATTGTCGCAAGTATTGCTTGGAGCCGTTAAGGAGAGCGGTCCTGGCAACGGGGCAATACGGGAGACTGTTGATACGAACATTTTGATTTGTTTTTTATTTAAGTTGCTTTGAAGATCAACAAGAAATTTAAATACGTATATTTCGGTGCGACCTCTATATGGCGACTAAAACAAAATATGAACCGATTTGTAAAATTTTTTCTGTGATGAATTCTTGTCAAAATAGAATACAAATACAAAGTTTCTTCGAAATTGCTTTAAAAATGTGGTATCTATGGCTCGAAACCCGTATTTTGGAGCGACCTCTATAGGGGCGCTATATCAAAATATTGATCGATATAGCCCATTTGCAATACCAAACAACCTGCAACTATAAGAAATATTGCTACCAAATTTGATCAACCTAGCCTTATTATGTATAAAAACTGGAAGGAAAAGCTATAGACGGGCGGTGCCGACTTTATGATACCCTACACTACTCTACGAAGATTGAATAACAATGAAATATCAAATGTATACTTCAAATAAAATTTGTTTACACAATTTACATTTGGTACATCTCTGCCTCTGTGGTAAAATCGGACGAAGCATACGAGTATACATACACATGTATTAGGGCGGGTCGAATTAAAAATCGCCCATTGCTCAGTGAAAATCGTATTCTAGGGATCAAAATAAGAAACTTTGCCGAAGGAACCATACCTCTAAAACGAATTCTGATGTCCCGGAAAAAATCCCACTTTGACCCATTTAGAGTGCTCCAATCGAGTCCAAATGTATGACCGACCCCCACTCAGTGAAGTGCTCAGTGAAAATCGTATTCTAGGGATCAAAATAAGAAACTTTGCCGAAGGAACCATACCTCTAAAACAAATTCTGATGTCCCGGAAAAAATCCCACTTTGACCCATTTAGAGTGCTCCAATCGAGTCCAAATGTATGGAACCCCCAAGGGGTTCCAAATGGTGTGCCACTGGCATAGGTGGGTTGGGCCTCCAAAGTTAGTGGGGGACTCGATTGAAGCACTCTAAATGGGTCAAAGTGGGATTTTTCAAAATTTGCCCCTACCCAAAAGTTCGACCCAAATTCCGGGACATCAGAATTCGTTTTAGAGTTATGGTTCCTTCGGCAAAGTTTCTTATTTTGATCCCTAGAATACGATTTTCACTGAGCAATGGCGACTTTTTTGCCTCCCCACAAATCGACCCGGCCTAATATGTATGTATAAGTACTATATGGGAGCTATTACTAAAACTGAACCGCTTTTTTAAAACTCTGCCATGAAACAATCTGAATCACAGTGTGGTGTAGGGTATAAAAATGTGTTTCCGAAATTTTAGTATAATCCATATACTCCAATTTAGTTCAACGTTTTTACTCTTTAGCCCTATAAAAGCTGTACTTTACATCCAATTGTTGAAATTTAGCACCGTAGAGTTTATTAATATATGGACCAACATTGCCGAATTTAAAGAATATCGGTTCAGATTTGGAGACAGCTCCCATATATATATTTCGTCCGATTTGGCCCTTTAGCCATATAGAAGCTGTATTTTACATCCAATTGTTTTTAAATTTAGCGTGGTAAAGTTTCTTGATTCATGGACCAACATTGCCGAATTTGATATAGCTCCCATATATATGTTTCGTCCGATTTGGACCTTTAATCCGACCTACGGGAGAAAAATTATTTAGGCTCTTCTGAAAATTGGAACTTTTTGGGAATTCCATAAAACCAAAGATATGCGTATGGTACAGGACCAAGTTCACAGTATAGTGCCAAATTTGTGCCAGATACATTCTAAAATGGGGATCGTCCTTAACCAAGCCTCTGTGCCGATTTTTTAAAGATAGGTTAGAATACTTACTTATATATAGACAATATGAAACATGATTCTATGTCGATCAGTTGATTAAACTATGGGTCTGTTTATGCCAAAATCGTAAGCCTTAAATTTTATTCCCAAATATAGTACGCAACCGATAAGAGAAATGGTTAAAAGTAACCGTCATACTCCATTTCTTTCCTTTTTTTGGCCATATTGAAAATTTAACATCCGCAAAATTTTTCTATTCTATTTCTACTATTCGAGCTATCCACACCTATGGGTAAGAAATTTTCCAAGAGCTAATAAATTCCAAACAAATAAATATAGTCCAAAATTCTAAATTGTTGTTTATTATATTCTATGTGTAACACAGTGTATTGCCGTGTATAAAAAGTAAGACAATTTCAGTCGAGTAGAACGACTACTACTCGTACTTTCAGAAGTCGCGGAGGAAAGTTACTAAAATGAAGAATTTCGTTCAATTTATAGTACGCTATGTGTTTGGTTTACAAAAATACGATCGCATTTCATCGTTCACAATCCGTCTGTACAACATTAGCTTCAATGACTTACTTAAACTAAGAGTTCTCATATTCTTGCACAAGATTATATATACGCCTCTTCCTGATCATCTTTACAAACGCTTGCGTTTCTCGAGATTCAGTAGAGGAAAAATATTAATTTTATTCAGGCATAACTGTCTGATATCCGAATGGCAATTTTTTATTAACGCAGCTCGCAATTGGAACTTGCTTCCTTATACAATCCAAACTATATGTAACGCAGCCCACTTTAAGAAAAACGTTGTCCACCATCTTGTTGCCGGTTAATTCCTGATAATTATGCATTGTTCTTCATTTTAAGCTAATATTAATAATTTCTATATTGAATGATACTTGATGAATAACCATTAAAATTATTTTGCAGATTCTGTCCTTTTTTCGTAATCCATGTTACTTATAGATTGCTTTATTACTTTCTTTTCTATATTTATAATAATTAAGTTTTTAAGTTTTTTTTTATCAATTATTAATAATCTATTAGTTATACCCATTGTGTTAATATTCATTATTGTAATACAACATTTATTAATCAATGATAGTTACTTCCTATACTAAAATATGGGACAATTATTTTCCTATACACAAAGTCTTGTGTATAGGAAAACAAATAAAAATACAAATACAAATACAAATTATCTACATAACATGTTGCTGATTTTATTCTGGCATGTTCCTTTAACATGTTCTTCAAACTATACATATTGGCTGAAGCAGTACCAGTCGGCAATACTGAATGCGTCGAATATGTTTTATGAACCACAACATAATCAACTATGAAATTGCAATGGGAAACATATTCAAATTTCCCTGCAAAATAATCCACATCACCTTGAAAAGCTATGCCACATATGCCTTTTTTGATGCTTATGCTACTCATGCATTGGCAAAAAGAGCTCAGTTTGCCATTTACTCGTATTTGTTCATTAATTAATACATTCAAGAATTGCGTGTTGCCAACTTTATGACCACGTACGGATGTTGTGCGAGTGAGTACATACGTGAATTTAGAAAATCAATTAAATTCTTTAATAGGTGCACAACCCCTTATGAGAAATCTTTAAAATCTTCAAAATGGCAAACGGTTCAATTAGTTCGGGGCGGTGGTCTCGGTCTTTCGTTGCAAATGCATGGGCGGCGGTAGCGGCATTGTTAAAAACACGCATTCATGCGGATAGTCATGGGGAGCATTTAATATTTTATTTATTTATTATTATTGTTATTTTACATATATAGTATTTGTGCCATTTTTAAATGCGTTAATGAAAGAATTATATGGCGCATACAAAATAGTGTAATAAATTTTAGAGAAATATTGCGTGGTTGGTTGCTTTTGCAAACATTTGCCTGGCTATTGTGTAGGTCTGCTTGAAATGTGATAAAGGCGCCATTTTCTATATGTATGTATGCAGAATATGTTATCTTGGATTACATTAAGTCCATGGACATACTCTTCAGCCTGTTATGTTATTTACGATATACTCGTACTAGCGCTTTAATACCCGGCTTTGCCGGGGTTACATTTTATTGCCGTGATGCAGACTTATTAAGCTGAAAGATATTCCAAATAAAAACTCTGATTAAACGAGTAAGAAATTTCAGTCGGGTAAACCGGCTAAGGTATAGCCTCACTTTTTGAGCAACGAAAATATGCACTGATGTATGTACTAACATTACATGTACCAGTGCAATTTTCGTATGTCTTGGCTCCTTTTGAATGGGGGGAGGTACTAAAACGGGTGCTGTGATAACTCCCATTTTAAAAGAACTGTGGGAATTTTAAAAACGTTAGACTGTTCACAGACTTTAGGTACTATGAAAAAGGTACACTATACAAAATTGTACAAAATGGTACCTTTGTGTGGGAGGTACCAAAAGCGACATGGCTATAACGCACATTTTTATCTGAAGTGTTGGTAATACAAAACCATTACAATGTGCAAAATTTCAAGTATTTGTATGCACAGGAATTTATGTTATAAGTTCATTTATGTGGGAGGTACCAAAAGGGCTGTGACAATAACACCCACTTTTCACAGGACTCTAGGTGCTACAAAAACATTACTGTACAAAATTTAAAGTATTTTGTATGAATTTAGAGCTATAAACAGTTACATTTTTGTGCAAAATGGTTCATTTGTGTGGGATGTACCAAAAGGGGCGCGGCAAATTCGCCCAGTTATATCGAGGTGATAGCGACTAGTAAACTAATACTATGTGTAGAATTTCAGAAGATTCGAATAAGAAGTATAGAGGTATTTACCGGATTACCACAGATTACCACAAAAATAAATATTTAATTTCATATTATAGGTACCACTTAATGTTTATATAAATTTTAACTTTAGAAAAAAAGAGAAATTATACAGGGTTTTTCAACAAGAGGTGTTATTTTGAATCACCCGGTATTTCGGTAGCTGTCACTTTTGAAGCTTTTATCCTTTGACATTTAACAAGTAGAAACTACGCCATTAACAAAAATGGAACGATACACAAAACAACAACGCACCGAAATTATTAAAATTCACTACAAAAATGGTGAAAATCTTGAAGTCACAGTTCGCAAAACTAAAGCATTTTTGGGTCGTCGCGAAGCACCTTGTCGGACCGCAATACAGAAATTGGTGGAAAAATTCGAGCTGTTGTGAAAAGTTAATGATGTGAAGAATAAAACCCGTGCACGTCTCTCAAGAACAACTGAGAATATTACTGCTGTAGCCCAAAGTGTTGAAGAAATCCCAGGTTTTTCCATTCCTCGTCGTTCTTTGGAATTGGGCATTCCACAAACGTCATTATACCCTACCTTGTATAAAGACTTGGGACTTAAGGCTTATAAAGTTCAGTTACCACAAGAACTCAAGCCGGCCGATCATCTACAACGTCGTGTCTTTGTTGATTGCGTCCTTAAAATGCATGAAAATGATCCGGAATTCCATCGAAAAATAATCTTGACTGATGAGGCCCATTTCCACCCCGGTGGCTACGTCAACAAGCTAAATTGTCGCATCTGGGGCTCGGAAAACCCAAGAGTTATTGTTGAGAAGCCTCTCCAGCCTCAACGTGTGACTGTTTGGTGCGGTTTATGGTCCGGCTGGGTCAGTGGACCTTACTTTTTCGAAAATGAGGTTGGATCAACAGTTACGGTGAATGGATTGCTCTATCGAGAGATGATTAATGCTTTTTTATGGTCGGAGTTGGATGGTATTGATCTGGACAACGTTTACTTTCAGCAAGACGGCGCTAAGTGCCACACAAGCAACGAAACCATTGCTCTGTTACGGTTTCGTACTGAAAAGTATCCGGACCGTGTTATCTCTCGAAGAGATAACACGCAATTGGCCACCGAGATATTGTGATTTAACACCTTGCGACTTCTTCCTTTGGGGCCACGTGAAAGATAAGGTCTACGCCAACAGCCCATCGTCGACTCAAGACCTCAAACATAGAATTTGTGAGGCTATCGAGGACATAGGGCAGCCACTTTTCGATTTGGTTATGAAAAATTTCATGAAAAGGAGATGGTCCTGTAAGCGTGGTCGTGGTGGCCATTTGGCTGATGTTGTTTTTCATTATTAACGGCATACCTTCCTCTTTATTATGAAATAAACAGCCGATCATTTATCTCAAAAAATGTAATTTTTCTTTGAATACCAAAATAACACCTCTTGTTGATAAACCCTTTAAATGAATACTGCTGCCACATATTTCTTAACAAGCAAAAATATCTATCCACAAAAACGGAATTGTAGACAAATGTGTACTTCCGATCACAATTTGAGCAAATATTTTACGGATTTATTAAATATTTTGTTTACCGCAACAAAGTTGCGTAGTTGCCTAAAATACAGGTACCAAAAAAAATTATACCCTACACCACACTGTGATACAGGGTATTATAACTTTTTGCATTTTTTTAACACCCAAAAGGAGATTGATTACACCGATCGACTTTTAATCACTTTCTGAGTTGATTTAGCTATGTCCGGCTGTCTGTATGTGCATGTATTATTGTAATCAAAGTACAGGTCGCAATTATGGGCCGATCTCGACGAAACTTTACACATATTTTTTTGACCCAAGGATGATCCCTATTGAATTTAGTTAAAATCTGTTCAGATTTACATATAGCTCCCATACATATGTACTTCCGATTTGGCATATATGCACTGTATAAGCAACATATTTGAACCGATTTGTACAAAAATTGATAGAGACTAGTTTCGTGATACACTTAAATTTAGAAAAGCGGATAGATTTAGATATAGCACTCATATATATGTTATAGGGTTGTAACGAAAGTGACTTTAGAGAATGCGAATGCGAATATTGAAATATATTTCTTGCGAATGCGAATGCGAATAATAGATTGACCCTTTAGTACCTACAAATGTAAGGAACCGAATTGATACTTTTTAGGATATTCAAGTATTAGGAATGTTTTCAATATTTGTACCTCCTGTTGCTACAAGGACAAACATATTTTTTCAGTCGGCCTCGCCCGACTTTATGTCTCTCCTTACTGGTTTAGCTTATAGAAGACAGTTAAAACTGATCTGACCACTGGTTACGCAATTCTTTGGAGGCCTCATCCCTAAACTCACAAGCAGCCATCGACTGCCGCGGATCTCTTAACGCGATGGCTGAGCGGTTTCATATGTGTGCCTGGGCATATGAATATCCCTGCTAATTGCAACGTCCGTTGAAATATGGAAAGAAATCGGCACCTGTAGGGAAATTAGACAAATCTGGCCAATTGTTATACCCTGTTCTATACAGTGTGGACCAGGATATTATTAGTTTGTGCATTTGTTTGTAACATTTGTTTATTATACCAATAGACTTAGAATCTCTTTCTGAGTGGTGGCAATGTGAGGGTATACCTTAGTCGGTGTACACGACAGAAACTTTCTTTCTTGTAATCTATCGTTCTGTTTCTGTAACTTAAAAATTTGCTTTCGTTCGCCTGCCAGACGAGAAACAGCTTATTTGGGTTTCACTAACTTGCCTGATAAACAATTTCGCAACTTCCGCCAAAAAAAAAGCATACATTTTTATAGACTCGAACAAAATATTTCCAACTCAGTTCACTATGCGTGACGATGGCCACAACCAAAATATTGTTGTCTTGGGTGATTTTTCGATTTGGTTGTGAAACACGCTACACATGCGCAACTGGCGGTCGCAATGTGCATCAGTGACATGCAGAGCTGCTGATATTATCACTTCTGTATGATGAAATGTATATACATATATTTATACCCTACACCACACTGTGGTACAGGGTATTATGACTTTGTGCATTTGTTTGTAACACCTAAAAGGAGAAGAGACAGACCCATTGTTTATTATACCGATCGATTTAGAATCACTTTCTGAGTCGATTTAGCCATGTCCGTCTGTCTATCCGTCTGTCTGTCCGTCTGTCTGTCCGTCTGTTTATGTATTCTTGTAATCAAAGTGCAGGTCGTACTTATGGTCCGATTGTGATGAAATTTAGCATAGTGCTCTTTTTTGGCCCAAGGACGATCCCTATTGAAATTGGTTAAAATCGGTTCAGATTTGGATATAGTACCCATATATATGTTTCACCCGAATTGACATGCAAGCGCCGTAGAAACCACATTTTACATCCGATCTTTATGAAATTCGTCAGAGAGAGTTTTATTATTACGTGAATGAACACTACCAAATTCGGAGAAAATCCGATCAGATTTAGATATAGCCCCCATATATATGTTTCACCCGATTTGACATGTAAGCGCTGTAGGAACTGTATTTTAAATCAGATCAGTACGAAATTTGGCAGAGAGAGTTCTCTTATTACATGAATAAACACTGCCAAATTCGGGGAAAATCGGTTCAGATTTAGATATAGCCACCACATATATGTTTCACCCGATTTAACATTTAAGCGCTGTAGAAATCGTGTTTTATATCCGATCAGTACGAAATTTAACAGAGAGAGTTCTCTTATTACATGAATAAACACTGCCAAATTCGGGGAAAATCGGTTCAGATTTAGATATAGCCCCCATATATATGTTTCACCCGATTTAACATCTAAGCGTTGTAGAAATCATGTTTTATATCCGATCAGTACGAAATTTAACAGAGAGAGTTTTCTTTTTAAATGTATGAACACTGCCAAATTCGGGAAAAATCGGATCAGATTTTAACATAGTCCCAATATATATGTTACACCCGATTTGACATGTAAGCGCTGTAGAAACCGTGTTTTATATCCGATCAGTACGAAAATCGGCAGAGAGAGTTTGCTTATTACATGTATGAACACAGCCAAATTCTTATCGCAATACTCATTTTCGCATTGGTAGGTAGGTGTAGGGTATTATATAGTCGGCCCCGCCCGACTTTATTTCTTTCCTTACTGGTTGATTATTTAGTTGGCTAATTAGATATGAATGTAATTTTAATACATTTATATATACTTAGCATTTCTTTTCAGTACTTTTTTTAACTGATTTTGACGTTCCCTTCGTACAGATGGCAAAACCCAAATATGTGTGAAAATGCTTACGTTTTCTTTGCACTGTTTGTCGTGTGCACTGACTTTCGCATTAAGATAAACCCAAATTGATTTTCATTCGCTTAGAAGGCGAACGAAAGTGTTCGTTCGAGATAGAGAAACAGGCTACAAATTTCTGACGAAAGTGAGAGACTTGTTTTCGTTCGCAGAGACTTTCGTTATAAATACAGAAACAGGCCGTATATTTACGTTTCAATTGAAAGGTTGGCATCTTCGCACTGTTTGTGGTGTGGAATTTCTATCAATTATTATTATATTCACGCTTTCTATCAAGTATTATTACCGGGATTATATGCCCACAGTTCAATCCAAAATTTAGAGAATTTGAAATAAAACAGCAGCTTTAAAGATTCTGACATATGTTACATCGATTGAAAATTACAACAAAATGTTTGATTTTCATCGTATTTCCCAATAGTTTAATATACACTTTAATTAAGTCCTCAAAAGTACATAACCATATAGAAGTGAAAAAAACAATTACGTCTTTTCCACATTTTCAATAACCATATGGTTGATTTTTGTATGGTTTCTGTTTCATTACTTGATGGGCAAATAACATCTTGAATCATGTTCACACTTGAATGCTATTAAAATTTTCAGAAAATAAAATCGCTGCATTCGAATTGTGTAAACAAAATTGATTTTGTACAATTCAATGCTGAGAGTTTGAGCAGTGAAAACAACAACTACTATAGCTATAAGAAACAATTCAATTTATTTTACACTCGAAATTGAATTGGAAAATTTCAAATCATTTTCAAATAAACACATAACACTTTGTTCGATGATTTCCCAGCAGTCGATGAATAATGAACAAGATATAAATCCAATAAAGAAGACAATGCTGCGAAAGGAATGTGTGCCCTATACGCCTATACGAGGAACAATTGCTGTCACTTTTGGAGTAAAATTTCCCATCAGTTACATATTTTGTTTAGTATAAAAATTAAGTAAACACAAATATTATGTGAAATTTATAATCAGTCAAATAGTCGAAACACACAACAGGCGAAACAAGAGTTCGTTTACATTTATTGTTGCAATGTGGCCCTAATAAGGATACAAAATCCCCAACAACAATTTTAAAGAAGAATATCCGTTTTCACAATATCGTTACTCGTATAACCGGTGTTTTTTAGAGCTAAAGAATTTTAAATTACATCAAAGTAAAGAAAAATCTTTTTAATATCAACTAACATAGCTTTATTTGTTAGATTTAGTAGGTTAGGGCGACTGCTGGTTTCACCACCTCACATAGACCAATGTAGGTCCCTAGAGTTACCACAACCTTAGATTCCCCTCATCGAAACCAACCTGTTTGACAAACAAAGTTATCAATAGTACGAATATTTGTACCGGAAAGATCTTTCTGACTTCCTTGAAGGGCCCACCCCATAATATCCAGACATCTTCCTAATATCAATATCAACATCCAATCTTCTGTCGTGTTCATCCGATCGTGTTCGCAGTGTCTCGTCAGTACTAACACTAAAGTAGACAGTTATTTCAGCTCCATCTGGAAGATATATTTTAATCTACGTATGTCGTGTCTAGTCCAGATTTGTCTAGCTACACTTCAGATCGATTTCTGTCCACCTGTCCAAGACTTGCTATTTTGCGTCTTCAGCTGAGCAGTGTAATCAAGCTGGATTTCATCCTTGGATGTGAAAGCGCTGCAACTACCGCATCTGAGTGAATGTTGCCAGGAAGCTCCTTCTATGTCAAGAAAGGCCACCATAGTCAATTACTTGAATTATAGGGACGATTCGATAGTGCCCACAAGTTCGTCTTACGCAGATTCTGTAGACTTTCCCTTGTTGTAATTATGTTGGTTCCCCGACAGGAGTTTTATATCCAGGTTCTCTCTAACAAAAGAATTTAAAAGTATTTCCAGACCTTTCTTTTGGAAGGAGGATAGCCTAATTGGCCTGGAAACCTTTGGCCTACTGTGGGATATCTTTCAGGCTTTGGGCATGAATACCACTTTGGTATCCGTCCATCGATTCGAGATATTTGAAAGCCTGATACAGCCTACATAAATTGTCTTTAGCCAGGGGATTATTTATTTCAGCATTATCTGCATTTCTGCTGCAGTAATACCATCATGTCTTTGTGATTTGAAAGGTTCAACATTATTAATAGTCCAGCTAATTCTGCATTTCACAATCATCAACATAGCGGCGCTAGCAATCCACTCGCTCTCTTGTTGCTCCTTCTATTCTTCGAGTTACATTGGGGTGTTCCCCGGGGAATATGTGTCGTATGTATATTTTGGGCTTAACAAGCTTGTTGTATGTCTTTTTCTAGCCTTTAGATCAGAAGTCCAACATTGTGGTTTAGTTGTACCCTTGTAACTTAGTTTTGGACAGGCTTCTGCAAGGGAGCTATTGAATGATGTAGTGATGTGATCGACCACTTTATCCAGATATACCATATCATTCGGTTCGTGCATAAGTTTAGAGTTGTGAATGTTTTTAAAATTCTACTCAAACAGGTGTCACTTTGTCTTCCTCACATTTCTGGAGACGGCAGGTTTTGGTACATTTTCAGGGTTTAATATTGCACAATGGGACAAAAATAGGGCTAACCATAGTACAGCGGGGAAAAATAGTTAAAAATGGTAAACTGGGACAAAATGGGTTAAATATGGTACAGTGGGCCAAAAATCATTACCTCGGAAACAGTGAGGCAAAAATGTGTTAACTATGGTACAGTGGGACAAAAATGATTAAGTATAGTACAATGTTATAAAATGGTTGACTATTGTACAGTGGGTCAAAAATGGTTAAATATGGTACAGTGGGGAAAATAGTTACAAACAGTACAGTAGGACAAAAATGGTTAAATATCGTACTGTAGAACAAAAAGGTATTAAATATGATTTAGTGAGCAAAAAACGTTACATTTAGTATATTGGGCAAAAACATGGAACATAAATATGAGTTAAGAAGTCCTTTTACCAAACGTTGTGCTTTTAGTTACTGTTTAAAATGAAGGTACAGAGTGGCTAAAATGTGTTAAATAGGGTTGATTGTATGGTACAGTGAAGCCAAAAGGTTTAAAAATGGTAAGGTGTGGCAAAATGATTAAATGTGGTAAGTGTTTTATATGTGCCAGATATGTAAACAATTTCGTACTTTAGAAGAACAGTGGAATAATTAAATATTGAATTAAGTTAAGTAGTACAGTGATTCATGGCCAGAGTGCGAAGCTTCTATGTTAACCGTGGGACAAAAAAAGCTTAAGATGGCACAATATGGTAAAAAGTTAAACGTATCACAAATATAGGACATAAAGGGTATAATACGGCCTAAGGATGCGACTATGGCACTTAGAATATAAACTATTAAATGTTGTACAGTGGTGCCAAAATTGTTAATTATGACACATTGGGTTAAATGTGGTACAATGCACATAGGGTTCGATACCATCAATACGAAGGATTAATTAGGTACATTTGGTACACACTGAAAGAGCAGAAAATTCTGCTTCATTTGATGAAAAAACTATCTTTAGCTGTCATTGCCTCTCAAAGTGCAATAAATTTTGTATATTTTTATAGAAGTTGAAAAAAATTAAAACTGAACATTTTTTTCCGCGATTTTCTCTATCAAGCTCTTACAAATTACAACATATTACAATTGATCCACCAGCTATAGGAATTTCTCTATACACAGTCATACGAAATTAATTAAAATATAATAGGAAAATGTTTTTTAAAAAGCATTTAAAATTACTCTAAATAAAATATGCCATTTGTCAACGAACATTTAGACATTTTGTACATTATTAAGCAATATTAAGCGAAAATGATCACATTTTAATCTGGCGTATCAGACGCTTCGAATTCCAGAAGAAAACGGTTGCTCGTTTTTGCTCCTTTTTAAAATAATGGCTATTTTCTTAAAAAATTACTAGCGAGAAATCTATGTTTGTGTCGCTTAATTCTTTCATTTATCGATTTTTTAAATAATTTTTAATGAGTTGTAAAAAATCTTCAACACAACAAACACATGAATAACCTCTTTTATTACTTTTATCCGTTTTATCCCACCAGGTATTGTTGAATATGGAAAATTTTATCTTGCTAATTATTATTTTGCCAAAAATTAAAGATTTACAATTAATTTAAGTGGTATCTTAATTAATCCTCCTCAAACTTATGTTTTAACCCAATGTGCAATGGAGAGAAAATGATTAAATATTATCCCAATGGCAATTGTAAGTCTTGCAACTTACACTAGGCATTCATTTTACCTTTTGTCAATTAAAAATTTTAAAGACACCTTGAGGCAAACATTGTTTTATACTGTACCAGTGTGTGAATGTAGCTATTGAAATATAAACTAGGGGAAAAGGGTAAAATATGATCGAAATAATAGTTTTTCGAATTTATAGGCACAGAAGGGAAAGATATAAACATCGTACCTTGATGTCAGGGACAGAAACGAGAAATTAGTCAGAGATTTTGGTATTTTATTACATTAATTTTTCCCCATATGGAATAGTCATTTGTTTTTACATATTATACAGTACCCCAAACAGAAAATAAATAAATGATGGGGGCTGCGAAGCGCACCGGGTTAAAGCTAGTATAGTATAAATACTACATATAATATAGATGTTAAAATTTCATAAGAAACGGTTGCAAAATGCTTTCTCTACATCGTCAAGTTGTCAAATCGAAAGGGATCTTTATTTGGGACCTCTAACAAAATATATATCGATGAGTGTCATTGTCACTATGGTCTCTAGCACCAGGATTAAAAAGAACTGAAGACGCAGGGACACTTTATATTAGATCATTGTAAAATTGATCACTTGATTATAGATTTTTGCATAAATATTCAACCCCATATGTGCCCTTTTTCACCACATTTGGTACATGTTTTTTCTATGAGTGTATAGAAATATTTTTCCGAATACCTTTCATAGGGTGACTGACTGTCACTTTCATCCAAACCGAACAAGTTCTTCACAATTACTATCAAATATATCTGCGCTCATAAACAAGAACATTAAAAAATAAACAACAAACGAAAACAATATACGAAAACAACAAAATGTTCTCAACTTATTCCCGGAATACGAAATTTTAAATTTACAAGACTTGGGATTAAAATGCACCACAACAAGGGGACGGGACGGGACAAGATGGAACTGAGCTGTACAAACAAGTACCATTTTTCGCAGCGACCACTCATTCGTATTTTTAGTGTGCGCTCTTAAATTTGGAATGCACAACTTTTGCTAAGGATTTGGCTGTGGTTGAGGCCTCCCCAGCTCGTTCTCATCATCTATTTGTGCACCATTGAAATATAAATAGTTTTGTGTTGGTTTGTTTGTTTGAAAATACGTGCATCCCCTTACCTAAACTGACCGGGGAAAATAAATTACTTTCGTTATACTAGACGCACCTTCAATGCACCTAAAGTTTCGGCGCATTATTTGGTTTTAGTTTAGTTTTTCCTTTTTTGTTTCTTCTCTTCATATAAGCACGATATTCAGTAGTTGTTTTTAGTAAATATGCCAAAAGAAATATGTACTTAGAAAATGGGGAGCAAAATTAAGACCACTCGAAATAGTTGGCAAAAGGGCGATTCTTAGGGATTTGTGGCCATAAATTATCACGACCGTTTTAGAGATTGTAAAGACATAGTTGAATATGGATTCCCACATGTATGGTTGGATGTAATGGACAAGCATTTAATTGGAATTGAACTAAAAAAACAACGAACATATTTCTGAGGGGATGAAAAGATTTATCGTTAATGTAGTTTTCGCTTAGCGTTTAGCAGCGAAGTGTACTCGTATACAAGTTTTAATTACGATTTGGTTGTTCAAAGAATATTAACAAACAAAAATATGATATCCACTTTTTAACCCGGTTCAATGTTGTTTGAGGGGAGAACACGATGAATTTATAGATTGTATCAGGGTCGTGTCCAAAAATATGAAAAGGATTAATTATACGTACATATAGGGTGGTTCATTTATACCTTTTTAATTTTACACACTTTAAAATGGTATTAGATGCCGGAATCTATATCATGACCCGATATTTACATTACATTAAATATATTACATTTATTTTTGTAAAATAGTTTCATTCAAACGTTAGGCGCGACTTCGCTGATCATTTCGGAAGACCCTATTTTTGATCACTATTTCCAGCCTGATTGATGCCATGGACCTATGACGACCGTTGTTCGTGTGAAGGGTTCTAGTCTCTATGGCATTAAGTAGTCAAATTGGAGGGATGATATATATGGGGTCTATATAAATAAATGGACCGATATTATACCAACATTTTCATTCCCAACAAACCTGCACCTATAAGAAGTAGATGTACCAAATTTCGGCTATTTAGTTCAATTATTGTAAATTACAGCGTGAGACGGACCGAAGTTCATGGCTAAATCGTCTTAGAATTTTTCGACGATTGATAATTTACATATATCGATACCTCCGTTATAAACCATGCTAAGTCGACTTAGCGTGTTTTAAGGCAAGTTGTATTTTTAATTTCTAAATATTCCAAATTATATTCAGTAAAAATTTGGAGTTTATTCGTCAGCCCAATCAAAAGTTATTCACAAAACAATAAAGGTCATTCGATTTGCATTATAAAGAAATTCCACACAAATTTAAAAAATGCATCAAACTCGCCTCTCCTGAAAAACAACCTTTTTGCACTTAGCATAGTTTAGCATGGAGGTATCGATATATACAGGGTTGCCCATATTCGACGGACCCATGTTTTTTTTGGGCCCATTCCAATCGACGAGGCTTGTCCGCAGGCAACAATCTTTGCGTCAATTGAATTTTGTACGGGAACAAATGCAAATCAACGCGAATAATCCGTTGTAAAGTGGACCGAGCCATGCCCAACTGCTGAGAACGCCGTTTTTGGGATGTTCTTGGGATGTTCTTGGGGACCTCTCAACACTGGCTCGTACGGCAGCGATATTCTCGGCCGATCGCCTTGGTCGACTTTTATTTTGCCTCTTCGGATTAGAAAAAGCCTCACCAGTCGAAAATTTTTCGTATAAACGCATTTTTTAATATTTTAAAAGCACGTTGAGTTTTCACAATTGACTTCTTCTGTTGAATGTAAATTTCAACTATTTCGCGTGGCGTGTATTGTTCCATGGTAAAAATCTGCTTGGACTGACGCTTCAAACGCGGTATGTCATTAAGCGATCTGACATCTCTGTCAAAAGTTATGGCGTTGCCAGATGGGTCCGTCGAATATGGGAGACCCTGTATACTCGTATTATATGGGCGCTCTGATCAATACTTCCAGGTGTTACAAACGGAGTGACAAAATTCATATACTCCCCATTCGATGGTGTAGGGTATAAAAAGAACTGAAACCAGAGGGAGCTTTATTGGGGAGCTATATCAAAATTTGGACTTGTGTAGTCCAATTTCAATACTCCCTTATCCAAGAAACAGGTTTGTGCCGATTTGTGTAATGATCGTCCATATTTGCATTCTTCCCTTTAATCACAGACATGCATGGACAGACTATAAAATCTTCCCAGAATGTAATATGTTCTTTGTTTTTCAGCCTTCTTCGTCAAAGTTTATTTTTGGATCACCGATGGCCTTATTTTCCACACTTACGTTCGGATACCATATACTCGTACTTACACATACGATGAAAGGTACTCGTATTTATTTTAGCCCGTCAATTATTTACTTTTTCATAAAATGTTAATGAAGTACTCTTAAAATTGTTAATATCATATTTCCTTTATGACATGGGTGAAGGGACGGTATGCTTTTGTGTGTGTACCCCCCATACACACACAAGGCATTTTAAATAATGACAGCTTTTTTTGTTTCCCTACCTTCCCTCTTCTGTATTTTCTTTGTAAAAATGGCTAAAAGACTTATTTCCGACATTTATTTGGCCGTCACGTGTGGCATCATTGTTTTTTTCATTACGTATGGCAAAATTACCGGTACAGATATAGGTACAGGTACAGATTTATGATGGGGCGCCGACATTGTCGTTCGCTGTTATGCTCGCTACTCGTGTCATTTGAAGGGGCAGAGATGATTTGCGTCCTTGGTAAAAATATCAAAAGACGAAAAAAATATTTTTTCGCTTTTGGGTTTTTTGACAGGGTCTTCTCTTCACCTTTTTCGTACCTTTCTAGAGGCAATTCGTTGAAACGACACATAATGAATATTCAATTTTACTGTACGGTTGTGTACACTGACGTACATATTCGTACAAGTGGATATTAGAATGGGGCTTGCTGTCGAAGATAGATATACAATATTATTGATATCTATGATGATATCTAATTTGCCAACCAATGCACGGAGAAATATTGAGGAGCCATATCAATATTTTATTAATATGATGTACAGTGGGAGGAATTTAAGAAATTGAAATAATTGTCGTTTCTTAGCCAGTCAACCGATTGTAACACAACTTGGAATGCTTCTAAAAGAGTTAAAGGGTGTTTTTTACACTGGTGGTTTACAAGAAGAAATAAAACGTATATAATTTAATGATATGGCCAAGAATGTAGCTTTATAATAAAGATTAGGGTTTGCCTTTATGTTTTATAAATGACTAGTTGGACCCGGTTCACTTCGTTGCCCCTGATTTCAGATTTCCGAAATTCCAGGACAAGCCATTTGGAATCAAGTTCCAGTCCCAATAGGGACATTAGGAATCTCGTTAATCTATTCGTAGGTACGGACAGTAGGAATCAGTAAAACAACGATATCTCAAAATTGGCTTATATGGGCGAGGCCACGCCCCCTCAATCAAGAATTTATATAGCCTATGTCACCCGCTAGGGTTATCTGAAGACTCCCTGAAAATTTCATCAAAATCGGTCCAGCCATACACATACACACATCCAATTTTATAAATATAGATTTCGGGCAAGTGACCGCAGCGGCTGGCTCGAATAAATTCCAGACGAAAGGCCCAATTTTCGGCCACTTTTTACAGCACTAGGGGCTGTATGTCAGCCGAATATTCTCTCTCTCTCCCAAGGCGTCCATTGTGTCGGACTTATCTGCGTAGACAAGCGACTTCACATAACCCCACACAAATAATCCAGCGGCGTTAAATCGCACGATTTTGGAGGCAACGCCACAGGCCCACGAGGCGAGATAATGCGCTCAGCAAAAGTTTCCTTCAATAAATTGATTCTTTCATTGGCTGTATGGCATGTAGCGCCGTCGAACCAAAGGTCGTCCACATCAAAATTCTCCAATACAGGCACAAAAAAGTCATTAACCATGACGGCTTCATTTTTGAAGAAATATAGAGCACACCAAACAGTCACTTTTTGTGGATGTAACGGCGTCTGAACAATGGCTTGTGGATTATTATTATTACTCCAAATGCGACAATTTTGTTTATTAACGTACTAATTCATCCAAAAGTGAGCTTCATCAAAAGTGAGCTTGAATTTATCGCTGAACGTCGCGCCAAGCGAAACATTATTTTGGTAATACATTTGAACGATTTGCCAACGTTGTTCCGGAATAAGTCTATTCATTACGAAATGGCATAATGAATAGACTTAGACTGTCAAAAAGACCAACTCTAAAAAAAGTATTTTAGACCACACGTCTAAAAAAACACCCTGTATATGGGGGCAATAGGTAAATCTGAACCGATTTGAACCAAATTCAATAGGTTTCTTGGGCTAAAAGAAAGATGTGTGCAAGGTTTCGTTGAGATCGAACCCTAAATGCGGCCTGTACTTTGATCACAAGAATAAAGACAGACATGGCTAAATCTACTCAAAAAGTAATTCAGAGAGGTTGACGCAAAAAAATTGTATCCGATATTCTCAAAATACTAGAAGAGGGTCGGGGAAAAAATTAAAAATTCAATTTTCAATTGCAAATATTTCGGTAACTATACACGCTGTAAAAAATTGGCTTCTGTAATAAAATATTTTCCCACACATATTCTGCTTGAAATATATACATGTTTAGTGTACACTTGAAATATGTGATATTTATGAAACACAAAAATTTTGTATTTGGGAGGATGATGTTCTAAACAAATCTTTTTTTTTGTTTGGAACAATTAAGATTTATTTATATTCAAAAATTCAGAAAATATTCGAATATCCCACAATTTTATTTATTTTAAGTTTTTAAGTAATTCAAAGTCCATTTTCAAGAAATTGTTAGTGTTCGCAAAATTCCTTCATAATTAAAATTGTACATATAATCTTTAATAACGATAAAGTGCTTGATGAATTGACAACAGATAATGACATGGAATGTTTAGAAATGGGTCCTTTCAACAGAAGTTGATGCGACATAAGCCATTTTTAATTGTAAGGTATAACTAGAAATCAACAAAAAATTAAAAAATTAAATTCGAAAAATCGTCAATGTTTTGAAAATCTTTTTTAAACAAAGTATACGATACGATTTAAACAAAGTATACGATGCAGATTCTTTGATACATTTTTTGAAATAGATAAAAATCGAAGACAAGTTAAAACACATCCAAGCACAACAGCTGTCAAAAATTAACTAAACATTCAAAATGGCCGACCTTGTCAGCATAAGTAAGGGACATGAGTAATAACATAACGCTACAAAAATATCAATAATCAAATACACGTAGCCCGCGGAAATTAAAAATTAGCGATATTTTTCGTACATACTACGTATTTTTAGAAATTCTAAAAAAATATTTTATTTGTATATAAACACATATTTTATATAGTTAGTAGCAATATATTAATATATGCGTTCCAAATACATTGTATTGATTTTCAAATTAAATTTGTTTGCTTAGAAGTATATAATACTAGCAGTTAAGTACCTGTACTTGTCCGAGTTGTCTTTTAACACCGTGATCCAAACTTCGAAAGCATGAATATATTTTAAAGAAAACTTCGATTTAAAGACAAAAAATTCTATTATGAAAATCCTTAGCTCTGACTACCACGAAAATTGATCTTGTAATAATCCTTATATAAGTACGTATGTGTCCATAGCTCTTTATACAGATTTTTAAAGTATTGGACGAATCAAAAGCTCTTAAAGAATTTTGAAATGCAGTGAAAGAAAGAATGTGGCTTTGGTCACTGCTATCCTGTCCACAAAAGGCAAAAAATCGACTATGAGGATAGTCTATAAGTTATTCAAGACTTGAGTCTATACGTAAGCAAAATTTCGATCTTTCTACATCTTACAGAAGCCGTAACGGTCTAGCGGTCAAAAGTAGCTTTATGTAAAATCACATCAGTTGGAGATCAGTATGTACACAAAGGTTAGTAGGATCATAGCTCATTAGGGACTTTTAAAGTACAGAAAAAGTGAAAATAGCTTTGGTCATTGCTACATTGAGCACAGTCTGAGAATTGACTGAATTGACAATGTCAGATATATTACCACAGTAAGTGGTGAGCGATATATTTTGAAAAGGCTTTAGAAATTTAACACGGGGTTTTATATCCATTTTGACCTTAGACTGGACATGAAATAGCTGTTTTTGCATCACCTTTAAGGTCAGCAATTGTACATATGTTTATATTCTTCGCTATTAAGAAACTTTTAAAATTAGTGAAATAATGAAAATTGTTTTGGTCACTGCTACACTTACCACAGTCTGGGAAGTGCAAATTATTTTTCATGCATATATTTGTCATGTACAGTTCTGCATATTTATAAAATGTTAGCTTTGTATCTTATAAGAGGCTCATTAAAAGACAAAAACAATACTAAAATTGTTGATACCGCGAGAACTGACCACTGCCTAAACAACGACTACGACTAGTAGCCAGTGGTTTATACTACACGCCTATCTATGCGTGTGCAAAATGTCAGCTTTCTAGCACTAACAGTAGCCTCAACGGTCAAGTTGTCGAAAATCACTTGGCGGAAAATTGAAGTAGCCTATTTTAATTTCCGTCTATTGGTCTATCTGTTCACCAAGTTGCAAGAAAAACGGTTCAGCCGTTTAGGCGTGATGCGGCAACAGACAAACAAACAAACAAACAACCCGACAAACAAACGATTTTATAATATTAATAATAGGAATTACAAATTTGCGTTCCAAATACATATTCTTTCGATTCAACCATATACAAAAAGGCGATTTTGCCCCGTGTATGAGCTAACTTCTATGCGTAAAAAGTTTTTTGAAGTCCTAGGTTAGAGAATGTACACAAAAAATATTTTTAGAATTAGACGAAAGCTACACGTGCTTGAACATTTTGTTCACCCGAGGTGGCCACTTTGAGACCCTGTAGCTCTGTATACGAAAGGGGGCCCAACTTTAAACTTAAGCTTTCGAATACATCTTCTACAATCATGCCAAGTTTTGTCGCAATTAATTGTTTGGTTAAGAAACGGTTGAATTATTTGCCTTTTTATATATTACTCCCACTGTGTATCAGTCTCTCTAAAATGTTCTTCTTTATGCCATAAAGACAAAATTTTGCGTGCCATACAGAAGTTTTACAAAATTTACCAAATAGGGGTATGCCTTCATAAAGTCACCATCTAGAAAAAAAAATCACCATCTTAAATGTCTTTTGTTAAGCCTTATATGCCCCATGTGGCTGAAATCGTATAGTTTCGTTTTATCTTTAAAACAATATGGGTGTTTCCAACGTAACGGCCGTTACCAATTTTCGGAGATTTTTTTAAATAAAATTCCAACCTAAGCAAATACGCCACGAGGATTTCTTAATTTTGGACTTACGAAAGTTCAAGCATCGATAGCAACCGAAAGAAATCATAAAAAATTTAATTGCAATAATTTGTTTGACCAATAAAAAGGTAACGGTCGTTACTTTATAAATGTGCTGATTTCAAATTTCGGAATCAAACATCATATATTGTAAAATATTGCACTGGATGTGTCAAGTAAAAAATCTGATTAAATTCTTTGAAATGTTTTGTTTAAGGAATGGGTTTATTATCAAACCAAAGAAAATTAGTTACAAAAAATTTTTTTTAAAAAGTAACGGTCGTTGCTTTATACAAAGTTTGACGTTTTTTGTTTTTTTTTTCAGGAAATTTTCGTTCCTGGCTATAGCTTTTGTCCTTCATCGCCTTTTTTTATCCAGTCTTCGTTTTTTTGAGCGCTCTCTCTCTCTCTCTTTTGCCAAGGAGCCTAATGCTTTCATTCCTCTTCTTTTTGTTTTTTTTGTATTTTTGCATCTTGTTGGTTGCTTTATGATTTTTCAGCTAAAATCAGTAAGAATCTAGTTAAGTAAGACGAAAACAGTTCAAATGCAAAACGCCAAAATAAAAAGGTAACGGTCGTTACATCTTTAAAAAAATTTAAAAAAAATCAAAATAGGCTTTTGATGCTTATTTGGCCTTACAAACTATAAAATAAATCGTTTAAATCATTTAAATCGTTTAAATGAATTACGAAAAAACAAACTTTTGTGCTTTTGGGATAACGGTCGTTACAGTCGGTGAGGTTGTTTTTAAACTATTCAAAAAACATTAAATTTTAACTTGTCACCTTCAATATTGTTGCTAAGCATGAAGAAAAGTTTCAGCCTGCTTTTGTTTTGTTCCTAAACCACCGTTAGAAGTGTGTTTCCAAAGAGCTTATAAAGTGATGTGCAATTCACGGGAAAAACGCGCACGGTGTATTAAATTTAAAGTAGCATATTTTAGTTAGTATAAAGAAAATTAAAGTTACCCATATAGAATCGCAGTTTTGTAAACGGAATGACAAAGATAGCTTACTCCTATGTTGGAGGATATAATAAAATTTTCGGGTTTGTTCTGTAGCAAGGTTATTTGAAATCACGGTGATTTTAAAATCACCGGCCACTTACAACTACTGTTGGAGTTCGAAATCGCCCGGTTTATTATTCATAGCTTCCCAAAAAAGATTGTTCAAAATATTTATTTATTTATTTATATGAATTACAATACAAAGTAAATTTATATTCTAATTTTAAGGTCCAGGGAAAGGCCGGGTTACAAAGATCATATGGCTAAATGTTTGCAGCGACAGACCAGAGCCTCTGGTGGGAATCGAACCCACGACCCCCAAACTCATAGGCGAGTACGCTACCAACTCGCCTACTGGGGCGCTCATTTTGTTCAAAATATATTCGGGTGATTTCGAACTCCAAAAGTGATGTTAAGTCGCCGGTGATTTTAAAATCACCGTGATATCAAATCGCCGTGATTACTGAACAGACCCGTTTGTTTACAAGTTTTGAAAAAAGACAAATGTTTACCAGTTTCGAAGTGTCCATAGTTTTCTGAGACCAACTTAAGACCCACTCTAATGTAACAACAAATCCTCATGCATTATTCGAGCACATCGGCAAAACTCTCCACATACAAGTATATCCATTCCTCCGTATGCATATGTATATGTAAAAATAACAATCATCCTGCCTCGGTATGGGTTTATGTGCCCATATGTATAACGTATGTAACGATTTTTACATGCATAAATAAATATTTCAAAACAACTAAAAAATGTACATTCCCTTCTTTTACAAAAAAAGAAACGTTCAAAAATGAACATATTTTCGCCGTTGTCGTCATTCTGCGGGTCTGTCAATCGCTATAACTCTGTTGAGTGGCAATTCCTAATGTTGAATAGTTAAACGGTACCATTTTTTATTTCTTTTCTTTTTTTTTATTGATTATTCTGAAAAATTGCACATTTAAAGAAGGCCTTTAGTGTGTGGTGTGGTGTGGACGAAAAAAGCAGAACTTCGATCAAGTTTTTTTATTCGTCCCTTTGGGGTGACACATGTATGCGCTAAAATTTGATAAATGTTGACACATATGCGAAAGGGTCGACTGAATGCCAGTAAAAGTGCTTCATAATCATTTCCTTATGCACAGTTTGGCGATATTAAATGTTCTGGGAAAATAAAGAAAAAACTACCACATTTTTTTATGGGTGAAAGGCGTAAAATGTAGCTGTCGACACTGACAAAGATTTACATAAATTCAATCCAGCCAAAGGACAATGACAATGTCGTATTAAATTAACAACAAATTTCCAAATCAGTAAAATATTTAGCGCTGATATATTATAGCCCGTACCAACGCCGAAGATCGGTATTACTATTTTAATGCTTTTACAAAATTACTACAAAAGAAGCAAAAAAAAAAACGAATAACCGGACATAAATTTGCCGTTTTTTCAAGCGATTTATGCAAATACACTTATAACAGAGGTATTGGCGAGGTTTAATTGAAAATCTGTGTATTCAGAACCAAACAGAGGCGCACGCACAGTGTCGTGATTTCATGTAAACGTTGGCCAAAAATAGAAGGAGTTATTGAAGGCGAATTAAAATTGGTACAAGCCATCTTTCTGAGCTGGAAAGACAATATGCAATATTTTGTGAAAATTGAATTTCAGAAAATTATCTCAATAGATACGTCCAAATCACATATATCCTGAAACAAAAAATGGCATATTTTGTTAATTGTTGTCAGAAATGGACAACATATGAAAGTATGAATTATTTGAGGTATAGTTGTATTGTATGAAATATTTCAGGACATTATCGCACCTCCCATATATACTAAAACAAAAAATTTCATATTTTTTACATTTTTGCAAGAATTTTACAAAATATGAAAGTATGTATTGCTTTTTAATGTATAGTTATATTTTAAGCATTATATCAGGACATTTTTGCAAAAGATACGCTCAACCTCCATATATCCTGAAATAAAAACTTCATATTTTTTTAAATGGCTGCCAGAATTAGACCAAATATGAAACTATTTATATTCGAAGTACAATTTGGTGGAGTGCCACCAGATAGGATAGACTCCCAAAAGAAACTTTTACTAGAAAAACAATGATTGAAGTCATCCAGATAAACCTCCATTGAAGCGAGACAGCATCCAACGCTCTGATGGACATCATAAATAAAGGCGGGGTTCATATTGCTTTGATCCAGGAACCATGGACAACTAGCAACAAGGTTACTGGATTAAACCATGCGAACTACAACCTTTTCTACGCTAGCACAGGTTCTCGTCCAAAAACTTGTATTTTGTGCCATAAAAACTTATATTTTCTTTTCTCTCCAGAGTTGTCAACATCGGACGCAACGGTGCTGAGGCAAGGTAATGGAAATATGTACCTGGTGTCAATAAATCTGCCATTCGATGCGCCGACAGTGTCACCTACGTCGGAATTACAACACAATCCAAACACACAAGTAATGAGTTATTGGCTGGTTGTGATGGCAACTCCCATCATATAGCTTGGGGTAGTACTAACACCAATAAAAGGGCACACGCCCTTATAAAATTTTTGAATACAAACGACCTCATAACTCTTATCATAGGAAACACTGCAAAATTTTTGAATACAAACGACCTCATAACTCTTATCATAGGAAACACTGCAAACTTTGTTAACAAATTGGCGAAGAAGTATTAGATATAACGCTATGTTCAGAAAATCTTATTGGTGAGATCCATGAGTGGAGGGTTTCGGATGAACACTCCTATTTGGACCACCGTTATATAAGGTTTAAAATTGCACGGCCACCGCCAAACCCAATAAGTTTCCGAAATAAGGCTAAGACCTACTGGAATAAATTCGGAAATCTACTTAGAAATCGATTGTGCTAGCCTACACGCGACTATCTATGTACAGAAGACATTGATATCACTGTGAAGACGATTACGTAGTTTCTTGTAAAATCCTTTGAAAATTGTTGCCCACTTCGAGAAAGAAAATCTGAGAAACCCTGGATGACAGGACAAATTTGCTCGATTGGCAAGGATGTCCGCAGACTTTACAACAGAGCTCGACGTAAAAAACAATCAGTATATTGGGACGACTACCACAGAAGACTCAAAGAATACAATAAAATCATTAGATCGGCGAAACGTAACTCCTGGAGGCTTTGCTGTGAGCAGTTAGACAGCGTTAACACAAGGGTGGAAACTATAGAGGATACCGTAAGGCTCGTGATGAAAACTCATTTGAGTGAACAGTGGCGCACCAATATGTACAAATTCTTCTAGAATTGCAATGTGATCTCTTTCCTAGCAAGTTTCTCGGCTCTACATTTTCCGGAGATATCCCTATGCCCAGGTTCTCATACTAGGTATATGTTAAACTATTCAGTCATCTCGTCAAGAGCTCTGCGGCAGTCGAGGACTGTTTGTGAATTTAGAGATGTGGCCTCAAGAGAATTGATGGCAGCTTGACTATCCGAGTAAATGACAACGCCAGTGATAGTTACTTTGCTGTATCTGGTAGTCTTTGAGTTATAGCAAGACAGATTTCTTTACAGTGTACTCCGGAGCCATTTGTAGCATCAAGCTTCGAACCATCTTTGTAGAAGTGGAGATGGTTTCTATTTCCTGATAGTCTGCAATCCTGTTTTTTTCTGGCAGGTATCTTACTGTTGAAGTTCCTCTCGAAGTTGTACACCGTTGGTATACGAGTATAGTCCACTCGGTTGGTTACCTTAGCACCAAACTGTAATATGTGGTCGTACTTTATATACCTCCGGCCACATATTACAGTGTGGTGCTATGGTAACCAACCGAGTGGACTATACTCGTATACCAACAGTGTACAACGGGTTTGAAGGCACAGGATGCACTTTTTTCGGGTAGGTTTGTTCCGCATTTTTTCTCCAATATCTACAACTTTGGATCAGACACGAAGGAGAAAGTCGGTACGGTATACCGAGAAAAAAATATAGAAAAAGCGCAAAAGATCCACCTTGAGCAAAAAATTCGTATGGCTATTAAATTATTAATTGCGACAACTTGACTAAACAAATGATGCAGAAGTTATTATTTTTGGGACCACTTTCACGTCCATTTCTCAGAATTGAGTCCGAAAATCATATGTGTATTATTACGTACCAAGCAAATGTGGCATCTTTTGCTTAACCGAAGATATTTAAGAGCGACCCCTATATGGGGACTATATTAAAAAAAGAACGATAACGCTATTTAGCAAAAAAATAGTTTTGTTTCTTAGACCAAAAACTTGCTTTTGCTTAGATTGAGGCATACAACTCCACAAAATCTAAACCAAAAATTTTTATACTTTTTTCAATATTTTTTTTTTCAAGTATTATATTAAATTTTTTGGCAAATGAAACCCTACCGTACCGAAATTTGCTCCATTCCCGTTTCAAATATTTTTCAGGTTATACTTACAGAATTGAATGGAATCCATGTTGGAGAGTATATAAGATTCGGCCCGGCTGAACTTACTACATTTTTCCTTGTAAATAATTGTATCTCGTGTTTTTGGAGAAGAATCACAATCGTTTCTACCTTATCGCCACTATAAAAAAGATTACACAGTTTTGTTCCTTTCTACGACATGCCATTTACAGAATGAACAGGACAGGCGGTAATCAACATCAAATCACTGTTAAGTGATTTTAATAAAAATCCGATAAAATCATCAAGAATAAAGGTCAACACCCACAACAAAATGACAGGCGCCATTGTAATGCCAATGTAGTCGTAACCACTCTAGTACATACATATATAGGCAAACGTAAAATTTCTTTGAAATTTTTTTTTATTATCATATATTATATTCTTTGAAATTATTATATAAAATTACACTGTGCTAGTCCAAAAATGTAACAGAGAGGAGACCCTATGGATAGACCTATTTCGGCCATGCTGAATCCAGTGGCATTAGCCTTTTTTCTATGTTAGCTCTTGTTTTCGCGATATTCGGCCACAAAATTTGTTGGGAAATCAGAGAGCTGACTTATATCTTTGGTTATTTTGAAGTGGAAGACTTCGGAATATACGCTTCAATCCAAAGATCGAAATAAAGGTAACATTTGGACACTTATTTTTCTCAAAACAGTAGTCCACGATTCTCACCCCCCTAACCCCTGAAAAAGTGCAATGAAATCTTATCATATGTTAAAAAACATATATATCGTCGACATTTTTAGTAGGCGCGAAGAAATACTATAAGTCCTTTCTCAACTTTTTTATGAGAATTAAGCAAATTTCGAGTTATTACATAATTTCTGTAGTTTTCTGTTCATAGCAGAAAATATTTGAAATAAAATTATTTGATTTAAATTTTTTGTAAATTATTTTTTCGTTAGTGTTAATGGAAATTTCAAAGGTATCCAACAAAACCTGCTAAATTGTGAAACCTTTTAATTTTTCATAAATATGTTGAAAGGAGACTCATAGTAATTTTTCGCGAGGAACATTTTTCTCAAAGATACAAACTAAAAATGTTGATGATTTGTATGACGTTTGACACATGGTAAGATTTGATTGCACTTTTCGGGGGTAAAGTGGTGAGAAGCGTGGTTGACTATTTTGGGAGAAATAATACTCGAAGGGTTTACTTTATTTCGTTCTGTGGACTGAAGCGCGTTTTCGGAAGTCTTACACTTTAAAATCACCTCCAAGATAACTAACCTCTCTGATTTTTTGCAAACTTTGTGAATATCGCAAAAACAAAAGCTAACCTAGAAAAACGGTTGGCTCCATTGGATTCAGCAAGGTCGAAATAGGTATATCCATAGGGTCTCCTTTCTGTTACATTTTTAAAGTGTCCATTTCGAGCACAGTGTTATCATTATTCGTTCACGTATTTCAGAAGATACAACCAAAAGAATGAACACGCCTTTTAGAAAAAAACGCAATTTCGTCAAATTAAATTGCTCATAACTCTTAATTTTTTTTTTTAATTTTTTCTGGAACTAGGTTAGGTTAGGTTGAAAGGGACGACCATCAGAATACAACTGACGAGTTCACTCGGGGCCGACAATTCGGTCCATTGTTTTTCCCGTGAGCAGAATAGAAGAATAGATGAAATAGTTGGATGTTGGCAGACTAGGAAAAGGGAGAGAATGTTTAGGAAGAGGGAGAGAAGAGCTAGTGACTCGTGTTTTCATTTGTCTTTGTGGCTTTACTAAACCAGAGAGATTTTCTGATGAATTTGAGAAGGGGTTTGAACGGAGCATCTGCGAGGTCGTCTAGGTTTTCGAAGAGTCTGTGCCCTAAATAGGCCAAACGGTACTCTTGCAGTCCTTTGCATGAGCATAACAAGTGTTGTACTGACTCCTGCTCTGCTTCATCCAAGCAGCTTCTACAGAAGTCTTCGTAAAGAAGCTTCATGCGTGCAGCCATATTGCCTATCACGCAGTGCCCTGTGATGACTCTTGTGCGGATGCTAAGTATGTTCTTCCTGAAGGACAGCAATTCTTTGGTACGGGTCACATCAATGGATGGCCAAAGGGTTTTTGTAGTCCTGCAGTTTTGTACGATATCCCACCTCCATCTGGTTAGTGCTGCTCCCCGTTCGTCGATTTGGTTTTTAAGTTCGAGCAAAATATTAAATTAGTTTGGAAATATTGAATAATAAAATTGTTAAAGGTTGTAGAGTTCGAATCATTCAAACTCCTGTATCGTTTTCAAAAGATTTCAGAATTAAATTTGATCATTTCATTTATTTGTGCATTAGAATAATATGAAGAAATCTAGACTAAACACAATGGCTTGGGGTATCGTCATGTATGTATGCTGTGCAGCATACTGAATAAACTGTTTATCGAAATCAAATGTTTTAATAAAGAAGCGAATAATTAAAATTACCATGAATGTGTAAGCAAATATTTAAATAAAAAATATTTTACAATTGAAGAAAGTACATAATGTGCTTGGTTTAATTAAAGAATGTACTTTATCTATAGTTACTTTAAGTATTTAATGTAAGCACAAGGCGTTATTGATTTAAAAATGTCAAGTCTTTCATCGAAGAATAAGGCGAAATTCTTCCAAAGACGTTTGATGTTCTGAGTTACAGATGATTAATAACTTTATCAAGATGTTCTTATTTTTAATAATCTTCGACTTTGGAGTCAAATCAAAAAAAAAATCTTAAAAGTTAAGAACTTTTATTCAGTGAATGTTCGATGAAAATCCGGATTAGGACATCAAAAGCCATTTTAGCTATGTATGTCCGTCTGTCTGTCCAACTGCTGCGTGTGTTTACTGTAAGCAGAACTGACCGATTATTTCAGTTATGGTCGAAGATGGACCATATTATTCCTTTTCTACTGGAACCACCCCCACAAAGCGTTAACATTAATGAAGTTTCTTATAACTTCTATACTACTAATCCGTATTTTGTGTAATTTCACTCATAGTAATAGTTTTCCACGCCCCTATTCCTACCAAATTGCAAAGCGAACATTTTGAAACAAGTATGAGTATATACCATTTTTTATACAGTGGCGTTGTTCCCACAGTTCAGAGACAGTTTTTTACCTCAAAGAACTATTTATTTGTTTTAATGAATACATTTTTAGCTGTCTGTCTAAAAGCATACAAATTATTCTTCTATTAGACCGTAATTCTAATATACTAAATAAATATTAAAGCACAAATTTTATATTTATCACTATTATTTTTGTTTGCGTTTTCCCATATATGTGTTAAACAGTTTTGTTTCTGAAGAGATTTAACATTTCTGAGATGTCACATAAAATCTCGATAAAAATTTAAATAATAATTGTATGATATTTTTGAAGTACTTTATATAAAAGCCAATGTGAAGTGAAATGAAACCAATTGAAAGTGACTAATAATATTATTTGCCATGAGATTACCGCGCAATGAAAGTGAATCTTTTTTGCTTTGTTTTGACGAATACTATTTGTATTTATATTTAATTACACGATTCATGATTGTATTCGCTTTTATCAGTTGCCTCTCAATATCTCTGTTGTTGAATGATTTAACATCAATTAAAAGAATCGTTTGTTTTGCTGTTCATTTTTCATTGAAATCGTATTGTATTCGTTAATGTGTTTCTCTTTGGAAAATGTATATAAATAAGTGTATATTAGGTTGGAAATGGAGAAATGGAAAATGTTTAAAAGCACACATTTCTAAACGCTGCAGCATAGGATGTTCAAACAGTTTTATATCTGAAGAGATTTAACATTTCTGAGATGTCACATAAAATCACGATTAAAATAAAATGATAATTGTATGATATTTTTGAAGTACTTTCCATAAAAGCCAATGAGAAGTGATATGAAACCAATTGAAAATGACTAATAATATTATTTGCCTTTGTCATTTCGTTTCCCAAGTCAATTCATACTCATATAGTCTTATAAAGGGTGTCCCAAGAAGAACGCAATTTTTAAATCTCGCAACATTCGAAGTGTCATTGTTTGACATTTGAATAATTGTTATTGTTTGTTAGTAGAAGGTACGAGGTTAGTAAAAATGGAGCGCTACACGAATGAACAACGCATTCTCATTGTGAAATTGTTTTACCAAAATGGTGAAAGTTTTGCGGCTACAGTTCGCAAATTGCGATCAATTTGGGGTCACAATAATGCTCCAAAAGAGTCAACTGTAAAGAGATTAATGGATAAATTTGCCGAAACTGGGTCTGTTAGTGATGTAAAGACAACAACGCGCCATCGACCAGGTCGATCGACCGAAAATGTCGCAGCTGTACGTGATGATGTCGCTCAAACTCCATCCACCTCAATTCGACACCGAAATATCGGTATCGTGAAATGATAACCAGTTTTTTCTTGCCTAGAATTGAAGAAATGAATGTGGAGGGCATGTGGTTCCAACAAGACGGCGCCACATGTCATACAGCCAGAGAAACAATTCAATTGCTGCATCAGTCATTTCCCGGTCGTGTTATTTCGCGTTTTGGAGATCAGAATTGGCCGCCTAGATCGTGCGATTTAACACCATTAGATTTTTTTCTTTGGGGTTTTTTGAAGTCGATGGTTTACGCGAATAAGCCGACGACGACTCAAGCCCTAAAAGACGAAATTGGACGCTGCATTAATGAAATACCGCAGCATTCATGCAAAACGGTCATTGAAAATTTCATTAAAATATCGCGTGCATGCCAGCAAAGCAACGGCGGCCATCTGCACGATATATTGTTTCATACATAACCTCATTCTGTTTACTTTACGATATAATAAAGTTTCACGATTTTTTCTTAAATATCTGTGTTTTATTTAAAATTAAAAAATTGCGCTCTTCTTGGGACACCCTTTATATAAAAATGAAATGGTGTTCGTTGGTACGCGATGGGCTCGAAAACGGTTGAACAGATTTTGCTGACTTTTTGCATGAGAATATTTTTTGGTGTGTGGAAGGTTCGTAGCTATATTCGGTTTTGATAGGACAAGGGGCGTGGCACCGCCCATACAACGTTAAATTTAAAAGTGGAATAGCTTGGGTACTATTGGTTCAAAATACTCGAAATTCGATATGTGTGACCTTGGTACCAGTACAAATCATGGAGCCAAAAGCCGGTGTGATAGTGACAAAGGGCGTGGCACCGCCCATACAACCTAAAATTAAAATATGAAATATTTCGAATACTATTGGTGCACAAATCTCGAAATTGGGTATGTGTGACCTTGGTACCAGTACGCGTCACAGGACTAAAAACGGGGAAACAGTGAAAGTGGGCGTGGCACCGCCCACACAACCTAAAATTCAAATATTCGAATACTATAGTAGCAAAATTCTCAAAATTGGGTACGTATGACCTTGGTGCCAGTACGCGTTATGTAGCTGAAAACCAGGATAGTTGGCGTGACACCGCCCACTCAACCGAGTGTTATTCGTATTGCGGTAAGAGTCTCCAAATTTACAAATACTATATTTTGAGTACAATTGTAGTAAGATCGGCAATATTTAGGATTGGTTGCAGTACGCGTGTTGGAGCAAAAAACAGGTGTGATTGTGACAGTAGGCGTGGTACCATCCACACTACCAGAAATTCAGAAGTGCAATATTTTGATTGCTATTGGACCAAGAAACTGGGGTGATAGTAACAGTGGGCGGGTACCGCCCACACATGTGAGACATGACATCTGAATATCTAATATTTCCTGCACTATTGCAGCTAGCCTGTAAAAATGGGTGTGTAACCTTCGAACCACATCCAATAATTGAACTAAAAACTGGCATTGTATTAAGAGTGGGTACTCCTACACAACCTGAGAATTCAAAATTCAATATTTCGATCACTATATCAGCCATGGTTTCGAAGTTTGGCTGTCTGGCCTTGGTACCAGTAGGGGTGATGGAGCTACAAACAGGAACGATGGACACAGTTGGCATGACACCCCCATATAAATAAAAAATGTAGAACGCAATATTTCAAATAGTATTGCGGCGATATCGTTGCAAAAGAGAGTGATAAGGGCGTGGCGCCGCCAGTATAACCCGAGATGTGAACAATATCATTGCAGGACCGTTTTGAAATTTACATAAAACAAGTAAGAAAGTTTCAGTCGGGTAAACCGACTAACATATAACCTCACTTTGTGAGTAATGTAATATTGAATATTACACAAATTATTCTGTCAATTTTTGTGGGAGGTACCAGAAGGGGTTTAAGAAATACACCTATATTTCGCTGAACAGTAGATACTTTAAATACATTGCACTGTGCCGAATTGTAACCGTTTATATGGACTGGTATATTAACGTTGAGATATTAAATTGTGGTATAATTTGTCCATATTGTGTTGGACGTACAAAAAGGGGCGTGGTGATAACGCTCATTTTTCACTGGACTATAGGCATTATAAAAGCATTACACTGTACAAAATTTCAAGTAATTGTATATACTGATATTAATGTTATAACCTGTTAACTTTTGGTGCAAAATGGTACCTTTGTGGGAGAGGTACCAAAAGAGGCGTGACAATAACGCCCATTTTTCAATGGACTGTAGGCACTATAAAAACATTACACTGTACAAAATTTCAAGTATTTCTAAACACTGGTATTAATGTTATAAGCTTTTAACTTTTATTGCAAAATGGTGCATTTGTGTGGGGAGGTTCCAACAAGCGACTAACAAACTAATACTATGTGTGGAATTTCAGATGATTCGAATACGTATAATAGCAGTTATTAAAGAATCAATATTTCACAAAATGTTAACCCTTTGTGGGGGAGTTACCAGAAGGAGTGGACCAATATGGCCCATCTTCGAACTTAGCCGGAGATAGAAAAAAATATTACCACATACGAAATTTGAAGTCAATCGGTTACTCCTTTTGAGAGTTCTCGTGCGCACCAGCCAGCAGACAGACAGACAGACAGACGGACGGACATTGCTCATTCGACTTAAAATGACCCAAAACGGATTTCCGCCGAACATACTTGGGGTCGTAGGTCACTTCTTCGATGTGTTACACTTTTTTCCTTAGCAAAAGATATATACCCTCGTCACACTAAAGTGAGGGTATAAATAGTGGCGATGGACAAAGTACTCAAAACGAAATAAAGAGAGGCGTTGCGCTCATCGTCTTGAAGTTTATAGTGGATGCTTTGATAGCACTCTACAGAATCTGATTAAAAAGCTAATCAGTGGAAGTATCTGTTGTATATCTAGATTGACGCTTGACCAAGTGTGTTTAGTATTCAAGTGCCTTCAAAGCACGTGACTCAACAAAATTGGGAGATATCGTATTAGAGGGTGTGACTACGCGCATGCAGCATCGTTATAGAAAAAATAAATACTGAAAAAATTATTGCTCTAATTGGTATGACTGTATTTTACAGCAATCTATATGCCCCAACAGAGAATGAGCGACGTAGCCTTCCAAGGTCATGACGGGTATTTCACTACACGAAATTTGTGCATTTAAGTGCAATATGGATACCCGTAAACACTGCCGTAATATTAATAGTATCAACATATCATATGGTTCTATTTCACTGAAACGAACTTTGAGGGCAGCGAAGCGCACCGGGTCAGCTAGTAGTCTTATATATATATATTTCTCTTAAATATTACACTGTGCTCGAAATGGACACTTTTAAAATGTAACAAAAAGGAGATCCTATGAATACCCATATATCGACAATGCTGAAGCCAGTGGTGTTAGCAGTTTTGCTAGGTAAGCTCTTGTTTTCGAGATATTGAACCACAAAGTTTGCTGAGCAATCAGGTGGGTTAATTATGTCGAAGGTGATTTTGAGGTGAAATACTTCGGAATACACGATTCTGTCTTGAGTCAATGAAATATGGAGAATTATTTCTATCGAAACAGGCTTCCGCGCTACTCAACACCACTAAAATTTTTCAATAAAATCTTATCATATACTCATATCTTAGGGAAATGCACAATCTTTATTGAAAATTGTATACTCGTATGTCGGTTCAACGCATTGGGGAAAATTACGATTTATTATTAAATACGAGTATATTATTTTTATTGAAAATGGCATATGGGCAAAAGTCATTGTCAGAATGTCGATTTATCGTCATTTTGACGATTTTCAGAGCCAAAACATAGGACATGGCGATTTGACAATTTTTGCCCCGAAATGACGATTTTTTATGATGTGACAAAAGTAAGGAAAACTTCACAGTTTTTTCTTATATTAAAGATTTTTTTTATATTTCCTTCGATATATATTTACACTTCCATTTATCTTCTTAAAATAAAAATCAGAAATGTTAGAAAATATCTCAAACGTTATGGACCACACTCAATAACATAACAAGAAAAATTTCTTATGTTTTGTAAAGTTGTAAAATTGGCAGAGGAAACTACAGTGAAATTTTTTAAGTAAAGTAAAGGCTGCGTCAAAACGTGAACCTAGGTCATTATTCCAACGAATCGTTCCAGCTAAAATTAATCACATATATAATTTTTAAGCCAAATTCGAAGGAATTTTTTTCTTTGGGGTAAAAGTAAACACAAATTACTAAATTTTAGTCTCCCTATGAGTTGTCTAGATAATATTAAGTTGTGAAAATTCAGTCTAATCGGTTGGTACTAGTGATTTCTAATGCGTCATGCTGTTGAATGTATTGGAACCTTCGTTTGGGGGGCTGTATAAAACAATGGATCTACACTGGACCCTGTTTAGCGTGAATTGTTATATGAATTTTGTCAAACTTCGTCCCAATAAGTTAAAGCTAGTGGCTTTAATGATATATAGAAATAAATAATATATGAGCAAGACTATTTTTAAACGTAAGAAATGATATATGTTTCCGCCAAATTTAATTATTAATGTCGTTCAAGAATGTGAAATCCGCCAACAAAATTCATTTAAGTTCACATTGAGGAACCCCAAAAATCATTTGAGAGTACCAATTAATATATATCTATATCCGAAACATGTCCTTCGTCATAAAAAAAACTCAAAAGCTGTACATTTCTGGTAGATTTTTATGTTGATGATTTTTTGACGATTTCGAACATTTATTTTGACGATTTGACGATTTTTGTACCCCCATTTTGACGATTTGCGGTCAAATTGCAAGGTCGTGGCATATGCGGACGACGTTGCAATCGTAGTGAGTGGCAAATTCGAAAACGTCCTCCGAGACATTCTACAGGTGGCTCTGAACAAATTGACTAGATGGTCCAGAAGCAGCGGTTTGGGCGTAAACCCAAACAAGACAGAATTGGTCCTCTTCAAAAAAATCTACCTTGCAAAATTTTTAGGAATAATTCTAGATAGAAAACTGTTATTTAGACTTAACGTATTGGAACGTGTAAGGAAGGCCATGGTCGCCTTATATTCCTGCAAAAAGGCTGTAGGGTCGCGCTGGTGCCTCAATCCTAAAATTTTCCACTGGATATATATAGCAATAGTTCGTCCTATGCTGCTATACGACATTGTGGTATGGTGGACGGAACCATCACCAACCTACTAACAAAGGTTCAGAGAAGAGCCTGCCTGAGCATAAGCGGAGCCTTAAGGACTACAGCGACCGAGTCTCTACAAGCCCTACTCCATATACTGCCGATAAATATTGTGGCGAGAGAAGTTGCAACCAAAGCGGCAATAAGATTAAACTGCCTACGGTCATGTGAGGATATCAAAGTGTAGTGCTATGGTAACCGACCGAGTGGACTATATACCAACTGTGTACACCTTCGAGAGAAATTACATCATTATGATTCCCGCCAGATATGAATGGGTTGGAAGAATACCAGGTAATAGAAACCATCTCCAAAGGTTGGCTTCGGAGTACACTGTGCAGAGCTTAGTTTGGATATAGCTCACTGACTACAAGATACCTGCAGTGTTTATCAAGCCGAAATAATGGCAATATGGGAAGTAGCCAAGTGGCTCAGTCGCAACATAGTAACCAACACTGGCGTTGTAATTTACTCGGACAGCCAGGCTGCCATCAATTCTCTGGAGGCAACATCCCTAAATTCACAAACAGCACTCGACTGCCACAGATCTCTTAACGAGATGGCTGAGCAGTTTAATATACACCTCATATGGGTACCTGGGCATAGGGGTATCCAGGGGAACTGCAAAGCCGATGAACTTGCTAGGAAAGGGACGACATTACAAATTCTCGAAGAATTTGCATATATTGGTGCGTCACTATCCACGTGCAAGCTTTGGCTTAGGCAAGAGGCAATCAGGCAGTCCAACGAAAGATGGACAGAAATCGGCACCTGCAGGGTAGCTAGACAAATCTGGCCAAGGTATGACCTGAGAAGACCAAAATATCTCCTCGCACTAGAGAGGCAAAGATTGTCTACGTTAGTATCAGTTCTGACGGGACACTGCTTGATCGGCGAATACGCCAAAAGATTGGGTATTGACTCCAATGACTTCTGCAGATGCTGTGGATATGAGGAAGAAATGGAGAGCATTGAGCACTTGCTATGCGACTGTCGCGCTTTGAGTAAACGACGACTGGACCTACTGGGGTCGGCCTTTCTAGGCAGCCTATCAGATCTTTCCAGTACCGATATTCGTACTATCGATAAATTTGTATATCAAACAGGTTGGTTTCGATGAGGGGCATTTCAGCCCGTGGTAACACTAGGGACCCAAACTGGTCTATGTGAGCTTGTATAAAAAAATACGGCTGCCACCCTAACCTAAAACCTACCAAATGTAAATTGTGTAAACAAATTTTATTTGTTGTATACATTGGATATTTCATTAAAATTCAATCTTACCTGAGTGGGGTATGCAATTACTTAGGCTTTCCTTACTGGAACTTAAAGAAAAAATATTTAAAATTACACTAGAAAATGTTATGCTCAGCCCTTCGACAATATTTAAAAGAAATTTTATTCATACAACCTAATGGCTCGAACAAGCCATAGAGGTTTTTGACCATTTTTGATGTTTGTGTAAAGTTTTGGGCTTTGGTGTGTTCGGTTGCCCGTTTTATTCGGTCATTAATCTATATGATTTAAACCGAGATACTCTCTCGACTCAAGACTAACCTTTTTCTATACAGTAATAGAAAGCAAGTATTTTTACATTGCAAAATGAATTGCAAGAATTTCATTGTGCGCCCACAGACGGGTTTTCAATAAAGCTTTTATTGAAGATTCGACAACCAAACTCTCAAAGCCTATCAAGGGGCGACACATGCGAGCGAATGGGAATTACACCCACAGACTTAATTTTCGGCTATCGATCAAACAAACAAACACAATGAAATACTATCACTTTGTCACGTGTACAAGAAATTCACTTTTAATTTACTTGTAGAAATCACCTACACCTCAGATGCCAAATGAGGAAAACCTTAACCCCACCTAAAATAAAATTCCGATGTGATCCTTCAAATCGGTTCAGATTTAGATATCTGTCATTGCTGTGCTCTCACAACGTGAATTAGGTATTTATATGCTCGACTCTGACTTTTAGCCTTTCATACTGGTTTGCACATAATTTGGATTAAGTAGAAATCATATGATTGCTATATATATGCTTCACAGATAGTCCTATATGTTCGATCGGAAAGTTTTGACTTTATCGATTCTGGTAATGTGACCAACACAGTACAACACATGATTTTGGGACTCAATTCAGAGAATTGGACGTGAAATAAGCCCCAAAAATAAGACCGCCTGTATCATTCGTTTAGTCAAGGTTGCTCAATTAATAATTTAATGGCCATACGAATTTGTTCGTTCAATGTGGATTTTTTGTACTTTTCCTATATTTTTTTCTCGGTATAGCGTACGGAATATCTCTTTTGTGTCTGAAGCAATGTTGCAGATATTGAATAGAAGAAAAAAATGCGGAACAAGTCTACCCGAAAAAAAGTAGAAAAAAATAATGCCCACAAAGTCATAAAATAAAATTGAAAAATACGTATACGTATAAAACAGATCATTATGAAACAAAACAGAACATTTTTGAGATGGGATATTCAAATGTATTATAGTTTGCTTCCACCCTAATATTAATGTTTGGAAACATGTATTTTCATTATAATTATTCTGCAATTGAGCTGTTTTATTTGAGAATCGTTAAAATAATACACTTCAATTATTTTTAGCGCCAACAAGCAGCAACAGAAACAACAACCACGACGAGTAAACACAATCAACGGCCTGTCGGTCCGACGGTCTTTAGGTAATGACTGGTAGCCTGTATGACAGACGGCGTAAACTTCCAACAAAGGGAAATGTAGCGAAAATCGCATTACGGCCATATGACTGTTCCCCGTAAAATAACGCATCAAAAACTGTTCGATAATAATCATGAAAAGTAAACATCCGTAAACACTTCCGCCAAACATCTGTGATAAGTAATCTTATTAAGTTCTGATTTCGTTACGAACACAAAAGAACTTTAGATTCCTTAGAATTGCTATGAGATGTAGTTAAATCAGACAATGAGAAGAGAGGTGAATGACACTGGAGGACAAATATAAAGTACTTTGTGTTTCCGTCCATGTTCAATCAATGTTTAAGAATATTTAATTTTCTGCAGAGTATATAATAAAGGGTGGGCCATTTACAATTTTAAATTTGAACTGCCGACTTTAACTTTTGATTTTAACCCTTTGGATTTTTTCTGTGGGGAGCCATTAAAGATAAATGTTACGCAAAGCATTCGGAGACAACCGAAGCGTTGAAACATGAAATCGAAGTTTCCATTGAAGAGATTCGACCGGAACCATCGAAAATGTACTGAAAAATTGGGTTGATGGTATTGCCGAGCCAGTCGTGGTAGTCATATGAATGATAATGTGTTCCATTATTAAATGACAATGCTCAACCTTTCCAATAAAATCAGAAGTTTGAAGAAATTATCAGTATTTTTTTATAACCACTTCAAATTTAAAATTTTAAACGGCACACCCTGTACATTTTGAAATCATTTATTTGTTGTTAGAAGTCTGTATATGGATTTTTGTGTATATGAAATTATCGACACTTCAACTAACGATGTTGTTAATTAGGTTTAGTGAATTTAAAGATAAATGTATCTATGATAGTTGCTACTAGGTGGACCATTCTGCTTTTAAGTTTCATGGCGGTGAATGCTAAGTTCAACGACTCAATCATGTTAGTGTTTTGCGTTGTACCAAGTGATGCAGATAGCTATTCAGAAGACCTTTGAAATGTATTCAAAGGTCAGTATCCACATAGGATGAAGAACGGTTGAAATGAAATGGAATGCTTGTTATATACAAGGGCAGTCCCAAAATTTGCCTTACTGGCGTATAGATGGAGGTAGTAGAACAAAAAATTACTTTGAAAATTACTTACATATGTTTTAAGTTTCAACGAGAAAGCTGTTATTCTCAGCGCAACAGTGATACATATACCAGCCATTCGCTGAACTTTGTTTAGTCAGCCAGACGTACAGCATTATCGGTCTAACTAGAGCCGTATACCCCAGCGTTTTCATATTACACTTCACAGGTATATATAGCTACCAGCAAGTTTGAAGTTTGGTTTTAAAGTAAAATTTATTGTCTAGTAAAAGTACTTAAGTATTTGCCCTTTCAGAGAAGAGAACTTCAATACCCCGAAGAAGACAGGTGTAGCTTTTGGAACCTTATTTCTCCTGATGAAAAGAAATAGTTCCGTATTAGTCGGGTTAACACCAATGTCATTAATGGGATGCCATCTTGCTGTTGTATGAAGGGCCTGCTGTTCGATGTCTCTAAGAGTAATCGGAAACTTCCCTCTAACTGCTATTGCCTCGTCATCTGCAACTGCTCTGACACTCATCGTCTCCAGAGAAAGCCAAATATTGTTCATGGAGAGATTTCATAGTAGAGGAGACAGAACAGCTCCTTGGGGCGTTCCCCTGCTGACAAATCTATGAAGGTCAGTTGACCATAAGCTAGCTGAAATGCGTTTCTTAAAAATAAGGTTATGAATGAACCTACGCATACTTCTGTCATACTTGAAGGCCCGCTTTATATATAAGAACGCTACCATATTGTATTCCTTAACAGAGGGGTATCCTTCAATAAAGCTGACTATGTAGATCATACATGGCGGTTTCGATGTTCTCGCCCTTGCTTAAGGAATGCAGTTGATTGGACAGTAGCCTGTGATAAATTTTGGTCCTAAGGTAACTATCTATTTATCCCTTCTCCATTTCTGATGCTAATACAACTGATTAATTTTTACAATCAAAATTCTTGTAATAAATAAATCTCTTTTCGAAACACTAACACAAAGCGCTTTAACTTGTCCTTTCTCCCGGGAGAAACATTATGTTGGTCAATTGCCAATGTGTTTAAAACGAATGCAATCAAATCAGTGCCCACATATATACAACATTTCAAATGTCAGTGCCACAAATTGTAATACAAGTGCTAATGTGACATCAGATACATCACCAATCGCCAGCTCGCCCTCCTTTCTGGTACTCTGCACCAGCTTCGTTTTCGTCCTCAACCTCATCCTTTACATGCCAAAACATTCAGCAATGAAAAGTCTTTCTTTGCAACGGCAAAATTCAAATGACAGCCAAACATTGATGATGCGATACACCAAATGATGTTAATTTTGCAAATGACGTTGAAATATTATTCTAATTGGCATATGTTTCACACCCCAACCCCCCTATGTGTACAGAGACACACACACCATATCCCCCCATTAACCCTATATAAAGGTCGTGCATGAGTAGAAAAAAGGTCATGTTAAGGCAACAACAACATCAACATAATACACATAAAAACACAACAAATTTAATGTCTATATGACCGTAAGACTTGTCGTATGTATACATCTCATCATTGCACAGTGGGTGATTTAAGAAATAAAATAATAGAAAAGATAATTTGGTCCTTTCTTAAAACGTTTTGTTATAGCAGTATATGTTGCAATCTTCAATCCCAAATGTCACAGGAAAATCTAAAAGTAGGTCGTTTTGAGTATATCAAAATCTGATATATATGGGGGATTTCATGTCAGATGAGAACATTTTTAAAACCGATGTCTTCTGATCGGGATGAAATTTGGACCAAATTTAGTCCATAGGGAAGGAAAACGGAAACAACAAAGACCTATTAGCTTAGTGGTTAGTGCTTAGATTCCGAATGTGCTGGGTTCGATTCCCAGCCAGGCACTGAAAAATTGTGACATCAACTATTCATGTTTTCATCATAATTCGAATATCTGCAGCTACTCACCGGACGCGCTACTACTACAACAACATCTACTTTCCTTGTAGAGAATAGAAAGGGTAAACTTAAATAACACCCATTCCCTAAGATTATCAGAAAAATGTTAATTAGCATCCGGGGAACACTAAGTAAGATGAAAAACAACATAAGGTTCCCGCGCTAATCGGATACGAGTATATGCCGAAACGAAGTATGCAACACAAAATAGACTTAAGACTTACACAAGCCGTTACAACAACAACAACAAAGACCTAGTTGTGTGTAGCAATGTCAGTGCACATCATAATATGCGGAGAAGTACTGGCAGTAACGAAAGAGGAGAATTACTTATGGAATATATTAATATAAGTAGTAACCTTGTGATTTGTAATAGAGGGCATGAACCTAGCAAGCATTCATTACTAGAAACAGCCTGGAGGTGCTCGATGGTACCGTTGTATCCGACAATTTACGTATGTGGAAGGATTTCTGATTGGAAGTTTTTGGACGCACAGAGCTTTTCCGACCATAAATATATTAGCTTCTGCATGAATGCTGAGCCTCCTAATTCCGTCTTCCCACCCAATAGTAGGGAGGTTAATTGGGCTATATTTAGGCAAGTATTCAACAGGTCTCTTTCGAAAAGACCTGAGGTGAAGATGCAAACAATCGGGGATATAGAAGAAATGGTGGAACGAGTCACTGCAATTTTTAATGACTCGTTACAAGCCGCATGTCCCAAACTAAAGCCAAGAGGCAAACAAGGACCGCCGCAGTGGTCCTCACAAATAGTTATGCTGAGAAAGTTGTGGCTACATTCCACACAGCAAATGACACAATTGAATTGTTGCGAGAAAAGTTTGGAGATTCGATTATTTCAAGAAATTGTGATATTGAATGGGCTCCAAGAAGTTGTGATTTAACACCATTAGACTATTTCTTGTGGGGTTATTTAAAGTCATTGGTCTTTCGACATAAACCAGACTCTCTTCAAGCTTTACAAGATTTAGTGGAAAAAGTGCTCGAAAATTTAGGCCATTTGAAGTGGTTTTATTTAGAACTTAATTGTATCGATTGTACTTCACATTAAATAAAAAACTTTTGAATTTCCTTATCAATAAGTGTTTTTTTCAAACAATTCATATCACTCTTATTGGAAAACCCTTTATTAGGAAGAACGCAAGCGGTACAAAAGTGGCGTAGAAAGCTCATTCGAAAACTCAAACTAACATCTTGCACTATTGCGCACATCAAAAAAGATGAGTAATTGCCGGAAGTGCTCCTGGATACACATTTCCCGGGCAACTCTGAAGAGGCATTGAATACTCCAATTGGGGATTTTTTTTAAGATGCATCAACAAAATGTTGCCAGTGATAATGTAACCGAATCTATAACTCTTTGGGCTATCAAAAGCGTTAACAATTTTAAGCCAGTACCAGACAGTGTCTCAGAGAAATCGACATAAGTTGGCTCAGAGAGATATACATACGTCAATTAGGCCTATATACTTTACCAACAAAATGGACAGCAAACAGTGTTGTTATCATCCTAAAAGCAGGAAGGGCTAAGGATTTCCGGCCAATAAGCCTGTCGACATTTCTCCTTAAAAACGCGGAAAGATTAATAAATAGCTAACTTAAAACTAAAATTGATCAATAGGCTACTGTCCAATCAACAGCATGTTTATAGCGAGGGGAATTCCACCGCAACTGTCCTGTATGATATATTCAGCTTTATTAAATGATCCCTCTCCGATAAGGAGTATACTATGGAAGCTTTCTCAAATATATAGGGACTATCAATAACATAAATTCGGCACTAGAAACCCTTGGAGTTGCTAGCAGTATACGTAGGTTAATTCATAACATTCTGACTTAGAGACGCATTTCAGTTAGATTAGTGTCTACTGATTGCCACATATTTGAGGACTTGTTGTAATTTGAGGACTTGGTAAGAAGGTTTATTAAAATTCCTCTACTGTGCATCACATGTGTTTTCCCTTATCCTATGGTAAGGTATCTATGACACATACACATAGTATGTCACATACCCTCAAACCATTACACATTATAAATGCTCATCAACTCTTTTTCTCTATTTGGCGCTATGTAACATATGTCCAGTGTCTGTAAAGCTTTCAACGTATCTGTCTGTCCGTTCGTGTGTCTGCCTAGGTTTGTCGGTTGAGTGGGCGTACGATGAGCACCGTAGTTTTTTTCTCTTCACTTTTGCCTCAAGCGAAAATATATATGACAAATTTTGCGGACATCTCTACCGTGAAAATTAAGGAAGCACACAATTGCCCCCAAACACATATAAATAGATAGACCGTTTCTTGGTTGGTGTGTGTATGTGTGCTTTATAATAATCACTTGTGAATGTGGTTAGATTCATCCATTTTAATAGACATTGAGGTGTACCGGAAAATATTAAAATAAATTGTCGACAAGTAAGAAAGTTCAGTCGGGTAAACCGACTTTAGAATCCACTCACCTTCAGTCTCAGAAAATATTCGTTATTTTTATTATTATTTATTTTTTTATATGAATTACAATACAAAGTAAATTTATATTCTAATTTTACGGTCCAGGGAAAAGCCGGGTTACAAAGACCATGTGGCTAGATTTAACAGCGACAGACCAGAGCCTCTGGTCGGAATCGAACCCACGACCCCCAAACACATAGGCGAGTACGCTACCAACTCACCTACTGGGGCGCTCAACGTAATTTTTTTTTTGTTTTAATTAAAATAAAATCAATTTAAATTGCATTTAATAAATTTAAAGTATGTACTGCTATTAAAGTTATAAGTTATTAAAGTACAAAAGGGGCGTGCCGATAACGCCCACTTTTCTCTTGATTCTAGGTACTATAAAAGCATTACACTGTACAAAATTTCATGTATTTGGATTCACTGGTATGAAAGTTATAAACTGTTTACTTCCGATGCAAAATGGTCCATTTGTATGGAAGGTACCAAAAGGGGTGTGTCAATAACGCCCACTTTTCTCTGGACTCTAGGTACTATCAATACATTATACTGTCCAAAATTTCAAGTTTTTGTATGCACTGGTATTAAATTCGTAAGCTGTTAACTTTTGGTGCAAAATAGTCCAATTGTATGGGAGGTACCAAAAGGGGCATTCCATTGACATTAAATAATCAGTAGTTCACAAAATGTTAAACATTTGTGGGACAGGTACTGGAAAGAGTGGACCAATATGATATGATGTGGAGATAGAAAAAAATATTACCGCATACCAAATTTGAAGTCAATCGGTTACTCCTTTCGAGAGTTATCGTGCGCACCGGCCAGCAGACAGACATAGAAACAGACAGGCCGACTGGCGGACGGACGTACATTGCTGGAATGACTTAAAATGTGCTAACACGGATTTCCGCCGAACATACTGGTGGTCTTATGCCACTCCTTCGATTTGTTAGACTTTTGGCTCATAGCAAATGATATATACCCTCCTTTCTAAGGGGATAAATATACGGCAACTGCTGCGTCAAGAAGTCAAGTCGTGAAGAGTCTTCGTAGAGAGAATTTAACAAATTATAGATACTTCTCTGGTTTGAACTATTCTCGAATATGTCTGAAAGGTAAAGATCACAATTTTACAATTCAGGGGAACCTTTTGGAATCTGTTCAGAAACAACTTATAATATTCTGACTACGCCGACATAATTAGACTTGGCATTATTTACTCTCTTATTAGCATACTCGTAGACTGAATGTTATAAAATTATATCTACAAATTGTTTACTATAAAAACATGAAAACAAACTAGTTCTATTGTATTGTTTTCGTTCCTTTGTAATTTCCACTCTTGGGATTACGGAACTTTCTAGCAATTTGCTTTATGATTAGTTTATGAAAGTATTGTGTAATTGTTGGTTTGGCAATTCTCTTGCCAGGATGGTGTAACCTATACGATGTGGATCTGCTTTATGACAGCAAAGTCATATGACAGAGTTTTATAGTTACAATACCCAAGTCGTGGTAAACATTAACAAGTAAAGTCGGATTAAGTTCGACCATACGGAATCTTATATACCCTCCACCATGGATCGCATGTAAATGGCTTCTGGTACAAATAAACTCATTAAACAAATTTCAGCTCAATTCGTTGAAATTTGTGGTTGTTCTTGTTCTGTCGAATTTCCAGAGAAAATTGCATTTTTCTAAACACACTCGGAAAAATTTTATAGGTTACATCTCGCGAAAAAATCCGAATTTTCCTAAACGGTTCAAATTGTTTTATTTTTTCAAATTCTCAACCAGATTATTAAAAAATTTCAAAAAATCTTGATCTTCCAAAAAATGTTGACACACTTGTTTTATTTTTACCCATGACCTTTGTGTGGGGGCTATATTCAAACATGGACTTATTACTACCATTGTGCATGTGAAATGTTCCAGGTATAAATAATAAAATAAAACCTAGTCACCAATTTTCAGCCCGATCAGTTGGAATTTGTTGTCTCTATGACGTTAAGAAGTCAAATCTAGGCGGGGGCCCTTGTATGGGGGCTATATCAAAACTTGGGCCTATGATCATAATTCGTTTGAAATGTTCCGGGTAAAAATAAACGCCAGTTACCAATTTTGAGCCCGATTAGTTGACAATTGTGGCCTCTGTGGCTTTAAGAAGTCAAATCGGATTGGTGCTGTATATAGGTGCTATATCAAAATATGGAACAATATTGCCCCATCCCAAGTTAAATGCAGCTATTAGATGTATCTATACCAAATTTCAGTCACCCAGCTAAAGTATTATAGGACGGATCGACGGACAGACGGACATGGCTAAATTTAAGACGATTAAGAATATATATATTTTATGGGGTCTCAGATCAAAATTTAGAGGTGTTACAAACGGAGTGACAAAATGAATATACCCCCCATCCTATGGTGAAGGGTATAAAAATCTTAATCCAATTCAAAGTGATGTTGAGAATTTGTAGAATAGTTTGACCCACACATTATATATCTACGAAAGATTTAAATATTCTAGAGAAGGAGATGGCAGATGGGTTAGACTAAGGTTGACCACCTGCCAGATGGTCCTAAAGCGAAACAAAGTTTTTAAATATTTTGACTATATTTAGGGACGGAATACTTGCGAAAAAATTATATCAATTTCAAATAAGTAAAGACGGTGATTCGTTCCGCAATGTCGAATCTGATGTACCCTCCGGCGTGGATCGTATGGGAATGGTTTTGGGTACAAATTCAAAATGATATTGAAAATGTATAGAATAGTTTGACCCACACATTATATATATACGAAAGATTTAAATATGCCAGAGAAGGAGATGGCAAATGGGTTAGACTAAGGTTGACCACCTGCCAGTTTGTCCTAAAGGAAACAAAGTTTTTAAATATTTTGACTATATTTAGGGACGGAATACGTGCGAAAAATTATATCAGTTTCAAACAAGTAAAGACGGTGATTCGTTCAGCCAAGCCGAATCTGATATACCCTCCGGCATGGATCGTATGGGAATGGTTTTGGGTACAAATCAACTTATGTTATCAAATTTCTTCCCGATTTGTTGAAATTTGTCATTTTTGTTGCGTTAAGAAGTAAAATCTAGAGGGAGCTTTGTATGAGGGCTATACATATATCAAAACAAGGACATATGGCGACCGTTGTTCGGGTGAAGGGTCCTGGGTATAAATACGAGTACAATCAATATACAAACCAAAGTCTCTATGGCATTAAGAAGTCAAATCGGGGAGATGTTATATATGGGATTTATATAAAAAAGGTCCGATATTGCCCAATTTAGTCCCAAGTTACCTGTATCTATAAGAAGAATCTGTATCAAATTTCAGACATTGAGCTCAGTAATTGAAGAATAATCGCGCATAACGTTGTAAGCGCCATAAACGCCGTGCAAACAAAAATAATTTGTAATTAATTAAATACATAAAATTTATAAGAAACATTTTTTTATTAAATAGATTTTTAATGCAGCTATGTCTATATTGAGTAAGAAAAGTAAATCTTGAAAGTGTCTGCTACTTTAAAAACGCTTTTTACGACTTTTTGGTCAGACCGACAACAGACCGACAGGCGGATCTGGTAGTATTTGGAGGACGATAGTAGTTATTAAAAAAAAGAGTTATCCAGATCGGTAATGGTCTGTCCGAGTTGGAGGGTGTTGAATTTTGGCATTTTGGTCAATCGGCCTTTTTTCCCATCCATAAAACTAAGTATATATTGTATTAAGAAAATTGTGTCCAAAGTATATACGGAATGTTTTTCTTCGATTTTTAAAAAAATTAAAAATGGAAACAAATTTGCGGAATTTGCTTGTCAATTATAAACTTGTTGTCAAAAACTTTATTTTCATTTTTATTTTTTAATACTTCTTTAGTTAAAAACTCTTAAAAACATCGAAAAACTCACAATCATTATATTATTATTATTTTATCGCAAAGTCTGATTAGCCATGAATAAAGTGAGACAACACCGAAGAAAATCGATGAATACTTTTAAAAATTTTAGCTAAGAATTTGTTTTTAAAACTCGCCAATCTATCGTGTTTTTATACCAAAATAGCAGTCAAACAATAAGAAACTTCAATCGGGTAAACTGACTTATAAACCTTGAGTCCCAAAAAAATATTCTTAAATTTATTTATATTTTTTTTGTTTAAATTTAATTAAATTATTATCAATTAAAATCACGTTTAATGACTTTATAGTCTGTACCGGTATTAAAGTAAATGTGTTAACTTTTGGGGCAAAATGGTCCATTTGTGTGGGAGGTATCTAAAGGGGCGTGCCAATAACGCCCACTTTTCTCTGGACCCTAGGTACTATTAATGCATTGTTCTGTACAAAATTTCAAGTAATTGTATGCACTGGTATTAAGGTTATAAGCTGTTAACTTTTGGTGTCAAATGGTTCATTTGTGTGGGAGGTACCAAAAGGGGTTTTGCAAACTTACCAATTTTTCTCGAGGTGATAGCTGCTAATAAGCTAATACTATGTGTCGAATTTTAGAATATTTTAATATTGTAAGTACTACACGGGGCAAAATCGCCTTTTTCGATATGTTTGAATCGAAAGAAAATATATTTGGAACACAAATTTTTAAATGTTTTATATTTCTGAGTAAATAAATTTTATTTGAAAATCAATAAAATTTACTTGGAACGCATATATTAATATATTACAACAAAATATATTTGCAAACTAATTTTCTCAAATAAAATATGTATTTATATACCAATAAAATTATTGTTTAGGAATATCTTCAAATATATATAATTTAAGAAAGATTTTCAAAACTTTGGTGAATTTTTCTAATTTCATTTTTAATTTTTCCTTCGTTTCGAATTATTTCTCCCAGTCAAAAATACCATTAGCAGCATTGCATTCTGTTTTAAGGGACTCATTTTCTGGGTATTTCATGTCAGTATTTTTTTCAATCCTTCGAGTAAATTAATGTTATCAAAAATTATACTATTTCAATTAAAAATTTCTAAAAAATTATCATTAAATTACTGAAAAACTTAACACAATTAAGGTTCGATATTTTCGAAATGCTTAAATTTAAATAAATTTTTGTTTCGTAATTAAAATCCCATACAAAAGGTATTAGGGTGAAAACCAGGATTTATTTAGAACAACATCTTCCCAAATATATAATTTTTGTGTGTACCAAATATTATATATTTAGAGTGTACCATAAACACATATATGCTTCAAGCCGAATATGTTTGGGACAATATACTACAGAAGCGATTTTTTTTCAGCGTGTATAGAAGTTATTAAAGAATACATTTTTCACTAAATGTTAACCCTTTTTGGGGGAGGCACTAGAAGTAGGGGACCAATATTTCCCATCTTCGAGCTTAGCTGGAGGTAGAGAAAAATATTACCGCATACCATATTTGAAGTCAATCGGGTACTCCTTTCGAGAGTTATCGTGCGCACCAACCAGCATACAGACAGACGGACGGACATAGCTCAAATGACTCAAAACGGATTTCCGCCAAACATACTTAGAGTTTTAGGGGACTTTTTCTACACTTTTGGTTCGTAGCAAATGATATTTACCCTCCTCTCTTATAATCTGCAGCTTTAATATATTTCATTACATGTTGTAGTTCAAGCATCTTGCCGATTTTCGTCAAGATTGTGCAAAAATTGCAATCTATACTGTGACAACAAACTTTCGTTGGATTTCAGATAATCGGTAGGACAGACAGGCTTTCTTTAAGATTACACTGCGTTATTATTTATACACGGGGCAAAATCGCATTTTTTGATATGTTTGAATCGAAAGAAAATATATTTGGAACACAAATTTTTAAATATTATATATTTCTTAGCAAATAAATTTTATTTGAAAATCAATAAAATATATTTGGAACGCATATATTAATATATTACAACAAATTATATTTGCAAACTAAATTTCTCAAATAAAATATGTGTTTAAATACAAATAAAATTATTATGTAGGAATTTTTCCAAATATATTTTATTTAAAAAATATTTCCAAAACTTTTGCTGAGTTTTTCATATTTCAGTTTCAATTTTTCTTGGGTTTCGAATTGTACCTTCCAGTTATGATACCATATGCAGCATTACCTTCTGTTTTAAATCAATCATTTCAAATTTCTGAGTATTCCAAGCCATCATTAGTTGTCAATCCTATAAGTACTTTATATTGATCCAAGATTATATGATTTCAATTATTATTTTTTACGAACATTAAAAATTTCTAAAAATTTAACTTTGAATTACTGAAAAATTTTACACAATTTATGTATTTTATGAATACTTAAATGCAAATAAATATTTGTTTCGGAAATATTGGTCCCAAATAAAAACATATTGGAATGTAAACAAATATTTGTTTAGAACAACATCTTCCCAAATACACAATTTTTGTGTGTACCAAATATTACATGCTTAGAGTCTACCCCAAACATATATATGTTTCAAGCCGAATATGTTTGGGACAATATACTACAGAAGCGATTTTTTTTCAGCGTGTAGTTGTTACAAAATTCTCCACATAAGCGAACCTATCAAAATGTGGTTAATGGTATAAATAGCCAATATCACATTGACCGCAGTAGAGAAAGACTCAATTATACATTAAAGATATTTAGAAAAAACAAATAATTATTCTATGCATCCTAATACACATGCTTCTTTTTCTCACAATATTATGTACGACAGTGTTTCTTTGAAGTGAAGGAGAGATCGACGAAATAACTTAATAGATTTTAATGAAGTGTGTAGAAGATAGCTAATGGAAGAGATAGGCGTTTAGAGAGTCCAAATTGTGGTTAACCATTAGTGAAATGTAGACAAAGGACAACGTGTACTACACAGTGTGCTGAATCGCTACTTTTCCCAGGAAAATCTTGGGAAGCACCTTCATTATTCTCTGCGTTACCAAAAAATGGCATCTCATTATTCGCTGCATTACTTTCGGTTTATAAATAATGACTTACCACCAATAACAGAAATAAGAGATTTTTTGTTATAAAAATCTTTTTGGCAATTATAATATAATGCAATTTGGCTATATCATATGATATTAGACCACTGAAAAAATGTTCACATGGGGATTTGGGTTTAGAAATTCGAATCTGGCATGAGGAAACTCTTTGTTTCGAGAAGCATGCGCGACAATATGCAAAAAATCACTTTAAATGGTGATTTCTACATATTTACCATATCTCCTACTTATTTTATAAGTAATTAGTAATGTATTACTCAAGTACCTAAAATCGTGAAAATATATATAAGCATATATTTATGTGGTATGCATATTTAAGTACTTATTATGCTACTTTGTATGCTTTTAGGAAGTACTTTCCAACAATGTCATCCCCATGTTAAAATAATAAGAAAAGTGGCTAAATAATAAGTACTTACAGTCATCAAACTTTGCTTACTCGTCGGATTATTTGGTAATGAGAAATTTTGCTGGGTTACGGGAAAATATCTTACCTTATAGGCACTATGAAATAAATTTCAAATAACGGCCAGGTAAAATATTTAATTTTTCCCAATGCAAATAAGCTATACATTAAAAAAAATCCCATATACAAATTAAATAGCATTAAGAGAATGAGTCATTAAAATGTAAGAATAACATACCGCTTATGAAATATTGAAACGATGGAACATTTTCTGTGTCACTGCCCAGCTTTCACACATGGGTAAAAATAAAACAAGTGTGTCAACATTTTTTGGAAGGTCAAGATTTTTTTGAAATTTGTTATTAATCTGGTTGATAATTTGAAAAAAAAAATAAAACAATTTGAACCGTTTTGCAAAATTTTGATTTTTTCGCGAGTGTGTATAGAAAACTGCAATTTTTTCCGGTAATATTGAACGGATTCGACTGAAATTTTTGCAGGTCGGTCCGAAACATTTCCTAAAATCTAAATATATCATAAACTTTAATTACCAACTGACCATATGAACAATATTGCAAAATATTTTTTGCATATGCGAATAATTTAACTTTCTGGAGCAGTAATTTGAAATATTTTATATTTAGAATGCGTCCTATATTGACGTCCACCAGAATCAGAAAATACATTTTGGTAGATCACGCTTTGTAAAAATGTACAGCAAGTTTACGGACACTACCTTTATGAAAATATTTTTGGTTCATTATTACAGGACCTCAAGGACCTTACCAATTTTGTCCAAATTTACACAATAGCTGAATCCATTAGTTCTGAGTCCAAAAACGCATTAATTTTTTTTTTCGGCGGATCAAGTTCTCAGCATCGCAAGCTTCCAAACTGTGGATATATAATTTGCAATATCTCCGTCAATTCCTAATCAATCTGTACAAAATCAACGACAAAAGAGACGTGAGAAAAGTCGCATATCTTGTTTCCTAATATATGTTTTCTTAACCCATTAAGAGCCAATTTTTTTACTTTTTGTGTTAAATGCAATGATTTTGGAAAATGCGTTATGGACTGGACTGTTCGTGCGGTCGATGTAGAAATTCGCGATTCTTTAATACATACAACACCGTAAGCTCTATTTAAAGGTATAAACCTTTAAAAACCACTATAAAATTTTCCATATTGCCTCTAAAACTTTTGTCATACATTGAAACTAAAATTATGTTAAAAATTCTAAAGTCAATTCTGTATTATTTCATTACCAAATAATAACATTTTGTATGGGTTACAATAAAATAGTAATATTTTATGTTCTTATGGGAAACATTGGTCATATAATACATTGAAATAAAGCTTAAGGTGTTGTTTGTATTAATAGAATCGCCAATTTATACTTCCACCGCTTTTATTACTTTTTTGCAATAGATAGAAAGTAACTGAAACATATGGTCTCGAACCGAATAAATTCTGACTTAATAACAAAAGCACAGACCAACGATAAATAACAACAACACACACAAACACATGAGGTACGATGACGTCGGCATTAGCCGTTGACAAGACTACATTTGTTTTCGTGGCACGCGATGCGAACCCAAGCAAAAAGCAAAAATGTACTGGTATGAGAGTTTTTGTATGTTGACTTAATTCGGCAAAATACAGGTTTGGTTAGTAGTTCTTGTTAAATTCAATTAACTGCTTCCATATGTATTTCAGCTGATTTAAGTTAAAGACATACATTATTGCTATTGAATTCTGAAGATGATAGAGTGGTGTCTATCGAAACTGCAGTCAATTCTACCAAGCAATTAGAACTCTCTACCAAGTTTTGTATTTATTTCTATTATTTTTTTGCAAAAGACAGAAAGTAATTGAAACATATGGCCTCGAAACTAATAAATTCTGACTGAATAATAAAAGCACAGGCCAACAATAAATAACAACAACACATTTAAAATAATTTTAAAAACTTTGGTGACATTGATGAATTTTAGTTTTATTTTTTTAAAAATTAAAAATGTCATACACAGCATTTACTTTTGTTTGACAGCGAATTTTATTTATTTTTTTAAAATTAAAAATGTCATAATACACATTTACTTTTGTTTTACAGCACAAATTTTTATTTTTTAAAATGTTTTTGTTATTAACAAAAAATATTTTATTTTAAATATTCCAAATCATCACTTGTTGTCAATACATCAATGCCATTTATAGCTACCAAAGATTGTATGATTTAAATTTTAATCAAATTCTACAAAAATACAAATTTTCTAAAGAAAATAACATTGAATTTTTGAAAAAATACATTGCCAGATACTTGAAAACTAATTAATCTTTGTGTCGGAAATATTAAATAAACATAGTGTTTTTTCGAACAGCGTATAATATTTATGTGTGTCAAATATTATACATTTGGAGTGTAACCTAAACATATAAATTTTTTTCAGTTTCTTGCTCCAAGGGCAGAGACTGCACAATAAGAATAAAATCGGTTCAGTTTTAGATATAGCTTCCATATATAATTATACATATATCCCAATTTTAAGTCTCAGCGCTGTAGAATTCTCAAATTTCTCATCTGATCTACACAGAATTTAGTAGATGTCAGTTTCTTCAATCAAGAACGAATACAACAACCGATTGAAGAACAATCGCTCACTCACTTCAAGAGTGACATAACTCAAAATTGAAAATTGCCAAGATGTGCAACTTTAAGTCCGTATAAAAAGATAAGTAACATGAAATAAGATGTTTAAATACGCTTGAATAATCCGAAATATGGTTGTTTACTTATAGACCAAATTTCGCTGAGAATAATTTATGGACATTTGGTAAGGCAACCTCAAAGATTTTAAATTTTGAGTTATGTCACTCTTGAAGTGAGTGAGCGATATATTTAGATTTAGATATTGCTCCCATATATAGGGGTACTACACTGATAGAAAACCCGTTCGTCACTATGACGAATCAGTTTAGTCAATATATCTTCGTACTGGTGACGAAAAGTTTCGTACATGCGATGTTTTTGTACGTCAATAGAACGAACACAATCATCAACCCTTGTTTTTGGTTATTTCGAAATTCGTCGAGGGATCGATAAGGTTTCATTCCCACGACGAAAAGATTTATTTGAACATTTTGCCGCATTTTTAGGTTCGTTTGTACAAATGGTGCAGCCGTATGAACGGGTTTTGATTTCGTTTGTAAAATTATTACACCCCGCAAATGCGAATATATCGCATTTTCCACACTCAGCCCAGTCCACGGTTGGAGTGTTGCACCGTCAAAAAGCAAACTTCAGAACCAAACCTAATTGAAAGCGTACATTCTTAATGCACTATCAAATGGTTGCGCCATATGGTATGGTTATAATCACCGCACGATTTTTGTTCGATTGTTCGCATGCAAAATTTGAAATAAGTAGTGGGTGCAGGGGGAATTTTTAAAATGTCGCAACATGATGTGGTGATATTATTTTTCAGAAACGACGTCACCATGAGTTAAATAATTTGTTGTAAAAGTTTAATTTAAAATATCTAATAATGGTGATGAAAGGAGTTCGTCGTGGTGATGATGAATGGGATTCGTCGTGGTGATGAACTCAATTCATCGTAGGGATGAATGGTGTTCATCATAGTGATGAATGAGATTCGTGGTGGTAAAGAACTCGATTCATCGTAGGAATGAAATGTGATCATCCTCAGGACGAAAGTTTTTGGAAACAGAGATTCGTCATGGTGACGAACAAATTCATCAAGAGGATTATTCCGTACGTTAGCTGACTTTTGACGAAAAAATAATCGTGATGATGTACAAATTCGTCGTCATGACGAAGCTTTTTCTATCAGTGTACATACATCCCCATTTTGCATATAAGGGCTGTATATTCGGCATTTCTCAACAGAAATTTATAAAATTTATCAATATTAATGCAGTGAACCGAAAAACTTCATGATATGGGTCGATATATTTGGATATATAACTTGTATTTAACAATATCCTGATTTTGAGTTCAAGATCGTATACAAATTTTTATCATTATAAAAACGTTCATAAAACGTGACAATATTCCTTCTTCTTATCGTGGTCAAATAAGGCTGTGTCTGGTATCAAATAAAAGGTCGTCTTGACCCGACATTAGACCATCCTTACTGGTTTTTGAGGGCGAAGTTTCTTCCATTTTTGTGTGATGTCTTCTATTCGGATATAAGTCACTTGAAGAAGAAATATTTTTTATCTAATAAAATTTTAATTTGAATGTTCTCTTTTTAATATTTCAATAGTTATTTATTATTTTAATAGTTATTTATTAATAATTTCTTTTACTCTTTGTAGGTAAGCAAGTCGACTGTATTAAAATTTTTTGGATGTGCGTTTTTGATTTGTTAATAAATCAACGGTAAGTAAGAATTAAACTAATTTAAATAGGCAGAAGAATAAAAATTGCATATTGACATGGAAAAGAATTTTTACTGATTTCTTATACGAGTAAATAAATATTTAACTTTTAAGACTAGATTTAGAATAGAATGTTTTCGAAGTTGTGGCTTCTACAATGGTTACACGAAATATTGTGATTATTTAATAACTTCTCTACGTACTACTTATCAGAATCTACTGCAATTCTACGCATTGTAATAGATGTAGAAAAACTGTATTAGACATGAATTTACTTAGTATCATACAATCATATCATCTGTGATGATTCAGATCTGACAAAGAGTCGGCAAGTTTGGCACAGCAAATTTTCCATCGTTTCGATGTTTTTCCTGCATCCCTTGTATTCGTCCTATGCGCAGATGTGCTTGTAGGTGAGGTACTGTCCTGTTAGAACACTCATCATCTTAATAGTTTCAGCAAACTACTTATTTTCTTCTCTTTCGGGCCATCCTATTGTATCTTTAAAGTCTCTCCCACTGTTTCGACAAAGGATGTCATTTTTCTAAGTTTACTCCGCTTTGAGGCCAGTTTGTTTTCCGTTCATTTCAAGCACTCTGCAGTATCCTGGCACACAAAAGATAAGCGGTTGCTCGTGTTTTTAGTAATAGGTAACCGCTCTTTTACAGTCCAGTACAGTTTGGTATTTATTGCTCGAACGTTGTAGCTTTAATCGAAATTTGGCTTTCAGTGAAGATGGCAGCCTCTTTAGGATTTGTGGCTTTACTGAGCCAGTTCAGACACTCCGTGATTGCTCGAACTTTCGTTCGAAGTACCGTGTTATGGTCTGGGAGTGAAAGTAATGTTCGACCCCTGCTTCCTCCATAAGAAGTCTCAGTCGCGTTTCCCCCTATTTTGAACTCATCTATGTAGCAACGGGTTCTCACGGGTACATGTGCTAGTTTTACGCTCAAGCAGGAGTGTCAGTCTGTCACAAATGCTTCATAGTTAGCTGCAAGCAATACTTCAGACATGCGATCGGAGCTAAACGTCACTTGTAGACGTCTAGCTGTGAGTGGTGCCCCATAATTTATGCGGATTTGGTTGAATGTGCAGTATAGTCTCTAATTGCCCGTCTTATGCCTAAACTTCCTAAAGTAAGATAGTTTATCTTGGTCTGCGAAACACTGTGCAATGACAGAATAATGAAGGGAATACATTTAGGTCCGGTAACACAAACACTGCTCTACACATACTCGTACACATGCGGCCATATTTGGATGTGTGTACTCGTATATATATATGTATATAATTTGATACAGTTACATTCTATGTATGTTAATGAATTAAAAAACCAACGAAAAAAAATAACAATTTCTAAAAACAAGAGTGTGTATTGTGGGCTGTGGATTGCCGTTTGGTTAGTTGCCCGGTGCTCTGTGGGAAAGCCAAAGCTAGACTAATGAGGTTAAAAAAGCACCATATTGTGCGCCATTTATAATAATTATTATTAAAACTACTGTGGCCACACGGCTGGGGATTTGAGTTTTTTTTTTGTCATACACCGCAAGAAAAAATATCAGTTCAGTTGTGGACTGCAAATCAAGTAGTTTGCCCAGTCTCCTTTTGCGAGGCATGTAACGAGTGTTCTTGATGGCATAAATAATGAAGAGTTTTCTTTCACATTTAAATTGATTTCATGGCGTTACATTGCGTCCCTCCGCCTTCGTCCGGGACCAGAGTTGCTGTTTGACCCAATGCCACCGTAATAGCTCCGGGTGAATTTATGACAACGTGGTCACGTTCCACGCTCGATTATCGTCTATTGATGGTGGTAATACGACTGCGAATACATTTAATATTTATAATACTCGTACATTTGCATTAATTTCATATGAATTAATATTTGATGGGAAATATGACGTTATAATGTGGATTGTCTGCCAAGAAAGAATGTTTGACTGTTGATAGCATTCTTAACGTGAACACTATTCTATTTTATGGAATTTGGGCAAAGACAATAGATCTATTAATAGGAGCCACAAGTGCAATTCTCTAGGATATAACTAACATAAAATAAGTAAAAGAAAGCATACTGGGTCAGCGTTAACAAACAACTGTGATTCTCTGAGTGAGAGAGGAAGTAGGAGATAGTACAACTCTCCATCAGGGAGAGCTAAGTTAAAAGTATGTATTCTTAAAAATAATGGCAACACTCATACAATTTATTACCAAGACAACATTTCCTTTATGTGGAGCATAACCTTAAATTTATTACTCAAATATCTCATACTGTCAATTAAATCCGATAGAAAATCTTTAAATGTATTGAAATATTATACTGGGGGTCAGCGTTTGAAGTTTAACCAATTTCACGTCAAGCGGTTAGGAGCAATTTGTTATTCGGATTTGATAAAATGGACATCGGACATCTAAAATGTATGAAATCTTTATTTGAGTCGGTAGAACGGTCTATATAATTCAATGTGTAAAGATGATTTCATGGAAATGCTGACCGCGGCTGCGCCTCAAATGGTTCTTACCCTGGGTCCAATTCTGGCATACTCTCTCCAACTTATCGGCCTGTATCTTTCGAATAAACCCAGCAAAATTTCCCATTACCAAATAATCCGACGAGTAAGCAAAGTTCGATAATGGTAAGTACTTATTATTTAGCCACTTTTCTCATTATTTTAACATGGGGATATCATTGGAGGAAAGTACCTCCAAAAAGCATAAAATAAAGTAGCATAATAAGTACTTATTTGTAGCATAGGTATACCACATAAATATGTGCTTATATTTTCACGATTTTAAGTACTTGAATAATGCATTACCAATAAGTTATAAAATAAGTAGCAGGAGTTGTCAGTCTCCTAACGGGCGCGTCCCCAGGTGGCGGATAGGGGGAGGGGGATGGACACACTGTTTCATCTCAACTAGGGATGCCTCAGGGAGGGTGGATTTTTTCTATCCTTACTGAGGCGCCCCTGGGGGGGATGGAACAGTGTGTACACCACCTTAGGGAATATTGCATTCCCCGCGGACCAAAACTGACTATGGGGGTGTTTCCCCTAAAACAAAAAAACAATATGGAAAGTAGGAAATGTGTAAATAAAGTTACGGTGCAGGGAGTAATAACCCCAGTACCGGCGGCAATTGTTGATGTGCTCCCTAGTCACGTGCCGTCGTCATCCCAAGATAGCGAGCCAAAAAATTTTTCAATGTCTCCTACAGGTGTGGCTGCCTTGGCACCTGTAGTCGTAGTAAGTGAAACAAGCGCAACCAATCCTCCTACAGGTGTGGGTGCCTTGGCGCCTGTAGTCGCAGACAATGCAACAAGCGCACATACAGCCATTGGCAAAAATACGGAGAAGGAAGAGGAGGAACCACGGGAGAGTATTAACTGGACCCAGCCTTCTAGTACAGGTAGAGAATCCGATTCCGACTCCGACTCAAACGAACACGTTAACATTACTGTTTTAGCTAACTCCAAAGACGTCGAGGTCAGCAAGATGGTAGAAGAAGTCAACGCGTGCATGGCACAGCTCACGACAAAAAAGAAGAAGCTATCAGGGGCACAACGACGAAAGTTGAAGAAGACGAACCGAAGCAGCAAACAGGCCATAGTGCAGGATGCTCCAAAGGAGCTATCTGAAACTCCATCCACCTCTGCGGAGGCAGGAAAGAGGATCAGATCTCCAGAAGAGCAGAACACTGCGAAACCGCCGAAGAAGAAAAAGAGCTCCCCGCTTTCAAGTAAATTGGAGAGAACAAGTCAAGCCCCTCACGAAGGAGACTCCAGTCTGTATCCTGGTGGAGAGGGCGGCGACAAAGTCGATCCAACTACAAAGGAAGCGAGCGCAACCACGGAACCCTCCGGAAAGCATAGTACATCCAAAAAGATGTCACGATCTTTACGGAAGAGGAAGTTGGTTGATGAAAAAGGTAAGAAGCCACCATCTTATGCCAAAGTAGCCAGAAAGCAATATAGAGACGAGCTCTGCTACGCAGTGATCGACATCAACAGAGCATCCGGCAAAATCCCCACTGACCAACACAACAACGTTGAAGACTTGGTGAATAATAAAATTGTGGAGCACGCTCTCAACTCCGACGACGGGCCCCCAATTCAAATAATGAGCAGCGAGTTCAAAGGGGACACACTGAGGATGAATTTCGCGTCACCAGAATGTATAGAGACCCTCAAAGAGCTTGTGGATAGCATCCCCTCTCCCTGGGAAGGCGCTAAGCTGAAACTGGTAAGGGGGAGGGACATCCCTCAGCTCATAAAAACAACAGTACACGTCAAAGGATGGGGCAGCAATTTCACATCAGAACGCATGATCAAACTCTTTGGCCAGCAAAACAAGGGACTGGACGTGAAGAGGTGGGAAGTCTTCCACAGAGAGAATGACCGTGATGGCACTCTCCTTGTGGTGGGTTTGGATCGGCTCTCCATGGCCAGCCTGGTCAAGACGAAGGGTATGGCGTTCTATGTGAACAAAGCAGTCTTCTTCAAAATTGGTAAGGCTTTGGTTGGCGCTGAAAACCGGACAACTGAGCCAATAAATAATAAAGGCAGCGATGAAGATAAGCGCTCACTGCAGCCAAAAAATGATGAGGGAGCCGAATCTACAATCACTGACTCCCAAGAAGACCGGTTACTGGAGGACCAATGATTGAAGTCGTCCAGATAAACCTCCATCGGAGCGAGGCGGCAACCAACGCTTTGATGGAAATAATAAATAAAGGTAAGACTCATATTGCTTTAATCCAAGAACCATGGACGATTCGAAACAAGGTTACTGGCTTAAATCACGTTAATTACCAACTGTTTTATGCAAATACAGGAACTAGACCAAGGACTTGTATTATATGTCACAAAAATTTATGTTATCTTTTTTCTCCAGAGTTGTCAACATCGGATGCTACAGTACTGAAACAAGGGAATGGAAGTGTATACCTAGCATCAGTATATCTGCCTTTCGATTCACCGACATTACCACCTACGTCGGAACTACAACGCTTGGTGAGGAAAGTCAAACAAACAGGTAACGAAGTACTAGTAGGTTGCGATGCTAACTCTCACCACGTCGCGTGGGGTAGTACTAACATTAATAAACGGGGCCAGGCCCTAGTAGAATTCTTGAATACTAACTACCTAATAACACTTAACATAGGTAACACGGCTACCTTCGTTAATAGAATAAGGGAAGAAGTATTAGACATAACAATATGTTCAGAAAATCTAATAGACGTGATACAGGAATGGAGGGTCTCTGAAGAACATTCTTTTTCTGATCACCGTTACATAAGGTTTAAGATAGCACGGCCACCGCCGAACCCAATAAGTTTCAGAAATAAGGCCAAAACTAAATGGACAAAATTCGGGAAGCTAATTAGAGAAAGACTAGGGCATGGACTTTTCGAGTGCCTAAGTGTTGAGGATATTGACACTAATGTTGACTACATTACGGATATATTAGTAAGGTCTTTCGAAGACAGCTGTCCGCTTCGAGAAAGGAAATCAGCCCAAGAGAAGCCTTGGATGACCGGGGAGATTCGCAACATTGGGAAAGAGGTCCGTAGACTTTACAATAGGGCACGCCGTAAAAAATCTCCAGTATACTGGGACGACTACCATAGAAGACTCAGAGAATATAACAAAATCACAAGAACAGCAAAACGAAACTCCTGGAAGCTATTCTGCGAACAGGTCGATAGCGTTAACGATGTTTCTAAAATTAAAAAGTTCCTCTCAAAAACCCATACCCAAACCGAAACAATGGTAGACGATATGGGCAGAAGAGTGGACTCAACCGAAGAGATGGTAAGACTTTTGATGAACACCCATTTTCCGCAAGGTACGACGGGCCAGACTGAGATACCGAACTACAGTGAAAATGAGGAACAACTAAGTCATATCATTACAGACCATATGGTCAAAGAAGCCGTAAGAAGCTTTTCACCATTTAAGGCACCAGGACCTGATGGAATATTTCCGGCACTACTACAGATGGAGGTGGATTACATATCAATTCATCTAGCCGCCATTTTCACAGCATGTCTAAAATTCGCATACACACCGAAAGCCTGACAGGAGGCAAGGGTAGTTTTCATACCTAAACCCGGCAAGGCAAGTTATGCAACACCTAAGGCTTATAGACCAATAAGCCTAACATCGTTCTTACTCAAAACCATGGAGCGTATAGTGGATACCATGATTAAAAGTAAGATACCAGGCGAAATGCTAAAATTTAGACAACATGCCTATGTTAAAGGGCGATCGGTGGATACCGCCCTACACGATGTAGTACACAACATAGAAGAATCCTTCAATGGAAAGATGTATACACTTGCGGTATGTATAGACATTGAAGGGGCGTTCAATAATGTACGGACCGACACACTCATCCAATCCTTAGACCAGTTTCAGGTGGACCGGGCTCTCCGAGACTGGATAAGCCACATGCTAAGGAATAGATGGATAAATTGTGGGTCCCACGACATAAAAAAAAGAGACAGAGTAGCACAGGGAACACCACAGGGCGGTATTTTATCACCACTCCTGTGGGTCACTACTATAAATAGTCTCCTAAGGATACTAACGGATGAAGGACTTAAACCAGTCTGTTACGCAGATGACGTTATAATACTTCTGAGGGGGAAGAATCCTAATCAACTTTGTAGAAGGGACGAAACGGCTCTAAAAATTGCATATGACTGGGCTCGACCGAGAGGCCTAAATGTAAACCCAGAAAAGACAGAGATATGTCTGTTCACAAGGAAAACGAAGATTGGTCAGTATGATGACCCGCATTTCCTAAACAAAACAATTCCAGTTTCCAACAGGGTTAAATACTTAGGTGTTATCCTGGACAGGAAACTAAATTGGAAGTGCCACATAGAAGAACGAGCAGACAAGGCTCACATATGCTGGGCACTATGTAGAAGAGCCATTAGCTCAAAATGGGGCCTTAATCCAAGTATGACACAATGGCTCTACAAGAGCGTAATCAGACCTATTTTGACTTACGCATCAGTAGTGTGGTGGACATCAATGAAGAATAAGTGCAACATAATGATATTACAAAAGGTCCAACGAATGTGTTGTCTCGGCATAAGCGGGACAATGAGGACCACATCCAGTAGGGCATTGGAGACGATCTTGAATATCCAACCAATAGAAATACAGATTAGATATGAAGCTGCCCTCACGGCGACGAGGCTCAAAGTGATGGGCGAATGGATCGAAAGCGATCACGTGTCATATCATCAAAAGATAGCTGAGGTAGTGACGGTGGATTTAACTGACATATCATCAGTATCCGACAGAATACCTGAAAGATCAATGGTTGCTGAGTGTGAGACCATGATACCAGACAGACAATCCTGGATTGATGGAACCGTAGTACAGACAACATCTGGAAATTGCTGTTATACAGATGGATCGAAACTAGGGGAGAGAACGGGGCTAGGACTTTACATCGAAGAACCGGAAACCGAACTCTTATTCCGTCTGCCAGACCATAACACAGTCCTGCAGGCGGAAGTCCGAGCAATTACAGAATGTGTGAGCTGGCTTGGGACTAACACAAGACCAACAAAAGTGAATATTTTCACAGATAGCCAAATGGCTATTAGGGCGATAACGTCTAGAACGGTGAGGTCGAGGACCGTTTTAGATTGTAAAATGGCGATTAACGCCTACTCCGAATACGGAACTATATGCATCATATGGGTGCCTGGCCATTGCGGAGTAAGGGGTAACGAGAAAGCAAACGCCTTGGCATCTAGAGCCAGAGACTTGCAAACAACAACATTAGAGAACGCAAAACCCTTCAGAGTTATGCGTTCTGAACTACAAATATGGGCGAAGAACGCCCATATCACGCTATGGAATAGTGAAAACGTTGGGAAGACAACGAAGGTCTTGTGGGGTGACCCAAACGAGGACAAGGCCAAGACCTTACTGAGATTGAGCAAGGTAGAAATTAGTAAGATCATGGGCGTCCTTACAGGACACACATGCTTACAAGCACACCTACATAGGATAGGAGTTGTAGATGACAGCATATGTAGGGCATGCGGGGAGGATGATGAAACGTTGGAGCATTTCCTCTGCCACTGCCCAGCGTTCGCCAACAATAGATCACGTTTCTTAGGAAATGATGCTATACCAGACTTGACCCAACTTAGGGGCGTAGACTGGAAGAAAATTAAGGACTATGTCGACAGTACAGAGTTCCTAAAATAGCTTACCGACCTTTCTAAATAATAACAATTAGAGCGCACAACAGGCCGAATACTGGCTTACGTGTATGTCCAAGGACATGAGGTGGAATTTCACCGCCTCCTCTTCTCAACCTAACCTAACCTAACCTATGTAGAAATGACCATTTAAAGTGATTTTTTGCATATTGTCGCGCATATTTCTCGAAACAAACAATTTCCCCATTATACGATATATGTAAATATTTATGGTATTTTCATTTAAAATTGCACGTATTATTTGAAAACTTGTTAAAAAATAAATAAATCTTGTGCAATAACCCACATATAGCCAAAATGGCATTATCTTTAAATTTGCCAAAATGATTTTTAGAACAAAAAATCACTTATTTCTGTTATTATTGGTAAGTCATTATTAATAAGCCGAAAGTAATGCAGCAAATAATGAGATGTCATTATTTGGTAATGCAGGGAACAATGACAGGTACTTACCAATATTTTGGTGGGAATTCTTCAATATTGGCTTCCAGAGCGTCAACCGCCACAAAACGTGAAATAAACTGTTCACCGAACTCGCCTCTTGTTTCGCGTGCTGTGTGGCGTGTGACTCCGTCTTGGTAAAACCACATGTGGTGAAGCTATTTAAATGAATACCGATAGACTCAGAATCACTAGCTGAGGCGATTTAACACGTCTGTACGTTCGTACGTCTGTTCATCTGATGTTGTTCGTTGAGTGCAGGTCACAATTTCACTCTGATTGTGTTATATCAAAACATGGGGCGATGCGTCCAATGTTCACTGATAAAAACATATGGTAAAAATTATTAAATTTCAGCATGATCGGTTAAAAAGTGCGTTGCCGAGAGCGTCAAAGAGTCAAATCGAAAGGGACTTTTATGTGGAGTCTATATCAAAACAGGGAACGATGAGTCAAATTATCAAAGGGTTTGGTTTACTGCAATATGAAGTAACCATTTAGGAAAGGCTAAAGTCGGGCGGTGCTGACTATATGGTACCCTGCACCACTCTTCTCATATTGGATAACAATGAAATATGCAATGTATACTAAAATTTGTTATATCTAAATCTGAACCGATCTTCTTCAAATTCAGCAGTGTTAGTCCATAGATCAATTAACTCTACGATGCTTATTTTTAAAACAATTGGATCTAGAATATAGCTGCTATAGGGCTAAATCGGACGAAACATAGTTATGGGGGCTATAGCTAAATCCAAATCCCAAATGAAAAGAAAACAAGAAGTTTTCTGTAACTAAACAAGATCGGGATTGGTAAGATGATGAGTGCTCTAACGGACACTCAAGCTTACAAGCACATCTTCATTGCATAGGACTAGCAGAAAACGACGAATGCAGGGCATGCAGGGAAAACATCGAAACGATGGAACATTTTCTGTGTCACTGCCCGGCTTTCACACATGCAGGATCCCAAAATTTCGGCTTTCACACATGCTGGATCCCAATTTTTCGGGTCCGACAATTGGCCACCTTTGGCACGAATTATGGCCTTCAAATGGCCGACAAAGCCATCACACGCTGCACGAAAGTGGCTCTGAGGTATTTTGGCCAATTCCCGGCGAAGCGCCGTCTTGAGATGATCGATACTTTGGTATTTTTTAGTGCGAACCTTACTCTCTAAAATGCCCCAGGCGCAAAAGTCCAACGGATTGAGATCCGGAGATCTTGGTGGCCACTGTGCGGTAGAAATGAAGCGAGGAACCTCCTTTTTAAGCCATTCTTGGTTGACGCGAACTGAGTGCGATGGTGCTGAGTCCTGTTGGAATGTCCATGGTCTGCGGCCGAAATGTTTGTCTGCCCAGGGCTTCAATACTGTCTTTAGGACATTTTCCCGATAATATTCGGCATTTATTTTGACCCCATGGTCGATGAATACGAGCGGGGAGCGACCATCGGCCGTTCCGGCGGGCCGCACCATTACCCTCGGCGGCGCTTGAGTTCTGGTGTACCTCTTTGGCTGACCTCTTTGGCAAGTAAACCCGATCATTTTGTTTGTTCACAAACTGCTCAATTTGGAATGGCTTCTCATCGGAGAAAACCAAATTCAGTAACTGGCCACTTTCGTGCAAGCGAAGCAACTCCTTGGCTCTTTCCAGTCTAACTTTTTTTTGTGCATCGGTGAGCTCTTGCACTTTTTGGAACTTCAATGGCTTTAGTCCAAGCTCATTTTTTAATATGTGTTGTATCCGTTCTCGCGATATGTTCAGCTCACGAGCAATTTTTCTACCACTGCGGCGTGGATTTCGATCAAATCTGGCCTTCACTTTTCGGATCATTTCTGGTGTTGTTACACCGTTTTATTTCGTCCACTTTTTGGACGCGATGCAACACTGCCAGTATCACGGTAACGAGCAATGGTACGAGAAACAAAATATTTATTCACATTTAAATGCTGGAGGGCTCTAACGATAGCCACTTGTGTTTTTCCACCCAAATATAAAGCAATCACACTATCACGCTTGAATTCCATCACGAATAACTTTTTTTCTGAATCTGAAGATCAAAATGCTTTTGTAAGCTTGTAAACAATAAAATGAACTGTCACTGAAATAAATCTGTCAGCTATCAGAAATGATAGCAACCTGAAGTTGGTTGCAATACATATCAGCCACCCTGTACAATAGTGTCAGAATTTTTAATATCGACCTACGAAGTTAATTTTTTTTAAAAACTTTCTAAATGGATATGGCTTTCATTTATTAAAAAAACATTTTATTTGGATTTTGAATTAAAAACATAATTTTTTGTTTTTACGGAAATTGTTAGCTTTTTATGGAAATAACTATAGCTCTTGAACGGCCGAACCGATTTTTAAAAAGTCTACGTCGTTTTAAAGAGAGCAAAGCGGGCACTTTTTCTTTCACAATACGTTTATTTCCTCTAATTGTAAATATCTCAAAGCGCCATCATTGTCGGAGAATGACATTCGTGCGCCATCGTTTGTTGGAACTTTATCGGCTCAGCCGATTGTTGAAATTTGATCGGCTCAGCCGACCAGCCGCCGGCAGTTTTTTTTAATGCGTCGCCGCCGATTTTTGTCGGCTTCATTGCCTGCTTCAGTCCCAAGAAAATATGCTTAAATTTATCTATTTTTTTGTTTTAATTAAATAATTTTCAAATTAAATTGCACGTAATACCTTTAAAGTATTAAAGTTATAATCTGTTAACTTTTGATGCAAAATGGTCCATTTGTGTGAGACGTATCAAAAGGGGCGTGCCAAAAACGCCCACTTTTCACTGGCCTCTAGTTACTATTAAAATATTACACTGTACAAAATGCAAGCCTATGTATGTGTTGATATAAAAGATATAAGCATTGAGAGGTACCAAAAGGTACTTTCGTGGCATCTTCGTCCATTTTTCTTGGGGTGATAGCGACTAATAAACAAATACTATGTATTGAATTTCACAATATTCGAGTAAGTAAAGTAGTATAGAAGTTATGTAAGAATCAATGTTTCACTAAATGTTAACCCTTTGTGGGGAGGTACTTGAAGAAGTGGACCAATATGGCCCTTAGCCGAAGATGGAGCAAAGTATTACGCATACCAATACTTTGGTTAATCCATTTGAGAGTTATCGTGCTGACCAGCCAGCAGACAGACAGACGGACTGACGGACATTGATCTAGGGTGATGGGATAAATATGGCAATGGTAGCAATTATGCGGAAGCTTCTCGGAAAAAAAGTTGAATTGCGGTGTCCATCATAATTCATTGATGGATCTTCTGAAATAAAAAACCAAAATTATTTAGTTAGCTAATCGTTTTCCCCAGGTAACGCTGAGAGAGTTTTTCGAAATTTCCATTTCAATTTTTTGGGAACACTTTGAAAAATCGGCTAATTTGTTAGTGTAAAAAAAAATTTAATAACTTTGAAAAATTTGCGTTACGGCATAAAATAATAGTGTTCAACATTTCAAAACGATCGGTGTAGTAGTTTAGAAAAATTGGTGGACTATGTACTAAGTCACATATGAGGCGCGTTTGCTTAGACTTATGCATCTTCGATAGTTTTGCTCCGATTCATCTCAAATTTTCACACTATATTTTTAAGAGATTCGCCATTCAAAATTAAAATAATAAAAATTTCCAAAAAAAAGTTTACAAACTTTTTTAAAGATAAATACATTTTAAGGAGGGCTCTGTCGAAACATGTATCGATTTAGTCCTAGTGGAGAATTAAAGTAGACATGAAACATAATCTACAACCTTTCAAGCAAATTATTTGGACACTATGATATTTATTTATTTATATGAATTACAATACAAAGTAAATTTATATTCTAATTTTAAGGTCCAGGGAAAGGCCGGGTTACAAAGACCATATGGCTGAATTTTGCAGCGAAAGACCAGAGCCTCTGGTGGGAATCGAACCCACGACCCCCAAACTCATAGGCGAGTACGCTACCAACTCGCCTACTGGGGCGCTCACTATGATATTTATTGCTTACATTTAAGATAGATCACTGTAAGGGGACTACAACGTATTGTCAATAGATTTGTAAAATGTACGAAATTCTTGTTAAAAAAATATACAAATTTTAAAGATTCTGCCAAATATTCAGTCAGAATTCATTCGGTTCAGTTACTTTCTGTCTATTGCAAAAATATAATAGAAACAAATACAAAAATTGGTAGAGAGTTTTAATTGCTTGGTAGAATTGACTGCAGTTTCGATAGACAACACTCTATAATTCAATAGCAATATTGTATGTCTTTAACTTAAATCAGTTGAAATACTTATGGAAGCAGTAAATTGAACATAACAAGAACTACTAACCAAACCCGTATTTTGTCGAACTATGTCAACATACTAAAACTCTCATACGAATACATTTTGTTTGGGTTCGCTTCGCGAGCATATAAAATATATAACAGATGCGTCTCGCTTTTAAGAAATAATTCTACAAAATTCGTTCCAGATATCGATACATCCTCAATTCCGAAACATGCTAATTACAAACAAATACCTTTTCAGGAGAGTCGATCGAAGTTTTATGAAATTTTTAATTTGTATGTGATTCCTTTATAATGCAAATCGAATGTCCTTTACTATTTTGTGATTAACTTTCGATTGGATTGGCGGACAGACGAAAAATTATGACAGAGTGTAATTTGGAGTATTTAGAAATTAAAAGTCTTTAAGTCTCTTAGGCGACTTAGCATACTTTGTATCGATATCTAGCTGTATTATTATGGACTGTGGCGTAATTTCAACAAACGGACAGACATGGCTAAATATTGTTCGAATTTTACGACGATCAGGCATATATAGTTTATTGCCCCACAGATCAATATTTCAATGTATTGCAAACAGAATGACAGCGGGTCCCTTTGCTATACACAATTTAAGGATGTGGTTAACTCTTGCGGAGATGAAGACGGATGGTGTAGTTTTACAGAAAATTGTTAAACTGTCATAAAAGTGTTCCACAGCTTCGGTGATACGCATTACAATCCCAAAATAAAATGGACAAATTGACGGACGGACATTGTTCAAACTATTTGCAAAATCGGTCAAATTAATATCTTTTTAAGCTCATTTTTTTTAAAAGTTTCTCGTTTGACTCAATAAAATATGTGTACATGGTATACACATTCTTCAACCTACATATAAAAAGAGAAGACAGTAACAAAAGGACATAACAAACTGGTATTGTACAATTTAAAATTAAATTATAGTCACTGTTATATTATGTCAAAAATAGCCCCATGGCACTTCCAATTAATAACGTGTTATCCAGTCAGCTGGTCAGAAAGCCAGACGCTATTTTCTCTATCACACACACATACACACACAAATATACACCCAATTAAATCCCCTTATGAGTTGAAGGAAAAAACCCTTGGGGCCTCAAAAATGTTTTTGCTTGTTTTCCCCATTTGCTGGTGATTTTGATATTGCGTGACATCGAAATGGTAAGAACAGACACATTTGGGAAGGCTACAACAACGACATGGTCATTATCATGACACAGTCCACACTCCAACCGATAGCAATGGCCACATAATGTACCTTGACATTTTTTCCCACACACAAAACCAGAAACAACAGCTTAACTTTATTGTCCTCACCTGAGAATTTGGACAAATGAGAATATGTATAAAAAAAAACTGTCTCACGAGAGTTTATTGTAAAGTCAATATTTATTTATAGCTTGTACTTGGAATAAGAGAACATGAAAAAGTGTAAATATTAGGGAGGATTAAATTGTTCAGTGTAAAATATTGGAACATTTTAATTAAAATCTAGGAAAAAGTGAAGGACAAACAAATCATTAAAAAAAATCATTTTTAATGCTTTGCATTTTCAGAAAAGAGTTTGCAAGCCAACGTTCACTCACAAAACTATTTCGTTCCAGCAAAGCTGCAGATGGACAGATGTACGGACGAACGGACAGGCAGACATCGCTACACCATTTTAAACTGTAATTCGAAAAAAAAATAAATTCAATTTCAAATAAGATCAATTGACCTTTTCGAATTTCAATTGGAATATTCGAATTTCAATTAATGTTTTTAGAATTTCAAATGGAATCTTCGAATTTCAATTGACTTTTTCGAATTACAATTGAAAATGGTGTAGTTCGAAGCAGTTGGTGATTCTGCGTCGATCCGTATATTTTATGGTGGGACCAGTATTTTAATGCGTTACAAATATCTGGCACAAAACAAACTTAAAATGCCCTGGGCCACAGTGTGCTGAAGGAAATAATGTCATAGTGACTTCCCTCGTGAGCACTCGTGCATTGTCTTGATAGAACAGCACTTTTCTCTTCTCTAGATATGGCATTCTTTGCTTCAAACAAATAATGTATCCATCCAAAAGACGTGGTCACACGGTTGCGCTTATGGTCGAGTGTGAGCGAAGGCGGCACCATTGTGCAGAAACCCTTTTCGTATCCACATATACGAGTATTTAAAAAAAATTTCGGGTGCATATTGATATTTGGATGTTGAATATTTGGATGTGAAAGAGTTTTCCTCGCTATGGTTTCCCCGCGATGCGGTTAAGATGCTTCACGCAATTTCATTCTCTGATAGTCCAATACCATTCCATGTGTTTCGTCGACTATTTCTTGCTTGTCAACCTCTTTTTGGCGGCCTGAACGTTTGGTGAATTTGTGCTAGTACGACCACAACGGAACTCAGTAAAACACTTTTTAACCATAGAAATTGATGGCGCAGAGTCCCACAGACCCTTTTTTGGTTTCAGTGATTGATTTTTCCCCAGTCATTCTTCCGAATGAAGCCTTGGGTCCGTTTTTTACCAACATTAAAAATTTTAACCCGAACGAAAGTTACAGAATTTTGGCTGACGAATTCGGTTTCTGAACCACTGTTTGATATAGAGACTATAACAAAACATTAACCGATGTGGTTCAATAATGGATGATGAGATACGTTGGTGTCAATATATAAAGTACCTTAGCGCTATTTCGAGAGATAGTCAGACGGACATGGCTAAAAAGTATTAGATAGTGATGTCTTGCGGATGACGGATATACATATATGGGGACTTCCACGACAAATCGACTAGTTAAAAAAGATCTGTTTAGAGTTTACTTTTTTTATATTCTTCACCATGGGATGGGGGTATATTCATTTTGTCACTCCGCTTGTAACACCACTACATATTGATCTGAGACCCAATAAAGTATATATATTCTTAATCATCGTAAAATTCTTAAACGATTTAGCCCTGTCCGTCTGTCCGTCTGTTGTAATCACGCTACATTCTATAATACTTGAGCTAGGTGGTTGAAATTTGGTAGAGATACTTCTTATAGCTGCAGGTAAGTTGGAATTGAAAATGGGCAACATCGATCTTTATTTTGATATAGCCCCCATATATAGCATCTGTCCGATTTGACTTCATAACACCATAGAGACCACAAATGTCAACTGATCGGGCTGAAAATTGGGAACTGAAAATTAGGAACCTTCACACGTACAACGGTAGCCATAGGTCCATGGTTTGATATAGCCCCCATACAAAGGTCCCTTAAGCTAACGCAACAAAAACCGCAAATTTCAACGAATATGACTTTGTTTGTGCCTGAAATCATTCACATGCTATTCATTATGGAGGGTATATATGATTCGGCATGGCTGAACTTAATACTTTTACTCGTTTTATATTATTTAGAACACCTGAAAGAAGGCTTCGTAGAATTTTGAAAATTTTTACTATAACTCGTTCAGAAGTTATCGATCTACACTTTTACAGGGAAAAGTTATAGCGATCAACAAAAAGTTATACGTGTCTCTGGGTCACCTCTAAGAATCGCGATATATCGCTGAGAAGTTAGTAAGTATCATATAGGGAAATTTGTAACGTTTGGGGGTCTTGTGTTTGACATAACCCGTGTTTGACATAACGAGAGAACGACCGATTTTGCTGCAACAAATTTAGAAAAACAAGTGAGAAAATTAAGTCGGGTAAACAGACTTATGAATCCCCTCCCAGCAAAAACTTGGTAAGTACATGTCATTACCACTTGCATTACCAGGTAATGACATATCATTACCCCCTGCATTACATGTAGTCAAGAAATAATGACTTACTTATATTGACATAAGAATGTACTTATTTGTAAGTTATTTTATGTCGGGTATTATAAAATATACGACAACGCCAATTTTTATTTTCTAATCTAATCAACTTTTCTTCAATAAAAACTGTTGTTGTTGCATATTTTACAATACCCATCTTAAATTGACATACAAATACATATCTATGTATGTCAATATAAGTAAGTCATTATTTGTCGACTACATGTAATGCAGAGGGTAATGACATGTCTTACATGCTAATGCAATATACAATGACATGTACTTACCATGTTTTTGATGGGAATATTCCGAGTAAAAAATATGTCTCGTCGTATTTAATTATATATGATAAGTAAATGGTTATGAAAATCATTACTGGTAAGGTGTTATTTAACGCCTTATTAAAATGACAATAATAACTACTTATATGTTGGATCTTCGTAAGCGTGGGGGTAAGTAGTTATTTGTTAGCTCTTCGTATGCTTGCATGGAAGTACTTTCCTCCAATATCATGCCCATGTAAAAATAATCTGAAGGGTGGCTAAATGGAAAGTCATTATTTCTTTTGAATTTCACTTACCCGCCAGGTTACTTGGTAATGAGAGTTTTTGCTGGGCTCACCTTGAAACACAAAACTTCGCCCATTTTTCTTAACGTATTTGCGACTAATACTATGTGTGGAATTTCAGAATATTCGAGTAAGTAGTATAGAAAGTATTAAATAATCAATATTACACTAAAAGTTAACCCTTTGTGGGGGAGGTACTAGAAGGTGAGGACCATCTTTGAACTTAGCCGGAGATAGAGAAATCAAGTAAGAAAGTTCAGTCGGTTAAACCGACTTTTGAACCCCCACCTTGAGTCCCAAAAACTATTGGTAAATTTATTTATTTTTTTCAATTTAAATTGCCTTTAATGTCTTTAAAGTATGTACTGGTATTAAAGTTAAAAGCTGTTTACTTTTGGTACAAAATGGTACATTTGTGTGGGAGATAGAAGAAAATATTACCACATATCAAATTTGAAGTCAATCAGTTACTCCTTTCGAGAATTATCGTATGCACCAGCCAGCAGACGGACGGGCATTGCTCATTCGACTTAAAATGACCCAAAACGGATATCCGCCGAACATACTTAGAGTCTTAGGTCACTCCTTCGATGTGTTACACTTTTGGCTCGTAGCAAATGATATATACCATCCACTCTAAGGTGAGGGGATAAATATTACCCCATTCCAAATTTGAAGTCAATCGGTTAATAGAGTTATCGTGCGCACCAGCCACCAGACATACACCCAGACGGATATACCGATAGACAGACGGACGGACATTGCTCAAATGACTTAAATTGGCCCAAATCGAATTTCCGCCAAACATACTTGGGGTCTTAGGTCACTCCTTTGATGTGTTACACTTTTGGCTCGTAGCAAATGACATATACCCTCCTCCCTATTCTAGAAAATTACAAAAAATCGATTTTTTTTTTAAATATGACTTCAAGGGGCCATAACTTTTGTCCTGTAGGTTATATCGATCCAATTTTATGGGGTATTCATCATATAGGAAATTTTGTTGCCAATCCAGACATGCTTAAGTGGATAAAATTGGTGCATATTCTGCTTCGATATTTACAAAATACTAGCACAAGGTCGGGGAAAAAAAATCAATTTTCAAATGCAGATATCTCGGTAAGTATACAAGATAACTATTAGGTGCCTTTTGTAGACCTCGGTTATTAGAATACACACAAAAAAAGATTTTATGAATCGGCCGGAAAATACGAAAGTTACACGCGCTTAAACATTTTGTTCAACCGAGGTAGCCAACTTTGGGGCCCTGCAGCTCCGCCCCCGTATACCACAGGGGGCCCAAACTCAAAACTTAACTTCTCTAATACCTCTTCTACAAACGTGCCAAGTTTGGTCGCTATAGGATGTCTGGTTAATAAACGGCAGAATTATTTCCCTTTTTTTTGGAATTCCTCCCACTGTGCGCTGTTGCCAATTTTCAGATCGATCAGTTGGCATTTGTGGTCTCTTTGGCGTTTAGAAGTCAATTCGGAGAGATGTTATATTTTTTTAAAATGTTTACAGTTTGCAGTAAACATTTAAAAAAAATATTAATGATTTTAGGCCCACTTCCTTCCAAAGCTTATATCCTTAAGAATTGAAAGTTGTTTAAAATATTAAAAATTCACGAAAATCGAAGAGAACAAACGGCTAAAAAACTTTAATTTAAATTTCAAAACTTTAAAATCGCACACAAAAAATTTTAATATTTTATTTATATTTTTTCTGAAAAGTACAGAAAAATACAGACAATGTAAAAAAAGATTTTTCAGGAGAGACAATAACTAAAGAAGTTATGGCCAAAAGCCGATACACAGAGTGATATTTTAACGATATTTTAAATATCGATAACTTCTGAACGAGTTATCCAAAAAAAAATTTATTCAGGTGCACTAAAAATATAAAAAAATGGGGAAAATCAGTTAGTGGAATTTTTCATATACATTTAAGAGAAAATTGCGTAATCGGTACCTAAATTAAGCCATAATAATATCAAAAGTTAGGAAAGTATGGATTTTCTTAATAAAGTACAAACTATTCTTAATTGTAGCGCTCGTTAAAACCGATTAGGCGATTAATTTACAATTTGAATGGGATTAATCTAAGTGCGAAACGGCTTGGATGTAAAATATTTATATTGAAATAATCATTACTTAAATTAAGCCTGCGCAATATTTAATGTAATCCTGCTCATTACACGATTTATATCTGATTAATACTTGATTTATAGAGTTTATACCCTGTACCTCATTGTGGTACAGTGTATAATTACTTTGTGCATCTTTTTATTATACCGATCGGCATAGAATTACTTTTTAACCGATTTTACCAAGATCATCCGTCTGTCCGTATAGTCTTTTGAACAAAGTGGTTTACGAAAACTGGTACAGAGGCATTTCATATGATAGGGACGAAAATGAGGCACATCGCTAGTTGTTTTCATAATGTTTCAGTTTTTTGATCTTCTATAGAACAAATTTGAAAAAAATCTGCTCAGAATTATACATAGCTCCGGTATATACTTATATCCCGATTATATCCCGACATGTAATTAACATTACGAAAACAACACTGATAAACTTAACAACACTTCTCTTCTTATTCTGCTCCGATAGGGTGGCGTAGGGTATTATATATTCGGTTCCGCCCGTCTTTAGCCCTTCCTTACTGGTTCAAATTGTTATTTATTGATTGAACTTGAACTTTTAAAGAATTGTGACAAATAACATTTGAAACATCACCAATATTTTAGATTGTTGAAACTGTCAAAAAATTGAAAAAAAAACTGGCCGGTAGGCATATCCTTCATATTATAATGTTCTCATTATGGTTTTGGTTTGGAATTAGAAAATGTTGAGAATATTTTTCAGTAAAATTCGAACATACACGTCAGCTGTCGACCTTCTCCCAATAGGAGTGTGTTAACGAGTTGTCATGTCTGCGGTTTACTTTGTAAATTTTGTATTTCGTTTTCTGGAGGTCAGTGCGGTTAATGCAATACATTCGTAGGGGGTTGATTGTCTGTGTTCTCAGTCTGGTTTTATTATCCTGGCTGAATTTGTAATTACATCACGCGATTCTGCGGTCAATGTTATGGGATCTGAAAACATTTCAACGTTACGGTAGAAATATACGTTAACATGCGGCCCAGAAAGATATACAAGTAGAAAATGGTGAGTGTCATTATACAAACAAACATGCGGACAAATTAACTGACATGACTTAAAAAGTCATTTCGGTGGAACTAAAATTTGAAGCATATATTTTTCATATTTTTTTCTAAACGTCGAACAAATATTGTCCAATCGATATATTGTGGGGAAATTTAGAAATATTGTGGGGAAATCGGTCATTTAAAAATTAATGATTAATAAGATTACTTTTTTACCTTGGTTCTTATACATAATATTCACTACTAAAATTTTTCCATTCACAAAACATATTTTTATACCTTATACCACACCGTGGAACTGGGTATTAGAACTTTGTGCATTTGTTATTTTACAGATCAACTTAGAATCTGAGTCGATTAAGCTATGATCGTCTATCCACGTATTCTTGTACTCAAAGTACAAGTTGCAATTATTGTCTGATTGCCATAAAATTTGCACCGTATCTTCTTTGGCCCCCATATAAAAGTTCCGCCATTTAACAGCTGTATTTGCCATCCGATCAGTAGGAAATTGGACGAAAATAGGCTAAGAAGCCCATGAATGAACACTGGGTAATTCCAAAAACATCGACACAAAAACTTACACTGCGGAGTTTTTAATTTCCAAAATTAAACCATTCTTAGCATATATATTCTATAAGTAGAAGGTGCTGGGAATTTAGTGATATACATCGTTTGTCAAAATTCAAAGGAGGTAATTTTGGGAATGACACATTTTTGGACCGCGTTGTCACATTGTTTTCATTTAAACGTCATATCGTCGGCTTAATGCTATTTTGTTCCATACGCCATTTTGTATGAACGGAGAAAAACGCAATTTATTGTTTGAGTAAAAACGGGACTGAAGAGTTACACACTTTTTATTTCATAGGGTTCCCAACAATGTTTGTATGATTCTCATGCATTTCTATGCCATTACATCCAAAAATAAGCAAGTTATAACAATTTTTGTACTTGGCATTTTGGTCCATATCCACTTTTATTTTAATATTTTTTCGTATTTGTATTACATGGACCACAAAAAGGGTCGGTATGGAAGGACACTAATTTACATATTGAGATAGAAAAAACGTAAAATACTGAGTGAAAAATATAGGGCGATAGAAAAATTGAGACATAGAACAAAAATATCGAAATTATTTCCCGTTATTCAGAGTAAAACAAATTTACCCTACCAATATCTCGAAAACTATGCGAGATAGGAAAAAAATGATTGCAGATTTTGAAAGAGCATGCTTGGAACCCATATTATCAACTCCTAACTCAAAAAACACGAAAATGGCGTATGGACCAAAATAGCATTAAGCCGACGATATGCAAGGTCTAGTCCTCTGTGTTTAATATCTGCTAGAAAAAGGACACATTGTCCTTTAGTAAGGATCTTTAAAGTTGCAAAATGTTTTTGGTTCCACAATATCTCAAAAAGGCATATTTCTTTGTTCGCTTTTTTTGTGCATATTCAGAATGGGACGGGCATGGGAACGTAGGAAAATTCATAATTTGCTAAACTATGTTTTATAAAATAATTTTGTTCCTGTCGTATAAATTGAATTTGGTATATTTATATTTTAATAATATAATATGTTAATCATATATTAATTGTTTACGATGGTATGGTTGATATAATATGTGTTTTATATTCTGCGGCGGATGAGTAATATTTTGTGATTACTTTGCCAATTCCAACAGGACAACCATGATTAAATAAGTGTGTTTGTGGCAAAGCTTTTAGTACTGGTGTTGTGTTGGCTATTTTCGTCATATTTTTAATATTTTCTTTAAACCATCTATAAAATTCCTTTGCAAACTTAATCCCTCCTTCATTGTTGGATACTTGCACGTGATACTAATCTTTTAACTGTGAACTTCATCTTGTAGCGTAAATGAGTAGTTCTCTGAGAAGTCCATTACGACGAGAATTTCCCCGATATTTAGATTTTCTCTCAAACTGTTAAACTTTTAATTTTGCTCTTTCGTGATGAAGTAATGTCTCAGAAATTTTGGCAAACGATCCAAGAATGTTTGTATAAAACCGACCACATTCCGTTTTCAGTGTACTCGCAACTTTTTAATCATTTGATTGATTTTTGTGCTATAACCGAATATTTTTTCCAGAACACAATTTTTAAATCGTTCCATTTTTCCTCTAATATGCTCCTTACTGAATTCTTTTTTAAAATTGATAATTGTTTCGTCTAAATCACTAAACACTTGTTATGATATTCCAGTCTGAGTCTGAGAAATTTGCCCGGAGTCGAAAAATTATGGTCGAGTGGTCGCAATTATGTCGCAATTATGGCCCGATCTTGACGAAACTTTACACATATCTTTTTTTGGCCCAAGGACGATCCCTATTTTGGTTAAAATCGGTTCAGATTTGGATATAGCCCCCATATATATGTTAGCCCCGATTTGATATGTAAGCGCTGTAAAAACTTTATTTTATATCCGATCAGTATGAAATTCAGCAGAAAGAGGTCTCTTATTATACGAATGAACACTGTTAAATTTGGAAGAAATCGGTTCAGATTTAGATATAGCCCCCATATATAAGTTTCCCCCGATTTCACATGTAAGCGCCGTAAAAAATGTATTTTATAACTGATCAGTGTAAAATTCAGCAGAAAGAGGTTTCTTATTACATGAAGGAATACTGCCAAATTCGGAGAAAATCTGTTCAGATTTAGATATAGCCCCCATATATATGTTACCCCCGATTTTACATGTAAGCGCTGTAAAAAGTGTATTTTTAATCCGATCAGTACGAAATTCGGCAGAAAGAGGTTTCTTATTACATGAATTAATACTGCCAAATTTGAGGGAAATAGGTTGAGATTTAGATATAGCCCACATATATATGTTACCCCCGATTTGACATGTAAGCGCTGTAGAAACTGTATTTTATATCCGATCAGTAAAAAAATTGGCAGAAAGAGGTTTCTCATTACATGAATTAACACTGCCAAATTTGAGGGAAATCGGTTCAGATTTAGATATAGCCCCCATATATATGTTACCCCCGATTTTACATGTAAGCGCTGTAGAGAATGTATTTTATATCCGATCAGTACGAAATTCTACAGAAAGAGGTATTTTTACATGAATGAGTATTCAGGGAAAATCGAATCAGATTTATATATAACCTCCATATATATATTCCTCGTGGTATCAACGCGCTATAGAAGTTGTACTTTACTTCCGATCATTAATATTTTCGGGAAAGATGTTTCTCAATTTAGGAACGAATATTGCTTAATTTAGCGATTATCGGCTCAGAATTAGATAATATGTTCCTGCCTACTTACCAATTATTCCAAATAATTATCGCAATGACCTTTATCGCATTGTTAGGGAGGTGTAGGGAATTATATAGTCGACCCCGCCCGACTTTCTGCCTTTCCTTACTGGTTTAACATGTTGTAAATCATACCCGGGAGTATATACACAGAAAGAAGCGAACAAAAACAGAATGCCTTTTTGATAAATATTTTGCACTTAGAGGAACCTTACTGAAGCACAGTGCATCCTCTTTCTAGCGGTTATTAAAAGTAGAGGACTAAGCCTTTTATATGACGTTTAACTAAAAACAATGTGACAATGCGGTCCAAAATGTGTCACTTCCAAAATTATCTCCTTGACGAAAAATCGTTAATTGCTGGCGCTATAAACGCGAACGAAAATTCCTAAATTCGGTGATGAGGTGCAGCTAAGTGCCAACCCAATTATTCCAAATTGTTATTACCATAATGCACCTTACGCATTGTTAGGGTTCTTACTGGTTTTTGTATTAATAAACAGAAATAAAAAGTGTTTTTTTTTAATTGTTGACCATGTACCTTGATAGAAAACCGTTCGTCAACATGACAAATCAGTTTCGTCAATATATCTTCGTACTGGTGACGAAAATTTTCGTACATGCTATGTTTTTGTACGTTAATTGGTGATTTAGAAATTCGTCAAGGGAACTATAAGGTTTCATTCCCACGACAAAAAGAAAGTTTGCTGAAAGTATCATAAAACAAAGCAATCAATTTATAGTTTGTGCTTAATTGTATTGTTCTTTATGCGTTCTGATTACCTTAGTTCAATAATTTGTTGTAAAAGTTTAATTTAAAAAATCTAACAATGGTGATGAATGGAGTTGGTCGTGGTGATGAATGGGATTTGTCGTGGTGATGAATGGAATTCATATTGGTGATGAATGGTATTTGTCGTGGTGATGAATGGGATTCGTCTGTTGGAAACTACATTACTTGATGAGATTATTTTTGATTTAAAATATCAGAAGTAATGAATACTTATATTTTTTGTTTGATTTAAGCCTTTCTTGATAAGAACTGCGTTTCGAACCGAATAGTAATAACTGAACCTGGCAAAGCAGTCAAGTTATTTTTATTTTCCATACCGTTTTTTATGGTCTAAAACCAGAAGAATATTTATTGAAATTTTTAAAACTTAAATATTCGGGGGCATGAATTCGTCGTGGTAATGAATGGAGTTCGTCGTGGTGATTGTGAAGAATGGTATTCATCGTGGTGATGAATGGTGTTCATCGTGGTGATGAATGGGATTCGTCGTGGTAAGGAACTCGATTCATCGTAGGGAAGAAATGTGATCATCTTGAGGACGAAAATTTTTGAAAACAGAGATTCGTCATTGTGACGAACAGATTCATCAAGAGGATTATTCCGTACGTTAGCTGACTTTTGACGAAAAAATAATCGTGATGATGTACAAATTCGTCGTCATTACGATGCGTTTTCTATCAGTGTAATTTCATATTTAAAACTAATTTTCTTTGAAATTTCATTTGAATTCAATTTCTGAGAAGTTGAATTACAACAATAGAAAAAGTTTTTGTTTGTAATAAATCAATGTGATTGTCCTAAAATTTGTGGTGATTTCGTTTCTGAAAAATAATGTCACCACATCATGTTGCGACATTTTAAAAATTCCCTCTGCACCCTCTGCACCCTTCGCTAATTTCGCATTTTGCTTGCGCACAATCGAACAAAAATCGTGCGGTGCGTAAAACTAATACCAACACTATTGCGCAGCCATTTAAGAATGTACGTGAAAATTGCGATTTTCCATTTGCGGAGTGTAATAATTTTACAAACGAAATCAAAACCCGTTCAAACGGCTGCACCATTTTTACAAACGAAATTAAATATGTGGCTTCAGTGTAAAATGAATAAAGATTTTACATTTTTTCACAAACGAAATCACCATTTGTAAATTATTTTCAGTGCATACTAAAATATTGTAATATTTAATTTTTCTCACTTAACATAATTTACCTAATGTTAAAAATATTTGCATTAATCTAGGACTGAATTCCGATTTAATTTTAAGACAATTTATTGAATACTAATTTAAATATAAATACATATTGCCAGCAAAATGTCAAAAAAAGCAACTCTGTGAACTTACAGCCGTGTGAGCTGGCAATTTTTGTCTTGCACGTTAGCAGAAAAGTCATCGTCAATAAATTGTAAGACATTGTAAGATGTGCGAAGTGTATGCATCTGACAATGGCGCCATTGTCAGAGAAACATTTTATTGGCAACACTGCCTATAAAATATTTTTATTGGCAATACTGTAAAATTATATTTACAAAATACATTGTAAATATATGAAATTATAAGGTTTTCTTGCAATCGTCTGAACTGACAATTCACCTATTGCTATCAATCTGTCTTTGTCAGTACATTGGCATCACTTTGACAGAGTTGATAACATTGTACGATCTGATAGTTTAATAGTTTACAAAACCGACCATGGAAAAATGTTGTCGTATTTCATTGTACTTTATTCTAGCACGGAAATGTTGAAGCAGTCGGCACCATCCGACTTTAAACTTTCTTTACTTTAAGGGACAAAATGTTGTTTTTCAAAAATTACTTTCACTCTAATATCAGAAATATTCCAAAGTCGGAAATCTAGGACAAACGGAATATACACGAGTACAATAGGGAATTTATCTGACACTGCAGTGATGTATACCACACTTGACGTTTATACAAAATTTCAAATATACAGACAAATTTTGCAAACATTTATGCTGCTCACACAAGTAGCTTTTATGTCAATAGAACAAATCCTCCATCAGTCACATCACTTGACAAATTCTGTTTGTATTGAAATGCAAATCCATCGATTGGCAATAATCCATCAACATTTAAATCTTGTTGGCATCAGCAAATCTTGTTCGATGCCTTTTGTGGCAAACATTGCCATACACACACCCATACTATCACCACTATCAGAGTCAGCATTAACATGACATCTTAATTGAGCAGACAATTTATTTTGAGTGTAACAGTGAACTCGTGTTTCCAGTGACTGCGTTTTGGGGTGTTGATATTGGGCCCACGATTTCTGGTTAAGGTTTGGTGTGCCACTTCTTGTGGTGGCGACATAGTGGTGCAATTAATTTACAAATTCATATGGAAAAATGCAACTGTTTATTAAATATATTCCACATCACACCATCAACAGTGGGACTTTTGCAGACCAAAAAAATGAGAATGTATGCATTATTGTTGGCAGTTCCACATTAATGTGCTTGAGGAAAATTATTCTTTAAAATTGAATCTTGGTTTTAAAATAACTAGGGTTATGTCTGGCTGGATGTATTCAGGTAAGTTTGGACTATGCAGTGCATTGTTCTACTTATTTGATTCCTGTAGAACGTTGAAGAGTTGATGGATCTTACATCAGCCAATTTGCTAAGTCCCAAAAAAAATAGCCTTGACGCCTTCCACAGAGCGCGTGGTACAGACACAGAGTGGGTTATATTTATTATTTTTCCTCTAAGCCTCCACAGCTTCTACAAAAGCCATTTCGCTAGACCTTCATTTTCTTTGTATGCCTTCCAATAAGGCAGTGACCTGTCATGACAGACTCGATAAGTGAGACGTCAATTCTCGATAACGACAGAATGCTTTAGTGCATTTGGAGTTATGGCAGCGCTACATCAGCCTGTAGTGTATGTACTTTCTAAATAGTTGATCACGTGCCATTAAGAAGATTTTGCTGTTCGCTATAGATGCTTATATATACCAGTATTCCATTAGAATGCAAGATCTTTCCTGGTCTTGCAGGTTCCCTGACAGGTCCCTTGGCCCTACACCTAATTCGGGAGAAATGCGACTGCAGACCTCTGCCCTGCATCAAATTACATTGCTATAATAACAGGTGGCGCAAAAGTAACCTTTCGATGTTTTTTGTGCCAAAGTCACCGACCGATTATTGGTCAAATAAATAGTCAGCAATATTCCGCGTTCTGGAACAGTGTAGCGTAACATTGTTTATTAACGTGTATTTCGCATGTGTTTACTACACAAATGTCAACATTAGGCATTAGGAGCCAATCGCAAAATGCATAGCATTTTCTGATATGATGATTACTTTTGCGCCACCTTGTATCTACCGGCATTAGATATTGTATAACATTTAGTGCCCCACTTGGTATCGTTCTCAATGCACCAAACATACAATGGTATATGTCAGCCATGTACTCAACTTTATTTTTGATCGCACAGAAGGTGGATTTCAGTAGATCCATCCATCTGACGACAATGACATAGAGCATGATCGGTCAAAATATTTCCGTATACAACGGGTAAGCTACACTGATATAAAAAGCTTCGTCTTTCTTCAAACGTCGGCTAACGTACGGAAGAAACCTATCGATAGATTTGTTCGTCGCGTGGCACCGCCCATATAAGCCAAATTAAAAAATGATATATCTTGCACTATTTGTTAGCGAGAGTGCTGGAATTTTGTGTATATGTATCTGGTGGCAGTCTACGTGATTGGTCCAAAAATGGGCTGAATCGGGCCAATGGGCGTGGCCCCGCCCATGTAAGCAAAGTTTTGAAATTGATATATCTTGCACAATTTTTAGCGAGAGTGCTGTAATTTTGTGTATATGTGTCTGGTGAAAGCCTACGTGATTGGTCTAAAAATGAGCGGAATCAGACCCAAGGGCGTGGCCCCGCACATATAACCCAAATTTGAGCTATCTTGCACAATTTAGTAGCGATAGTACTGTAATTCTGTTCATATGTATCTGGTGGCAGTCTACGTGATTAGTTCAAAATGGGCGGTATCAGACTAATGGTCATGGCCCCGCCCATGTAAGCCACATTTTGAAATTAAGATATCTTGCACAATTTGTTAGCGAGAGTGGAGTTATTTTATGTATATGTATTTGGCGGCAGGATTCGTTATTGGTTCAACAATGGACGGGATCGGAAATCCCAATCTGGGGCAACGAAGTGGACAGTGTCCAGCTAGTAGGATATAAAACACGGTTTCTACCGAGCTTACATGTCAAATCGGGTGAAGCATATATATGGGGTTATATCTAAATCTGAACTGAATTTCCCAGAATTTGGTAGTTTTCATTCATGTAATAAGAAAACTCTCTGCCGAATTTCGTACTTATGTTATATAAAATACGATTTCTACAACGCTTGCATGTCAAATCGGGTGTAACATATATGTTGGGACTATGTTTAAATCTGAACCGATTTTCTCCGAATTTAGCAGTGTTCATATATGTAATAAGAAAACTGTCTCTGTTGAATTTCGTACTGATCGGATATAAAATAAGGTTTCTACAGCCCTTACATATCAAATCGGGTGTAACATACATATTTATGGGGGCTATATCTAAATCTGAACGGATTTCTGGAATTCGGTAGTGTTCCTTCACGTAATAGGAAAACTCTCTCTGCCGAATTTCGTACAGATCTAATATAACATATATATGGGGGCTATATCTAAATCTGAACCGTTTTTGACCAATTTCAATAGGGATCGTCATTAAACCAAATAAGAGCACTGTGCTTAATTTCATCACAGTCGGACCATAAATACGACCTGCACTTTGATCACAAGAATACATGGACAGACAGACAAACATGGCTAAATCGACTCAAAAAGTGATTCTATGTCGATCGGTATAATAAACTATGGTTCCATTTCTTTTTTTTTTGGCGTTACAAACAAATGCACAAAGTCATAATACTCTGTACCACAGTGTGGTGTATCATATCAATGTCTTCGAATTTTTTATTTTAGAGTAACTTTCCAATGCTAATAGTCTGACAAATTGGCTACTGTACAGATGTTTTTATAATATTTGATATATTTCCACGGAACACTCTAATACACATTCATTTATTCTAAATTGTTGCAACGAATGCATGTGTTTTGTGGCTTGGAAATGTGGAATTATAATTGCAATTATGGCTAGCAGTGAGAGAACAACTACCTTTAATGCTTACAACGATACTAAATAGAAAATATTTCTGTCACATTTCAGGTTGCTATGGGTGGTGGCATGTCCGAAAGGAAATTTTCATTAAAAAAAATATTCTCAGTTCGTTCTTGATTTTATTTCCGTTTTCTTGCATTTAAACAATGAGTGATGTCTGAATGCATTTCCTTTCCCATTTTCAGAAGTACCACGGAATAGTTGTAGGAGAATTCAATGACTTGATGTGTCTTTAACCACATACACGTTGGAGAAATAATACTTGGGGAATGTCGTAAAAACCACATACTAAATCGCCTGCAAATCCCTGGTGGCAGCCATTAAATTCAACGAACTTTCGTCAATATCAATTGCAGCAGTTAGTCATCGCCTTCATCATCGATGTAAATTTTCATATAAAATTGGTTTATGCTCAGAATCACGGTTCCTCGTTCCGTGATTGGTGGTGTATGCGGTTGGATGAATGTACAAATCTATCGAGGAGGAGTTTATGCCTTTAATTGTGGCTATTTGCTTTAATAAAAACCATAAAATGTTCGAAATAGTGCGACTAGTGAATGCAAGCAGTGCTGGGCATAAAGCCATCAGACACAAGTACAGCTCGTAAAAATGGTTATGGTGTGGGTTGCACATTGGGACAAAAGGTGGAATATTGAGAAGAGGCAGTAAGAGTATAAACCGGGTAAACCGACTAAGGTATACCCTCACATTGTGAGCAATGTTAATAAATATTCACTGGTATATTTTCTAATATTATGAGCTATTTAACTTTAGTTGTTTTGGCTCTTTTTGTATGGGAGGTACTAAAACATGTGTTAGTGATAACTCCCATTTTTAATGGGAGTTATCACTAACTTAAATTTAATAAAATTTAATTTTCAGCGGAATTAAGAAAGCTAAATTTACAATCGTAGAACCAACTCATTTCTAACAGCCTATGTCAAAATATTTGCTGTAACTTCATTATTCGCAAAAATATAGTGAATCAATAATTTTAATTGAAAAAAATATGTACAATAATTAGTAAACATTATAGGATATATAAAAATAATAAGTAATAAGTAAAATGAAATAAAATAAAATGTTTAGAATTAGTAATGGAATAAGCCGTGACCTACAAAAAGAGTGAATGTAATATCGACATTATTTCAAAAGTCATACTCGTATTTTTTTCAAAATATGAGGTCCATATCATTTATGGTTTATTTTTAATACAAAATTTCTCAACAAAATTCCGATGTATTGATGGGACTGAGTGTTGAGATTTTTTTGAGTGCTTTTTTTTGGTAATTATTATTTCTTATAGCCTTTAATAAAACTGTGCAACAAATGAACACTCTTTGAAAAATACGCGGACTTGCCAGTATATGTTCGATTCTACTACCAAATGTAGTACACGGGGCAAAATCGCCTTTTTGATATGTTTGAATCGAAAGCAAATATATTTGGAACACACATTTTTATATATTGTATATTTCTGAGAAAATACATTTTATTTGAAAATCAATAAAATTTATTTGGAACGCGAATATTATAATATTACAATAAAGACCAGTAGGGAAAGGCAGAAATTCGGGCGGGGCCGACTATATAATAACCTACACCTCCCTAACAGTGCGATAAGGATCATTGCGATTATAGTTTGATATATATAAATTAAGGAAATTTCTTTCCTAAATTAAGAAACATCTTAATGCAACAATTTTGTAATTATCGGATGTAAAGTACAACTTCACGAGCGCTTTGATACCAAATCAGGAGGAACATATATATGGAGGTTATATGTAAATCTGAACCCATTTTCCCTGATTGCTCATTTATGTAATAAGAAACCTCTTTCTGTCGAATTTCGTGCTGATCGGATATAAAATACAGTCTCTACGTCGCTTACATGTCAAATCGGGTGTAACATATATATGGGGGCTATATCTAAATCTGATCAGATTTTCCCTGAATTTGACAGTATTCCTTCATGTAATAAGACTACACTTTCTGCTGAATAAAATACAGTTTCTACAGCGCTTACATTTCAAACGGGGGTAACATATATATGGTGGCTATATCTAAATCTGAACTGATTTCCCTCAAATTTGGCTGTGTCAATTCATGTAATAAGAAACCTCTTTCTGGCATCTTTCGTACAGATGGGATATAAAATGAAGTTTTTACAGCGCTTTCATTTCAAATCGGGGGTAACATATTTTGTATTGTCTCTAAGTGTATCACGAGACTGCTCTCTGTCAATTTTTGTACAAATCGGTTCAAAAATGTTATTTATACAGTGCATATATGCCAAATCGGTGGCACATATATATGGGAACTATATGTTAATCTGAACCGATTCTAACCAAATTCAATTGGGATTTTTGTATTTAAATTTAAGAAGATGTACTTAATCTTAATGAAAGAATCTATATTTTAAGTACAAGATTCAATAATTTTAATGATTAAGGCCGTCTTTGGCGCAAATCTTTAATTTTAGGACGATTTTTTTAGTGTTTCATTCCCGCCTCCCGATTTAAAACAGGTGTTTTTTACGATTTATTAAAATAAGGCCACAAATTCCCGTTTTGTGGGAAAGCTAGAGGTTTATATGTTCCACAAAAATATTGGCCTTAATATTTTCTATATAGTTGCTGAACATACCCCACACAAAACCAAATCTTTTTGTTTTAGAGTTATAAAAAAGTGAAATACTAATATTTGTAAGGCAAATTGCGGTCTTTAGGAGCTATTTAGGGTGCCTAGACACGTTCAGCTTGTATTGATATGTTCATAAAAGTTGTTCAGATTTACGTGGCTACAATTTTGCTAAATATTGTTAGTGAAAAATTAGTATTCCCTGTAAGTTATGCTGAAAAAAGTGAAAACGATATTTTTTCCTTCACTTTTTCAAAAAAAAAAAGAAAAACGCTGGAAAACTTTTTTTTGGCATAAAATGTTAACAAACTTTAGCTTCATTATTGCTAAATGTAGTTAAACGGTATCACCAAGTCTGAATTAGCTGTTGGCCTTTTTGGGAGCGACATCTATAGGTGGACTATAACAAAATAATTTTTTTCGGTTTTTTCTTTATTTGCAATCTATTTACAATAAAAGTAACAGAAATGTGAAGTTACAATAAACTTAACATACATGTATAAAAATATATTACATTATTGAGTATATGATAATTGTATATGAGATAAGATTTTATAAAAATGGCAGGTCTAGAATGTGCAGTCTTTTTAGTCTTTTTACTTCGTCACTGTCATCTAATAAGAATATAGCTAGAACATTTGGATGATAGCTTAATCTATTCAGATACTTTGAACTAAATCGTATAATTTCGTGTTATATTCTTGGTATACTAAGATCGTTGTGGATTGTATTGTTGTTGACAAACCATGGTGCATTGGTGATTAAACGAAAAGTTTTAGATTGATATTTCTGCAATATGTGAACGTTAGAATAGCTGGCTGTCCCCCAGAGCTGAATACCATATGTCCACACAGGTTTCAGTACAGTTTTATAGAGAATTAATTGAATTTGAAACCAAAAGCCAGTACATCTTTTTTGTTTTTGTATTTAGTAAATTTCTTTTAGCTTTAATATGAGGTTTCCAAGTTAGCCGTCTGTCTATATGCATACCAAGATATTTAACGCAGTTAGATGTTGGAATTTGAACTCCATTTAATGATACCGAGGGGCAATCGCTTTTATTTAAAGTATAAGTCACGTGAGTAGACTTATCGGTATTGACCATTATATTCCATGTTTTTAACCATTTTTGTGTTACATTGAGCTGATTTTGGACTGCATCTGAAGCTTCCTTAGCTGATTGTTTTGCAGATAATATTGCAGTATCATCTGCGTAAGTGGCAAGCAAAACATCACTGTTTGTGGGCATATCTGATGAAAACAAGGTATAAAGCACAGGGCCAAGTACGCTTCCTTGCGGGACACCAGATTTTATGTTACCTATTTCCGAGTCTTCATCATTGACATATACATAAAAACGTCTTTCGTATAAATAAGATTTTAACATAAGATAAAATGGACTTGGTAATAAATTTTTCAACTTAAATAAGAGCCCATCGTGCCATACTCTGTCAAAGTCTTGCTTGACATCTAGAAATACTGCTGAACAATAGAACTTATTTTCCAAGGCTTCACTTAGAGTTTTAACGACTCTGTGACACTGTTCAGGTGTTCCGTGCTTACGTCGGAATCCGAACTGATGATCAGGTACAATTCTTAAAGCTTCAAGGATAGGAGAGAGCCGCTTAAGGAAAAGTTTTTCAAAAACTTTAAATATGATGCGTAGTAAACTTATAGGTCTGTAAGAATTAACTGCATTTTCGGGCTTATTTTGTTTTAGAACCATTATAATTTTTGCATACTTCCACTGAGATGGAATCTAATCTAAAAACAGAGTTGAATATCATTGCAAGGAAAACCAATCCTTTTTTAGGTAAAGCTTTTAACACCTTGGCATCGACATTGTCATATCCAGGAGACTTCTTAGTTTTCAGCTTTTTAACTTCATTGTCAACTTCACGAATTGAAAAGGGTTTAATTGGTCTATACATTTGGCAAGGAATGTCCAGAAAGTCTTTAATATTTTTGGCTTCGAGAATATCGCTGAATGTGAAGGGAGTGAACGATTCTTCCAGATATTTTTTAAAAGCTTCAGCTTTTTCACTGTCAGACCTGCACCAGGAGTTATTAGTATCTTTTATTGGGACATTTCTCTTCTGAGGTCGTTTAAGGTATTTGGTCGCTTTCCAAACATTATATTCATTATTATTAGCTGCGCTAAGATTTGTTAAGTATCTACCAACTGAGTCATTCTTGAGTTCCCGTAAACGTTTCGTTAGATAGTTTCACTGAAAAAAAAATTGTCATACAATTAAAGAAATGCTCCAAAGACGTCCTTAGTCTTCAAAATAAGTACATTTTGTACTAAAAATTAAGAAAATGTGCTTAAAATTAAGTAAATTGCTTAATATTATTTAAATTATCTATATTTTAAGTACAAAATGTACTTATTTTGAAGACTAAGGACGTCTTTGGAGCATTTCTTTAATTTTATGACAATTTTTTTTCAGTGTTGCTGCGCGGTTAAAATTAGATTTGTCTGCTGGAAGCCTTGTCCTTTGCCAAATTTTTCGGAGACGTCTTTTACGTTTAATAAGCTTCTTTATTTCTACCGTAGTTTTTATGTTTGAATTATAGGAGTTATAATTTCCAACAGGAGTGGATTCGTATGCTGTTTCACATATTAGTTTATTGAATGTTTCCACTGCATTCTCTAATTCGGTTCCATCTTTAATTGGTATATTTAAGTTTATATTGGAATTAATCCAGGATTTAAATAGATTGATATCCGTTTTTGGTGAAAATAGGTTTGGATAATTACTCCGTTTTCTCAAAACGGTACTAAAACTGAGAATTATTGGGCTGTGGTCCGAACTTAGTTCATCACTTGCTTCAATATCTAAGGCGGATGTAGGAACGCCTTTATATATAAAGAAATCCAGTAAATCTGGTATTTTGACAGGGTCACTCGGCCAATATGTTGGACTGCCTGTAGATATTGTATTAAATTGGTTCTTAGTCATACTTTTGAACAGTTCTTTTCCTTTCGGGTTACATAGGCGAGATCCCCACCAGGGATGCTTGGCATTAAAGTCGCCTCCAATAATATATTTACTGCTCAGTTTATTAAAAACCAGTAAGGAAAGGCTAAAGTCGGGCGGTGCCGACTATATAATACCCTACACCACTCTCGTAATATTGAATAACTCTGATATATAAATTTTGTAATTTATGTATAAATGGTTTACATAAATTTACTTTTGGGACATTTTATACTTAAATAATACCCTGTACCACAGTGTGGTGTAGGGTATAAAAACGATTGGATCTAAAGAGCCAAATCGGATGAAACATATATATGGGAGCTATAGCTAAATCTTTACCGATTTTCTTCAAATTCGGCAATGTTTGTTCATGAATCAAGAAACTCTACCATTCTAAATTTCAAAACGATTGGATGTAAAATATAGATTCTATAGAACTAAAGGGCCAAATCGGACGAAACATATATATGGGAGCTATAGCTAAATCTTAACCGATTTTCTTCAAATTCGGCAGTGTTGGTTTATAGATCAAGAAACTCTACCATTCTAAATTTCAAAATGATTGGATGTAAAATACAGCTTCTACAGGACTAAAGGGCCAAATCGGACGAAACTTGTATATGGGAGCTATAGCTAAATCTTAACCGATTTTCTTCAAATTCGGTAGTGTTGGTTCATGGACCTATAAACTCTACCATTCTAAATTTCAAAACGATTGGATGTAAAATGCAGCTTCTATAGAACTAAAGGGCCAAATCGGACGAAGCATATATATGTGAGCTATAGCTAAATCTTAACTAATTTTCTTAAAATTCGGTACTGTTTGTTCATTGATCAAGAAACTCTACCATTCTAAATTTCAAAATGATTGGATGTAAAATACAGCTTCTTCAGGACTAAAGAGCAAAATCGGACGAAACATATATATGGGAGCTATAGCTAAATCTTAACCGATTTTCTTCAAATTCGGTAGTGTTGGTTCATGGATCTATAAACTCTACCATTCTAAATTTCAAAACGATTGGATGTAAAATACAGCTTATACAGGACTAAAGGGCCAAATCGGACGAAACATGTATATGGGAGCTAAAGCTAAATCTTAACCGATTTTCTTCAAATTCGGTAGTGTTGGTTCATGGATCTATAAGCTCTACCATTCTAAACTTCAAAACGATTGGATGTAAAATGCAGCTTCTATAGAACTAAAGGGCCAAATCGGACAAAACATATATATGGGAGCTATAGCTAAATCTTAACCGATTTTCTTCAAATTCGGTAGTGTTGGTTCATGGATCAAGAAACTCTACCATTCTAAATTTCAAAACGATCGGATGTAAAATACAGCTTCTATAGGACTAAAGGACCAAATCGGACGAAAGATATATATGGGAGCTATATCTAAATCTGAACCGATTTTCTTCAAATTCGGCAATGTTGGTTCATGGATCAAGAAACTCTACCATTCTAAATTTCAAAACGATCGGATGTAAAATACAGCTTCTATAGGACTAAAGGGCCAAATCGGACGAAACATATATATGGGAGCTATAGCTAAATCTTAACCGATTTTCTTCAAATTCGGCAATGTTGGTTCATGGATCAAGAAACTCTACCATTCTAAATTTCAAAACGATCGGATGTAAAATACAGCTTCTATAGGACTAAAGGACCAAATCGGACGAAAGATATATATGGGAGCTATATCTAAATCTGAACCGATTTTCTTCAAATTCGGCAATGTTGGTTCATGGACCAAGAAACTCTACCATTCTAAATTTCAAAACGATCGGATGTAAAATACAGGTTCTATAGGACTAAAGGCCCAAATCGGACGAAACATATATATGGGAGCTATAGCTAAATCTTAACCGATTTTCTGCAAATTCGGCAATGTTGGTTCATGGATCAAGAAACTCTACCATTCTAAATTTCAAAACGATCGGATGTAAAATACAGCTTCTATAGGACTAAAGGGCCAAATCGGACGAAAGATATATATGGGAGCTATATCTAACAGCCGCGAAATACTCTAAACTACAAAATTTCAGAACGATCGGAGTGAAATTGCGACCTGTAGTCGACGAACAACTTTACATGGATAGACGGACGGACGGACGGACGGACGGACGGACGGACGGACATCGTTAAATCGACTCTGCTAGTGATTCTGAGTCGATCGGTATACTTTAAGGTGGGTCTAGCTGTGTTATTTTCAGGTGTTACAAACATCTGCCGTGAAACAAACTTATAATACCCTGTACCACAGTGTGATGTAGGGTATAAACATTGTCGTATAAATCACAGGTCACAGTATATCTAGGGGGAAAATATACAGAGTATATTGATACTGGGCTTCCATTGCATGTTATTTTCACTCCAGCTGCTTGCAAGTATGGTTCTGTTATTGGTTCCGCAATTTCGTATTTAATAGTATTTTTTATTATAATAGCGGCACCAGCGTGGGCTCTGTTTCCAGGTTGATTTGCAGTTTCCAGGGATTTACTTGTAAAATGGGTCTCAGAGACTAGAAGTATATCTATACATTTAGAGGTAAGAAATGTTTCTAATTCATTAACATGGTTTGAAATACCGTTGGCATTTCATAAGCATGGACATCATGTTCATAAGAGTGTTGGTTAGCTCCATTTGTTTTGCGAGCATAGTTTCAATTTTCGTTAAAAGATTGTTCATATTGGAGTCTGTACCTCTGACAGCTTGAGAGTACGACATTGAATTTATGTTATTGCTTTGTTCCGTGAAATTATTATAATAGGGATTATTATATGGTTGTTCAATACGTTCTCTATTTGTTCTGACAGATCGTTTTAGTCTAATAGAATATCATCTGGCTGTAGCCTGATTATTTTACCCCGTGTGATTCACGACTTAAAGTGAAGTGCGAATGAATTGAAAGCGATCACAGGTCATACCATAAAAAATTAATTGAGGAAGCAGCAGGGAATTTAACTGACATAGCTCAGTATCCGACAGAATACCTGAAACATCAATAGTTGGTGAGTGTGAAACACTGATGCTACGCAGACAATCCTGGATTGATGGAACCTAGCGCAGACGCCCGCTGGAACTTGCTGTTATACAGATGGTTCGTAACTAGAGGAAAGGATGGGGCTGGGACTTTATTTCGAAGAACCGGAAACCGAATTTTTATTTCGCCTACCAGACCATAACATGATCGTACAGGCGGAAGTCCGAGAAAATACAGAGTGTATGAGCTGGATTAGCGCTAACGGAAAAACAACAAAAGTAAATATTTTTACAGGTAGCCAAATTAATAGCTTTAGATTGTAAAATGGCGATTAACGCTTACTCTGAATACGGAACAATACACATCATATGGGTGCTTGGTCATCATGGAGTAAGAGGAAATGAGAAAGCAAATGCCTTGGCATTACGAGCCAGGGACGTGCAAACGACAAACCTAGAGAATGTAAAACCTTTCGGAGCTACGCGTTCTAAACTGAAGACATGAGCGAATAACGCCCATATCACGCTATGGATAGTGAAACCATTGGATAAACAACAAGAATCTTGTGGTGTGACCCTATGGAAGGAGGACAAAACAAAAACTTTGCTCAAATTGAGCAAATCAGATAACAGTAAGATCAAGGGTATCCTAACAGGGCACAGTGTCGCACATGCATAAAATAGGAGTTGTGGACAGCATCGTCTGTAGGGCATGCGGGGAGGATGACAAAACATTGGAGCACTTCCTCTGCCATCGCCCAGCGTTTGCCAACAATAGATCCCGTTTCTTGAGAAATTACTCTTTACCAGATTTGACCCATCTTAGGGGCGTAGACTGGAAAACAAGTAAGGAATAGTCGATAGCAGAGAGTTGCTAAAATAACTTTCTCAGCGCTAGTCCACGAAAGAAACAATTAGATCGCACAATAAGCCGAATGCTGGCTTATGTGTATGTCCAAGGACATGAGGCGGAAAAATCTGCCTCCTCTTATCAACCCCTAACCTAACATAATCTAATATTAAAATTGCCAAGAACATTTGAAAAAGTTAATAAAATTTCACCGATTTATTTTTTTTACAAAGCCAATTTGGAACAATTAATTTTGCTATTAATTAACATCTGCCACGAAATACATTTATAAAACCCTACACCACAGTGTGGTGATACGCTATGCATTTCTTTCATACTTTCATACTGAAGAGTCCGACAAAAATTATTAATTTTGTATTTCCCCACTGTGTGCTCGTGGTTTACATATTCTAAATATTAATTTATGTATATTGAATAATTCAATGTGCAGCACACTTTCTGGAAACTCCCTGAATATGTAAATACAGTTTTATACATTTTATTGTATATTATTGTGCACACATGAGTTCAATTTACGTCTGATTTATGCAATTGGTTGCGTGTGTATCACACATCCAGGTATATACATTGGTTTTAAATTTTTCAACAATATAAAGCCGTCGCTTTAAATTTAAAAGAGGAAGTAACAAATATTTAAGATGAACTCAGCAGTATGTAAAAGATACAAGATTTAAAGTGTAAATTAGAAATTTATTCGTTTATTTATTCATTTTTAAAATTCATCGTAAAACAAGCCAACTTTTAATTCGAATGTAATTAATTCATTTCACCTGAGAACAAAACTCAATTATTTGACACATTGACTACAATAAATCAAAATTAAATTTCAATTTGGGCGAATGCAAAAAAAAATGTCTCAATGTTTCGTAGGTTATTGTTTACCTTTGGCCGACACTGTGCAATTGGCATGGCTACATTTTTCGCATTAACATTTCTATGAAAGTTCAATAAAATACGAACTTTGGAAAAAGTAAAAACTTTTTTTATCCAACAGAGTGCCTTTAAACAAGCTAAAGGAATTGGAGAAGAACAGCAGAAAAAAAACAGAATTCAAGTTAAATATGAATGATGAAAAATTATGAATAAATCGCATCAAATATCCTGAAACCAATGGTCCTTTTGAGCAATGAATACCATTATACTTGGACCAAAAGTTTTTTACAAAAACAAACAGAAAAAACTCACCGTATTTTATTGTGTGCATAGATGAACGCAGTTGTGTGCGTAAATTGCTGCCGGTGAATATTCGTGTGCGTTGAGTACTTAAGCGTATAAGGATTTTTTTTCGTTTTTGCATTGAAGAGGAAAAAAAATTGATTTCTTAGTTTAAAGCTGTTTTTGTTGTTTTTTTTTTTTTTGTTTAAACAGATGAAATAATTTGTATATTTTACTGATTTAAGTAATTTTTTTGTACTTTAATAAAAACGCCAAGTATATTAGGTATTTACACTGGTTTTCAACCACCGCACTATAAGTAAAATTAACCTTTTTTCTGGCCAAAACTTAAATTTTACATTTATGTAGTAATATAGAATATTTTGATGCCTCAATCTAATAGAAAACAGATCAAATCTTTGAAATGACTTTGGATTTTGTTAGGAGATTTGCATTGTTATGTGCCGAGCGATCAAACTTGCGTTATTTAAATGGCATTCAAAAAGTCGTTATAGACGTGAACCACTTTAATTGTACATAAAAATTGCCTATGGTCTTCGATTTTGATGAAACTTGGTGGAAATGTTAATGTCGGATATACAATTTCTTTAAAAATCAATTAGCCATTCTATTGAAAGGTCTGGAAAGACTTTTAGATCATTTCATTAGAGAAAACCTGGATAACAAACTCCTGTCGGTGAACCAATAAGGGGAAGTCTACAGAATGAGCCCTGTACGAACTCGTGAGCACTATCGAATCGTCCCTGCATTTCAAGTAATTTACCATGGCGGCATTTCTTGGCATAGAAGGGGCTTTTAACAACATTCACTCAGATGCGGTAATTGCGGCACATCTAAAAGTTAACTCTTGTTTGATTAGACTAATTCACAGCCTGCTCAACAGAAGACGCATAACAGCATGTCTTGGGTCCACAACTCTAACAAGGTGTGTAAACCGAGGCACCCCACAATTGGAGTACTGTAATTTGGAACCTAGTGGTGTATGAAATCCTGATATATCTAGAACGTTGTGGCTGCAAGGTCATGGCATATGCGGACGACGTGGCGTCCTCAGAGACATCCTACAGGTGGCTCTGAACAAGTTGGCTAAATGGGCCAGAAGCACCGGGTTGGGCGTTAACCCAAACAAGACAGAATTGGTTCTCTTTACTAGGATTAATTATGTCCCACACGTGGACCCTCTACCTTGGATAATTATGTCCCACACGTGGACCCTCTAATTTGCTAGACAAATCTGTCTAGCTACCCTGCAGGAGCCAATTTCTGTCCATCTTTCGTTGGACTGCCTGATTTCCTCTTGCCTAAGCCAAAGCTTGCACGTGGGTAGTGGCGCACCAATATATGCAAAGTGGAGAGCATTGAGCACTTGCTATGCGACTGTCCCGCTTTGAGTAAACGACGACTGGACATACTGGGGTCGGCCTTTCTGGGCAGTATAACAGATCTTTCCGGTACCGATATTCGTACTATCGATACATTTGTATTTCAAGCAGTTTGGTTTCGATGAGGGGCATTTCAGCCCGTGGTAACACTAGGGACCTAACCTGGTCTATGTGAGCTGGTAAAAAATAAAATAATCCCACCCTAACCTGGAACATTTAACCATTAGAAATTCGACAAAAAATATCGAGAAGTGATTTCATTCGAATGATATTTAAATATTTGTTGTGATAAGTTTTGATTGCAATTTTGTAGAGGATAGGTGTGGTTAACTGTTTTGAGAGAAATAATTCTTTAAAATTTCCCATATTTCCTTCTGGAATGAAGAGTGTATTCCGAAGTCTTCCACTTCAAAATTACCTCTGAGATAAATTATAAATTAAATTAAATCAAAAATTACTGAAAAACATTAAACTTGGCGTACAATTATGTTATCGATACGGAAATATTTTTTGAATTCTTAAGTAAAAATTACAACACTTTCGCTAACCATGATATTCCAATTTCAAAATTTGGCTTATATGGGCGGGGCCACGGCCAATGGCCCGATCCGCGCATTTTTAGACTGCCACCAGATACATATAAAGTACACATAATTACAGCACTCTCTCTAAGAAATTGTGTAAGATAATTCAATTTTGAAATTTGGCCTTTATGGACAGGACCACGTCGATTGGTCCGACCCTGCCTATTTTTGGACCAATCAAATAAAATTGCCACTGTATATACACAATATTTTAACACTCTAGTTAAACTTTTTTTCTCAATATCGAAACTTGGCTCATAAGGGCGGATCCACGCTCACTTGATATCGGCGATTTTTCGGGAATTTTCTTGGGTATTCTTCTTGTTTTGCATGAGACAACTCCGAATTGTTTATATCAACGTTAATGGCATACTGATCAGTTTTTTACAGTACTATCAAAAGTTTAAACTATAAACTTCAGGACGATTGGTGCAACGGTTTTCACATTTCATTTTCTGTTTTGGATTCATATAGGTTACGCACTTGGTAATTCGATATACTCCGAAATATTATATTTTTTGTGTGGAAATCACCACACCTGAAAATCGAAAGAACTCTTCTCAAGTTATAAGGTTGTGTTGGCCAGACCAATCCCAAATGTTCCTAAAAATTTTCATTTGGTCCAATACGAATTCCTCAATTCCAAAATCGTGAGAAACGAAAGATCCGTTCTCGAGTTATGAGATTGTGTTCGCTGTGACGAGCCCATGTGACCAGTCCTAAAGTTTCCACAATAATTTCCAATACGGATCCATCAAGCCCAAAATCATGAAATCAAACGATTCTTTCTCTAGTTTTGAGTTTTGTGATGGCCGTGTCGCGTCGCTTTGAACAATCCTAAATTTCGCTCCATTGAGTCCCCCCTGGGGCCAATACGAATCCACCATGCCCAAAATCTAACGATGAATTCTTGAGCTATAAGGTTTTGATGGCCACGTCGCGTCGATTTGAACAGTCCTTATTTTGCTTCAAGCTGTCTCTTCCTATTGCCACTACGGATCCATTAACACCAGAATCGCCAAAATCAAAGGAGCCATTCTTAAGCTATGAAGTTGTGACGGCCGCGATACGCACTTTTGACTAATTCTATATTTTCCTACATATGATCCTTCCTTGATTCAATGCGAATAAACCAAGCCCGAAATCGTGAAAATTCGAACTATCCATACTCAAGCTGTGAGGCACGAAACGGTTAAAATGATTTGATTGAAACCAAGGGTACATTAAAGTATAACTTTCAAAGTTTATAGTGTAAAATTTTCATAAAAAAATGAGTTTATTGCGTTATTGGCACGCCCCTTTTGTTACCTCCCAAACAAATGGACAATTTTGTACCAAAAGTTAACAGCTTTTACTTTAATACCAGTAAATACATTAAAGTTTTTAAATGCAATTTAAATTGATAATAATTTATTTAAAACGAAACAAATAAATACATTTTTTAATATTTTTTTGGGACTCAAAGTGAGGGGATTCATAAATCGGTGTACCCGACTGAACTTTCGTAATTACTTTTGAACCTGTAATGCCAAATAACTGGCCCATTCATTGGCACCTAGCACAATCTTTAAAAGATCGTGCTAGGTGCCAATGGATTCGATGACTTCATTCATTATCGTTGTATTGACCAAAGATGCAATACACAGATCATCTATATAGCGTTTATTTGACTATTTATAATGTCCATTGATATTGTGACATTGCAACAATTGAACATGGAATAGATCATTTAGTTTTTAAATGAACATTAAAGCCAACTTTCTAGTTATGGACATGTTCAATGTCAGCTACGCGAACCAATGTGTTTCTCCGTGGCCGGCAATCGACCGGGGTAAACGATTTATTTCTGTGGGGTATGTCCAAAGACTGCGGACCAAATTGTCTTTGCGTGGACACACTCCTCTGGGGTGTGACCAGAACAGGATACCCGGACAAAAGTGACATAAATATCATGGACGTTGTGACTGTTTCGGAAAGTGTCTTAATGATCATTGACCTTGTGAGACTATTTCTTGGGGTCATAAAGTCCATACACGTTATGACATTAGACGTTGTGACATGCCACCATATTTTAGTTTAAGACATTGTTTTCTAGCTTTATTCAAATTTGTCACACCTCTCAGTTGGATTTTCCGATTTAAGCTGCTTTCTACTTAACAGGGTCGACTTTAACTCCCACGCTCTAATAATTCCGACTAGAGTCTTCTTTACCAGGTTCTGAGTTATCCACTCACTCCAGACTGTCTTTGATATCTCTTTCGGAAATGTCGTGGAAATGAGTGTGACACATATTAAAAAACATGGCCAACTACTTTTCACCACAAAAACTTCAAGATTATCGGTGTGTGTTGCGGGAAAAGAAAACTAACATTTCTTCAAACCATAAAGGAAACCCTATTCACCTCAGGTTGTTTAATTTATTGTTCCGTGTCAGTTTGTTCATTGTTAATACATGATTTAATGTAGCTGCTCACCTGCCACAAAACCGGGTCGACCTTACCTCACTCACTCGAAAGATTTATGACGAGAGGCGACTCCTTTACTAGAAGGTTGATTCTCCACTTACTCCAACATTTCTTTTAAATCTCTTGAGAGAATGTAGGTGAAATGGGGAAGAGTGATAGTCCTGAAAATAATTTAACTACATTCACTACAACAACTTTAAGATAAGTTGTATGTATTGCGGTAACTCTACATGTAAATGAAACTGACATATCTTCAAAGATAAAGGAAATCCTTTTCATACAGGTTGTCAAAAGGCTCTCAACAAATATTAATTAAATTCATTCTAAGGCAGCATAAGTTTTTTTTACCGAAATCATGTACAAAGATTAGACTGTCCATCAAAGAAAATAATAGTGAAAACTGGGTACATATGTATGTATGTTTGTATAAAGACAAAAATACAGTTCCTCTTGTGTGTAAATTGAAAATAAAAATTAAATTGGTTCCGAGGAAACCGTATTCTACACTATATGTACGTCAGGATTTAATACACTTTGTCTTGCATTTCGGTATGATTTAGTGGCAGGATGATGGAATGTTTAAGTGACTGTAAAATAAAAACTGATAATTTTGTAAAATTTCCGTTTTTATTGGAAAGGTTGAACTTTGTCTTTTAATAATGGAACACAATATCATTCATATGACTACCACGACTGGCTCGGCAGTACCTCATCCGATCAACCCAATTTTTCAGTACATTATTTATTTATTTTTGTATATGAATTACAATATGTACAAAGAAAATGTATATTCTAATCTTACGGTCCAGGGAAGCCGGGTTACAAAGACCATGTGGCTAGATTTTGCACGACCCCCAAACTCATAGGCGAGCACGCTACCAACTCACCTACTGGGGCGCTCTTTTTCAGTAGATTTTCGATTGTTTCGGGTCGAGTCTCTCCAATGGCAACTTCGATTTCATGTTTCAACGCTTCAATTGTCTCTGGAAGCTTTGCGTAACATTTATCCTTAATGGCACCCTACAGAAAAAAAACCAAAGGTCTCAAATCACAAGTCAAAGTAATCGGTAGGTCAAATTTAAAATTTTAAATGGCCCACCCTTATCATAAGTATATTATTTAGAAGTAATTTAAAGCCTCTGCCTAATGATGGAAATACAAATGACAATTGCTTGCATTTAACCCGTTTCCTTCCCTGTATAATATTTGTTTTTTTGTTAGTTTTCCTCTTTTTTTTGTCGGAGAAACGAAAATCTTCAATAAAAAGCGGAAAACCTGCCTCATGAGGTTAGATGTGCACGAGGCTGGTAGGATAGGGGATATAATGCCAAAACAAACGCTTTGTTTGAATGTAATTACCGTAAAACCTCTTAAATGGCATTTTATAAGGGCATCAACAGAACACTAAAAACAGTAACAATTGTATCAACACCAAGAAATACGGGGGGATATGCCAACACTCAGCCGACGACAACAACAGCGGCAGCAAAAAACCTCAACAAAGCAGCAGGGGCAGCAACAACGTGCAATGGTCGAAAACGAAACGAAACGAAATACTGTGGGGGAACCGTGGTACGGGTGTTGCGAAGTACATACGAGTATGTAAAACAACAACAAAAATAACAACATAAATGATACAAAACAACAACGAAAACAATACCTCTTTCCCAAAATAACCACTTTACATACCAAAAAGTACTCTGACGTATGCGTTATTGCTCCCTTATACCCTCAGCACTTATACGCTCCCACGCTCTCATGAGCGCATTCTCTCTCCCTCGCCCTTAGTCACAATCAAATGTGCTGTTGTGATAGCAATTACCAGTGAAATTTCTCCTATTTTATGTATGGTTTGGGGAGCGTACCCTATCTCATGGGTCTACCACGGTAATGGGGGTTAGTCGTTTGTCACACAGAGTAACATTTATCAGCGTCATATGAATAGATACAAAAGATAAGGTCATCGACAGTGAAAAAGGCAATTGGTGCTATTTCACACTGGTAAAAATTAACAACAATGGGCATAACAATACGGCTTCAAAACAAAACTATTTAAAAATCCACAAAGTTTTATTCATAAATATTTGGAAAATCGTTTAAATATTATCCCTTTGAAATCCATTATTATTTCATGCAACCACATGTGATGCATTTTTAGTCGGCTTTCATCTGAAAATTTTCGGATTTTAAAAATTCTTGTCTTGTTTTGTGAATATCAATGAATCGTGAATAACTTCGGAGCGAGAATCACAATATTGGTAATGTTTTAAGCGGAAGATCGAGTCCTAGATGTGCATATTAAAAAGTTCACGATTTAGTCCAAGATCTCCGATAGTTGCCAGAGGAACAAGAAATTTAGAGGTTATGTAATATCGATCTAGCTCAGTGGCGGTATAAGATATAGGCGAAATATAAATTGGAATAATTGGTTTCATTTCACTTATCAAAGTACATAGCTTCACCTCCTCATCAAAGCTATGAAGATGTTGATCAAAATAAACTAGTTCGCTTTAATACCAAATCGGGAGAAACATATGGGGGCTATATCTGATTCTGAACCGATTTTCCCTGAATGCTCACTCATGTAATAAGAAACCCCTTTCTGTCGAATTTCGTACTTAAGAATCTTACCTGTCTGTGCAAGTCCAAAAGTATTACCATTTAAGCAAAAATGTCGAAATGATCGGATATAACAAGTAAGAAAGTTCAGTCGGGTAAACCGACTAATGAATCCCCCCACCATGAGTCTCAAAACAATATATTAAAATTTTTTTTTTGTTTTATTTAAATAATTATCAATTTAAATTGCATTTAATAATATGGTTTAAAATTTACTGGTATTAAAGTTCAAAGCTGTTTATTTGGTACAAAATGGTCCATTTGTGTGAGAGGTACCAAAAGGGGCGTCCCAATAACGGCCACTTTTCTCTGGACTCGGTACTATAAAAGCATTACACTGTACAAAATTTCAAGTATTTGTATGCACTGGTATTAAATTTATAAGCTGGTAACTTTTGGTACAAAATGGTCCATTTGTGTGGGAAGTACCAAAAGGGGCGTGTCAATTAGGGCCACTTTTCTCTAAACTCTAGGTACTATAAAAGCATTGCACTGTACGAAATTTCAAGTATTTATGTGCACTGGTATTATAGTTAAAAGCTGTTAACTTTTGGTACAAAAAGGTCCATTTGAGTGGGAGGTACCAAAAGCGGTGGGCCAATTACGCCCATTTTTCTCTGGACTCAAGGTACTATAAAGGCATTACACTGTACAAAATTTCAAGTATTTGTATGCACTGCTATTACATTTATAAGCTGGTAACTTTTGGTACAAAATGGTCCATTTGTGTGGGAGGTACCAAAAGGAACGTGACAATAATGTCCATTTCTCACTGTATTGTAGGTACTATTAAACCATTACGCTGTACAACATTTTAATTCTTTTTATGCACTGGTAATAATGTTATAAGCCATTAACTTTTGGTTCAAAATTGTCCATTTGTGTGGGTGGTACCAAAAGGGGGGTGGCGAAGTTTACAAATATTGAGTATCCAAAAATCCAATTACTGTTTTGGATTTGTCGAAGGGGTGCAATCTTGTTTAAAATGTTTTTTCTTAAACAATTTTTTGTAAACATTTTACTTTGCGAAAGATTGCGCGTTGTGTCCCCTTTAAAACAACGTAAGCTTTGCAAAAATCGGTTTTAGCCAGAAATTAATTACATAGGTCGATATTAAATATTCTGACCCATACCAGTATATCATTAGCTAGGAGCCAAAAATTTAACACATCGAAGGAGAGACCTAAGACTACATATATGTTTGGCGGACATTCGACTTGGGTAATTTTAAGTCATTTGAGCAATGTCCGGCCGTCCATCTGTCTGTCTGCTGGCAAGTGCGCACAATTACTCACGATAGGATTAAATGATTGGCTTCAAGTTTGGTATGCGGTAATATTTTTCTCTATCTCCGGCTAAGTTTGAAGATGGGTCACTTTAGTCCACTCCCTTTAGCACCTCCACCACAAAGGGTTAACATATAGTGAAATATTGATTCTTTAATAACATCTATGCTACTTGCTCAAATCTTCTGAAAATCCGTACATAGTGTTAGTTTATTAGTCGCTAACACTTCAAAAAAATGGGAGGAGTTGCCACGCCCCTTTTAATACCTCCCACACAAATGGACCACTTTGCATCAAAAGTTAACAACTTAAAACTTTAATACTAGTACACACTTCAAAGTTATTAAATGCAATATAAATTGATAATCAATTAATTAAATAAAAAAATAAATGTTCAAATATATCAGGGGATTATTAAGTCGGTTTACCCGACTGAACTTTCTTACTTGTTTTATTATCACTTAACTTGTATAGCACTCTTCAAATATTTTATTTATATTTTCAAAAGTAGTACGGAACCTGGAAGCACATATTTTGCTTAAAACTGGTAAGGAAAGCCAGAAAGTCGGACGAGGTCGGCTATGTAATACTCTAAACCTCCCTAGCAATGCGCAAAGGGACATTGCAATAATAATTTTGAATAATTGGTTTTCTTTCATTTAACAAAGTGCTTGAAGATATTGATCATAATAAAATCCCAGTGGGGAAATGCTAAAGTCGGGCGGTGCCGACTGTATGATACCCTATACAACACTAGTAAGATTGGATAATAATGAAATATCCAATATACACTTCAACTAAAATTTACATTTGGTCTGCCTCTGTCTCTTTAGCCAAATCGGACGAAACATGTATGTGAGATTTATAACTAAATCGAAACCGATATTTTTCAAATTCGGCAAAGTTGGTGCAAGGATCAAGAAACTCTACCGTGCTACATTTCAAACCGATTGGATGTAAACTACAGCATCTACTTATGTAGATCGAATGACCTGTACTGTTTTGTGAATAACTTTTGATTGGGTTTACGGATAAACACCAAATTTTGACTTAGCATGTTTATGGATGGAAGTATCGATATATGGGAGCTATATCTTAATCTAAACGAATTTTAACCAATTACAATTGGTTTTTTCCAGGTGCGAAAGACGCCTAGCTGCAAAATTTCTAAACGATCGGAGTGAACAAGTAAACGTCCAAAAGACATATGGACGGGCAGACATGGCTAAAGCGTCTTTGCTATAGATTTTGAGTCCATCGCTACTCCTTAACGTGGGTTTAGCTGCAGTATTTCTAGGTGTTACAAACATCTGCCATGAAACAAACTTATAATACTCTGTACCACAGTATGGTGTACACAAGGGCAAAATCGCCGTTTTTGATATGTTTGAATCGAAAAAAATATATTTGGAACACAAATTTTAAAATTTTATATATTTATGAGCAAATACATTTTATTTGAAAATCAGTAAAATTTATTTGGAACGCATATATTAATATATTACAACGAAATAAATTTGCAAACTAAATTTCTCAAATAAAATATATGTTTAAATACCAATAAAATTTTTGTTTAGGAATTTCTCCAAATATATTTTATTTCCAAATTTTTTAAAACATTTTGCTGACCTTTTTTGAATTTCAGTTTTAATTTATCGAAGTGTACATCCCAGATATGATACCATGTGCAGCATTAACTTATGTTCTAAATCAATCATTTCAAATTTCTGAGTATTCCAAGCCATTTCGATATAAGATTTCAATTATTATTATTTATTCTTTTAAAAACATTAACAATTTCTAAAAAATTACTTTGAATTACTGAAAAATTTCAAACAACTCAGGTATTTTCTGAATACTAAAATGAAAATAAATATTTGTTTCCGAAATAAAAGTCCAAATAAAAATATACTTGGATGTAAGCAAAGATTTGTTTAGAACAATATCTTCCCAAATATATAAGTTTTGCGTGTACACAGAAAAAAAACACAATTTAAAAATTTCAACAAATTTATTTGTATGTTACAATTTTCGGAGTTCAACAAATATTGTTGTTGATATTTGGAAAATAAGTTTCATAAATATTCCAAAACTTCTAAAAACTTGCTTATTTCTAAATTTTATTTTTGTATATTGAGTTTGTTGTTCAAACTTTACTTTACACACAATATTTATGTATGTATGTACATAAAAAATGTCAATACAAATATTCAAATAAAATAGATTTTTTTGTCGTGCATTTCCGTCGCTGACAAATGCGTTTTTAATAATTTTAAAGAAATATAAAGAGTGCGTACATTAACAGAAAAGTGCTAAAGTGATAACATAATTGTGGATAAAAAGGTAAGTGGTATTAAATGTCACAATGTGGTATTGGGCGTTATAAGTTTGTTTCGCTTCTGAAGTTTTTAACACTTAAAAATATTGAAGCTAGAGGCAAATTCAAATATAGACATTTACTAGGAATCACTAGCTAATTCGATTTAACTATGTCCGTCCATCTGTCTGTCCATATTACTGGTGAAGAGTCAATGCAAGCGGAATGCGGCGCGGCGTGTCAGAAAAGTTGAATTTTATTCAAAATAGCGCCCATATATAAATATGTACTTCCGATTGGCACCTGAGCGCTGTAGAATCTACATTTTCCAACCGATGTTTATAAAATTCGACTCAAAGAAAACTTTTGGTAATATTTAGATTTTGATATATCCCTCATACACATTTTCCTCCCGAGTTTCCTCTTAGCGCTATAGAAGCTGTATCTTACATCCACTCATTCCGAAATTTGGGAGATTGTAATGTATTAATCCAGAGACGGGTTTGAACAAAATCGGTTCAGATTTAGATATAGTCCTCATACATACTTATATCTCGGTTTTGCATCTAAGTCCTATAAAATCGGTATTTCTTAGCAGATCTTTGAATGATTCAACAAGTAACAATTTATTGAACCAAAAACGGACGTTGTGTGCAGAATTTGATATAGCCCCCGCATATACAATCTTTTGTTCAATATTCTAAGCGCTACATTTAGTATAATCATTGGAAAATAAACAGCCTCGATATTACTTGACACTAATTCTTATTAAGCTCTTTAAGTGTATTATGGTATGTTGTAGTCGGCTACGGTAGATTTTAGCTCTTCCTTACTGGGTTCAAATTAAAATTTATTTACTCACTTCCAGAGACAAATTCAGTGGAGGCAATCAAATATTACAGCAAATGCCGTGGACCTGTTTTGGAGGAAGTGCTACTTTATCTATGTGGCATCTTTATGGGACCAAGATTTATATTTAATAAAGTCAGAAACATCCTCCTCATCTCTAATGGTGATTTCGTTTCTGAAAAAAAATGTTGCCCGTCGACGTGAAATACTAGAAAATATTTACCCCTTTTAAATGGAAGTGGTGCGGTGCGGTCCAGTACTTTAACTTAAATCCAATTTTCAAGTTTCCAAAATGTGTTCAGTTTTCTAAATTAGATTCTTGTGACGAAGGTAAGGTATTGCATAAAATAATATCGATCACTAACATAATGTTTTGTATTTTGTTTGTACTTTCGTCTAATATTTTCTATAGAGTCAGAGTCGTTCGATTTAATGTGGAATCTCTGTTCCCGCCTCGCATACGTGTAAATGAGGAAGACGGCAGTAAGATTTTAAATAAGTAAATATTATAAACGTTTTCTCATTCCATCATTTGTTCTTTTGTTTATTTTCACTATTAAACGTATCCTTAAATAAAAATAAATGTCGATGCTAAATGCGATTAAAATACTGTTTTATCAATGCTATTATTAATTGAATAAAGTCCACTAATTTCGAGGAGAATTAACAAATTTTTTCGTTAATATGACAACATATATGTTGAATTTAAGGTCAACATATTTTCAAAAAATGATTTGAAAATATATTTGTTGAGTAAAATCAAAAATATTTTTAATAAACAAATTACAAATATTGTCGTTGAAATGAAAATATGTTTGTTGAGTAAAAAAGGAAAAAATACTCAATGAACGAGTTACAATTTTCGTTTATGAAATTTCAGTTTTCTTTATCACAGGAATTTTGAAAATTTTTGTATTTGAGTTTTTGAAAATTGTTGTTGAATTGAAAATTTTGTTTTTTCTGTGTACCAAAAATTATATGTGTACAGGGTGGCTGATATATATTGCAACCAACTTCAGGTTGCTATCATTTCTAAACCGCTAGTCTGATAGCTGACAGATTTATTTCAGTGACAGTTCATTTTATTGTTTAAAAGCTTACAAAAGCATTTTGATCTATTGCATTCAGAAAAAAGTTATTCGTGATGGAATTCAAGCGTGATAGTGTGATTGCTTTATATTTGGGTGGAAAAACACAAGTGGCTATCGTTAGAGCCCTCCAGCATTTAAATGTGAATAAATCTTTTGTTTCTCGTACCATTGCTCGTTACCGTGATACTCGCAGTGTTGCATCGCGTCCGAAAAGTGGACGAAAAAAAACGGTAACAACACCAGAAATGATCCGAAAAGTGAAGGCCAGATTTGATCGAAATCCACGCCGCAGTGGTAGAAAAATTGCTCGTGAGCTTAACATATCGCGAGAACGGATACAACACATATTAAAAAATGAGCTTGGACTAAAGCCATTGAAGTTCCAAAAAGTGCAAGAGCTCACCGATGCACAAAAAACTGGAAAGAGCCAAGGAGTTACTTCGCTTGCACGATAGTGGCCAGTTACCGAATTTGGTTTTCTCCGATGAGAAGCCATTCCAAATTGAGCAGTTTGTGAACAAACAAAATGATCGGGTTTACTTGCCAAAGAGGTCAGCTGAAAATTTACACCTTCGATTGGCCACCAGAACTCAAGCGCCGCCGATGGTAATGGTGTGGGCCGTCGTAACGACCGATGGTCGCTCCCCGCTGGTATTAATCGACCATGGGGTCAAAATAAATGCCGAATATTATCGGGAAAATTTCCTAAAGACAGTATTGAAGCCCTGGGCAGACAAACATTTCGGCGGCGGAATGAAATTGGGCCCCAGGAAAATACACCCCAATATTTTTATGAATATGGGCCCCAAAAAATAACATATCAAACAACAAAAATTTTATTTGGGGATTCATTTCATTTTTTGTCTGCTTTTTGGGGCTTATTTTCATCTATAAATTTAGAAACAGGAGATGCTAAGCATAAAATATTTTTTTCGCGTAGCCAACTTTGGATCCTGTCCATAGGAGAAAGTCTTAAACAGAGGCCGCAGGCCGTAGGCCGACCGCACAGGAAAAGATTTATAATTAGAAAATCGGTTCGTATACGTGTATTACTGCAAACTCACCAGATTTGCGAAGAGAAAATTTCTTAGTTTTTTTGGGGTTTATTTTCATTTTATGCTGTTTTCTTGATTGGGGTGTAATTTCCTAAATCAGTTTTTGTAACGAAAATATGCCCCAAATTTGGGGCGCCCTTTCATTATTAATTTGGGGTGCATTTTCTTGGGGTCTAACTTCCGGCCGCCCATTTCGGCCGCAGACCATGGAAATTCCAACAGGACTCAGCACCATCGCACTCAGCACGCGTCAACCAAGAATGGCTTGAAAAGGAGGTTCCTCGCTTCATTTCTACCGCACAATGGCCACCAAGATCTCCGGATCTCAATCCGTTGGACTTTTGCGCCTGGGGCATTTTAGAGAGTAAGGTTCGCACTAAAAAATACCAAAGTATCGATCATCTCAAGACGGCGCTTCGCCGGGAATGGACCAAAATACCGCAGAGCCACTTTTGTGCAGCGTGTCATGGCTTTGTCGGCCGTTTGAAGGCCATAATTCGTGATAAAGGTGGCCAATTCGAACAGATCTAAACTGTTTCTAAATTCCGAAATTTTTTGCTTTTGAACAATAAAATTTAAAAAAAAAATTAAAAAAATGTAGCGCTTTACTTTGTTGCATTACATATCAGCCGCCCTGTAGAGTGTACCCTAAACATATATATATTTCAAGCCGAATATGTTCGGGACAATATACTACAGAATCGATTTTATTTCAGCGTGTATGGTATAAATATATTGTTGGGAGGAATATATAAACCTAAACAGATTATTTTTTTAATTCTTTTATACCAAGAAACTCCTATGTACCAAATTTCGTAAACATAAAATATAACTTCTGTGAAATTTCTTATGAAATCGGAATGTACATACGGGGAATTCTCTGGAAAACGGATCAAACATAAACAAATTTTGCTTTATTTTATTACACAAAATTATGGGCAAAGGGAAAAGGGCGACAGCCAACCCATTTTCGTGCTGTGCGAGGTGGAAGTTTCGGGTTTACATTTTAGATGTCGTAACTTCCGATTGCGTTAAGATATTTTAACGGAATAAGAACCATTGCAAGAACAAGCATTTGAGTGATGGGTATAATAATTTTTAAATTTTTAAACTTTCCTATTACACTAGTTTACAAAATTGCTTTCGCAGGGATGTTCATAATATTTTCTGGAGTAATATGGTGTACTAAACACGAAAAAAATATTTTAAAAAAATTTTATGGTATTCCGTTTGAATTATTTTTTTTCGAGACCATATGTTTCTGAAACTGAACTGAAACTTTTTTTGTGTAGATTGAGCAATATTATTTTATGAAACCAAAAAAGATAGTTTATAGTAAAGTTTTTTTAATTTCAATTTTCGTGGAGTTAACACTTAGCATTTCGACCAGGGTTGTAACGAGTATTCGCATTCGCATATGCGAACGCGTATTATTCGCATCATTTTAACATTAGCATTCGCTTTGCAAAAACCATCTTTGGATTATTCGCTTTCGCAAAAATATGTTTCAGTAATATTCGCATTCGCATATGCGAAAGCTAATTATTCGCATCATTTTAACATTCGCTTTCGAATTCCATTCGCAAAAACCATCTTTGGACTACTCGCTTTCGCATTCGCAAAAATATATGTCAGTATTCGCTTCCATTTGTTAAAAGTGTTAAAACTCCATATTCCCTTCACACAATTTGAAGATATTAATACCAACGAAAACCTTTGCCACTTCTCTTCAAAGCAGTTAGCAGTTGAAAAAATATGTTTGTCTTTGTGGTAACAGGTGGTACAAATATAAAAAAACATTCTTAATACTTGAATATCCTGGTCCTGGTCCTCCCATTTGTGTGGGAGGTACCAAAAGGGGCACGGCAACTTCGACCATTTTTCTCGAAGTGATAGTGACTAATAAACTAATATTACTTTTAGAATTTCAGAGGATTCGAATAAGTAGTATAGAAGTTATTAAATAACACTACGCAACAAATGAACACTTTTTGAAAATTACACGGACTTGACAGTGTAGGTTCGATTATACTATCAAGGGGTAGTATAACCCTATACTCGGTTTCGCGAAATTTTTGACCATTTTTTTTATGGGCCCCCAAAGTTTCGGAAAATCAGTGAGCCACTCGAAAAAGGTGTCATCAGCTTTTGTCCAACAACTAATTTAGACTTGGTGATACCGCGTAACTATGTTTGGAAATAATGTAGGTAAGAATATGCTGAACAAAGTTTCTTAAAATTTTTTGCGAAACAAATTTTTTTCCGATACTTTTTTTGAAAAAATATTTTTTTTCAGCATAACTTCCGGGGACTCGTCATTTTTCACTAACAATGAATTGCAAAATTGTATCCAACGTAAATCTGAACAACTTTTGTGAACATATCAATACAATCTGAACGTGTCTAGGCACACTAAATAGCTCAAAAAACCACATTGTACCCCAAAAATTTAAGTATTTCTACAACCGTTTTTTGGTGTTAGTGTTATGTTTTGAGCTTTGGTGTGTTCCGACACAAATAGTAAAATTTTATGGCGAACATTTTTGTAAAACATTTCAACCCCGCCCTCCCAATTTTAAGGGGTGTTTTTTACGATTTGTTAAAATTGGGCCCAAAATTACAGTTATGTGGGGGAGCTAGAGGGTTAAAATGTTCCACAAAAATATTGGCCTTAATATTTTCTATAAAGTTGCTGAACATACCCTATACCAAAAAAATATATTTTTGTTACATAACAGTGAAATACTTAAATTTTTGTGGTACAATGTGGTTCTTTGAGCTATTTAGGGTGCCTAGACACGTTCAGATTGTATTGATATGTTCACAAAAGTTGTTCAGATTTGCGTTGGCTACAATTTTGCAAAGCATTGTTAGTGAAAAATTAAGAGTCCCCGGAAGTTATGCTGAAAAAAGTGAAAAAAAATATTTTTTTCCTTCACTTTTTCAAAAAAAATATCGGAAATTTTTTTTTTTTGCAAAAAATTTGTAGAAGCTTTTTCAGCATATTCTTAGCTACATTATTGCCAAACATAGTTAAGCGGTATCACCAAGTCTGAATTAGTTGTTGGACAAATGCTGATGACACCTTTTTCGAGGGGCCCACTGATTTTCAGAAACTTTGGAGGCCCATAAACAAAAATTGATCACCAATTTCGCCAAACCGAGTATAGGGTTATACTACCCTTTAATAGTAGAATCGAACCTTTACTGTCAAGTCCGTGTATTTTTTTCACTGTTGCACAGTGTAATCAATAATTCACTAAATATTAACCCTTTGTGTGGGAGGTACTAGAAGGAGTGGACCAATATGGCCCATCTTCGAACATAGCCGGAGATAGAAAAACATATTACCACATACCAAATTTGAAGTCAATCGGTTACTCCTTGCGAGAGTTATCGTGCGCACAAGCCAGCAGACAGACGGACGGACGGACATTGCTCATTCGACTTAAAACGATCTAAAACTGATCTCTGCCGAACATACATAGGGTCTTATGTCACTCCTTCGATGTGTTACACTTTTGGCCCGTACCAAATGATATATACCCTCGCGTCACTAAAGTGAGGGTATAAAAATAGACAAAATTATGAACCATATTTTTTATTTTGGCCATTGTGTTTGGGACGTACCAAAAGGGGTGTGGATATAACGCACATTTTTCACTGGACTGTAGGTACTGTAAAACATTACACTGCACCAAATTTCAAGCATTTGTTTGGAATGGAATCAAGCGGCTAACTTTTTGTGCAAAACAGTCCAAACAGTGGCAACTTCGCCCATGTTTCTCGAGATGATATCGACCAAGAAACTAATACTATGTGTGAAATTGTGAATAATTCTGATTCTGGTGTAGTATAGAAGTTATAAACGAATCAATATTTCACTAAATCTTGACCCTTTGGGGAGAGGTACTCAATGGAGTTGACCAACATGGTACATCTCTAATCTTAGCCTGGGATGGAAAAAAATACTAAAACTCACCAAATTTTAAGCAAATTAGTAACTCTTATCGAAAGTAGCAGCAAAAAATCGCTCTAAAAAAATAGTGTTTTTCCTAATTCATATACCAACGGTTATTAAACTTCTGTTTCTACGTGAAAGTAATATTTTCAATTTTTTAGTCCTTTCGAGTTAAAAGACAATTTCTGAGAAAAACAGAATTTAAAAAAAAATTCGAAGGCACTCGTAAAGGGTTGGCCATTTAAAATTTTAAATTTGGACTACCGTTTACTTTGATTTGTGATTTAAGCCCTTTGGATTATTTTATGTGGGGATCCAAAAAAGTTAGGCATAGCATCTAGAGACAATTGAAGCGTTGAAACGTGAAATCGAAGTTGCCATTGAAGAGATTCGACCCGAAACAATCGAAAATGTACTGAAAAATTCTTGCGATAGGATGAGGTACTTCCGAGTCAGTGGTGGTAGACATATGAATGATATTGTGTTCCATTATCAAATGACAAAGTCCAACCTTTCCAATAAAACCAGAAATTTGAAAAAAAAATATCAGCACTTTTTTTAGAGCCGACTTTAATTTAAAATATTAAATGACCCACCCGTACCTGAGTCCATCCCTAAAATTCTCAATTGCCGAGCCAGTCGTGGTAGTCATATGAATGATATTGTGTTCCACTATTAAATGGCAAAGTTCAACCTTTCCAATTAAACCAGAAATTTGAACAAATGATCAGTTCTTTTTTTATAGCCGATTCAAATTTAAACTTTTAAATGGCCCAGCCTGTATATCGACCATGTTACACTTTTGGCACTTAGCAAATGATATATACTTACCTTCATGCATTTGTATCCCTAAATTACAAATTTTTACGGGGATTTGAAATTGAGAAAAATGAATTTTTGCATTTTACCAAATTTGTAATGGCACTTGAACGACTGAACCGATTTTTACAAAGTTTATGTTATTTGAAATAAAAAATATCGTGCCATTTTTATGGATTTTTTAAATACGATAATTTGTTTAGAACTTTTTTAAAACCTTATTGAAAAAAATAAATCCCCATAAAATATTGGAAGATGTTGCTTTTCATTTCAAAAATAAATTATAGCGATATTTTATTTAACTTTTCGACAAGGTTAATATTAAGAATTCTGAACCGATACCCCTCACAGAGAGGTCGCTCTTAAATATATTTCGTTAAGCGATAGATTCTCCTAACAATTTGGCTGAAAATTTACATCTTTTGTTTTAGTTTAAAAATAATTTACAAAAAAAGTTCACTAGTCACTTAAAAGTTTTTCCGGTTATGAAATTTAATGCAACACATTGTGGACTCCGTTCTTTGCATTGTTTTGTGAATATGCTGCATGAAAGAAAAATGGGGTAAACAATATTCAAATATTCGCGTTCGCATATGAGAATGCGAATATTCGTTACATCCCTGACATATATTATCGAAACCAAACATTTCCTTGTAATAGATTGCCTAAATGACACCAATGATAATTTATTTGCCAAAAAATTACAATGCCTATGACGAGAATTCACACATTGTCGTTGACGACAAGATTGCAAACATCTGGCAGAACATTAATGTATATTTTGGCTCAGACGCGAGGGAAGGCCAATAATGTACGGGTGGTGTATGTGAAACATTATTTCATTCCAAAATGTCAACAACAAGAGAACAGGCGTAGTGTACGGATTGGAGGGGAATGAGTTAATGATTTTTAATATTCCAAAAACGTCTTCTCGATAGAGATCATTTTTGTTTTCAGATTAAGTGTGAACAACCCGCGCCTGGAAACTACGTGACCCAAACAGACGGAAGTTCCTTGTCAATCTTAGGTAAATGGTCTCTCGAAGCTTGTCCTGCCAAACTCAAGGCCAGGACCTGGCATCATATATCGGTTGCCATTGTTACTGTTGGGTTTTTTAATGCCGACCACGTTCCTCTTTGACACTTTATTTCTGTTACGCATAGTTCATCTTTCAAGTCGTTGTCAACACTGGTGTGTGTGTACCAAAATTCGTGGCGTTTCAAACACCCCATCTCGTGTGTTTTTGGTTTACATGTAAATACTAGACGGACGGACAGGCATTTAATCTTACGCCTTTTCATGACCTTGCCTCGCTCGTTTTGCAACAAAATTTCATCATTTCTGCAGGCTTCACGCCAAATGCAAAAAAAAAACGTTAAACAAAAGTGTATGAAATTGTTTTCATCGTTGGAATATAAAAAGGTAAGAGAACGGTCGGCATTCTTTTGTTCACAAAGTAAAACAAATTCTTTCTTTTCTTTGCAATTTTATTTTAGTATGGAGGGCCATAACTGAGGCTTTTGATTACATCAAAATAAAATGTATTTGAGCAATGACGTGAAGGGTCATTGAAAAGATGAGTTTGTGTTTTGTATCCGACGAGCACTGACATTCAAATTAAAGGTTAGGGAAGGGGTAAACAAAATACATTGGCATAACAGAAGAATTTCAATATCTGAATACATTTAGAACATTGTGCATTTTAGAAGACGTTCTTGGAAAGAACAGCAAAGGGGACCACTTAAAAAAACACGCAAATGAGAATACAAATGTTAGCTTATAATATCTATGCTAGGGGACTACGAAAAATAAGGATATGGTTTATTTCTATTTATTTGAATATTTTTTACAATTAAAATTATAATAAACTTAAAAAAATAAATACTAGCAACTCGACTTACGGATGTACCGTGGATGCGATGTGCTTATCCAAGTACCTATCATGTAATATCGAAACTTCTCTCGTGCTCTAATTTTTAACGATTAACGACAACGAGTTCATCCTATAAAATAAAACCACATCTATAATAATATGCACAAAATTAGCAGTATACCAAAAACAAGTTATCTTTAATTTAAAGCCAGCTTAGTTGACAAACAATTTAGGGCCTAAAATTAAGAAAAAGGTTGTCTTTAAAAATATGACATGTAAATGTGCATACTTTAATGTTCGAAATAATAAAAACTATTGATATTTATCCTGAAATTGCTTATAAATGTCATTGAATCAGTGAATTTTTCATTGATTTAAGGACATTGCAGAAGTTACCACAGCAGACAACAGGTACATAATATTAGGACAATTGATCATAAAAATAAGGGCAATTGTCTTTAAGCGAATTTCATTAAAATCAAGTAAATTATCTTAAATTTAGTGAATTTTGTTTGTTTTGTTTAGTTGCAGACCAAGTTTTTTTTCATTCGGAGATGAATTGAACCAGTAAGGAAAGATTAAAGTCGTGAGGGGCCGACTGTGTAATAGAGTGGCTTCATTTGTGAGGACGAAAAAAGTTTGCGTTGTTAGAGCTGATATGAAAATATGGTTTGTTTTAAGTATATTCGCAAAATATTTCATTTCTGCGATAGCGAAATTGGGTATATGTTCGGTTTAAATAAACTCTAAAAATCAGATAATTCCTTAATAAAATTCGATTTTTTTACTTTTAGGAATTGAGTACTGGATATGGATTGTTTTAAGTATATTCGCAAAATATTTCGTTTCCAATAAGGAAAGATTAAAGTCGGGAGGGACCGACTGTGTAATAGAGTGGCTTCATTTGTGAGGACGAAAAAAGTTTGCGATCTTCAAAGCTGATATGAAAATATGGTTTGTTTTAAGTATATTCGCAAAATATTTCGTTTCTGCGATAGCGAAATTGGGGATATGTTCGGTTTAAATAACCTCTAAAAATAATTCCTTAATAAAATTCTATTTTGTTACTTTTAGGAATTGAGTACTGGACATTAAAATCTGGAACATTATTTATAGGGCGGTGTGACTTACTTTACCAAAATCCCCATAGTCAAGTAACGTTTTTGTCAATTTGAGTGCAGTTTTTAGTAAACTTTTTATAAAATCGGAAATAACTTCTACAATTTTGGGTAAAAATTAACCCTTTCAAGGATGTAAACATTTTATTGATTATTGGTCCAAAATGTGTTAAAACGAATTGATTGCAATAAAAATGATCCTACACGCATTATTTCAACATCAAAAGCTTATATAACAAGCCACGAAAAGAGCAAATCGGACCACAATTGTAGAAGCCAATAGCGTTTTCAAAAATATCACTATGCAACAAAATTTTTTTATATCCAAGACCTACATTTTTTTAACATATTGAGGCATACTATAAGTATTTTATGAAGCCAAAACAAAAATTTTTTTATCGTAAAGGTTTTTTTCCAAAATTCCAGTTTTCATGGAAGTTACCTTTAGTAGAGCTAGAAATGCTGAAAAATCAGTTTCACGTAGAAACGGAAGTTTAGCAACTGCCGTTAAAACAATTATAAAAAATTTGATTATTTTTTTTAAAAAATCGTTTTATGCTGGCAGAAAAAACCATAAGAAATATAAATTTTTTTTTCATTTTTGGAAGCTAGCATTCTAAAGAAGAGAACAATGCCTTTTTGACAATCTATGGATAAATGTAGAAATTATAGCACTTTTGGTAGAAATAATAGAATTTCAACATAATCCACTTTTTATACAACCGCTATTGTGAACAAGAGTATATATCAGATGTTTAGTAAACTTCTGTAAATACTTAAAAACATTTATAGTTCTCATAATTTCCTTTAATTTGAAGTATATCCGGGCTTTATCGAGTATATACCTAAAAAAATATGATCCAAATACTAAAGACACGGTCCAAGAAAATGGCAATTTTAAAGAAATATTACAAATTTTTTTTTTTAATATTTTGTTCGTGTTTAGGACACCATATTACAACAGAAAATCGGTATAGTGTACCAACTAAAAATCAAAAAATTAAATTGACTCACAGGGGATTAAGTAAACATATATTTTTAGATATGATGTGAAAGGGATATTTCTCACGTTCCTTTTGTCGTTGATTTTGCTCAGATTGATTAGGAATTGACTGAGATATTGCAAATTACACCGGTCGACACGATTTTTGGGTCTGTAATTTAAATGTCCAATTTTGATTTCTTTTCTGTTTCCAATAAAGGGAAAAATATTTTGTTTCATCTAAGTTTGTTTTTGTAGAAATGAGAGCAAATTTCAAATTATGCATCGATTTTTCTTCGGAATGGGCTCATTTTATTCATGACCCATCAGACTTTACGATAAAATCACAAAAAAATAACAATTGGGCATTTTTAGATGCTTTTATGAGGCTTATATTTAAATATTATTAATATGTTCTCAAAAAAATAGAATTTTTTCAATATTTTGTAAGATGCTGTAATACGTTCAAGACAACCTAATTTTGAATTTCTTAAAACTTTCCTCAACCAATTCGGTTAAATGGTTCTCTAGTTATGCCAAAATATTTGGGTCGATATCGCTTTTTTTCATAGCCTAAATGGTGGTTTCTTTGAATTCTCGCGATAAACCGTAATACTGAAAAGATAGAGAGGTTGAACCACACATTCCGGTATAACTTGAGAACCATTTATCCGAATTGGTTGAGGAAAGTTTTAAATAATTCAAAATTATTAATTAAGTAACATTCAACTTCTTACAAGACCATTTTTCATCCGTTCAGCGGTTTTGACGATAATTTAACGAGATGATTTTATTAATTTTTAAATAAAAACAATCTAAAAATTCACAATAGTTATATTTTTATGATTTTGTATTAAAGTATGATCGGTCATTAAAAATAAATGAGCCCATTCAGAAGAAAATCGATGCATAATTTAAAAAGTTTTAGCTAATTTAGTAAGGTTTTAACATCAGAACTTTCTTTTCGATGTAAAATTTACAAAAACGAACTTTAAAGGCTTAAAATAGATATTTTGGAACTTGATTTGCCCAAAAAAAGTAAAGAATTTTTGGACTCAGAACTAATGGTTTTAGCTATGTTGTAAATTTGGACAAAATTGGAAAGATCCTTGGTGTCCTGCAATCATAAACCCAAAATATTTTAGAAAAGGTAGATTCTGTAAAGTTTCTGTAACTTTTTGCAAGGCGCGATCTACCAAAATTTTTCTGATTATGGTGGACGTCAAAATAGGACGTATTCCATATATAAATAATTTCAAATCACTGCCCAGAAAGTGAAATTATTTGCATGTGCAAAAAATAATTTGTAATATTTTTCATATGGTCAGTATACAATTAAAGCTAATGATTTATTTAGATTTGAGCAAATGTTTCGAATCTACTTGAGAATTTTCAGTGGAATCAGTTCAATATTTCACGAGAAAATGACAGTTTTCTAAAAGCACTCTGAAAAATTGAGTAAGTCATATCTCGCGAAAAAATTCAAATTTTGTCCAAACGGTTCAAATTGTTTTATTTTTTCTAAATATTCAACCAGATTATTAAATAATGTGCAAAAAATCTTGACATTCTAAACATCCCCATCGATGTCACTCCTTCACGCCCTAAAGAACACATTTTTCAATTAATCTGGATGAAATTTAAGAATTTTAAATGTTTATTGTACTTAATCGTCCCTAGTAAAAATGGGTTTTGTCGGTTCATATAAACGGCCCTACCGATTAGACTTCTTGGTGTTCTAGGGGATGCATCGTGTCTAGTAAAAGTGAAGTAGATCGGTCCATGTTATGATAAGTATATATAAGACCCTTAGGAGTGTTACGTTTTTTTAACCTATATGCCTGGAGTTTAGAAATGTAATATATTCAACCTGCATTTGTGGGCAAACAATAGTGTAGTGAGTGAATTATAGAGTCAGCCCCGCCCGGCTGTTACTGTTTTTCCCGATCCTGTCCTTGCCAAAGGTGTCAAAATTTGCACAAAAAAAAACAAGTTGAGTGAAACTCACACTAACCAAGTGTGAGTTTTATTCAATCGCTGTCCTTGGGCTAAAATAAAATCACCATCAATGATGAACATTAGTGTGAAAGTGAAGTAGTCCAAAATAGTACAAATATCTAAAGGTCACGAAATATACGGTCGACACAAAATTGGAAAATTACATGTCTATGGGCTATATTAAAATATGGACCAGTGGCCACCGTTGCTTATCAAATGGCAGCCGGATCAGTTGAATTTTGTGGTTTCTTTGGCTTCAAGAAGTCAAATCGGGAGTTTGCTTATATGTTATATCAACAGCTGGAATGATTTGTAGCACGATTTTCAACTGCATTTTCATTGACTCATGTTTGAACCAACATCATGATAAGACCCAACTAAAATTTCATCTTAATACCATCCTCTTATGTCTTCTTTCAATCGATATTTAAATTCTTCAAAAAAACGTTTTCTTGAATGAAAGCTGCATTAGTACTTTAGGTTAGGCTGCATTAGTGTTGCATAGGTTTTTTAAGCAACATTTTAAACGAAATCCTATTTTGGTAAAATCGATGTTTGCCTTTATACTCGTATATCAGTATTGTTAGTCGTTAATGTTGCAACATTTGTCTCCGATGCTTTTGCAGGATATGCATCAGTTTTAAATGTATTTCCTTATCTTAAGTTCCTAAATATAGAAAAATGTTTGTTATCCACCAATGTGCAATTTACCCAGTGACCGTTTTGTAAGTAAACCGAGTTATTTTTGGTGAACAATTCGTATTTAATTTTTAAGTGCACAATAAAAATGCCGAACGTTTCATAGTGATTTCTTTTGTGACTTCCTCGTCGGAAATGACGTTTGACATTTCGGCGGTAATAAAGGATTTTACGACTCCTGTCTTTATGCGGCTTCATTACTTTGGGTATGATTTCCTGAAGGAGGAAAAATGCGCGTGTCAGTGCAAGAACAGAAGGACAAAGGAATGTTATGTTTATTCGGTATCATTTATATTACTAAACTATTACAATGTGTGGAATTTCAGAAGATTCGAAGAAGTAGTATAGAAGTTATTAAAGAATTAATAATTCACTAAATGTTAACCCTTTGTGGGGGAGGTACTAGAAAGAATGGACGAATATGGCCCATTTTCAGACTTAACCTGATGTGGAGAATAGTATTACCGCAAATCAAATTTGAAGTCAATCGGTCACTCCTTTCGCGAATAGCGTGCGCACCAGCCAGTAGGCAGACTCACACACAGACGGACGGACGGACATTGGTCAAATGACTTTAAATTACTCAAAACGGATTTCCTCCGAACTCACTTGGGGTCTGAGATCACTCCTTCGATGTTTTACACTTTTGGCTTGTAGCAAATGGTACATACCATCCTCTGTAAGGTGAATGGATAAAAATGAGAAAAAGTTTAACATTTCCGCGGCTTTATCATAGCCTTATACGCTAAGGCCCTTATTCATAAAAATGTAATGAAGGTAAGGAAAACGTTCCTCAAACCTTCTTTAACTTTTTATGAATAAGGCCTTAAAACTTAAACTATGAGGTTTGGAATTTATTTTTACAGATGTTACCACAACAGAAATGAACCACATCGATTCATGTTTTGATACAGTCACCATTTGATATTAATATCAGATTCATTTATGGTACACTTCCAAAGAATTTGACTGCATTCTTTGTTGAAGTATACCCATTTTTCTTATTCTTATTTATGTCTTACATTTCTATGGAAACCAATTTAAATAATATTTTATATTTCCCAATCATTATGTCTTTCACTTTTATACTAATTAAGTGTTTCTTCTCCTTCTCGTTACAGATTGGTTCATATAGGAAAACGATTGGACATCTTTAATAAAAATAGACAAAACAATGGCCCACTCAGATAATCTCACTTGAGTAAACAAACCATTAAACAAAATATTCTTCCCCATTCTGGCACCACCCACACAAAATAGAAAATTGCATGTAGGTAATGTTTAGGATTTACTACTTACTTCAGTCGCTTTCTTTGACTAAACTTTCTTCGTTGTTTTGAGTTTAGGAAGACTTAATACACACATTTTTATTGCGTATTGCCTTTTTCCAAATGAAAATCGTCCTTGGAGTCGCATGAATATTGTTATCTCACCGGTGCCTCCTAGGCGTATACATGATATTTCTGTTTGCAATCATCTTTGTAACTTATACGCCTTGGTTGCCATGATTACTCCAATATCATACTGGTCATGCATGCAACACCATTATTTTCCTCTCACTTCACGTGCAATTTCCAAAGCCAAACGTGCTTCCAATTTCAAGTGGGCAATGGTAGTTTTCCATTGCATTCATTGACCTTTTTCAAAAAAGAGCACAAGTAAGCATTCCTTTGCTGTCCTGACCATCATTCGTGCTTGAAACAATTCAAATTTAATTGTGTATTAAGACAGAAGCCAAGGAAGACTTGCTTTCCATAGTGGTACATTGCAAAAGGGGTTTATACGAGGGGGCGGCGATTGAGAAGAAGGCCATGTGATTTGTGCTTATGTTGTAACAGATGACGCCGACGGTGAGGACAACGTTATAGGACACAGCGTTCGCTTGTACAATAAGCGGGTTTCTGTTGGTTCTAAAATTGTTCAAAATGAACATGAAAATCGTAAAGTTGTTAAATATAAAACCGAAACAACAAAAGCGACCAACTAACAACCATTTTCTGTCACTTTTAGAGAGAGTTATGGTACCGCAAACAATGAGTACATCAACGTCAACGACGTCAAAACGTCAAACCCTAGTGTAATAACTGAGAAAATAGTTAACCTCGACTTTTTATGAACAACGCGAAGAGGACGAGGAAAGGTAAATAAAAGAACACAACATAACAGTGCAATACAAAAGGGAAACGCAAAAAAAACACAAATAATAAAAAAATCCCCGGCAGCACTACCCGGGCACACACAAACTAACCAACCAAGTCAACCACGGAACGGAATTATCCATTCAAGGAATACTCGCCAGACGGCCCAAAGCAAACAGAGACTCTTAAATGCGAAGGTTGGACGACGATTGGCTGGTGGCTCTGTAAACGACAACAACAACAGAAAGAACAATAACAACTGCAGCAACAGAAGCAACAGCAGTAGCATATTTTAGTTTGCATCCGAAAGCTAAAAGGGGACTCGTCGACAACAACTATAACATATTTATACTCAGAGAAAGAGAGTGAGAGACTTCTTCATTGCCCTAAGGATACATTGCAACGAAGTGAAGATAAGCTGCGACCGTTGTCGGTGGTGCTGCTTCCGAAGGAGCGTGGCATTTTCTTAAGGTCGGCGAGAACGCAAGGTAAGTTAATCGTTGTGTTGTTGTAAATGTGCGCCTCTTGTAAGAGCAATTAATTTTAGTTTTCTTACATTAATTTTGTTGTTGTTTGATCATTCTCGCCGCGCTTTTTTTGACGATTGCTTGTCGAATATTTGAGCTTGTTAAGCAAACAACAACGACCACTAACAGTGGGATGGTTAAGCCGAAGGATTTTTGAATTTGTTCTATCAAAAAAACATTTTATGTGCTAAACTGTTTGCAGCATGATTTCTTCTTTTGAAAAAATAATCAACTATCTTATTTTCGCATAGAAAAGTCATCAACGGTGACCTTTTCGTATAGAAAAGTCATCAACCGTGATCTTTTTGTATAGAAAAGTTATCAACGGTGACCTTTTCATATAGAAAAGTCATCGACCATAATCATTTCTTATAGAAAAGTCATCAACGATGATCTTTTCATATAGAAAAGTCATCAACGATGATCTTCTCGTATAGAACAGTCATCAACGATGATGTTTTCGTATAGAAAAGTCATCAACGATGATCTTTTCGTATAGAAAAGTCATCAACGATGATCTTTTCGTATAGAAAAGTCATCAACGATGATCTTTTCGTATAGAAAAGTCATCAACGATGATCTTTTCGTACAGAAAAGTCATCAACGATGATCTTTTCGTATAGAAAAGTCATCAACGATGATCTTTTCATATAGAAAAGTCATCAACGATGATCTTCTCGTATAGAAAAGTCATCAACGATGATGTTTTCGTATAGAAAAGTCATCAACGATGATCTTTTCGTATAGAAAAGTCATCAACGATAATCTTTTCGTATAGAAAAGTCATCAACGATGATCTTTTCGTATAGAAAAGTCATCAACGATGATCTTTTCGTATAGAAAAGTCATCAACGATGATCTTTTCGTATAGAAAAGTCATCAACGATGATCTTTTCGTATAGAAATGTCATCAACGATGATCTTTTCGTACAGAAAAGTCATCAACGATGATCTTTTCGTACAGAAAAGTCATCAACGCTGATCTTTTCGTATAGGAAAGTCATCTACGATGATCTTCTCGTATAGAAAAGTCATCTACGATGATCTTTTCGTATAGAAAAGTCATCAACGATGATCTTTTCGTATAGAAAAGTCATCAACGATGATCTTTTCGTATAGAAAAGTCATCAACGATGATCTTTTCGTATAGAAAAGTCATCAACGATGATCTTTTCGTATAGAAAAGTCATCAACGATGATCTTTTCGTATAGAAAAGTCATCAACGATGATCTCTTCGTACAGAAAAGTCATCAACGATGATCTTTTCATATAGAAAAGTCATCAACGATGATCTTTTCGTATAGAAAAGTCATCAACGATGATCTTTTCGTATAGAAAAGTCATCAACGATGATCTTTTCGTATAGAAAAGTCATCAACGATGATCTTTTCGTATAGAAAAGTCATCAACGATGATCTTTTCGTATAGAAAAGTCATCAACGATGATCTTTTCGTATAGAAAAGTCATCAACGATGATCTTTTCGTATAGAAAAGTCATCAACGATGATATTTTCGTATAGAAAAGTCATCAACGATGATCTTTTCGTATAGAAAAGTCATCAACGATGATCTTTTCGTATAGAAAAGTCATCAACGATGATATTTTCGTATAGAAAAGTCATCAACGATGATATTTTCGTATAGAAAATTCATCAACGATGATCTTTTCGTATAGAAAAGTCATTAACGATCATCGTCGACCGATATTAACCGATTTTAGTTCTAGCATTACGTTTACAATTACAACTTACATACACCAATCCCAGTAAAATGGGACTTATCGGTGCAAACTCTGGCTTCTAGAAGCCTAAATTTATAACCGAGGCTGCTGAAAGTTTGCAGTTTAATTTTTATTTTGCCCTTAATCAAATAAAATTTCCTCTGCTGTGCGGCATGACCCATAGTGCATGAATTTGCAGCTGTACATGAATAATATACGAGTATATATTATTGTGGCACCTTCATTACAGCTCTTGAGAGTTGTTTGCAACTCTTGTTGAAATTTGTTTGAAACCTTTTTTGCTTTTAATTGAAGACGGCTTACGTCGCATTCAGCTATTCGTGTCCGTTTGAAAGATGGCTTTTTAATTAAAAAGATTTTCTTAAGAAATATACCCTAAAGAAATTGACATCGCAAATGCCAGGGGAATATATAAATGAAAATGTTCGTCATATGTAAATAGAACAAAAGAGTGTTTTGTTTTTCTTAGCTTTCACAAAGTTTTGCCCATTAAAGTAGAAGACATAGATTAAGAAAAAAAAAAACAATTAAATATTGTCAAGATATTAACTAACGACTCAAAGCCAATGAAGAGATTTTAATGAACTCAATAATACTCATTTAATGTTAATGGATTTAAATGGTTAACCAAACACAAAGACAGACGGACAGAAAAGCTATCTGTACGAATATCATCTCATTTCCATTTTGCATACACGTAAAGAAATAACACTTTATTTGCAGAGTTATATCCGGAAATGGAAAATTTATTGGGATGTAGTACAAATTTATTTTTAGAAATAAACTTCTGAAGTTCGACAAGCAATTCTCAGTTACCAAAAATTATTTAAATTATTGCTGTAGTGACAAAATGTATTTCTTGGCGTGTTCCTACGCACACAGTGGTACACTTAATGACAAATATATAGACATACCTATACATTTCTGTGGGTGTGTAGTCTATAAAATGTTATTTCTTTTCTCAGGTTTCTTAATGACTTCCCATTTGAGTGAATTGTTTTAGCAAAGGCAAGAGAATAACAGCAATATCATCGCCATCGTCATCATCATTAAGGGACGCTTAATTTAATTTAATTATATGCTTTGTCTAAACACCTATTAGATTGTTTATGGCCAAGAACAAGAGCACAACACAACCCTAAGCACTACTTAAGGTAAATGATAACACTGTGTGTGTTTGTTTATGTGTGATATGTCTATCATTATCGACGGCAGTCCACAACCCCTACACGAATTCTTTATTTGGTTATATTTAGAAATATGAATAGAAAAACCCTGAATTAAAAAACTATACCTTTATTAAATCTTTTATAACATGTTCTTGGGTTCTTTAAGATTCCGTGTTTGCTTTGAGGTGGTTGTGATCGATTAGGTGAGGGTTTTATTTTCGTCCAATGAGCTGAATTTAATTTTGTATTTTTTTCTTCAAATTTATGTATGAAATAAAAAAAATGTATTCCACCAATTGCTATACTTTTTTGATCTATTATGGCCGTCTTTTAGAAAAAAAATTCAGAAGACGGGGTTGACTATAAAATTCAATATTAAAGGGATACAATTTGGCTCATAGATCTTAACCAGTTCTTGAGCGGAAGATACTTTATATGTGAGCATAAAAAAACTTAAACAGATGGACAAAAACACTTCAAAGGGCCCACGATTTTCAATTTTATTCCGATCGCCTCAAAACATGGTGCGGTTGTTTTAATAGCTGTTAAATACTACAGTTTTAATAGCTGTTAAATACTAAATAGGTAGGAGCATTTATATGAGGCTATACCTAAACCTCAACCGATTATTCCCAAATTAAGCAATATTCGTTCCTAAATTAAGAAACTTCTTTCGCGCTTTGATACCAAATCGGGAGGAACATATATATGGGGCTATATCTAAATCTGAACTGATTTCCCCCAAATTTGGCAATTTTGGCAAAAAATGAATTGACTGAATACAGATCGGATATAAAATACAGTTTCTACAGCGCTTACAGGTCAAATCTGAACCAATTTTCCTCAAATTTAGTACTGTTTATCAAGAGACTTCTCTCTGTCAATTTTTATACAGATTGGTTAAAAAAATTTGCTTATGAGCCATTCCATGCCAAACAGAACGATTTTTGACATCACTATTTTTGATTGCTTCGAAATTTGTGTATTTATTATTTTCCTAAAAACAACTTATACGTAGCTCAAGAAAAATTTTTAAAAAAAATTCCTTTAAGAATTATGAGCAATTTAAATTTGACGAAATTACTTTTTTTTCGAAAAGGTGTGTTCATTCTTTAGCTTGTACCTCCTGAAATACGTGACCGATTTTAATGTGCTATACCCTGTTTTGAAGGTAATTTTAAGTACTACAAACTACTACTAACTGGAGTCAGCACTGCAACAAATATACTAATTTTTAATGTTTTTGTCTTTTTATAATTATATTGCGATTTTCAAAATGATTACACCCTTCGATTTTCTTGAAATTTTAATGTCGTTCAAAGATGTCTTTGTTAGCTACTGTATGAATTTGGAAGTGGTGAATTGATGGAAACTATAAAAACATTTGCATAATTTCTGTGAATATGCTTTAAATAATATACAGAATGATAATTTTTAGTCATTAGGCATTTGAATTCTCTGCTCAAAACAAAACATTTTATAGTTGGCGAAAAAAATTACAAAAAATGTTTCCAGATCTGAAGTCCGAGAAAATAGAAAAATATTTTCAAAGGGCGTACGTTTCGAGTTCTGTATTTTCAGAACGTGTGTATGGTTTTTTACAAAAGAAGGCTCATTTAAAAGTTCGTATGTTCTATTTTTCACAGCAGGGATTTATGTTCGCGGTGTTAACGTTTTTGAGTGCATCCGATGCATCTGCAAATTTAATTTGCATTTTAGACATCAATGACATCAACTTAAAATTCAGTGAAAAATACAGTTATGTAGTCCCATATATTGTAAATGGACGCTGAAAATTTGAAGATCGTGTTCAGTCCCTTTCTTTTTTAAAAAATATTTATTAAGAAATTCCTGAGATGTGAATATTGCATTTGTTATATTTTAACAAGTAAGAAAGTTTCAGTCGGGTAAACCGACTAAGGTATACCCTCACTTTGTGAGTATTGTAATATTGAATATTACACAAATTATTCTGTCAATTTTTGTGGGAGGTACCAGAAGGGGTTTAAGAAATACACCTATATTTCGCTGAATAGTAGATACTTTAAATACATTGAACTGCGCCGAATTGTAACCGTTTATATGGACTGGTATATTAACGTTGAGATATTAAATTGTGGTATAATGTGGCCATTTTGTGTGGTAGGTACAAAAAGGGGCGTGGTGATAACGCTCATTTTTCACTGGACTATAGGCATTATAAAAGCTGTACAAACTTTCAAGTAATTGTATACACTGATATTAATGTTATAAACTGTTAACTTTTGGTGAAAAATGGTACCTTTGTGGGAGAGGTACCAAAAGGCGCGTGACAATAACGCCCATTTTTCATAGGGCTACAGACACTATAAAAAATTACACTGTACAAAATTTCAAGTATTTTTATACACTTGTTTTAATGTTATAAGCTGTTAACTTTGGGTGCAAAATGGTGCATTTGTGTGCGAGGTACCAAAAGGGACGTGGCGACTTCGCCCATTTTTCTCGAGTTGATAGCGACTAATAAGCTAATACTATGTGTGGAATTTCAAAAGATTCGAATAAATAGTATAGCAGTTATTAAAGAATCAATATTTCACAACATTTTAACCCTTTGTGGGGGAGGTACTAGAAGGAGTGGACCAATATGGCCCATCTTCGAATTTAGCCGGAGATAGAAAAAAATATTATCACATACCAAATTTGAGGTCAATCGGTTACTCCTTTCGAGAGTTATCGTGCGCACCAGCCAGCAGACAGACAGACAGACAGACGGACGGACATTGCTCATTCGACTTAAAATGACCCACAACGGATTTCCTCCGAACGTACTTGGGGTCTTAGGACACTCCTTCGACGTGTTACAATTTTTTCCGTAGCAAATGATATATACCCTCGTCACACTAAAGTGAGGGTATAAAAACGCGTTTGTAGATTTATACAAATTAGATCTCCTTTTGAAGGTCTTGACTAGGACATCCTCGATATATGCGAATATGCGTCAATATTTGCAAATATCGTTATTTATTTTTCCTCTTAAATTTTAATTTGAATACTGGACCAGGAAAACACCTAGATATCGATACCTCCATTCTACAAAATGCCATGACTTAGCATGTTTTTAGGGAGATTACATTTTTAATTTCTAAACATACCAAATTATATTCAGTCAAAATGTGGTGTTTATCCGTCAACCCAATCAAAAGTTATTCACAAAACAGTACAGGTCATTAAATTTCCATCATAAAGGAATTTCACAGACAATTTTAAAAAATCATCAAACTTTGATCGCCTCACCTGAAAAACTACCTTTTTGCACTTAGCATAGTTTAGAATGGAGGTATCGATATGTGAAATATAATCTGAGCTGATCCTGTAAATTGTAATCTGATGTTTTCTTCAGTTTCTATATAATTTTTACTTAAAAATTTAAGAAATGGAAATTATTTTTTATTGAAATGATACAGTTTATTTTGTGATTTCAATATTATCATAGTTTATAAAGAAAATTCATTGGCATTTTTTAGTAAAAATTGTTTTATAAAATAACAAGACTGAACACCATCTTGAAATTTGCAGGGTCAGTTTAGGACAAATAGGGCTACATGACTATATTTTTCTCAGAACTTTAAGTTGGTGTCATTGATGTGCAAGATGTAAAAAGATGTTAATCAGCATTACCATATGCACCTTAAAGTACATGTCAAGACCTTACGCACGAGCCATAATTTGTAAAATTCCGTCCACGCGTTTGCATAATACATAATTTCCAAAATACACCTTTTTAGATATTTTCCCAAATTTTTCATCTGAAAAAATTTAGTTTTTTTCTCGCCAACTACAAGATATACAAATTTTCAAGACAAACCAGATTTTTATCCCCTCACCTTAGAGAGGAGGGTATATATCCGTTTTGGTTCCGTCCGTCTGTCTGCTGGCTGGTGCGCACGATAACTCTCGAAAGGAGTAACCGATTGACTTCAACTTTGGTATGTGGTAATATTTTCTTCTATCTCCGGCTAAATTCCAAGATGGGCCATACTGGTCCACTCCTTTGAGTACCGCCCCCACAAATGATTAACTTTAACACAAATTTTAACTTATTTGAATCCTCTGAAATTCTACACATAGTATTAATTTATTAGTCACAATTACATCGAGAAAAATGGGCGAAGTTACCACGCCCCTTTTGGTACCTCCCACACAAATGGTCAATTTTGAACCAAAAGTTAATAGCTTATAACTTTATTACCAGTGCATACAAAGACTTGAAATTTTGTACAGTGTAATTGTTTAATAGTACCTAAAATACAGTGAAAAATGGGTATTATTGCCACGATCCTTTTGGTACCTCCCACACAAATGGACTGTTTTGTACGAAAAGTTAACAGCTTTTAAATTTAATACCGGTGCATTAAAATACTTGAAATTTCGTACAGTGCAATGGTTTTATAGTACCTAGAGTCCAGAGAAAAGTGACCGTTATTGGGACTACCCTTTTGGTACGTCTCACTTAAATGGTCCATTTTGTACCAAAAATAAACACCTTTTAATTTTAATACCAGTACATACTTTAAAGTTATTAAATGCGATTTATATTGATGATAATTTAAATAAAACCAGTAAGGAAAGGCTAAAGTCGGGCGGGCCGACTATATAATACCCTACACCACTCTCGTAATATTGAATAACTCTGAAATATAAATTTTGTAATTCATGTATAAATTGTTTACATAAATTTACTTTTGGGACATTTTATACTTAAATAATACCCTGTACCACAGTGTGGTGTAAGGTATAAAAACGATTGGATGTAAAATACAGCTTCTACAGGACTAAAGAGCCAAATCGGATGAAACATATATATGGGAGCTATAGCTAAATCTTAATCGATTTCCCTAAATTCGGTAGTGTCGGTTCATGGATCAAGAAACTCTACCATTCTAAATTTCAAAATGATTGGATGTAAAATACAGCTTCTACAGGAATAAAGAGCAAAATCGGACGAAACATATATATGGGAGCTATAGCTAAATCTTAACCGATTTTCTTCAAGTTCGGCAATGTTGGTTCAGAGATCAAGAAACTCTACCATTCTAAATTTCAAAACGATTGGATGTAAAATACAGCTTTTATAGGACTAAAGGACCAAATCGGACGAAAGATATATATGGGAGCTATAACTAAATCTTAACCGATTTTCTTCAAATGCGGTAGTGTTGGTTCATGGATCAAGAAACTCTACCATTCTAAATTTCAAAGCGATTGGATGTAAAATACAGTTTTTATAGAACTAAAGGGCCAAATCGGACGAAACCTGTATATGGGAGCTACAGCTAAATTTTAACCGATTTTCTTCAAATTCGGTAGTGATGGTTCACGTTTCAATAAACTCTACCATTCTAAATTGCAAAATGATTGGATGTAAACTACAGCTTCTACAGGACTAAAGAGCAAAATCGGACGAAACATATATATGGGAGCTATAGCTAAATCTTAACCGATTTTTTTCTGAGTCGATCGGAATACTTGAAGGTGGGTCTAGCTGTGTTATTTTCAGGTGTTACAAACATCTGCCGTGAAACAAACTTATAATACCCTGTACCACAGTGTGGTGTAGGGTATAACAAAAAAAAAAATAAATAAATGTACTAATATTTTTTTGAGACTCAACGTAAGGGGATTCTTTAGTCGGTTTATCCGACTGAACTTTCTTACTTGTTTTTCCAAAAATCGTTCAGTTTGATATGGAATAAACGATATATGGGTAGTTCTTTCTTAATTGTCACAGGTCAAAAATTAAATCTTTCTCAAATTCTGAGTTAATGTTAGCCTACTGTGTCCGAGTAATGACTCACAATTTTTAAAAAAATTAAATGAAAATTGGAGGCGGGGGAAAGGCCAAAGATCAAAAAATGTTTTTTTTTCCTCAGTAATAGTTTATTGAAGTCAATTTTAATGCTACAAACCATAAGGCATTGAAACTAGAAAATATCATTTCTTAAAGCCTTTTCCACTTACTTTTCATTAAAAGTACTTATCTTATCTAATTTTTTTTCCTCTCTTTATTTATCTGCAATCTGTCCGAAGACAATAAGCAAATTTGTTCATTAATTACAAAATGACAGGAGTTAGATAGTTCCAGCGAATCTTATCTAAAACAGTTAATTTCTGTCACTTTTCGCGGATATACAAATATTAATTGCGATATCTCAGAATCGATCTTATTTTTTTCCTTAAATTTGTAATAAAAAATTTCCATATGTACTCTACCGATGGTATAGATTTTGGAGTGGGGACAACTTTGTTTCAGAAGTTATATTATAATAACTGAAATCTTCACCAAATTACAAAGAAAAAATATTTGAATAAATCAACAACATAGTTGAAAGTTGAAAACACAGACAAATATATTTTCTTTGTAAATTGACGAAGGTTTTCAGTTATTATAATGTAACATCTGAACCATAGTCGCCCCACTCCAAAATTTACACCATCGGTTGTGTACATATGGACAATTTTTTACAAAAGAAGTAAGAAAGTTCAGTTGGGAAAACCGACTTAAGAATCCCCTCACCTTGAGCCCCAAAAAATATTACTAAATTTATTTATTTTTTTGTTTTAATTAAATTATTATCAATTTAAATTGCATTTAATAACATTAAAGTACTTGCTGGTATTATAGCTATAAGCTGTTAACTTTTGGTGCAAAATGATCCATTTGTGTATGAGGTACCAAAAGGGGGCGAGGAAACTTTGGTTATTTTTCTCGAGGTGATAGGGACTAATGAACTAATACTATGTGTGAAATTTCAACAGATTCAAATAAGCAGCATAGAAGTATTAATGAATAATATTTCACTAAATGTTAACCCTTTGTGGGGGAGGAACTAGATGGAGTGGACCAATATGGCCCATCTTCGAACTTAGCCGGAAATAGAGCAAAATATTACCGAATATAAAATTTTAAGTCAATCGGATAATCATTTCGAGAGTTATCGTGCGCACCAGCCAGCAGACAGACACACAGACGGGCAGACAGACGGACGGACGGACATTGCACAAATGACTTAAAATTACCCAAAACGGATTTACGCCGAACATACTTGGAGTCTTTGGTCACTCCTTCGATGTGTTACACATTTGGTCCGTAGAAAATGATATATAACCTCCTCTCTAAGGTGAGGGGATACAAATTAAGAAAAACAATTAGATCGATTCTGAGGTATCGCAATTTATATTTTAATTTCCGCGAAAAGTGACAGAAATAAATTATTTAAGATAAAATTATTATTTTTTATGAAAAGGACACGGAAATTCCTTTAAGAAACAATATTTTCTATTTTAAATTTCTTATGCTTTGTAGCATTAAATTAAATTCAAAAAGCCATTACAGGGGAAAAAAATGCCTCAAATTTTCATTTAATTTTTTTTTTAATTGTTGGTCATTATTGCTACTTGCTAGGGCAATATTTTATGAGAATTTGGGAAAGATCCAATTTTCGACCAGTGACACTTGAGAAAGAACTACCCATATATGCTGTTCATTTTTTGTACAGAATGATACGTTAATGTGGGAGTTACCAAAGGGTAACTCCCTCGACAGTCTATAGGTACTTAAACAACAATTACTATGTGCAAAATTCCAAGTATTTGTAGGCATTAGGCTAAGTCTACACGATTGTCAGATCGGACAATGTTATCAACCATGTTAATGTGCTGCAAATGTCCGGACAATGACAGATTGTTCGGCAAAGGTGAATTGACAATTCAGAAGATTGCAAGAAAACCTTAAAATTTCTTATATTTACAATATATGTTGTAAATATTTATATACAGTGGAAGGCAATAGCGCCGTTGTCGCATGCACAAACGTCGCACATCTAAGTCACACTTGCACTTTTCTCCCGCAGAATTGCAGTGTTTGTGGGAGAGGGACGCAGTCAGTTACCCTCTTACCGACTGCGTCCCTATTTTTTTATTGGCATCCTATAGAGGTAGCTCCATTTAAGCCATAAATACTACATTTTCTCAGCATTTGAAGCGAATCTATGCAATTTATATTTTATTTAGCAGCTGTAGCCCAAAGTGTTGAAGAAAACCCAGGTTTGTTCATTCCTCGTCGTTCTTTGGAATTGGGCATTCCACAAACGTCATTACGGTGTAATGTACTGCATAAAGACTTAGGTCTTAAGGCTTATAAAGTTCGGTTAACACAAGAACTGAAGCCGACCGATCATCAACAACGTCGTGTCTTTGCTGATTGGGTCCATGGAATGCATGGAAATGATCCGGAATTCCATCGAAAAATCATCTTGACTGATGAGGCCCATTTCCACCTCGGTGGCTACGTCAACAAGCTAAATTGTCGCATCTGGGGCTAGTAAAACCCAAGAGTTATTGTTGAGAAGCTCTCCATCCTCAACGTGTGACTGTTTGGTGCGGTTTATGGTCCGGCGGGGTCATTGGACCTTACTTTTTCGAAAATGAGGTTGGATCAACAGTTACGGTGAATGGATTGCGCTATCGAGAGATGCTTAATGATTTTTTTGTGGTCCGAGTTGCATGGTATTGATCTGGAAAACGTCTACTTTCAACGAGACGGCGCTACGTGCCACACAAGCAACGAAACCATTGCTCTGTTACGGGAAAAGTTTCCGGACCGTGTTATCTCTCGAAGAGGTGACAATTGGCCACCGAGATCTTGAGATTTAACACCTTGCGACTTCTTCCTTTGGGGCCACGTGAAAGATCCGGTCTACGCCCACAGCTCAGCGTCGATTCAAGAAATCAAAAATAGAATTCGTGAAGCTATCGAGGACATAGGGCAGCCACTTTACGGTTTGGTCATGGAAAATTTCATGAAAAGGATATGGTCCTATAAGCGTGGTCGTGGTGACCATTTGGCTGATGTTGCTTTTCATCATTAACGGCATACCTTCCTCTTTATTATGGAATAAACATCCGATCATTTGTCTCAAAAAATTGAATTTTTCTTTGAGTACCAAAATAATACCTCTTGTTGGAAAACCTTTACTATGTGTGGAATTTCAAAAGATTTGGAAAAGTGGTACAGAAGTTATTAATTGTTTTACCAATTGTTAATGTTGCACACAAAATTTGAAGTCAATCGGTTACTCCTTTTGAGATTTATTGCGCTTTAGTCAGCAGACAGACCGACATTGCTCTTCCCACTTAAAATTACCAAACCGGATATACGCAAAACATACCTGGGGTCTTAGGTCACTCCTTCGATGTGTTACACTTTTGGCCAGTAGCAGATGAAATATACCCTCCTCATCTGAAGTGATGGCATAAAAAGGAATGGATAGATTTAGAAATCCCTGTCTTCACCAGAACTATCTAAATCGGTTTTATTTTATACATATTGTCCAAATGTAATTAGTAGACAGCGGAATTATATGCAATTTTGATTTTTTAACTTACTCTGAATCCGACTGCATATTAAAATTTTGGACTTTTTATACACAGAATTATCCAGTTACCATATTACTATTATATTTTGAATGAAAAGTGCATATTTCAAATATACAGCCGGACTTGGAATCCGACAATATCTTAAAATTGCATATATTTCCGCTGTCTACTAATTAGTATTCCAATTATTCTTAGGTTTAAATTAACGGCCTGCTTCTGTATTTCTAACGAAAGTCTCTGCAAACGAAAACCATTCACTCACTTTCGTCAGGAATTTGATTTCTCTAAAGTGTGTTCATTCATTCGCCTGGCCTTATGTCAATGACGGTAGCAATTTACCAATTGGAAAATAATGTAATTGCCAGATCAATAATTTCACAACTTCCGGTCTACAAAAGCACACATTTTTGTATGGTCGACCTTAGCAAATACACCTCTGTATCCTTTACACTAGCGGTAGGCAAAAATCAATTCTAGGTTGCTCAGCTGAGCTGATCCAAAACTCTCATTTAATTCTCTCTCTAACGTCTCTCTCATTGTGCACTGATGATTTTTTTTCCATCTTAGCAAGCTGACAATCTTGACTTCTTTATGCTTAAATATGTAAATATATGTATACAATTTTATTATTATTTAATTGTATTTACTATAATTATATTAATATCTACTTATTTTTGCTTTCAATAAGATTTTTTTTGTCATTTTTCCTATCAGTCGACAAATAAAACAAAGTGACTCGATCTGACATTTGTGTTCGCCCAGATGACAGCAAAGAGAGGTAGAGAAACCAAAATTTACACTGAAATAATAACGTTTTGGTACGAGTTCATTATCGTGCGACTTGTCGTTCTGATGGTAGTTAGTGAAACCCAAATCAGCTGTTTGTCGTCTGGCAGTCGAACGAAAGCAAATTTTTAAGTTACAGAAACAGGCTGTCAATTTCTAGTAGGATAAACATATATTGGATCCATTTCTTTTCCTTATATCACGGTTGGGTGTATACCCATGAAAATGTGTTTCCAAAAGTAGTAACAAACATCATCAGAACTGAAACCGGATATACTCGTAGATATAAAAATATAAAAGAAGACATAATGAGTCCTTTGCTCTAACAACAAATGTGGCTCATCTTCCTCTATAATGATTTTAAAAGTCTCATATTAGATATTCTAATTTAATAAGGGTGGACTGCCGTAAATTGGTTTGAAAGTCTAAACTAATACTACCCTCGTGCATACTTTGGGTAGGAATTCTAAAGAAAATGTAATGACTTACACATGTACATACAATCCACATGTTCCTAAACACTATGTTGTAAGAAGAGTATGTTACACTCATACGAACATACACACACACTAGCTTATTTTCTATCGTAGGAATTATCGTCAGTGTTGAATTTCTCAATTAAATTTTTTATTGGTGTTGGCATGTTTCTCTTTTCATTTTCCGTATTTTTACCTATTCAACGAAATATGAACACAGCACGTGTTGAAATTGGTAACATTATCTCTGTTGCTGTGCCACGTTTATGAGATTTCAGTCTAAAAATAAATGTGTTATTTAATCTGCATTACATTAAAAGAAAATTCATTTTGTATTTAACGCCTCGTTAGGGTATGAATTTGTGCCAGTGGAAAATAATTTGGGGAGGGGGAAGTGTGTTAGACATTTTCTCTAATTGTCCTTATTAACAACAAGTAAGAAAGTTCAGTCCACAGACCTTAAATTATACAGATGTGCCGTCAGCCCGAAACGTCAAAATCTATCAGTTACGAACGAATAGGAATGAAATGTCACACGCGAAAAACAGCTTTCCGCGAACATAGTTTGAACTTTTATTGCACTAATCGATTAATATTAATTTTTTAATTGTGACAATTATAAAAAATTCGGGAAAATCGTTTCGAAATCCGCGGAAAACATCCTACTCGTTGAAATTTCTATTCGTTCGTAACTGACAACTTACTCGCTCCGGGATGACATATCTTATTATTTATTATTTTTGGTTCAGTCAGGTAAACCGACTTAAGAATACCCTCACCTTGAGTCCCAAAAAAAAAATCGTAAATATTATTTTTTTGTTTTAATTAAATTATTATCAATTTAAATTGCATATAATAACTTTAAAGTATGTACTGGTATTAAAGATAAAAGCTGTTTACATTTGGTACAAAATGGTTCATTTGTGTGAGAGGTACTAAAAGGGGCGTGCCAATAACGGACACTTTTCTCTGGACTCTAGATACTATAAAAGCATAACACTTTACAAATTTTCAATTATTTGTATGAACTGATATTAAAGCTATAGGCAGTTAACTTTTGGAGCAAAATGGTCCATTTGTATAGGAGGTACCAAAAATGGAGTGGCCACTTCGCCCATTTTTCTTGACGTGTTAGCGACTAACAAACTACTACTATGTGTGAAATATCAGAAGATTCGGGTACGTAGTATAGAAGGTTAAAAGAGGTACTAGAAGGAGTGGACCAAGATGGCCCATCTTCAAACTTAGACGGAGATAGAGAAAAATATTACCGCATACCAAATTTGAAGTCAATCGGTTACTTCTTTCGAGAGTTATCGTGCGCACCAGCCAGCAGACAGACACAGATAAAATCAGACAGACGGACGGACGGACGGGCATTGTTCATGTGACTTAAAATGACCCAAAACGGATATCCGCCGAACATACTTAGGGTCTTAGGCCACTCCTTCGATGTGTTACACTTTTGGCTCGTAGCAAATGATATATACCCACCCTCCTCTCAATGTTGATGGGATAAAAATAACAGGAAAACAAAAGGCAAAAGTTGGGCAAAGGCGGCCGGAAGTTGGACCCAAGAAAATGCACCCCAAATTAAAAATTAAAGTGCTCCCCAAATTTGGGGTCCAATTTCGTTACAAAAACTGATTTAGGAAATTACACCCCAATCAAGAAAACAAGATGAAATAAAAATAATTCCCAAAAAACTAAGAAAATTTCACTTCGTAAATCTGGGGAGTACGGAATAATACACGTATACGAACCTATTTTCTAATTATAAATCTTTTCCTGCGCGGTCTCTGTTTAAGACTTTCTCCTATGGACAGGATCAAAAGTTGGCAACGTGGAGCAAACCTTTTATGCGTAGCCCCTCCTGTTTCTAAATATTTATTTATTTATTTATATGAATTACAATACAAAGTAAATTTATATTCTAACTTTATGGTCCAGGGGAAAGCCGGGTTACAAAGACCATGTGGCTCGGTTTTGCAGCGACTGACCAGAGCCTGTTGTGGGTGTTTCTAAATATATAGATGAAAATAAGCCCCCAAAAGCAATGAAGAAAAAATGAAATGAAACCACGAAAAGCATACAAAAAATGTAATTAAGCCCGAAAAAAATTGTTGTTGTTTGACATGATATTTTTTGGGGTGCATATTCACAACAATTTTGGGGTGTATTCCTGTGGCCCAATTTCATTCCGCCTTGGGCAAAGCTGACATTCTGAAAACCTACACGCCCTAAAATCGGATCCGACCGACTATAGCCTTCCCATGTTTGATTTTTAGTGGTCTCTATCTCACCAGAGGTTCGGGTCTGTCGCTGCAAAATCCAGCCACATGGCCTTAGAAACCCGGCTATTCCCTGGACCTTAAAATTAGAATATGCATTTACTTTGTATTGTAATTTATATAAATAAATGTGTTACACGGTATTGTTTTTTGGAACGGCAATATTTATTTTGTTCTCCATATACTTTCCATACGAATATTGGCAATTTTATATTATTATAAATATTTCAATTTACGTTTCAATGCAAAAAATTCTATGTATATTCTGTAAAAACTTTTTTCTTAAACAATTTTCACTCAATACACATACCTTTCCTGATATGTGAATGGAAAAAAGAACTGAATATTTCGCAACGAAAACATATAAAATCGCAGACCGAAAATGCTAGTGAAAAAAAATTAAGACAATGTTTATTATTTTATCGAACACATTGAGGGAATGAATGTAAATATATGCGTTTCAAAATTTGTTTTCACTTCGAGATTTATATACAAACAATAGCCTATCCGGGGTACACAGTTCTTTTTGGACTTGTTTACGGCCACACCAATCTCAACGTGGCAACAGAATTCATGTCTTCGGCTATTGTATGGAGGGGTCTTAATAAAGTTTACTGTTTAAGTAATTAATTTTATTAAGTTAAGAAAGTACAAGTTTATTAAAGGATTTACAGCAGAGAGTGCGCTTATAACGCACACAGAAGAACCATGTTTCTGGTCATATATTCCAGTTTTCGCTAATTTTCCTACGGTTTCAACAAAGTTTGTAATAAATTATTTTGAAGAAGAGGCTGACAACATGGCTACTTAAAATTTTGCAAATTTACCAAAAATCGTTATAGGTAAAAATAATACATTTTTAGAAAATTTAGAAAATTGTTACATATTGTTTTAAGATATAGAGGTTTGTTGATTTAATCCATCAAATTTTAGAGATAATTACACTACGTAACAAACATTTTTTTTGTGTCCGAGACCTAAAAATTGTTTTTTTTTTATTGAGGCATACCATTTTATGTAGCCAAACTAAACATTTTGTTTGTTGTAAAGTTTTTTTGAATTTTTTTTTTATAAAATTCCAATTTTTATGGAGTTTACCTTTAGTATTTGAACCATATTTTTTTGAAGGATAAGCTCAATAAAGCAGGGAAATATGTGCTAGGAATTGTGAAACATCGGTTTCACGTAGAAACTAAAGCAACTGTTTTTAAAACAATTAGAAAAAAATTTTTTTTTAAATAATATTTCGCAGGCGCGAAAAAATTCATAAAAAATAGAAAAAAGTTCGCAAAAAAATGTTTGTTAATTTTTTTAAAAGCTATCATCCTAACGCAGAAAACAATGCCTATTTGCAAAATATCTATGGATATAAATTATGACCCATATTGTAAAAATAGGGAAATTAAAAAAAAATATTTTTAATATTTTTTATTTTGGCAATTTTGTTTAGGAGGCACCAAAAGGGGCCTGGCAATAACGCCCATTTTGTAATATACTATGAGTACTATAAAAACATTACATAGTACAAAATGTCAGGTATTTGTATGTGCAGGAAACCAATTCATAAGTCTTTAACTTTTGGTGCAAAATGGTCCATTTGTATGGAAGGTACCAAAAGGGGCATGGCAATAACGCCCATTTTTCACGGGACTGTAGGTACTATAAAAGCATTAGACTTCACAAAATTTCAAGTATTTCTATAGACAGGAATCAAAGTTATAAGCAAAATGGTCCATTTGAACTGGAGGTACCAAAAGGGGCTTGGTACTTTCGTCCATTTTTCTCAATATAATAGCGACCAAAAAACTAATACTATGTGTGAAATGGTCAAAGATTCTAAATAGTAGTATAGAAGTTATGAGATAATCAATATTTCACTATTTTTTGACGCTTTGTGGGGGAGGTACTCTAAGGAGTGAACCAACATAGTCTGGATATAAACCTTAGTCTGGATATAAACAAATATGCCAATACATATGTATACCAAATTTGAAGTCAATCGGTTAATCCTGTCGAAAGTAATCGTGCCCACCAACCAGACAGACAGACGGACAGGCTGACGGACATTGCTAAAATGACTTAAAATAGGCCCAAAATGGATTACCCCCAAATATTATTGGAACACCAGATTCACGTAGTAATTTATACATTTGCAGGTCTCTTAGGTAACTCCATCGATATGTTGCACTTTTGACCTGCAACATCTGATATATACCCTCGTTCACAATAGTAGTTGTATAATAACCGAATTTTGTTAAAATTTTCTTATTTATCCACAGATTTTTTTAGATATACATTGTTTTCTTCTTTACAATGCTAGCTTCCAAAAATTGTAACAAAATTTTGTTTGCTATTTTTTTCTTTTTTTATTATCATTTTGTGCCAGCAAAAAACGTTTTTTTTTGAAAAAAATTAATTATTTTTTTATTATTTTAACGACATTTACTAAACTTCTGTTTCCAATCGAAAGTGTCGTTACTATATCTTTTATATGTAGTCCTCATAATTTCCTTTAATTTAAAGTATATCTGGGCTTCATCGAGCATACACATACTTCAAAAAATATGGTCCACATACTAAAGACATCTTCCAAGAAAATGGATTTTTTAAAGAAAAATGTTGTAAAAAAAAATTACCATAACACTTTTTTTTAAATATTTTTTTCGTGTTTAGGACACCATTTTACACCAGAAAATTTTATGCACAGCCCTTCGACAAAAATGTTGTTACATAGAGTTTTTTGAAATTTATCTTGAAAATCCAGCTGTATTATACAGGGTTGCCCATATTCGACGGACCCATCTGGCAACGCCATAACTTTTGACAGAGATGTCAGATCGCTTAATGACATACCGCGTTTGAAGCGTCAGTCCAAGCAGATTTTTACCATGGAACAATACAGGCCACGCGAGCGCTCTGAAATAGTTGAAATTTACATTCAACAGAAGAAGTCAATTGTGAAAACTCAACAATTATCAATTATCATGTCCGATGAAGCCCATTTCACATTGAATGGGACCGTAAATAAGCAAAATTGCCGTATTTACGCCACTGAAAATCCTCAGGAGATTCAAGAATTGCCTCTTCATGACGAAAAAGTCACAGTTTGGTGCGGCGTTAGTGTGAAAATGGTCATTGGGCCGTTTTTCTTCCAAAACGAAAATGGCCATGCTGTTACCATCAACCAGGAGCGTTATCGCGACATGATGACCAATTTTGTGATGCCAATTATTCGTCGAAAGCGTATGAGGCAGTTCTTTTTTCAACAAGACGGCGCTCCACCGCACACAAGTCGCATAACAATCGATTTTCTGAAGAATTTGTTTCCGGGCCGTTTGATGTCGAAAAGTGGTGATTTGGACTGGCCACCGCGTTCGCCCGATTTGACGCCGCTTGACTTCTTCTTGTGGGGATATTTGAAGTCAAAGGTTTACGTTAACAAGCCAAGGACCGTAGAAGAGCTCAAGGACAACATTCGTGAAGAAATAGCCGCTATTCCGGCCGAAATGTTGGCGAAAACGATGGAAAATGCTGCAAAAAGGGCACAATACGCCATCAACGCCAGAGGCGGCCATTTGAGAGATATCATATTCAAAAATTGATGTAAACAAATCTACTTGGAACAAATTAAATGATTAAGATTGCCAACCGCCAAATTTTTATTTTTTTCTTTGATTTTTTTTAAAAAAACATGGGTCCGTCGAATATGGGCAACCCTGTATGATCACCCTGTTGAGGTAAGAAATTTGCTCGAGGGAGATTCAACAATTGTCTCTTCACTAAAAAATTTAATAAAATGTTTATATACTCATAGCTTCCTTCAGATCATTTTTGTGATCAAAATGCATATGTATATGAACGAAAATTTACAGAGCGAATTTCTTTAGATTAGGGATGTTCCCTGTTGAAAATGGTCACATCCGTGCATGTTTTGATATGGCGCCCATATAAAAGGCCTTTACGATTTTGTTAAAGAACAGGCATTTTGCGGCTGATGTTTAGCAGATAATATTTTATTATCATTTAATTTTTTAGGTAAAATGGGCTATATCAGTCCATTTGTTGATGTAGCCCTCATATTTGCCTTATTGGTACCCTAGAGGCAAAATTGTTTTACTGATTTGTAGGATTTTATATTTCAGAAAATGGGACAGAATGATCCTTTTCTCAACTGCAGTATTGCTACTAAGATTTGAAAAATTCAAACTTTTATAATATATGAGAATTACATTTAGGACATTTCTAAGTGCGAATATTTGATTAACCTTACCAATAAGCTAATAGTATCAGACATGTCACAGTTTTTGTACGAAATTGGTTCGTTTTCGTTTTTCAAAATCGTATCGTTTTATGGCAGCATAGAAATCAGAAACAGCTGTTTCAGCCACAGCCGTCAACAATATCGGTTCGACTTAAGATTCTGATTGGCGGTAGTGAAAATAAATAAAACATATTAAAGCATAAAAATAAAATTGACCGAGATCTTGACTTGATTAACGTTTCTGTGTTTGCGCCTTTAAATATATGACAATTATTATTATTAAATTGACATTAAAATAAAAACTTACATTTCATTGATCGAATCTTATTTTTGTTATTTCGTTTTTTAGTTTCAGGGTTGCATTTGCTCTTTTTTTGGGATATAGCACTTCGAAGACCAAAAGTATTAACATTTTCGTACGAAAATTATTTAAAATAGTTTTTTTGATTGAAATTAATTCAAATATTATTCATACTTAATCTTTAGTAGATTTTTTTACTTTTCTGAAGCTTAAATTAATGTGAACGTTTTAAATTGAAATTTATTGTTCGGTTTACGTTTTCTGTAGAAGCTGAAAACGTTTTCGATTCCAAAAACGTAAATTCTTGTACGATTTTGCACTCTGTGACATGCCTGTATGTGTGCAATTTTAGATGATTCGAATAAGTACATAGTACAGAAGTTATTGGATAATCAATATTTTACCAAATTTTAACCCATTGTGGGGAAGGTACTGGCAGGAGTGGACCTATATGCCCCATTTTCGAACTAAGATAAAAAAATAATACAAATTATATTTAAAGTCAATCGGTTTCAGTTTTAATAGTTATCGTGCGCACCATCCAGCAGACAGACACACAGACGGGCGGACGGACCGATAAACAAAGGTATTTTGGATGCAAAAAAGTAATTTTTCGACAATATCTTTTCAAAAATCGAATGATGCTGTTCTATAGAGAACTGTTTCAATAAGAACCAGTAAGGAAAGGCAAGAAAGTCGGGCGGGGCCGACTATATAATACCCTACACCTCCCTAACAATGCGATAAAGGTCACTGCGATAATAATTTGGAATAATTGGTAAGTAGGCAGGAACATATTATCTAATTCTGATCCGATAATCACTAAATTAAGCAATATTCGTTCCTAAATTTAGAAACATCTTTCCGGAAAATATTAATGATCGGAAGTAAAGTAAAGTAAAGTAAAGTAAACTTCTATAGCGCGTTGATACCAAATCAGGAGGAACATATATATGGAGGTTATATATAAATCTGAACCGATTTTCCCTGAATACTCATTCATGTAAAAAGACCTCTTTCTGTAGAATTTCGTACTGATCGGATATAAAATACAGTCTCTACAGCGCTTACATGTCAAATCGGTGGTAACATATATATGGAGGCTATATCTAAATCTGAACCGATTTTCTCCGAATTTGGCAGTATTCCTTCGAGTAATAATAAACCTCTTTTTGCCGAATTTCGCACTGATCGGATATAAAATAAAATTTTTACAGTGCTTACATGTCAAATCGGGGGTAACATATATATGGGGGATATATCAAAATCTGAACCGATTTCTTCCAAATTTAAAAGTGTTTATTCATATAATAGGAAACCTCTTTTAGCCAAACTTCGTACCGATCGGATATAAAATACAGTTTTTACAGCACTTACATGTCAAATCGGGGGAAACATTTATATGGGGGCTACATCTAAATCTGAACCGATTTTCTCCGAATTTGGCAGTATTCCTTCATGTAATAAGAAAACTCTTTTTGCCGAATTTCGCACTTATCGGATATAAAATACAGTTTCTACAGCGCTTACATGTCAAATCGGGAATTACATATATATGGGGGCTATATCCAAATCTGAACCAATTTTTTCCGAATTTGGCAGTATTCCTTCATGTAATACGAAATCTCTTTCTGCCGAATTTCACACTGATCGGTTATAAAATAAAATTTTTTTACGGCGCTTACATGTGGAGTCGGGCGTAACGTATATATGGAGGAAGGAGAAGAGATAGGAGAAGAAATAGACCCATCGTTTATTGTACCGATCGACTTGGAATCACTTCCTGAGTACCCCTGAATACTCATTCATGTAAAAAGACCTCTTTCTGTAGAATTTCGTACTGATCGGATATAAAATACAGTCTCTACAGCGCTTACATGTCAAATCGGTGGCAACATATATATGGAGGCTATATCTAAATCTGAACCGATTTTCTCCGAATTTGGCAGTATTCCTTCGAGTAATAATAAACTTCTTTTTGCCGAATTTCGCACTGATCGGATATAAAATAACATTTTTACAGTGCTTACATGTCAAATCGGGGGTAAGATATATATGGGGGATATATCAAAATCTGAAACGATTTCTTCCAAATTTAAAAGTGTTTATTCATATAATAGGAAACCTCTTTTAGCCAAACTTCGTACCGATCGGATATAAAATACAGTTTTTACAGCACTTACATGTCAAATCGGGGGGAACATTTATATGGGGGCTATATCCAAATCTGAACCAATTTTTTCCGAATTTGGCAGTATTCCTTCATGTAATAAGAAATCTCCTTCTGCCGAATTTCACACTGATCGGTTATAAAATAAAATTTTTTTACGGCGCTTACATGTGGAGTCGGATAGACCCATGGTTTATTGTACCGATCGACTTGGAATCACTTCCTGAGTCGATTTAACCATGTCCGTCCGTCTGTAGATGTATCGTTGTAATCAAAGTGCAGTTCGTATTTATGGTCCGATTATGATGGCATTTAGCACAGCGCTCTTTTTGGTCCAAGAACGATCCCTATTGAAGTTGGTCAAAATCGGTTCAGATTTAGATATAGCCCCCCATATTTATGTTACCCCCCGATTTGACATGTAAGCGCTGTAGAAACCGTATTTTACATCCGATCTGTGCGAAAATCGTGAATGAATACTACCAAATTCGGAGAAAATTCGTTCAGATTTAGATATAGACCCTATATATATGTTTCACCATATTTGACATGTAAGCGCTGTCGAAACCGTATATTATATCCGATCAGTACGAAATTCAGCAGAGAGAGTTTCCTTATTACATGTATGAACACTACCAAATTCTTATCGCAGATTTCATTTATGTAGATTTAAATTTAAAACAAATAAAAGCGTTAAGTTCGGCCATGCCGAATCTTACATACCCACCACCACGGATTGCATTCTTTTTTATACCCTCCACCATAGGATGGGGGGTATATTCATTTTGTCACTCCGTTTGTAACACCTCTAAATATTGATCTGAGACCACATAAAGTATATATATTCTTAATCGTCGTAAAATTCTACGAAGTTTTAGCCATGTCCGTTCGTCCATCCGTCTGTTGTACTCTCGCTACAGTCCTTAATAATAGAGCTAGGTTGATCAAATTTGTTAGAAATACTTCTTATAGTTGCAGGTTGTTTGGGATTGCAAATGGGCCATATCGGTCAATGTTTTGATAAAGCCCACATATGTATATAGCATCTAACTTGATTCCTGATTCCTACTGTTCTCATCTAATTGTCTCATCTAATGTACTATATTTCTTTTGTGTTTTTCGGTGTTATTTTCTTTTGTTTGAGTTATTTTGTGAGGTCACATGCTATCCATGGTGGAGGGTATATAAGATTCGGCATGGCCGAACGTGACGCTTTTACTTGTTAGTACTGGAAAAATCTTTGGATATGGAGCAAATCATGAAACGATACTTTTTGTTTGAGTAAATTATTAAAAAAAAACGAACGCTTCAATTTTTAGACCGCAAATTCTTTAGCCAAACTCTTCACCTGAAAAATGTGGTATTTATGGTTTAAAAAAGTTTTCTGAGAGCTATATCTACACGGGGACTATAACAAAATAAAATTTTATATGTATACATTTTTTTGTATACATGAATTCTTGCCAAAATAGAATATAAACTACTAAGTTTAGCCAAATTTTTTAGAAAATGTGGTGTTTATGGCGTAAATAAGCTTTTTTGGGAGCGACATCAATAGGTGTACTATAACAAAATATAAATTGATTTAAAAAAATATTTACTAGACTGAATTCTTGTCTTAATTAAATACCATCTGCCAAGATTCAGTTGAAATGCTTAGAAAATATGGTATTTATGGCTTAAATATGTAATATGTAAAATTTTTGCTGTTATGAATTCTTGTCAAAATATAATACAATGTTCCTGCTAAATTGCTTTAAAAATTTGATATCTATGGCTCAAAACCCGTATTTTGGAGCGACCTCAATAGGGGTGCTATATCAAAACATTGACCGATATGGCCAATTTGCAATTCCAAACAACCTGCAACTATAAGAAATATTTCTACCAAATTTTGATCAACCTAGCTCTATTAGTACGGACTGTAGCGTGATTACAACAGACGGACGGAAGGACGGACGGACATGGCTAAATCGTCTTAGAATTTTACGATGATTAAGAATATCAATGTTTAGAGGTGTCACAAACGGAGTGACAAGTTTTTTTATACCCTCCACATCCTATGGTAGAGGGTATAAAAAATATACCCTTTATAATCAAAACTTGGACCAATATTTCAATGAGATTATCCCTAGCCCAAAAATGCCGCTGTCGTCTCAGCCTTCTCGTAACGGTCGGTTTGTGACCTGCAATTTGATAACAATAATATATGGACAGGCAGACGGAAATTTCTAAATCAATTCAAAAGGTGATTCAATGCCTATCGTTATAATTAACAATGGGTCTAACTCTCCTCATTCGGGTAGTTACACGGAAATGCTTAAACTACCTGTACCTGGTGCCACGTACATGTCTATTTTTATCAGTATGTTGAAACCTCATACCTAAACCTCTTTCCATTTGCTCTCAGAACAATTTTAAAACCTTTCTACTTAAATGCATTTCTCAAGGAATTCTTCCTCTTTTGCTAACTAACTCAAATTCCATTAAAATGTATTTTATGAATATATATGTAGATAGTACTCAGCATATTATTTATGTAAATTACAATTGATGGCATACTCGAGAAAGTGCCATAAAACTCCTGAGTCTGGCGATAACACCGACAGCACCAACAGCACCAACAGCATCAACAGCAATGAGACGTCGATATATCAACTCTGCATCCGGTTTAACACTTTTCCATGCAACTCACAGCACACAATTGCACTAGAGTCGTTGTAAATGGGGGCGTAGCTGTTTGTAATTTCATCTATTTGTATTTGTGTTTGCATCTAGGTCTGTGTCTGCGTGTGTGCGTCTGGGTGTGGGTGTCCCAGTGAGTACCAGTAGTAAGTGCGTGTAAATAATGAAACAAACCATTTAAATAATTTATTATAATGCATTTTATGCATTCAAATTGCATCATCGTTTGCATTTGATGATGCATTCTCGTGTCAGTGTCCTTCTTGTTCCTGTGGGAGTAGGAAACGGATATATATATATATATGTATATATGTATTTACGTGTGCCACATCATAGTGTATAATTCTGTGTAAACTTAATATTTCTATAGCTGTAATGCAATAATTATATTCGTCTCATCCCCCGTCGTCCATCAAGTACATCCATTTTTTATTCTTTAGCAGCATTTAATTTTTGCAATGAATATTCATACATTTGTGTACTCTACATCATAGAAATATGTAGTAGATAATCGTCATATGATATAATAAATGTGTGGAAATATGAAGAAAACCACAATATCATTTCCGATTTTGAGGGAAATAATTAGTTAACCTACCAAAACCGTTACCGGCAGCGGATGCAGCGTGATCGAAATAAGTTTGTCCATATGACATCCTTTCTCTTTATTTTCCGACTATCATACATATATGGGGAAATCCACGGCAAATCGGCGGTTTCAAAAAAATTGGGTTTTGATTTTTTTCTACTTTTCTAAATTTTTTAGTACGCTTGAAAAACGCTTTGTGGATTATTTTGAGACTTTCCGATAACTAGTTCACTAGATAACGATTTAAAAAAAAAATCGTTAAGATTGATACTTGTATCGGGTTTTGTTCATTACTTCTTAAGTTATGGCCCGATTTGAAAAAACCTTTTTTTTTAATGTCTATTAATTCTCTAACATAACATGTATGGAAGAGGGCCTAAAAATATTTATAATTTTTTAAAATTTTTAAAAAAAAATTGTCTGCAAACCGTTGTGTTTGTGGCTTGAAGTATTTGGAATAGATGTTCCACGTCAAAGAACAAAATAAAAGGGACACTTCAGGAAGTATTTCTTCCAAAAAAAACCCGCCACACCCGCTGATCCCCTTACATCTGATAGTTTCCCTACAAAAGTAAGTATATATCAAAAGTAATTGAAATCAATGGATTTTTTTTGGGGATGTATTCGACAAAAAGATACTCGTACAATACACTTTCATGGCAACTCAATGTTTTTAATATATCGTATTTATTAGTTATGCATTGGGGTTAGTTTCGTCTTGAAATGTTCCTTTCAAAAACCAATAAAAACGGCAAAACCGGGGAACCCATCAACCTTTCTAAATATGTAACATATTTTTAAAAGGCTTTCAAAGGAAAAATGTTCTTTTGGTCCAAAGTCACAATTTTTTCGAAAAGGGCATTTTTTAAAATATTTATCATCATCAACCTTTCTAAATATGTAACATATTTTTAAAAGGCTTTCAAAGGAAAAATGTTCTTTTGGTCCAAAGTCACAATTTTTTCGAAAAGGGCATTTTTTAAAATATTTATTACAAACATAATATGTTTGGCACAAATACATTTTTGCCGTCATAATAAAGTTAACAAATCACAAATTCTAATAAAAAAACGTAAGTGCAAAAGCTTTTAAAATGTATGACAAACAGTTCGATAAATTCGAAAAAGAAATTGCGTTTTTTAAATTTTCAAAATCTGAAAAAGTTGAAAATCTGTATTACAAAAAAAAAATTATTTTTTTTGCGCATTATGAGCGAATATTTAAAAACATAAAAACAAAAAATAGAAATTTTACTCTTCGTTTAAATCCAAAAATATGAAAACAGTTAATTTCGGCCCAATTTATTAAATATGCCAGATTTTCCATGTTAGTTTCTCAAAAAAAACCTTGGGCCCTTGTCTAATTTTGGTTTTTTACAGAACTCAAAAATGTTACTAGAACAAAAGTTATTGAATTTTGGCCTCTGGATTATGAGTCTGAACCACTGTGCGGCGCAATATCCTTCACAGTTTTTCCCGATTAAGCACATGACGATCTAAAATTTATATGCAAAATGGCAAAACTCTCGCCTCAATATTACGTCAAATATCTATATTTATAAAGAAGAATGAGTGTTTGTTGGTTTGTTTGTTTGTACCGTATAGGCGACTAAATGTACATTAGGGCTACTCACTTTTTTAACTTTTTTTGGAATATCAAATTCCTCCTGAAATTACCGTGTAGGGCGTGTAAAAATATGAGGAACTACGCTTTTATTTTTTTGAAATTGTACAAAAACCTTCCGCTCCGATTGCAATTACTGATGCTCGAAACCGAATTTTTAGTTTTGAGTTTTTTCCTGATTTTCAAATTTGAGAAAAAGAATTTTTTTATAATGAGTCTGCTAAATCGCTGATCTTAATTTACTGTGATATCGTGACTACGAATCTGCTTTTTAATCTAAAATTGGACATCTAGTTTTTGAGATATGGCGGTTTGAAAATACAGTATATTTTCAATATTTCCGGACACTCGATTGTCCGGACTATCCAGTAAACCGGACAGCTTAATGATTCGGACAGTTTAGAAAATTAACCTCTGTAGTCCGGACATCAATATGTTGTTGTGATTGTTTTTAAGTTGTTTAACGTTATTATACCTTTAGTCTAAAAACAGAAACATGTAGTTGTTCTGGGTAATGATAATCTTTTTTTGAAAGTAACCGGTGGTTGTAAAACTTCGAAATTTGTAATGAAATTGGTGCTTGGAAATATGACGCGAAAAATTATAAAGTGATATTTTTGCTGTATTATTTTTGAAAGCCGTCGAGGAAGTGGATCTTGATGAGTTCCAAAAATTTACAGTGCTGATGAATCTGCTCTATTTTTGAGAGCACTTCCAATAACAACATGATTTTAATTCAGCACCAGGCAGAAAAATGTCAGCAGATAGATTTACCTTCATGGTAAAGAGTCTGGATCTCATACGTTGCCTCTCCTTTTAATAGGTAAGCATGAAAATCCATGAGCGCTTTAACAATTTTAACTTCCTTTTGTATATAAGTCTACCAAAAAGGGCTGGATATCGACTTCCTAAGAAGCCGCTGAAAGTACTTCAGTTATTGGGTAAGGGTCCATCACAAGAAAATGAAATCAATACGGAGGATTCCACAGAAAGAAAATGGGACCAAAAAAATCATTGTTTACTTGTTCACCACTAATGAAGTTATAGTTCCGTCAGTTGTGTCAAACGAAAATATTGAAGAGTGCATAGACTCCCATTGTAGTCTTGAGGAGAAAGCAAACGAAAACTTTTCATGTGCTATTTTATAGGCTGAGAGAGTAAAAATATCTGAAAAATCTGAAAAACTGCACAAAGACAAGTGTAAAAATTTCATATGTATTTATTATCTATCTTTTTCCTTTTAAGAAACGCTTTTCTTAATAAAAATAAGAAAATATGACCTACTTTCGAGTTTTGTACTGTAGTCCGGACAATTCAGTAATCCGGACAAAGGTCGAAACTATATCTGTCCGGATTAGAGAGGTTATACTGTATATATATTTTTTTAAATGAGTAAAACCCCTCCAACACAGTAAAACCCATGACACATTCTATATCAAATGGCAGATTCTTGATCACCGCACAGCAAATTATTACATGGCGATAGTTTAATGAACATTTATGGCAATTTTTTGTTAAATTTTTAAGTCAGAACATTATACTCAGCCTGCCTCAAGCTGTAGAACGTTGGCCTAGATTGACGCGAAAACGGCTAATGAGGCTTTGTTCAGAAACATTCGACCATGAAGAGATCAAAATCGGATCTGCTTCCTTTTAGAGAGTAATCGCGAAATGAGTATTTTTAGCCAAAGAGGCAAACTTAATTACTTTGTTTTTGTAAAGAAAAAGATTTAGAAATGTAACATAATTTCCTTTAAATATAGGCATTTAAATATAAGCAATATTATTACATTGCATACTTCTTTGATAACTTTTTCCTAAGGGCTGACCGTACGCGTGATAATTGCATTATATAGTAAAATAATTATGAAAATAAATGTTTTTTGTTCTAAAATTATTTATAGCGGGATGTTTGTCGCGAAAATATTGATAATGATATATTCCTCAGAGATAGAATGCAAATATATCTACTTTATTAAATTCGCTATAATATTTTTGTAAACATTTGACGGTGAAAATCGGATTTATGGATTCCAAAAAATTCGCAATGTACTTATATTGCAAATATCGCGGACACAACAAAATATCTGAGAAATGCTCATATATAAAGGAAATTATGTTTCAGTACTAAATTTCTGCGATTTTCCTTACAAAACAATGTAATATACTAATTAAGTTTGTCTCTTTGGGTAAAAATACTGTTTTCGCGATAACTCTCCGAAAGGAAGCAGATCCGATTTTTATCTATTCATAGTCGAATGGAGAGGATGATTATAAACAAAACTTCATTTGCCGTTTTTGGAGTCAATCAAGGCCAACTTCCGCTTGAGGCACGCTGTATATAATGTTCTGATATAGAAATTTAACAACAAAAATTGACATAAACAGTCTTCCAAATACCGCCATTTAATAGTTCGTTGTGTGGTGATCACGAATCTGCTCTTTGATCTAGAATCTGTCATATAGTTTTGGAGATTAAAAAAATATTTTCAGATATCTTACACATTTTGTTACACAGAGTGCTGAAATTTTGCGTATATGTATCTGGTAGCAGTCTGCGTAATTGGTCCAAAAATGGGCGGGATCGGAACAACAGGCGCGGCCCCGCGCACGTATGCCAAATTTTAGAATTGTGACATCTTGAACAATTTGTTAGCGTGAGTGCTGCAATTTAGTGCATATGTATTTATCCGGTGGCAGTCTACGTTATTGATCCAAAAATGGGCGGGATCGGACCAATGGGCGTGGCCCATTGGTCTTGCACAATTTATTAGCGAGAGTGCTGTAATTTTGTGTAGATGTATCTGGTAGCAGTCTACGTGTTTGGTCCAAAAATGGACGGGATTGGAACAATAGTAGATCGGAAATCTTAGACTCGATTTCAGAAAACTTCCATACGCTGAATTGAAATCTGGCATCAGAATTGTCAATTAAATTGGTTTTTCATATTTTGAGATAGAGACGTGAAAATAGTTGATTTTTTTTATTTCTTGAGTGCAGATTACATTGCGGCAATCACTTTTGCCAAAAAAAAACAGTAAGGAAAGGCTAAAGCCGGGCGAAGCCGACTATATAATACCCTACACCACTCTCGTAATATTGAATAACTCTGATATATAAATTTTGTAATTCATGTATAAATTGTTTACATAAATTTACATTTGGGACATTTTATACTTAAATAATACCCTGTACCACAGTGTGGTGTAGGGTATAATAACGATTGGATCTAAAGAGCCAAATCGGATGAAACATATATATGGGAGCTATACCTAAATCTTTACCGATTTTCTTCAAATTCGGCAATGTTGGTTCATGGATCAAGAAACTCTACCATTCTAAATTTCAAAACGATTGGATGTAAAATACTGCTTTTATAGGACTAAAGGGCCAAATCGGACGAAATATATATATGGGAGCTATAGCTAAATCTTAAACGATCTTCTTCAAATTCGGCAATGTTGGTTCATGGATAAAGAAACTCTACCATTCTAAATGTCAAAAGGATTGGGTGTAAAATACAGCTTCTATAGGACTAAAGGGCCAAATCGGACGAAATATATATATGGGAGCTATATCTAAATCTGAACCGATTTCAACCAAATTCAATAGCGATCTTAACAGCTGCGAAATACTCTAAACTGCAAAATTTCAGAACGAGCGGAGTGAAAGTGCGACCTGTAGTCGACGAACAACTTTACATGGACAGACGGACGGACGGACGGACAGACATGCTTAAATCGACTCAGCTAGTGATTCTGAAAAAAATTTTACCTAATATTGAATTTTGAAATGTAAGGTTGTGTGGGAGGTTCAACACCCAATGTTACCATCAGCCCACTTTTTATACCCTCACTTTAGTGATATGAGGGTATATATCATTTGCTACGTGCCAAAGGTGTAACATATCGAAGGAGTGATCTAAGACCCTAAGTATGTTCGGCGGATACCCGTTTTGGGTCATTTTAAATCGAATGAGCAATGTCCGTTCGTCCGTCTGTCTGCTGGCTGCTGCGCAGGATAACTTCTAAGCAGGGAGACTTCTAATTTGGTATAAGGTAATATTTTTTCTATCTTCAGCTAAGTTCGAAGATGGCCCATATTGGACCACTCCTTCTGCCCTTCTGCCATGCCCCTTTTGGTACCACCCACCCAAATGGACCATTTTGCGTCAAAATCGAACTGCTTATAACTTTTATATTACTTCATACAAATACTGGAAATTTTGTACAGTGTCATGGGTTTTTAGTACATAGAGGCCAGTGAAAAGTGGGCGTTATTGGCACGCCCCTTTTGGTTCTTTTCACACAAATAGACTATTTTGCACCTAAGTTAAGAGCTTATAACTTTAATACCAAGGCATACAAATACTTGCAATTTTGTACAGTGTAATGGTTTTATAGCAACTTCCATAGATCGGACCGTCGCATTAGACAATCGCTCCAGATTTTCTGAAACTCTACTTTACTTGGAAGCAATACTGCGAACCAGAGATTGAACATTCATTTTGAGCAGAATCAAAGCATGCATAGATTTGCCGTCAGTTACTTGGCAACCAGGTATCATTTTGCCAATCCAGAAAATTTCGCAAAATAAGGTTTCCATGAATATACATATTGCACTTAAAATACAACCGTTCTTTGCTGGAGATGTGTACCGAATCGGGACATATCAGCTCTTATTCAGCAGGTTGGTAAGTAAATGGCACTACATATTTCCCTACTTACTGACAACGATTTACCATCTTCGCTATTTTCCCCTAACTACATCTTATTTGATCAAAGCTAAATAAAACAATGATAATGAAAAAAAATCCTGAAAATTCTGAACATATATATCGATACCTCCATTCTAAAACATGCTATGTCGACTTAGCATAGTTGTAGGAAGAGTGAATTTTTAATTTCTAAATATTCCAAATTATGTTCAGTCATAATTTGGTGTTAATCCAATCAAAAGTTATTCACAAAACACTACAGGTCATTCGATTGGCATTATAAAGGAAATATATACAAATTTAGAAAATTCATCAAACTTTGATGGCCTCTCCTGAAAAATTACCTTTTTGCACTTAGCATAGTTTAGAATGGAGGTATCGATATAAATAATAAATTAATATAATGTTAAGGAAGACGGTATCCAACAGTCGGTCCGATCTAATATCACATCACTACTTCTGATTGTTATAGTTTTTTGTTTGTTTCTTTTCTCCATTTGTTCCTCAAAGATGCACCAGCCACGTCTTTCCTTCGCATATAAATGTGCATAATAATTTTTTATGATTGTTTCGCGCAGTATAATTCACCTAAAAACGGAAGAAGGCAGCGGTACGCAAGAAACAGAAACCCGAGTGGTGCGAAATAAAAACGCTCTTCAATAACTGAAGTGAAAAAAGTTTTTAATTTTACGCTTTTGTTCTTTATGATAATGAATCCGAGCGTACATTCATGTGTGTGTGTGTGCGTTTGTATTCGTATTTGTGTGCGACGAGTGAATCTGTGAGTGTGTTTGTTCATTTTTTAATATGAAATTAAAATTTTTTTAACGTCATGAATTGCAAAACAGACAATCGCCGGAATGCGCTGAAGACAATTTGTCTCAGAAAAGATTTGAAGCAATGGAAGAAAAAACACTCAGTTACGATTCTGCTCTCTCAGTGCTGGAATGTTGCAAAATGTTGGGAATCCTTTAATTGTAATTTGACATTAAACAAAATGACTCTGTCATTTTTTCCAGCATCATGTTTTATTCACAACAATATACAATTTAAATTGCCAACTTTAGTGTAGAAATTTTTGTGATGCAGCATCTGAGTCGGGGCACATCTTAAAGGGGAAAAATAAACTTTAAAGCTTTTGTAAAATTTATCTCGGGGCATATGTAATACCACTCGTATAAATTTTGTTATTATCAAATTTTAGAAAACTTTTTAAGGATTTTCAACTTTTGCAAATAAAATATATTTAGAGAAATTATTAGACGATGATTTTGTTTGTGTGTAAACACATATTTTGTTTTACTATCGCAATATATATAGGAGTATATGAATTCCAAATTAATTTTATGATTTTCAAATTACATCTATCTGTGCAAAAAAACATTTTGTATAAAAACGTTGATCAAAAATATATGTTCCTTCAATTCAACCTATTCAAACGAATGGCAATATTTCCATGCGCTAAAAAATTATTTGTTTAACTATTATACTTTGTTTAATATTTAGAGCTATTTTAAAATTCCTCTCTGCAGGAATTTCGCTGTAACTTGATATGAATTCGCTCCTTTCCATTTAAAATATCCTTCCGCCCATCCGCTTCTACATTAGTATTGTTAACACAATACAAAGAAAAACTTTTTGAAAAATCGCACATTTATCATTTTACAAAATAGCGATTACTTCCGAGTCATGATATCCTGGCAAAGGTAAAGAGAGTTTGAGAGAGGGGGAATATTTACCATTATTTTCCATTGTTTATCGCTAACCGAGCGTAGGCCTTTTGTCGGCAAACAGTTGTGTTTAGGCGGTACATTAAAAACTTTTTATTTTCTGAGCTAACGCAATGCTGCTTAACTGCTAATTGATATGCCAGTTATTATCGTTCCTTTGACGGGATATGGAAGGTGGTGGAGCTATCAAAGTAAGGAATTTGTAATTTTTGCACAAAATACAAACATTGTTGTTTGGAAAATTTCCCAATAAACGAGCTACGGAAAGTCATTCGGAAATGCTGTATTGAATAGCAATGACCTTGGAATTGATTAATATCTGTGCGTCGCTCATGTTAAACAATTTTAATATGGGATACTTTATTCTAATTACTTTTCAATTTATTACCGGCGTGAACTGGAATCGTATTACCAATTTAATATAAACGATTTGAAGGGAGAGATGAGGCGATGGAATATAAATATGGGATTATATTTATAACAGGGTGGGTATTGTTATTCCCTAATTTGATTACATAACATGTTTTGGAACTGACTAAATTTATTTCATAGAAAAAATATTCCAAATATATAAGGGTCGGAATTTGTATATCCTCCACCATAGGATAGGGGGTATATTCATTTTGTCACTCCGTTGGTAACACCTCTAAATATTGATCTGAGACCACATAAAGTATATATATTCTTAATTGTCGTAAAATTATACGAAGTTTTAGCCATGTCCGTTCGTCCATCCGTCTGTTGTACTCTTGCTACAGTTCTTAATAATAGAGCTAGGTTGATAAAATTTGTTAGAAATACTTCTTATAGTTGCAGGTTGTTTGGGATTGCAAATGGGCCATATCGGTCAATGTTTTGATATAGCTTCCCTATAGAGGTTGCTCCAAAATACGGTTGTTGAGCCATAGATACCACATTTTTAAATCAATTTAGCAGAATCTTTGCAGTTTGACTTCTATTTTAACAAAACTTCATCACAGCAAAATGTTTGGCCACATTCTTCAGGTGAAGAGTTTGGCTAAAGAATTTGCAGCCCTACACCACACTGTGGTCCAGGGTATTATGAGTTTATGCATTTGGAGAAGAGATAGACCCATCGTTTATAATACCGATCAACTTGGAATCACTTCCTAAGTCGATTTAACCATGTCCGTCTGTCCGTCCGACAGTCTGTAGATGTATCGTTGTAATCAAATTGGAGGCCGTATTTATGGTCCGATTGTGCTGAAAGTTAGCACAGAGCTCTTTTTCCCTATTAAAATTTGTCAAAATCGCTTCAGATTTAGGTATATCCCCCTTATATATGTGACCCCAGATATGACATGTAAGCGCTGCAGAAACTGTATTTTATATCAAATCATTACGAAATTTGGTAGAGCGAGTTGTCTTATTACATGAATGAGCACTACCAAATTCGGAGAAAATCGGTTAAGATTTACATATAGCCCCCATATACATATATGTTACCCCCGATTTTACATGTAAGCGCTGTAAAAACCGTATTTTATATCCGATCAGTACGTAATTCGGCAGAGAGAACCTTCTTATTACGTGAATGAACACTACCAAATTCGGGGAAAATCTTTTCAGATTTAGATATAGCCCCCATATACATGTTTCACCCGATTTTACATGTAAGCGCAGAGAGAGTTTTCTTATTACGTGAATGAACACTACCAAATTCTGGGAAAATCCTTTCAGATTTAGATATAGCCCCCATATACATGTTTCACCCGATTTGACATGTAAGCGCAGAGAGACATGGACATGTCTATAGGGCAAATATATATAATAGGATATATATATATAGCCTTTGTTGCTGGTGCTTTTACTATAAGTTTATTATAATTTTAATTGTAATAAATTCGAAAATAAATAAATAAATAAAAATAAAAAAATATATAATAAATCTGAACCGATTTTATTCAAATTTAAAAGACTTCTTTCCAGGTACGGAACACTCTCAAATGCAAAATTTCAGTACGATCGGAGTGAAATTGCGACCCGTACTCGACGGACAACTTTAGATGGACATATGGACAGATGGACGGACAGACAAGGTTAAATCGACTCAGCTGGTGATTCTGAGTCGATCGATTTACTTTAAGGTGGGTCTAGCAGTCGCATTTCTAGGTGTTACAAACATCTGCCATAAGACAAAATTATAATACCACTTTTGGTTTTTAGGATATTTTTAATAGCTCTTGAAAGGCTGAACCGATTTTTAGATGGTTTCATCATTTGACAGAAAATACAATGGACATTATTTGAAGATAATTTAATAAACTAGATCTGAAACGATAATCTTAAATGCGCAGTATTCTTTCATAGATCAAAAACCGGAAGGAACAAATTGATGGGCTCTACACAATCTAAACAGATTTTCATCAACATGGATCAAAAACCTCATTTCTGCCAAATAATATAAAGATCGGATGTAAAATAGAGTTTCAATAGTGCTTAAATACTAAATAGGCAGGAACATAGTATATATGTGGCCATATTCAAGTCTCAACCGATTATCCCTAATTAAAGCAGTATTGGGTCTTCAATTAAGAAACTTCTTTCTGACAAATGTTGCAATATCGAATGTAAAGTACATGAGAGCTTTGATACTATATCGGTGGAACGTATATATGGGGCCTATATCTAAATCTGAACTGATTTTCCCCGAATTTGGCAGTGTTCATTCGTGTAATAAGAAAACTCTTTCGGCCGAATTTCGTACTGATTGGATATAAAATGCGGTTTCTTCAGCGCTTACGTGTCAAATCGGATGTAACATATATATGGGGGCTATATATAAATCTGAGCCGATTTTCCTCAAATTTAGCATTATCTGTAAGTGTATCAAGATACTTCTTTGTGTCAATTTGTATTCAGATCGGTTGAAAAATGTTGTTTATACAGTGAATGTATGTAAAATCGGAGGTGAATATATATGGGAGCTATATGTAAATATGAACCGATTTCGATAACAGAGAAAAATAATTCTCCAAGCGTTCCCTTTATTTCTTTCTGTGGACTGAAGCGTTTATTTCGAAGTCTTTCACTTTTAAAGCACCTGTGAAATAACTAAGCTCTCTGATCTCCTTGCAAACTTTGTGGTCGAATATCGCGAAAACAAGAGTTAACCTAGAAAAACGGCTACCCCCACTGGATTCAGCAATGTCGAAATATGTATATCCATATAGGCTCCATTCTGTTACATTTTTAGGCTAGCATAGTGAAATTTTGAATAGTTGGTTTCGTTTCAATTAACAAAGTACTTAGCACAACCTCCTCATCAAGGCTTATTCCAAGGAAGTTGATAGAGTCGAAAATAATGATCAAAATAACCGAGATCTGAATCTATAATTTTAAAATGCACAATATTTTTTCATAGATCAAGAATCGGAAGGAATAAATAGATGGAACTATACATAATACAAAGAGATTTTTATCAACTTAGATCAAAAACTTAATTTCTTCCAAATAATATAAAGATCGGATATAAAATAGATTTGCAATTGCACTTAAATACTTAATAACTTAAATACTAACCTAAGCTAACCAGGGGGCTATATATAATCTGAACAGATTATCCCCAATTTAGGCAGTATTAGTTCCTAAATTAAGAAAATCCTTTCTGCCAAATGTTGCAATGGTCGAAAGCAAATTACAACTTCAATGCCGATTTATCTAAATCGGAACCGATTTTCCTCAAATTTAGTAATACCTCTAAGTGTATCAAAAACACTTCTCTCTGTCATTATCCTCTAACCTTAGAGAGGAGGGTATATACCATTTGCTACGAGCCAGAAGTGTAACAGATCGAAGGAGTGACCTAAGACTCCAAGTATGTTTAGCGGATATTCGAATTGGGTCATTGTAAGTCATTTGAGCAATGTCCGTACCTCCCACACAAATGGACCATTTTACACCAAAAGTTGACTGTTTATAGCTCTAATAACTGTTTATAGCTTTAATATCAGTTCATGTAAATACTTGAAATTTTGTACAGAGTACCTAGAGACCAGAAAAAAGTGGGCGTTAGTGGATTTCAACGAAATTCCATAGGGATCGTCCTTGAGCCAAATAAGACAGACATATCTAAATCAACTCAGAAAGTGATTCTAAGTCGATCGGTATAATAAACTATGGGTCTATTTCTTCTCCTCTTGGGTGTTTCAATCAAATTCACAATGTTATAATACCTTGTACCACAGTGTGGTGTAGGGAATAAAATATTCTAGCTCTGCGGAATAAAAATCTTAGTTTTTTAACGAATCATTAAAGTCTTTAATAATATTTGTTTAGGACATTTGCCATACCTTAAATATTTACATTTGTTTTGCTGTAGCCCTCCACCATAGCAGCATCACAAAGATAAGTGTCACTCTAATAAATATCTTGGCGAAAAAAAATTAATGCCACTCCACTTGTCTGACAGCAATCGCGCCACTTATTGCTGCGCCTAAGAGACACAGTCGGTCATGCCAATTTCTGTTCCGCTCACGGACTTCAAGAATCCTCTTAGGGGACAAACATTTTGGTTATGGCATAAATCCCTGCAGCGGTCTCACCGGTGGTAACTTATTGTTGTTTTGATTGTATTTTCTGTTCCTCTTCATCTTCCTCTTCAGCTTGCATAAATTTCTCCCAAGTACTGGGCCACAGAACAAAGGAATTATTAATGAAGAGAGCCCAGCCATTGTCTCCTCCAAAGTCAACAATAGTTTTTGCTACCGGAAAGGATTCAGTCAATTTTTTTCGACAATGATGGCAAACACAATAGCAATGGTGAGAGTGAACAAAAAAGTATTTGTGACATTTCGAAAGTTCAAGCAGAATGTTGACAATGAGAATTTACATATTTCCATTTATTGCAGTGGAAACGTATAGATGAAAACTCGTGCTTCGTGCAATAACCGTTCAAGGATATTTTTTCACGATTGCATATGGTTATGTGAGTTTTTCTGAAAATCTGAAAAAATACTCACTCACTCAACGAGTGTGGCACATATTGTCGTGAGTTGTCGCACAATTTTAAAATGTTATAGTTGAAAAAATATGAAACGTAAAAGAAAATCCAAGTTTAAAGTTTTTAATTAAGGAATATTTTTGGGGGCTATCTGCCCATATCTTTATTATTACCCCCAACACCTTAGGTTTAGGGTGACAGTCGCCTTTTAAAAGCTCACACAGACCAGTTTAGGTCTCTAGTGTTACCACAGGCTGAAAAGTCCCTCATCGAAAGCAACGTGTTTGATATAACATGTTATCGATAGTACGAAATCGGTACCGGAAACTACCCAGAAAGGCCGACCTCTGTATGTTCAGACATCGTTTACTCTAAGCGGGACAGTAGCATAGAAAGTGCTCAATGCTCTCTACTTCTTCCTTACCTCCTCAGCTTCTGCAGAAGTCATAGTGTGAGGAGATATTGTAACCTTCTCAGGTCATGTTGGTCAGCTTTATCTAGTTACCCCACAGGAGCAGATTTCTCCCCATCTTTCGCTGGATGTGGTTAGTTGCGCACAAATATATATAAATTATTAGATAACTAGGAATGTCGTCCCATTCCTAGCAAGTTCATCGGCTTTGCAGTTCCCCGGGATATTCCTATATATCATCCATCTTGTTATAAGATCTGCGGCAGTCGAGGGCTATTGTGAATCTAGGAATGTGGTCTACAGAGAATTAATGACAACCAGGCTGTCCGAGTAAATGACAAACCCAGTGTTGGTTACTTTGTTGCGACCCAGCCACTTGGCGACTTCCCATATTGCCATTATTTCGGCTTGATAGACATTGCAGGTATCTGGTAGTCTGTGTGCGATATCCAAATTATGTTCTTCACAGTGTACTCCGAAGCCAACCTTTTCATCAAGCTTCGAACCATCCGTATAGAAGTATAGATGGTTTCTATTTCCGGGTATTCTGCCATCCCATTCATCCCTGGCTGGTATCATAGTGATGTAGTTCTTTTTCTTAAAGGTTCGCGCCGTTGATATATAGTCCACTCGGTCGGTTACCATAGCAATACACTTTGATTAGGCAAATTGATAGGCAGTTTAATCTTAGTTCCGCTTTGATTGCAACTTCTCTCGCCACAACATTAATCGGCAGTATATGGAGAAGGGCTTGTAGACACTCAGTCCTTAACGCTCCGCTTATGCACAGGCAGGCAGTTCTCTGAACCCGTGATAGCAGCTTTGTGATGGTTAGTTTGTCAGTTGCCGTCCACCATACCACAATGCCGTATAACAGTATTGGACGAACCACTGCTATATATATCCAATGGACAATTTTAGGAGAGAGGCCCCACCGCGACCCTACAGCCTTCCTGCAGGAATATAGGGCGATATTGGCCTTCTTTACACGTTCCAGTACGTTTAGTCTGAATGACAGTTTCAAAGTTTAAGTTCCTAACAGTGTTATCTGAAGCCAACCTTTTCATCAACCTTCTAACCATCATTATAGAAGTGGAGATGATTTCCATTACCTGGCATTCTGCCAAACCATTCATCTCCCTAAAGGAAGAATCTAAAAGTCTATCCAGATATTTCAATAGGAAGGAGGATAGGCAGATTGGTCTGAAGTCTTTTGGCCTAGAGTGTGATATATTTCTCGTTTTGAACATGAATACCACTTTGGTATCCCTCCATCGATTGGGAATGTATGAGAGCCTGATACAGCCTTCATAAATTTTCTCTATCCAGGGGATAATCTACTTAAACATTTTCTGCATTTCACCTAGAGTGATGTCGTCTGGACCAAGAGATTCGAAGGTCACGAAGCTTTTAACAGCACGGCTTAATCATGATATCTCAGTAATTTTTTTGAAATCAATGGATATATGTAGAAATTATAGCACTTTTGGCACAAATAAGACAATTTCTATATAATTCGGTTGTTATAACCCCACTATTGTGAACAATGGTATATAAAAGATGCTGCGGGCCAAGCATGTAACACAGCGATGAATGACCTAAGAGACCCCAAAAATATTTCGCGGAAATCCGTTTTGGGCAATTTTAAATCACTTGAGCACTTACCGTGCGCAACTTTCGACAGAAATAAGCGACTGACTTCTAATTTGGTATGTGTCAATATTTTGTTCTATCTCAGGCTAAGGTCAAAGATGGACTATTTTAGTGAAATATGGGTTATCTCATAACTTCTATACTACTACCCAGAATCTTTCACAATTCCACACATAGAATTAGTTTCATCTTGAGAAAAATGGACCATTTTGCACAAAAAGTTAACGGTTTATAAATTTGATTCCAGTCTATACAAATTCTTAAAATTTTGTGGAGTGTTCAGTACCTATAGTCCAGTGCGTTTTTACCACGCTCCTTTAGGTAACTGCTATATAAATGGACCATTTTGCACACATTCAATTGTGTACAGTGTAATGTTTTTATAGTATATTAAAAAATCTCGAAGAACATCACGAGTCTTCTTTACGTCAATTTTTATTCCGATCGGCTAAAAAATTTTGCTTTTACATTGCATATATCTCAAATCGGGGGTACATATATATGGGAGTTATATTTAATAGAGATCGTTCTTGGGCCAAAAGAGCACTGTGCTTAATTTCATAACAATAGGACCACAAATACGACCTGCACTTTGATTACAACGATATATCTACAGACGAATGGACATATTTAAATCGTCTCAGGAAGTGATTCCAAGTCGATCGATATAATAAACGATGGGTCTATCGCTTCTCCTTTTGGGTGTTATAAACAAATGCACAAACTCATAACACTCTGGACCACAGTGTGGTGTAGGGAATATTAATACGAAACTGTTTTCCTCTATTTCTCCTATTTTTACAATATGTGTCATTATTTATACATTTACCCATGGATATTGTACAAATAAGACTTGTTTTTATAACCTACACCACACTGTGGTCCAGGTTATTATGAGTTTGTGCATTTGTTTGTAACATCCAGAAGGAGATGAGAAAGACCCATCGTTTATTATACCGATCGACTTGGAATCACTTCCTGAGTCTATGTCCGTCTGTCCGTCCGTCTATAGATGTATCGTTGTAATAAAAGTGCAGGTCGTATTTATGGTCCGATTGTGATCAAATTTAGCATAGTGCTCTTTTTTGACCCAAGGACGATCCCTGTTGAAATTGGTCAAAATCGGTTCAGATTTAGATACATATATATGTTACCCCCGATTTGACATGTAAGCGCGGTATAAACTGTATTTTATATCAGATCAAATTTGGCAGAGGGAGTTGTCCTATTACATGAATGAACACTGCCAAATTCGGGGAAAATCCGATTTACATATAGTCCCTATATATATGTTACACACGATTTGACATATAAGCGCTGTAGAAACCGCATTTTATATCCGATCAGTACGAAATTCGAAAGAGAGACATCTCTTATTCCATGAATGAGCACAACCAAATTCGGGGAAAATCCTTTCAGATTTAGATATATCCCCTATATATACATATATATATATATATATATTACATCCTATCTGTACGACAATCGTCAGAGAAAGTTTTCTTATTACTTGAATGAACACTTCCAAATTAGGAAAAAATCCATTCAGATTTAGATATTCGATCAGTACGAAATTCGGCGGAGAGAGTTTTCTTATTACATATATGAATAATGCCAAATTCTTATCGCAATGCCCATTTTCGCATTGTTAGGTGGGTGTAGGGTATTATATAGTCGGCCCGCCCGACTTTCTGTGTTTCCTTAATGGTCTTCGTTATGATTCTAGCTTTCAAAAAATGGAACAAACATTTGTTTGCGAATTTTTTCTATTTTTTATGGTTTTCTCGTGCCGGGAAAAAACAATTTTTTTTTGGAAAAATATATTTTTTTCTTTTTTAATTGTTTTAGCGACGGTTACTAAATTTCTTTCACATAATTTTCTTTAATTTATATGGAATCACGGCTTTATCGATCTTATACTTCAAAAAAATATGGTCAGTGCCATATTATATTACTCACAAAGTGAGGGTATACATTAGACAGAAATTTTCTTACTAAGCATCATTTGGTATAAAAATCAGAAATTTATACACTCCTTGTGGTCGGGTTCGACCTAGGTTGAACCACATCTTTAGAGAATTTATTATGCTCACACACTAACGTGTGGAAAAGGAGACTTCCCTCACCCCAAACATGCTGCATGATTTTGTTGCACAGTGTAATCGATTTTATGCTACAGTTAATCGTTTTGATTAACTGATTACTTATCTCTGATTTTTTTCATTATTGAAACTTTGTATAGACCCGCTGTAGATGCTATTTATTGATTTCGTACAACGGTAAAATAAATAATGCGAGACCGGCATCGTGAGACGGCCAGGAGACTGAAGTGAAATCGAAATTTTCTTTTTCGAGAAATTTGTCCGCTGTTGTTATTGTTTTGTGGTGGACGCCGATGAAATGTTTGCAAATGAAATTGACATGTTTTTATTATTGTAAATCTTATTTTGACATTTTTTCAATTTTAAAATTAATTTTAAACATTGAAACCAACGACTGCTCGGCAGTAGCGAAATCCAATGAATGAGAACGCCCCGTCCTCTTCAGTCCTATTAGAACTATTTATTATTGTATTCGATTGAAATGAGGCGAATGACAGACCGCTGATATGACTGGTTAGTTACTCACATTTATTTTCTGTTGTGTAATATGTTGAACACACAATGTAATTGGGCTAAAGGCAACACAGGCCAGAGGAATACAAACATACATATAAACACACCCACACACAACAATTTAAAATATCAAAAGCCTTTTTGCACTCAAATTAATAATAGTCTATCGTCACACTCAACTGATATGTGGACGGACATAGAATTTTGTGGTCTAATGTAAAATTGTTTTAGACATCGTTTTGACATTGAGGAGTGGTTGTGGTCTGCATTAGTTTCACAGGTGTCATCTGGCAGACCTTAGTGAAGGTATTACAAAAACCATAAATGTCACAAATTTCAAACTAATTTTGACATTTTTTACTTGTTTATTATATATGACAGCTCTTCACTCAATGTTTTCAATTACTGCAATTTTAAAAATAACATAAAAACCTAAGAAATGTATGGCGAATTTCACAACCATTCATTAAATATTTGTTTCATTTTACTATGAACGTTCAATAGAGTGGAATTTCAATGTAGCGAAATTTAGTGTGGAGGGTATCATCTAGTCTGCATCGAATAAAAGCTTCAAAGGTTGAAATATGTTGTGACCCATTATCGACGAAGAGTAATATTGAAGGCGTTAGCCTCGCAAATATTTATAGCCTACCCCACACTGTTGTACAGGGTATTATGATTTTGTGCATTTGTTTGTAACGCCTAAAAGGAGAAGAGATAAACCCATTGTTTATTATACCGATCGACATAGAATCACTTTGAGGCGATTTAGCCACGTCCGTCTGTCTCTCCATGTTTTCTTTTGCAGGTCGTATCTATGGTCCGATTTTGATGAAATTTAGCACAGTGCTCTTTTTTGGCCCAAGGGCGATCCCTATTGCAATTGGTCAAAATCGGTCAAGATTTACATAAAGCTCCCATATATATGTTACCCCCGATTTGACATGTAAGTGCGGTAGAAACTGTATTTTATATCAGATCAGTACGAAATCTTGCAGAGAGAGTTCTCTTATTACATGAATGAACACTGCCAAATACGGCGAAAATCGGTTCAGATTTAAATATAGCCTCATATGTATGTTACCCCCGATTTGACATGTAAGCGCTGTAGAAACCGTATTTTACACCCGATCTGTTCGAAATTCGCCAGAGAGAGTTTTCTTATAACGTGAATGAACACTATCAAATTCGTTCAGATTAAGATATAGTCCCCATATATATGTTTCACCAGATTTGACACGTAAGCGTTGTAGAACTCTTATTTTATATCCGATCAGTACGAAATTCAACAGAGAGAGTTTTCTTATTACATGTATGAACACTGGCAGATTCAGAGAAAATCGGTTCAGATTTAAACAAAGTCCAATATATATGTTACACCCGATTTGACATGTAAGCGCTGTAGAAACCGTAGTTTACATCCGAACTGAACGGCAGAGAGACTTTTCTTATTACATGTATGAAAACTAGGGTGTGTCAAATTGTATGGCTGTAAAAAAAAAAACTTATTAAACTTATAGCAAAATCTTAATCTATAAAAAATTCTGGGAAATTTTTTCTAAGAAACCATGGATCTAAAATCAAATCCTATTCCGCGAAAATCGATATGAAGTTTACATAGTTAAAGTTTTTTTTTTTCATTTGAGTACTGTTTTCAACCTTTCTGTCCGGCAGATGCGCACGATAACTTTCAACAGAAGTAACCGATTCCCTCCAAATTTGGTACGTGTTAATATTTTCTCAGGTATATGAGAGAGAAAATATTTCTCAGGTTAATATTTTCCCTCTCTCCTTCGAGTACCTCCCTCACGAAGGGTCAAAATTTTGTGAAATAATGATTATCTCATAAAACCTACACTACTACCCAGAATCTTTCACAATAACACACACAGTATTAAATTATTGGTCGCTATCATCCTGCAAAAATTGGCGAAGTTGCCACGCCCCTTTTGGTACCTCGCACACAAATGGACCATTTTGCACAAAATGTAAACGGTTTATAACTTCGATTGCAGTCCACACAATACTTAAAATGTTGTTGTTGCCTTTACAGTACCTATAATCCCGTGAAAAATTGGCGTTTTTACCACGCCGCTTGTGGTACCTTCCGTACAAATGGACCATTTAGCACAAAAGTTAACGGCTTATAACTTCGAGTCCTGCACATATAAACACTTGAAATTTTGTACAGTATAATGCTATTATAGTACCCAATGTATATTAAAAGATGGCGTTATTGCTACGCCCCTTTTGGTACCTCCCAAACACAATGGCCAAAATAAAAAATATAAAATTTTTTTTTGGGAATTTCCCTTACTTTTACTATATGGGGTCATAATTTATACATTTATCCATAGCATTTCTTGAAATTGTATGCAAGCTTTCAAAAATTTGAACCAATTTGAAAAAATTTAAATTTTTATATTTTCATGGTTATTTCGCGCCAGCGTAAAACGATTTTTTTATTTCTTTAACGCTGTGCTCGAAATTGGCACTTTAAAAATGTAACAAAAAGGAAACCTTATGCATATACCTAATTCAATCATGCTGAACCCAGTAGTGTTAGACGTTTTTCTAGGTTAGCTCTAGTTTTCGCGATATTTGAACTCAAAGTTTGTTGAGAAATCAGCGAGTTTAGTTATATCATTGGTAATTTTTAAGTGAAAGACTTTGGAATACACGATTCTGCCCAACGATCGAAATAAAGGGAAGCTTTGTATAATTATTTCTCTCAAAACAGTCGTCCATTTTTGTCACCCCTTATCCCTGAAAAATTGCAATCAAATCTTACCCTATGTCAAACGTCATACAAATCGTCGTCATTTTTAGTTAGTGTCTTTGAGAAAAATAGTCCTCATGAAAAATTACTATGGGTCTCCTCACAATATATATATAAAAATATTAACAGGTTTTGTTGTTTATCTTTATAATTTCCATAAACACAAACGGAAAAATAATTAAAAAGCTTTAAAGCTTCTTATGTTCCGAATAAATCTAGATTCGGTTACACTCTCACTGGTGTTCTTAGAGCAATTTTTACAACACTTCAAAGCCCAAGTACCGGGCCTTAGAAGATTTCTTGTGCCTTGAGGCTCTATTATATACAGATTTTTTTTAACACCAAAGCAAATTTCCAATATATTTGAAAAAAAAAATAGAAATACAAAACCTGTTCATCGGTTTTGTGCTTCCATTTCAGCATCACTGTGCACTATGTAACCTTTCTTATTGACTGATACAATGCAGAGCAGATATTCAGAGTAATTTATATAAGTGATGTGGCATTAATTTCAAATCACAATTCCTTACAGACACAATGCGACACTGACACTATGCAGGATGCAAGTTGCTGAACGCCGAAAACAATGACAATTCGCGCACGCCATAAACACCCTTTGTAAGACCGAAAAGTCGCTAAGTAATATCATGATTCGGTGCCATTTGGCAAATGTAAATGATAAGGTCAGTCGCGTCACAGTGGGGGAGAATGGGAAAAATTGTGACGTTTATTAACTGGTCAGTTCATTTCAAAGAAACTTCATATTCATACAGAAGCCCAGATTTGATCCCTCGGCGCCATTCATTCTATGTTACTGTATTAAAAGTAGTCATCGTTGGATATATACAAATCTTAATCACATTTATTGTTTGTTTTATTCAGGAAATATGTCACTCAAAATCAAATAAGGAAATAAAAGAAAAAAATTTACATTAGGTCTCAAACTGCATTCACCTACAAAACACATTTAATATGCATCCGAAGTGGCTTTCTTTACGCTTCTACAACTCCATCCCTGTTGTTTCTGATCCAAATGGCAATATCATATTCGATAGAAACTCGAATTATGATGAAAACATGAATTGTTGATTTTAAATTTTACCAATGCACTGGCAGGGAATCGAACCCAGCACCTTTGGAATTAAAGACTAACGCCCTAACCAGTGTGGTGTCGTTGTATGTTGTTTCAGGTCAAAATGACAATATCACAATCGACAATACCTTATCTAGAAGTATGTGCTATTACATTGGAATTGCCTGATTGGTTGAAGAATGCAAATTTATCTCCACTTTCATTTAGGTTAGGTTAATGATCAATGGACTACGGAAGATCGATTTGATGGTGATCTTTAAATCTCAATATTATAGAAGTTAGGTATTTGACACATATTTCCTCAGTGTGGAATTTTTGGAGGAAATATTTTTAATTGATACACTGTTACTAATATCTACCTGTTCAGAGAAAAACTTCGAGAAGCTACGTATCGCCGTTCTAATTATTATTTTGTTATTATACCCTACACCACACTGTGGTACAGGGTATTATAAGTTTGTTTCACGGCAGATGTTTGTAACACCTGAAAATAACACAGCTAGACACACCTAAAAGTATACCGATCGACTCAGAATCACTAGCTGAGTCGATTTAACGATGTCCGTCCGTCCGTCCGTCCGTCTGTCCATGTAAAGTTGTTCGTCGACTACAGGTCGCAATTTCACTCCGATCGTTCTGAAATTTTGCAGCTTAGCGTATTTCGCGGCTATTAAGATCGCTATTGAATTTGGTTGAAATCGGTTCAGATTTAGATATAGCTCCCATAAATATCTTTCGTCCGATTTGGCCCTTTAGTTTTATAGAAGCTGCATTTTACATCCAATCGTTTTGAAATTTAGAATGGTAGAGTTTCTTGATCCATGAACCAACATTGCCGAATTTGAAGAAAATCGGTTAAGATTTAGCTATAGCTCCCATATATATGTTTCGTCCGATTTGGCCCTTTAGTCCTATAGAAGCTGTATTTTACATCCGATCGTTTTGAAATTTAGAATGGTAGAGTTCCTTAATCCGTGAACCAACATTGTCGATTTTGAAGAAAATTGGTTAAGATTTAGCTATAGCTCCCATATATATGTTTCGTCCGATTTTGCTCTTTAGTCCTGTAGAAGCTGTATTTTACATCCAATCATTTTGAAATTTAGAATGGTAGAGTTTCTTTATCCATGAACCAACACTACCGAATTTGAAGAAAATCGGTTAAGATTTAGCTATAGCTCCCATATATATGTTTCGTCCGATTTGGCCATTTAGTCCTATAAAAGCTGTATTTTACATCCAATCGTTTTGAAATTTAGAATGGTAGAGTTTCTTGATCCATGAACCAACACTACCGAATTTGAAGAAAATCGGTTAAGATTTAGCTATAGCTCCCATATATATGTTTCGTCCGATTTGGCCCTTTAGTTCTATAGAAGCTGTATTTTACATCCAATCGTTTTGAAATTTAGAATGGTAGAGTTAATTGTTCCATGAACCAACACTACCGAATTTGAAGAAAATCGGTTAAGATTTAGCTATAGCTCCCATATACATGTTTCGTCCGAATTGGCCCTTTAGTCCTGTAGAAGCAGTATTTTCCATCCAATCATTTTGAAATTTAGAATGGTAGAGTTTCTTGATCCATGAACCAACACTGCCGAATTTTAAGAAAATCGGTTAAGATTAAGCTATAGTTCCCATATATATGTTTCGTCCGATTTGGCCATTTAGTCCTATAAAAGCTGTATTTTACATCCAATTGTTTTGAAATTTAGAATGGTAGAGTTTCTTGATCCATGAACCAACACTACCGAATTTGAAGAAAATCGGTTAAGATTTAGCTATAGCTCCCATATATATGTTTCGTCCGATTTGGCTCTTTAGATCCAGTCGTTTTTATACCCTACACCACACTGTGGTACAGGGTATTATTTAAGTATAAAATGTCCCAAAAGTAAATTTATGTAAACAATTTATACATGAATAACAAAATGTATATATCAGAGTTATTCAATATTACGAGAGTGGTGTAGGGTATTATGTAGTCGGCACCGCCCGACTTTAGTCTTTCCTTACTGGTTATATTTCTTAAACCTTTTTATACCCTCACATTAGTGTGACGAGGGTATATATCATTTGCTACGGAAAAAAGTGTAACACATCGAAGGAGTGACCTAAGACCTCAAGTATGTTCGGAGGAAATCCGTTTTGGGTCGTTTTAAGTCGAATGAGCAATGTCCGCCCGTCCGTCTGTCTGTCTGCTGGCTGGTGCGCACGATAACACTCGAAAAGAGTACCCGATTGACTTCAAATTTAATATGTGGTAATATTTTTTCCTATCTCCGGCTAAGTTCGAAGATGGCCCATATTGGTCCACTCCTTCTAGTACCTCCAAAGGGTTAAAATTTTGTGAAATATTGATTCTTTAATAACTGAATCTTCTGAAATTCCACACATACTATTAGCTTATTAGTCGCTATCAACTCGAGAAAAATGGGCGAAGTTGCCACGTCCCTTTTGGTACCTCCTACACAAATTCACCGTTTTGCACCAAAAGTTAACAGCTTATAACATTAATAACAGTGTATAAAAATACTTGAAATTTTGTACAGTGTAAGGTTTTTATAGTGTCTATAGCCCTGTGAAAAATGGGCGTTATCGCCACGCCCCTTTTTGTACCTCCCACACAAGATGCCCAAATCATACCACAATTTAATATCTCATAACGTTAATACCATTGCACATAAATACTTATAATTCGGCACAGTGCAATGAATTTAAAGTATCTAATGTTCAGCGAAAAATAGGTGTATTTGATAAACCCCTTCTGGTACACAAATTGACAGAATAATTCGAGTAATATTCATTATTACATTACTCACAAAGTGAGTCGGTTTACCCGACTGAAACCTTTTTTACCCTTTTTTGTTTAAATCCATCCACTGTACGACTGGTCGGCAGACCATCATTCGTTATGGCAACCAGCATCGGACTGTCGATGCCAGACCTGGTCGTGCATAAACTATGAAGGTAAGTAGTGGTGGCAGCGGTAAAGCTGCAGCAGTTGCAGCTAGTGGTGCATAATTACAGACTCTCTGTAAAGGAACTGATGAGGTTAAGTGGACTCCACAAATTGTGTACATTGGCATTTACAAGTGCCACACTGCCACAGCACTTCTCGATGCATCCACAACTTGTCTGAAATGGGGTGAGAGTGTGTCGCTGGTGTCATTGTATCTTTTATGTCTGATGATTTTTTTCAGCTTCTAGTTTCTCGACGTCCTTATCGTTTGCCTTCTCGTGCTTTAGGGGTATAATTTTAACCGGCCTTAACTGGGTGCGGTTTTGTATTTCATTCAATTATTCGTTTTGTTTGTTCGTCGCTCTATGGTCTCAACACACAACGACTCTTTGTCTGTCTGTTTGCTAGCCTTTACAATAGTGTTTAAACTCTATTCAAAGTGTCAACAACAGAAGGGGTGATGGAATATTTCAGGGTTGAAGAACCCGCATTTTAAAAATAAACTAAATCATTAACAAAAGGAACAATAAAAATAGCTGTGGATTTAATAGAAAAATAGTTCAAAGAACATTAGTAATTTTTAATTACTTATTTCAATATTTGTGAAATTTAACATAGATTTTTCAACGTGAATATGAACTGATATACTTCTTCATGCCCAATAAATGTAAGTACATTAAATAAATGTTAAATGCAATTTTTTAACAAGATATTATGAGTAGAAGAGAAGAACAGAACTAGAAAATTTTACTTTCGGGATTTTTTATTTTAATAAAACAACCACTGTTTGCTTATAAGATTGATAAATACCATCTAACTCTTGACTTGGAATTGGAGGAATTCAAATTCATGGGGATGGCAACACTAAGCAACAACATTTTTGATGGCTGGACATAAAATTTTCTGGTGTAATAAGGAGTCTTAAACACCAAAAAAAATTAAAAATAAATTTATAGTCATTTTTTTTTTAATTTTTCTTTGAAATTCCAATTTTCTAGGAAGGTGCCTTTAGTATTTGGACCATATTTTGGAAGTATATGCTCGATAATGCCGGGACTACAAATGTTAGGGATGACACTTTCATGTGGAAACAGAAGTTTAGTAACTGTCGTTTAAACAATTAGAAAAAATAAAAAATAGAAAAAATCGTTTGTTCCATATTTTGAAAGCTAGCATCCTACATCTATGTATAAATGTATAAATTTTAGCACTTTTGGTAAAAATATGAGAATTTCAACAAAATTCGGTTTTTGTACCCCCACTATTGCGAACAAGGGTATATATCAGATGCTGCGGGCCAAAAGTGTAACACATCGATGGAGTGACCTGATAGACACCAAAAATATTTGCCGGAAATCCGTTTTGGGCCATTTTATGTCTGTCTGTCTGTTTGGTGCGCATGATAACTTTCGACAGGATTAATTAATTGACTTCAATTTTTGTACGTGTCAATATTTTTTTCTATACCAGCACAAAGTCAAAGATGGACTATGTTGATCATATATTTGGAACGCAAATTTTTAAATATTTTATATTTCTTAGCAAATAAATTTTATTTGAAAATCAATAAAATATATTTGGAACGCATATATTAATATATTACAACAAATTATATTTGCCCACTAAATTTCTCAAATAAAATATGTGTTTAAATACAAATAAAATTATTATTTAGGAATTTTTCCACATATATTTTATTTAAAAAAGATTTCCAAAACTTTTGCGAAGTTTTTCAAATTTCAGTTTAAATTTTTCCTTGGTTTCGAATTGTACCTCCCAGTTATGATACCATATGCAGCATTACCTTCTGTTTTAAATCAATCATTTAAAATTTCTGAGTATTCCAAGCCATCATTAGTTGTCAATTCTCTAAGTACTTTATATTGACCCAAGATTATATGATTTCAATTATTTTTTTTACGAACATTAAAACATTTCTAAAAATTTAACTTTGAATTACTGAAAAATTTGACACAATTTATGTATTTTATGAATATTTATATCCAAATAAATATTTGTTTCACAAATAGCAGTCACATTGGGATGTAAACAAATATTTGTTTAGAACAACATCTTCCCAAATACACAATTTTTGTATGTACCAAATATTACATGCTTAGAGTCTACGCTAAACATATATATGTTTCAAGCCGAATTTGTTTGGGACAATATAGTACAGAAGCGATTTTTTTTCAGCGTGTACAGTCCCGTGAAAAATGGGCGAAGTTGCCATGCCCCTTTTGGTACCTTCCATACAAATAAACCATTATGCTTATAACTTTTATTCCAGTCCATATACATACTTAACATTTTCTGTAGTGTAATGTTTTTATACACGGAGGAAAATCGCCATTTTTGATATGTTTGAATTCAAAGAAAATATACTTGGAACCAAAATTTTTAAATATTATATATTTTTAAACAAATAGATTTTATTTGAAATTCAAGAAATTTTGTTTGGAACGCATATATTAATATATTACAACAATATATATTTGCGAACTTACTGTCACAAATAAAATATGTGTTTACAAACAAACAAAGATATTGTTTAAGAATTTATCCAAATACATTATATTCAAAATAATTTTAAAACATTGTTGACTTCGGCAATTTTTAATTTTGTTTTTCCTAGATTTTGTGTTATACTTTATAGGTAAAAATGTCGTAAGCAACATTTTCTTTTGTTTTACAGCACTTATTTTTAATTTATAAATAGCCCAATTGTCAATTTGTCGTTACCCAAGATTATACGATTTAAATTTTAATATTATTTTTCAAACATATAAATTTTTTAAAAAATTAAACTTTAAATTTCTAAAAAAAACTGAAGACTTTCCTTTTAATTAAGGCATCAATACATTGCCAAAATACTTAAGTACAAATTAATCATTGTTTTGGAAACATTATTTTCAAATAAAAAAATATTGGGATGAAAACATAATTTTGTTTAGAACAACGTCCTCACAAACAAATTATATTTGTGAGTGTCAAATATTATATATTTGGGGTGTACCCTAAACATATGTATCTTTCCAGCAGAATATGTTTGGAACAATATACTACAGAATCGATTTTTTTTCAGCGTGTAGTACCCATACTGTATTAAAAAATTGACGTTATTTCCATGCCCCTTTTGGCACCTCCCAATCAAAATTGCCAAAGTAAAAAATATGAAAAGTGATTGTTTTGAATTTCCCTTACATTATGTCTAATAATTTATACATTTTATAATAGATTTTTGCAAATAGGCCTTGTTTACTTTGCTAGGATGCTAGCTTTTTAAAAATGGAACAAACGATTTCTTGCGATTTTTTTTCTATTTTTTAAGGTTTTTTTCGTGCCAGCAAAAAATTATTTTTTTTGAAACAAAAACTCAAATTTGTTCTTATTGTTTAAACGACAGTTACTAAACTTCCGCATCTACGTGAAAGTGATGCTTGCAGCATTTAGCCCTGAAAAAACATGGTCCAAATGCTACAGGTAACTTCCATGAAAATTGGAAATTTAGAAAAAAATTACTTAAAAAAATTTACCATAAAAAAAATTTCTGGAAAAAATTAAACAATATTGTATAGTGCATTGCCACAAATTTTTGTGAGTCTTTAAGATGAGTACAAGTTTCAAGAAAAATATTAAAACAAACTCTCATTATAACCTACACCATAATGTGGTATAGGGTATTTTGGCTTTGTGCATTTGTTTGTAACTCCTTAAAGGAGAATAGATAGACACATCATTTATTGTGCCGATCAACTCAGAATCACTCATTGGGCGATTTAGTCTTGTCCGTCCGCCTGACCGTCTGTAAACACTTTCGTGTGATCAAAGTACAGCTCGCAAATGTTAACTGATCCTTACGAAATGTTGCAGGGGGCACTTCCATGATGTAAGGGTCGAACGCTGTCCATGATTTTATATAGCTCCCATATAAATGTACCTTCCGATTCGGCTTCATTACTTTCGTGAAGTCTTATTATACAACCGGTGTGTCTGTAAGACTTACAGATTGTATTTTATTTTATTTTTCAAATCGGTCAATATTTTGATATATCATCAATATAATGATACCATCCGATTTGATATACTTTACATTTACATACATTATTTAAAAATTACATTTAAAAATTCTAAATATGGGTAGCTCTATCTCAAGTGCCACAGGCCAAAAATCAGATCTTTCTAAAATTCTCAGAAAACGTTATCCTAGTATGTGGGAGTAATGACCCACAATATTATAATTTGGTGAAGATTTTCAGTTATTATACTTTTACTTCTGAACCAAAGTCGGCCCCACTCCACAAGAATACAGGCTATTCGATTTGCATTATAAATGAATTCCATACAAATTAAAATGAGGTTGCGTATCATATAGTTGACCCAGGCTGACCCCATAATGGTTTTATTTGTATGAAAACACAGAAATATTGAATGAAAGTCCCAACACCCAAATAGTTTCAATTAAGTTGTTTAAATAAAACTCGAGCACAAGGTCTTGGTTTTGTAAATTTATTTTCTTTTATTCGATATTTCGCCTTTCATCAAAAGGAATCATAAGGCTAAAACTGTTTAAAACATTAGAAATGTACGTATTATTATTTGTTGTTGTACACTCACGAGAAATTAAACAAATGTATTGAGTAATGAGTATTGCTGTGACGTCTGTTGTCGTAAAGTTTCTTGATCCACAGACCAAATTTGCTGAATTTGAAGAAATCGAGTCAGATATATGTTTGTCCGATTTGGCCTTTTAGTCCTATAGAGACAGCAGTTTACATCCAATCCCTTTGAAATTTAGTATGGAAGAGTTTCTTGATCCGTGCACCAACATTGCCGAATTTGAAGAAAATCGGCTCAGATTCAGAATTCACATTTGTAACCGAGCTAGCTGCAATATACAATTTCAAATACCAATCACTCTAGTTAATGTAGACCCTTCCGGAACCTAATGATAGCCGGAGCAATACTGCAACGTATTTACTAGGAACACCAGTGGAATCAGTGGGACAGCCATAGGTGGGTTGTGACAACGGCGGCACTGAGACTTTCATGGCATTGACACTAATGTCCTATTTAACACTTGCTCTAGACTTACACCAGCAGGATTAATACATTATACTTCTTGAGGTTGTTGGTTTGTTATCTCTTTTCCTTTGTGTGAGTTTGAATTAAATTAATTTATTTTTTAATTACTTCTCAAATATCAAGAGAGAAGGAAAATTACGAAATACAAACGAGTATTTTGTAAAGGAGGATTTCAACTCTTGAGGTTACATGATGGAAGAGGGTTGATTGTCAGTTTGAATTCAGCAGAGACCGGTTACACCAAAAGGATGTACTCGTATATAAACTACCCCCACTCGCCGCACTTACCGCTGACATTTGAACAACATTCATAAAAATAACTTTGTACGTGCCGATGTAAGCATTTTAATTGCAGTAATTGACATAATTTGTCATATGCAAACGTGCGACAGAGTTCTGTGTACATTTTTAACCTCTATCTATTAATTATTAAATGTAAACCATTAAGAGCATTTAACTCCAAACGAGTAAAACTTTTTCATTTTCACATTATTTTCTCGTACTGTCACTTTGAGGATGTTTACAACTAATAGAACTATCGTCTCACCACCACAACTTGGTAGAAGTGAAAAATATTTAAGTGGTTACATTCATCCCCCCGCAGAAATGTCACTCTGACAGAAAAGAGATATTATCTCAAAGACATGGTAAAATTTCTAGTTTACTTTAAATTAATTGTGCTGAGATTGTATATAATTTATTACTTTGCAAAAGGTGTTAACATTACGAAATGATTAAGTCAAAAATGATTTAAGGTCGATCTAAAGTCACAAAATATTACAGTTACATGTAATCCCAATATATCCAGTAGTTTGATGTTACAAGTTCTTCAAGTCGAAACTTTTTTAACGTCGATCTAAAATCCCAATATATTACAGTAATGTGAAGCTACAAGTTCTCTGCAGTATTATAACCCGCACCAGTCCGTGGTAAGCTAATTCGATTTATCCAAAGATTTATTATTTATCAGATGTCTTATTTTAGAGTTAAAGAAACGGTTATTTAAACATTTAAGTATATCGTCATCAGAAACAACAAACAAGATTTATAACTTGTTTGTGAAAATTGCGTGAAAAAGGAATTTGTAATCATTGAAAAAAGAAATACTCTGTTGTTAGCCCATGTTTTGATAATCGGCCGCTAAAAATTTGTCAGGAAGTGTATTTTGATGCAGTGTACCGAAATGCAACAGCAACGGATTTTTCCATTTTTCATGTAATTACGCCCTTTTTATACCCTACACCACACTGTGGTACAGGATCACTAGCTGAGTCGATTTAACCATGTCTGTCCGTCCGTCTGTCCATGTAAAGTTGTTCGTCGACTACAGGTCGCAATTTCACTCCGATCGTTCTGAAATTTTGCAGTTTAGAGAATTTCGCAGCTGTTAAGATCGCTATTGAATTTGGTTGAAAACGGTTCAGATTTAGATATAGCTCCCATATATATCTTTCGTCCGATTTGGCCCTTTAGTCCTATAGAAGCTGTATTTTACATCCAATCGTTTTGAAATTTAGAATGGTAGAGTTTCTTGATCCATGAACAAACACTACCGAATTTGAAGAAAATGGGTTAAGATTTAGATATAGCTCCCATATATATGTTTCGTCCGATTTTGCTCTTTAGTCCTGTAGAAGCTGTATTTTACATCCAATCATTTTGAAATTTAGAATGGTAGAGTTTCTTGATCCATGAACCAACACTACTGAATTTGAAAAAAATCGGTTCAGATTTAGATATAGCTCCCATATATATCTTTCGTCCGATTTGGCCCTTTAGTCCTATAGAAGCTGTATTTTACATCCAATCGTTTTGAAATTTAGAATGGTAGAGTTTCTTGATCCATGAACCAACACTACCGAATTTAAAGAAAATCGGTTAAGATTTAGCTATAGCTCCCATATATATGTTTCGTCCGATTTTGCTCTTTAGTCCTATAGAAGCTGTATTTTACATCCGATCGTTTTGAAATTTAGAATGGTAGAGTTTCTTGATCCATGAACAAACACTACCTAATTTGAAGAAAATCGGTTAAGATTTAGCTATAGCTCCCATATATATGATTCGTCCGATTTTGCTATTTAGTCCTGTAGAAGCTGTATTTTACATCCAATCATTTTGAAATTTAGAATGGTAGAGTTTCTTGATCCATGAACCAACTCTACCGAATTTGAAGAAAATCGGTTAAGATTTAGCTATAGCTCCAATATATATGTTTCGTCCGATTTTGCTCTTTAGTCCTGTAGAAGCTGTATTTTCCATCCAATCATTTTGAAATTTAGAATGGTAGAAATTCTTGATCCATGAACCAACACTACTGAATTAGGAGGAAATCGGTTAAGATTTAGCTATAGCTCCCATATATATGTTTCGTCCGATTTGGCCATTTAGTTCTATAGAAGATGTATTTTACATCCAATCGTTTTGAAATTTAGAATGGTAAAGTTTCGTGATCCATGAACCAACTCTACCGGATTTGAAGAAAATCGGTTAAGATTTAGCTATAGCGCCTATAGATATGTTTCGTCCGATTTTGCTCTTTAATCCTGAAGAAGCTGTATTTTACATCCAATCATTTTGAAATTTAGAATGGTAGAGTTTCTTGATCCATGAACCAACACTACCGAATTTGAAGAAAATCGGTTAAGATTTAGCTATAGCTCCCATATATATGTTTCGTCCGATTTGGCCCTTTAGATCCAATCGTTTTTATACCCTACACCACACTGTGGTACAGGGTATTATTTAAGTATAAAATGTCCCAAAAGTAAATTTATGTAAACAATTTATACATGAATTACAAAATTTATATATCAGAGTTATTCAATATTACGACAGTGGTGTAGGGTATTATATAGTCGGCACCGCCCGACTTTAGCCTTTCCTTACTGGTTTCTATCTCAGGCTAAGGTCAAATATTGACTATGTTGCTCGACTCCTTCGAGTACATCCCTCAGGAAGGGTCAGAATTTAGTGAAATATGGATTATACCATAACTTACGTAGTATGTTCAAAAAAATTTGCGAATTTTGTATTTTTTAAAAGGTATTTATTTATTCATGAATATCTATTTTGTCCCATTCAAAGTAATTCCCTTCGGATATAATACACTTCTGCCAACAGTTTTTTCCAATCCACGAAGCACTTCAAATAATAATTATCATGGGCATTATCATGGTGCAAAAGCCAGTTTTTGTTCTTCCAAAAATCCGGGAGTTTTTCGCGGATTGCTTCGCGCTATTTGCGCATAACTTGCAGGTAATATTTTTATTGACCGTACTACCCTGTGGCAAGAACTCATAATGCACAACGCCCCTGCAATCAAAGAAAACTGTAAGCTCGGGCGTCCGGCACACTGTTCGTCCTTCGCATTTTCTCGGCCTTCTAAGAACATTTTGTACCACCGATAAACGTTGCTTTGGTCCAAGGTAGCTTCACGATATGCCACAGTCAACATTCGGAATGCGTCAGTGCACTTTATTTTGTTTTTCACAGAAAATTTGATGCAGATTCTTTGATCCATTTTCTGAAATAGATAAAAATCGAAGACAAGTTAAAACACATCCAAGCACAACAGCTGTCAAAAATTAACTAAACTTTCAAAATGGCCGACCTTGTCAGCATAAGTAAGGGACATAAGTACCAACATAACGCTACAAAAATATTAAAAATCAAATACACGTAGCCCGCGGAAATTAAAAATTCCCCATATTTGTTGAACATTCCTCGTATGTACTGCTACCCAGACTCTTTCACAATTTCACACATAGTTTTAGTTTATTAATCGCTATCATCTTTAGGAAAATGGGATAAGTTGCCGCGCTCCTTTTGGTACCTCCCATACAAATGGCCCATTTTGCATAGAAAGTTAACGGCTTATAACTTTGATTCCAATCTATAGAAATACTTGAAATTAGTGAAGTATAATGCTTTTGTAGTACGTACAGTGTCGTTCAAAATGCCCGTATTACCACGCCCTTTTGTTACCTCCCATACAAATGGACCATTTAGCACAAAAGGTTAACGGCTTATAACTTGGATTCCTGCACATACAAACACTTGAAATTTTGTGGAGTGTAATGCTTTTTAATAGTACCTACAGTCCCGTAAAAATAGGGTAGTTGCCACGCCCATTTTGGTACCTTCCATACAAATGGACCATTTTGCAAAAAAAGTTAACGGCTTATAACTTTGATTGCAGTCCATACAAATATTTAAAATTTAGTACAGGGTAATGTTTTCATAGTACCCATAGTATATTAAGAAATGGGCGTTATTGCCACATCCCTTTTGGTACCTCCCAAACAATATTGCCAAAATAAAAAAAATATGAAAAACTATTTTTTTTAATTTCCCTATTTTTACAATATGGGTCATAGTTTATACATTTATCCATCGATTTTTTAAAATTGGCAATATTTTCTTCGTTAGGATGCTAGCTTTCAAAAATGGAACAAACAATTTCTTTTGCAAGTTTTTCTATTTTTTATGTTTTTTCGTGCTAGCAAAAAAACGATGTTTTTGAAAAAAATCGATATTTATACCCTACACCACACTGTGGTACAGGGTATTATAAGTTTGTTTCACGACAGATGTTTGTAACACCTGAAAATAACACAGCTAGACCCACCTTAAAGTACACCGATCGACTCAGAATCACTAGCCGAGTCGATTTAACCATGTCTGTCCGTCCGTCTGTCCATGTAAAGTTGTTCGTCGACTACAGGTCGCAATTTCACTCCGATCGTTCTGAAATTTTGCAGTTTAGAGTATTTCGCGGCTGTTAAGATCGCTATTGAATTTGGTTGAAATCGGTTCAGATTTAGATATAGCTCCCATATATATCTTTCGTCCGATTTGGCCCTTTAGTCCTATAGAAGCTGTATTTTACATCCTATCGTTTTGAAATTTAGAATGGTAGAGTTTCTTGATCCACGAACCAACATTGCCGGATTTGAAGAAAATCGGTTCAGATTTAGATATAGCTCCCATATATATCTTTCGTCCGATTTGGTCCTTTAGTCCTAGAGAAGCTGTATTTTACATCCGATCGTTTTGAAATTTTGAATGGTAGAGTTTCTTGATCCATGAACCCACATTGCCGAATTTGAAGAAAATCAGTTCAGATTTAGATATAGCTCATATATATATATTTCGTCCGATTTGGTCCTTTAGTCCTATAGAAGCTGTAATTTACATCCGATCGTTTTGAAATTTAGAATGGTAGAGTTTCTTGATCCATGAACCAACATTGCCGAATTTGAAGAAAATCGGTTCAGATTTAGATATAGCTCCCATATATATCTTTCGTCCGATTTGGCCCTTTAGTCCTATAGAAGCCGTATTTTACATCCGATCGTTTTGAAATTTAGAATGGTAGAGTTTCTTGATCCATGAACCCACATAGCCGAATTTGAAGAAAATCAGTTCAGATTTAGATATAGCTCATATATATATTTCGTCCGATTTGGTCCTTTAGTCCTATAGAAGCTGTAATTTACATCCGATCGTTTTGAAATTTAGAATGGTAGAGTTTCTTGATCCATGAACCAACATTGCCGAATTTGAAGAAAATCGGTTCAGATTTAGATATAGCTCCCATATATATCTTTCGTCCGATTTGGTCCTTTAGTCCTAGAGAAGCTGTATTTTACATCCGATCGTTTTGAAATTTTGAATGGTAGAGTTTCTTGATCCATGAACCCACATTGCCGAATTTGAAGAAAATCAGTTCAGATTTAGATATAGCTCATATATATATATTTCGTCCGATTTGGTCCTTTAGTCCTATAGAAGCTGTAATTTACATCCGATCGTTTTGAAATTTAGAATGGTAGAGTTTCTTGATCCATGAACCAACATTGCCGAATTTGAAGAAAATCGGTTCAGATTTAGATATAGCTCCCATATATATCTTTCGTCCGATTTGGCCCTTTAGTCCTATAGAAGCCGTATTTTACATCCGATCGTTTTGAAATTTAGAATGGTAGAGTTTCTTGATCCATGAACCCACATTGCCGAATTTGAAGAAAATCAGTTCAGATTTAGATATAGCTCATATATATATTTCGTCCGATTTGGTCCTTTAGTCCTATAGAAGCTGTAATTTACATCCGATCGTTTTGAAATTTAGAATGGTAGAGTTTCTTGATCCATGAACCAACATTGCCGAATTTGAAGAAAATCGGTTCAGATTTAGATATAGCTCCCATATATATCTTTCGTCCGATTTGGCCCTTTAGTCCTATAGAAGCTGTATTTTACATCCGATCGTTTTGAAATTTAGAATGGTAGAGTTTCTTGATCCATGAACCAACTCTACCGAATTTGAAGAAAATCGGTTAAGATTTAGCTATAGCTCCAATATATATGTTTCGTCCGATTTTGCTCTTTAGTCCTGTAGAAGCTGTATTTTCCATCCAATCATTTTGAAATTTAGAATGGTAGAGTTTCTTGATCCATGAACCAACACTACTGAATTAGGAGAAAATCGGTTAAGATTTAGCTATAGCTCCCATATATATGTTTCGTCCGATTTGGCCATTTAGTTCTATAGAAGATGTATTTTACATCCAATCGTATTGAAATTTAGAATGGTAGAGTTTCTTGATCCATGAACCAACACTACCGAATTAGGAGAAAATCGGTTAAGATTTAGCTATAGCTCCCATATATATCTTTCGTCCGATTTGGCCCTTTAGTCCTATAGAAGCTGTATTTTACATCCGATCGTTTTGAAATTTAGAATGGTAGAGTTTCTTGATCCATGAACCAACTCTACCGAATTTGAAGAAAATCGGTTAAGATTTAGCTATAGCTCCAATATATATGTTTCGTCCGATTTTGCTCTTTAGTCCTGTAGAAGCTGTATTTTCCATCCAATCATTTTGAAATTTAGAATGGTAGAGTTTCTTGATCCATGAACCAACACTACTGAATTAGGAGAAAATCGGTTAAGATTTAGCTATAGCTCCCATATATATGTTTCGTCCGATTTGGCCCTTTAGTTCTATAGAAGCTATATTTTACATCCAATCGTTTTGAAATCTAGAATGGTAGAGTTTCTTGATCCATGAACCAACATTTCCGAATTTGAAGAAAATCGGTAAAGATTTAGCTATAGCTCCCATATATATGTTTCATCCGATTTGGCTCTTTAGATCCAATCGTTTTTATACCCTACACCACACTGTGGTACAGGGTATTATTTAAGTATAAAATGTCCCAAAAGTAAATTTATGTAAACAATTTATACATGAATTACAATATTTATATATCAGAGCTATTCAATATTACGAGAGTGGTGTAGGGTATTATATAGTCGGCCCCGCCCGACTTTAGCCTTTCCTTACTGGTTCGTTTCTAATGACGATATTGATCTGAAAGAAAACTTCCTGGAGAATGTTTTGGAAAAAGTAGTGAGTAAAATATTTTCATTAGTTTTCTCATACTTACACGTTTTTTACAAACATTTCAAAATTATGTCACATTGTCTCCATTCGCAAGGCTAGACTATTAATACTCTTATAATTTGTATATGAAAGTCTTAAACGTTTAACTGCAAAATAAATTTAAATCTCGTTTTTGTAGAAGATTTGGGGAAAATCTTAAAAATAACTTTTGGGGATTTTAAAATTTATATTGGAAATTGGGGGATTAACCCTTGATTTTTGATTTAAATACCTACAAACTAGAATACATTTCTTAAATAAACCGAATAAGTAAAATGACACTTTGTGAGTAATGTAATATGGAATATTACACGAATTATTCCGTCAATTTGTGTGGGAGGTACAACTACACCTATTTTTTGCTGAACAGAAGATACTTTAAAAACATTGTAGTAACGTCATGAGATATTAAATTTTGGTATGATTTGGCCACTTTGTGGGGGGATACAAAAAGGATCGTGGTGATAACGCCTATTTTTCACAGGGCTTTAGATACGTCAAAAGCATTACACTGTGCAATATGTTGTTGCATTTTCGTACATTGGTACTCACGCTGTAAGCTCTTAACTTTTCGTGCAAAATGGTATGTGGGAGGTATAAAATACAAAGTATATGTATGAACTGATATTAAAGCCATAAGCAGTTAACTTTTGGTACAAAATGTTCCATTCATGTGGGATGTACCAAAAAGGGGGTGACCACTACGGCCATTTTGCTTGACGTGTTAGTGACTAAAAAGCTAATACAATATGTAAAATTTCAGAAGATTCGAGTAAGTAGTACAGAAGATATTAAAGAAACAATATTTCACTAAAAGTTAACCTTCTGTGGAGTAGGTTCTAAAATGAGTGGACCAATATGGGCCATCCTCGAACTTGCCGGGGATAGAGAAAAGTATTGCCGCATACCAAATTTGAAGTCAATCGGTTACTCATTTAAAGAGTTATCGTGCGCACCAGCCAGCAGACAGACACATACAGCCAGACGAACGGTCGGACATTGCTCAAACGACTTAAAATGTCCTAAAACGGATATCCGCCGAACATACTTGGGGTCTCAGGTCACTCCTTCGATATGTTACACTTTTAACTCGTAGCAAATGATACACATACACCCTCCTCTTTAAGGTGAGGGGATAAAAAGGAAATAATTCGTTTCCTTAACCAGACAACCGATTGCGACTAAGTTGTAGACGCAGTATTACAGATTTTAAGTTTCAAATTTGGCCCCCTATGGTATACAGCGGCGGAGCTACAGAACAGGACATCAAAATGTTCATCTCGAGTATGCAAAATCTTTAAGCGCAAATAACTTTCGTTCTTGTCGTCTCTTTCGAATATTTATACCCCACACCACTCTGTGATACAGTTTTGCTTTGTGCCCGATTTTTGTAACACCTACAAATACTGGAACTATATATCGATCGACTTGGAAGCACAAGCTGATTCGATTTAACCATTTATGTCTGTCCGTCCGTCTGTCCATCTTAAGTTGTTCGCAAAGTACAGTCGCAATTTTACTCCGATCTTGACGAAATTTCGTACAAAGCAATTTCTTGCATTAGGTTTGAAGCTTATTGAAATCAGTCAAAATCGGTTCAGATTCAGATATAGCTCCCATATATATGTGCATCCCAATTTGGCATTTTAGCGATATATAAGCCTTGTAATTTTGGCAGAACTTTATGAAATTTAGCACAGAAGGCAGTAATTACACTATACCACAACAATGTTTTTTGTGTCCGAGACCTAACAACTTTTTTTGTTTAGATTGAGACATACTATTTTATGAAAGCAAAACACACAATTTTTTTAAAATATTTTTTTTTAAATTCCCAAATTCATGGATGGTACCTTTAGTATCTAGACCATATTTTTATACAATTTCAATAAAAGGAAATTATGAGGACTAGAAATGCTGGAAAATTCGCTTTCACATAGAAAAGGAAGTTTCGTAACTGTCGTTAAAAAATTAGAAAAAAATTGATTTTTCTTTTCAAAAAAATCGTTTTTTGCTGGAACGAAAAAACACATAACAAATAGAAAAAAATCGCAAAAAAAAATGTTGTTTCCATTTTTTAAAGCTACTATCCCATTGAAGAATATAATGCCTATTTGAAGAAAATCTATGTATAACATAATCCGGTTTTACACCCCAACCATTGCGAACGAGGGTATATATCAGATGCTGCGGCCCAAAAGTGTAACACATCGATGGAGTGACCTAAGAGACCATAAGAATAATTGGCAGCCGTTTTGTTATGTCACTTAGCAATGTCTGTCAGCACGTCCGTCTGTCTGCCTGGTTGGTATCGTTCATTCCATATCAAAGCGAACACCTTTTTTGGGTCACCATTTCCGATTTCAAAATAAATTTGCATATCGATTCTCTGCTCAAATTAAAACATTTTATAGCTGGCGAACAAAAAATACAAATTTTTTTCAAGTGTTATTAGCATCTGAAATCTGAGAAAATAAGAAAATACTCTCAAAAGGCGTACGTTTCGAGAACGCTTAGTATATCTGAGATATATGCGAAAATTCGCCGATATTTGCATATATCGTTATATATTTTTCCTCTTAAGGTTTAATTTGCATACTGGATCAGGAAAACACCAACAATTATATATGAAATATATAGCCATGTAGCCCTATCTAATCTGGACTGATCCTGTGAATTTTAATAATGGTGTTTTCTTCATTTTCTATATGTTAATATTTTTACTTAAAAATATCAAAAATCTAAACTGTTTTTTTTTAATCGATTCTGTATATATTGTGATTACAATATTTTTCATAGTTTATAAAGGAAAATAAAAGAGAATGATTGTAAGGGATAAATGGAAACAGTCTCCTAAAAATCCGTTTGAAATTGACTGAGTTATTAATGTTTCATTACTCGTAAAACTAAATATAAAACAAAATTTATGTACGCATTTAGTTTTAATGAAAATTTAGTAACTCAGTCAATTGCAAACGGATTTTTAAGAAACTGGTTGAATATTTTTCCTTACAAAATATACTATATAAGTATATATAAATCAATTACTCGTGCTGTTATCTCACAAAATAACTTGCAAAAACATTGCCTGAACTAGAAAATGTCGACAAAACAGAAAAAATGTGTTTGTAGGACACATAAACATTTCGTCCCCGCAATAAAAGAAAAGTGTATAATTTTTTGGAGTTTCGAGAAAATCACATTTGAAGTTTTTGTGAAAATATACTTCTTGGAAGATAAATATGTATATTTTGATGTTTTCAATTTCGTGTCATTGTAATATGCGGTGAAATTATCAGGCTACAGCTAGATGATATTCTATAGTCTAAAAGTGCGTTAATTGTATATAAATGGGATCAAAGTACAATACTAAACATATATAGTATTTTTTTCAATTTAACATTTGACACACTTTGTGAAAGTAGAATTCCACCAACATTTTACCAGCTATAGAATCAAATACGTAGATTCTTAAAATGCAATAATTGTTTTATTGAGCGGCGATATATTCCTACATTTTTATACCCTCACTTTAGTGATACGAGGGTATATATCATTTGCTACGGAAAAAAGTGTAACACGTCGAAGGAGTGACGTAAGACCCCAAGTATGTTCCGAGGAAATCCGTTTTGGGTAATTTTAAGTCGAATGAGCAATGTCCGTCCGTCTGTCTGTCTGTCTGTCTGTCTGTCTGTCTGTCTGTCTGTCTGCTGGCTGGTGCGCACGATAACTCTCGAAAGGAGTAACCGATTGACCTCAAATTTGGTATGTGGTAATATTTTTTTCTATCTCCGGCTAAGTTCGAAGATGGGCCATATTGGTCCACTCCTTCTAGTACCTCCCCCACAAATGGTTAAAATGTTGTGAAATATTGATTCTTTAATAACTGCTATACTACTTATTCGAATCTTTTGAAATTCCACACATAGTATTAGCTTATTAGTCGCTATCAACTCGAGAAAAATGGGCGAAGTCGCCACGTCCCTTTTGGTACCTCCCACACAAAGGCACCATTTTGCACAAAAAGTCAACAGTTTATAACATTAATAACAGTGTATAAAAATACTTGAAATTGTGTACAGTATTATGCTTTTATATTGCCTACAGTCCAGGGAAAAATGGGTGTTGTTGCCACGCCCCTTTTGGTACCTCCCACACAAAGGTACCTTTTTGCACCAAAAGTTAACAGCTTATAACATTAAAACCAGTGTATAAAAATACTTGAAATTTTGTACAGTGTAATGTTTTTATAGTGCCTATAGCCCTGTGAAAAATGGGCGTTATCGCCACACCCCTTTTTGTACCTCCCCCACAAAATACCAAATCATACCACAATTTAATATCTCATAACGTTTTTACCAGTGCACATAAATGCTTATAATTCGACACAGTGCAATGAATTTAAAGTATCTAATGTTCAGCGAAAAATATGTGTATTTGATAAACCCCTTCTGGTACCTCCCACACAAATTGACAGAATAATTCGAGTAATATTCAATATTACATTACTCACAAAGTGAGGGTATACCTTAGTCGGTTTACCCGACTGAAACTTTCTTACTTGTTAAATAAGCAACATATACATATATCGTTTGAAAGGTCTAAGTCTCTATCATTTCGTTAAAAGTTGATAATCGGTTAATAACACTGTGCTCGAAATGGACAGTTTGAAAATGTAACAGAAAGGAGACTCTGTAAATAGACCTATTTGGACCATGCTGAATCCAATGGCATTAGCCGTTTTTCTAGGTTAGCTCTTGTTTTCGCGATATTCGACCACAAATTTCCTTGGGAAATCAGAGATGTTCGTTATCTTGTTGGTAATTTTGGAGTGGAAGACTTTGGAAAACACGCTTCAGTCCAAAGATCGAAATTAGGGGAACCTTTGGAGAATTATTTCTCTTAAAACAGTCGACCACGCTACTCACCCAATTACTCCTGAAAAAGTGCAATGAAATCTTACCATATCAAACGTCATATTTTTAGTTGGTGTCTTTGAGAAAAATATTCCTCGCGAAAAATTACTATGGGTCTTCTTTCAGTATATTTATGTTAAATTAAATTAACAGTTTTCATAATTTAGCAGGTTTTGTTGGTTAGCTTCGTAATTTCCATAGACACTAACCAAAAAATAATTTCAAAAATTAAATCAAAAACTAATATCAATAAATATTTTCTGCTATGAGTAGAAAAATACTCAAATTATGTAATAACTCGAAATGTGCTTAATTGTCATAAAAAGTTGAGAAAGGACTCCTAGTATATTTTCACGAGGAATATTTTTCTCAATGACGCCAACTAAAAGTTTCGTAGATTGATATGATTTTTGACATATGCTAAGATTTGGTTGCAATTTTTATGGATAAGGAGATGGAATGCGTGGACTACTGTTTTGGGAAAAATATTTCTCTAAGGGTTTCCTTTGTTTCATACTTTGGACTGAAGCGTGCATTGAAGTCTTCTATTTCAAAATTCACACCGATATAACTAACCTATCAGATTTCCCAACAAACTTTGTGGCCGAAAATAGCGAAAACAAGAGCTAACCTAGAAAAACGGCTAACGCCACTGGATTCAGCCTGGTCGAAATATGTCTATCCATAGGGTCTCATTTCTGTTACATTTTCGACTAGCACAGTGTAATCAATTTAGTTATAGGCGGTTAGGAGCAAAAATGCAAGAAAACCAGTATTTTAACCGTAAATCCGGATTTTTGGGGGTGTCCTGGGAATTTCAAAAAAAAAATCTTGTTTTACTTGACACGGCCTGCAGGAAAAATAATATCGCGTCATTCATGACAGATGTTTGTAACACTTAGAAATACTACAGCTAGACCCACCTTAAAGTATACCGATCGACTCAGAATCACCAGCTGAGTTAACAAATACCGTCCATCCGTCTGTCCATTTAATGTTGTCCGTCGAGTACACTTCGCAATTTCACTCCGATCGTGCTGAAATTTTCGCAGCTAAGAGTCTTTCGTACTTATATCTGAAGAAAATCGGTTCAGATTTAGATATAGCTCTCATATATATGGATTTGACCCTGTAGCCCTATAGAAGCTATATTTTACATCCAATTATTTTGAATTTAAGCACGGTAGAGTTTCTTAATCCATTGACCAACATTGCTGTATTTGAAGAAAATCGGTTCAGATTTAGCTATAGCCCCCATACTTATGTTTCGTCCGATTTGGCCCATTAGCCCTATAGACGCTGTAGTATACATCCAATCGTTTTGATATTTAGCATGGTAGAGTTTCTTGATCCATTGACCAACATTGCCGTATTTGAAGAAACTCGGTTCAGATTTAGCTATAGCCCCCATACATAGGTTTTGTCCGATTGCATAGTTATCCAATCTTACTAGAGTGGTGTAGGGTATCATACAGTCGACACCGCTAGACTTTAGCCTTTCCTTACTGGTTTTCAACTTAAGTCTATTTTGTTGATGCCACCGGCCCCTGTGTTATCGGCCGGTGGCATCAAAGACGTCAAAGGCAGGACGTTACTTTGAATGGGTATTGCCACCGTGCGATGATTATAAACTTTTTTTGCCCAAAATGGAAGAGCTAGACTTGGCTAACATATGGTTTCAACAAGATGCCGCACAGCACGCGAAACAATGGCCTAATTGAGATGCGAGTTCGGTGAACAGTTTATTTCACGTTTAGGGCCGTCAATTGGCCGCACAGATTGTGCGATTTAACGCTATGTTAGGGCGTATGTCTATAGTGAAAAGCCTGCAACGCTTGATGCACTGGAAGGCAATACTGAAGAATATATTCGTTAGATACTGGCAGATATTTTGGAGAGAGTATGTTAAATTGGGCAACATTTCATTTCATTTCTCTAAATTTTATGTATTTTTTTTTTAAATCAAATCCGAAAACACTTATAAAATCTCTCTTCCTTTCTAATTATCTTTTCTGGATAGACAACACAATTTGCTAGTTAATGAACTATTATGAACATCAGTTTTCAAGTTAAACTTTCCATAAAATGTTCTTTGTCAAAAATACACAAAATGTCAACATAACAAAACATAGGTGTAAAAAGCCTTTGGTACAACTTGGCTGGTAGAATTCACACAAATAAAAATTGGTTATGATTTTATAGAATAGTATATTTTAATCTAAAAAAATTGTTGCAATAATTAAATTGGGGGATGTAGTGTGAATCTATAGGTTTGGAGAAAATATAAATATGTATATCATGCCACCACTCAGACATTCAAATCATTTAAATGGAAAAAATTATATTATATCAAAATTTTTATATTTTTTCTCTTTTCAGGTAAGATTCGCAAATGTAATTAAAATCACTGTAAGTAGACAAATATATTACTGTTAAAACAAATGCAGTCGCACTCAAATTCCTGAGGGAAATAGTTATTCCTATAAATGGCCATATTCTCCTCGTAGGAATTTCCGGCATACATAGGGGAGGAGTGGAATTTGATGTCAAGTGAACCCATTATGAAATGTCTACTGATCGGGATGAAACTTGCACTAAGTTATTCAACGATATTGGTTAGGGAATGTTCGAGTTGGAGGGTGCTGAATACAATCTACCAACCCAAAAACTTATAAAAAAACAAATGTAACATAACATTATGTTATATAACAACATCACACTATTAAACCGAATATTCTATGTTTATAGACTTTCTGAATTACATAGCTACAACTTTCATTGATCACTATGAATTTTTTGATGTTTTAAGATATTTTATTAAAAGACCAGTAAGATTGGATAACAATGAAATCTCAATGTCTACTTCAACTAAAATTTGTTTACACAATTTACATTTGGTACGTCTCTGCCTCTGAAGTCCAATCGGACGAAACATATTTGTGGGGGATATACAGTTAAATCAGAACCTATATTCTTCAAATTTTGCAATGTTAGTCCATGGATCAGGAAACTCCACCATGTTAAATTTCAAAACGATTGGATGTAAACTACAGCTTCTACTTATATAGGGCTAAGGGGTCAAATCGGACGAAACATATATCGTTCATTCCATGTCAAACCGAGCCCCTTTTTTAGGTCACCATTCCAGATTTCAAAATAAATTTGCGTATCGATTCTCTTCTCAAAATTAAACATTTTATAGTTGGCGAAAAAATACAAATTTTTTGGTAGATATTATGAGCATCTGAAATCTGAGAAAATAGGATAATATACTCAAAAGGCGTACATTTTAAGTTATGTATTTTCGAAACGGATGGACGGATTTTTACAAATGAAGGATCATTTTAAATGTCGTAAGTTGATCTTTTAATAGCAGTGATTTATTTCCGTAGTCTTAACGTCTTTTAATGCATCCGATGCATCTGACAATTTAATTTACATTTTACACATCAATGACACCAACTTAAAATTCTGTAAAAAATATAGTTATGTAGCCTGATATATTCTAAACGAACCCAGACAATTTTAAGATGGTGCTCAGCTCCGTTATTTAAAAAAAAAGTTTATTAAATAAATCCTGAAATGTGCATATTGCATTTGTCGTATTTAAAAAACGCGTTTTTTGATGTATACAAATTAGAGCTCTTCCTATAGAATTTAACTAGGACATTCTAGATATATGCCAAAATTTGCAGGGTCAGTTTCAGGTGAAGAGTTTGACAAACACATTTTCAGGTGAAGAGTTTGACTAAAGAATTTGCGGCCTAAAAATTGCAGCGTTCGTTTTTTTTAACAACTTACTTAACAAAAAGGATCATTTCATGATTTGCTCCATATCCAAAGATGTTTCCAGTAATAAAATTGTATGCAATCCATGGTGGAGGGAATATAAGATTCGGCATGGCCGAACTTTACGCTTTTACTTGTTCTGTGTGTCCGTCAGTACGTACTTGTATCCTTGTAATATAAGCACAGTTCGGAATTATTGTCTGATCGCGATAAAATTTGACATGTATATGTAGTTTGGTCTAAGGATGGGTCCTATTAAAATTGGTGAAAATCGGTTTAGATGTAGATATATCAATCCCCCACATATGTATAATCCCCCTGATGTGGCATCAAATACAAGTTGTATTTTATATAAGATCGTTGCGTAATTTTGCAGATCCAAATTTGGGTAAAATCGGTTCAGATTTAGATATACATATATGTTATTCCCGATTTTACATGTAGGCGCTGTAGAAACTGTATTTTATATACGAACGGTATGAAATTCGGCAGAAAGTTGTTTCTTATTACATGAATAAACACATGTATATATAGCCCCCAAATGTATGGTCCTGCCGATTATGTATTTAAGCTCTATTGAAACTGTATTTTACGTCCGATATTTATACAAGCAGAAATGAGGTTTTTTAAACCAAATTGTTGAAAATCACTTTAGATTATGTGTCCTATCTATTTGTTCCTACCTATTCTTGATCAATTAAATACTGCCCGTTTGTTTTAAGGCTATCGTTTCAGATCAGAATTATTATAAACAGAATAGATTAATGTTGAACGGACGGACTTAAATGTCCTTAAATAAATTTTCCCTTAAAGTTAAATCAGTTCTTCAATGTTTTACACACTCACGTATTATGAAGGTGTAAAAATGCAGATGGATTTTTTAAAATTGTTCGGTAGAAGGATAAATTCCAATAAAATACAATTTTGTATAAGTGCTGTAATAATATATTACAAAATAATCATGTCTGCATTAAATAGTGACAGACCCATAGGCATAATTACACACAAATACTCGTATGTATGTAGAAAAATAACTACCCTGTTGTTAACTATATATTTTCCAACATTAAGTCCCGAATTACTCAATCCAATTAATGTTTGTAAAAACCTTTCTGTGTACATATGTATACGTAGAAATAAAAGCATATTAAACAAGGTAGCTCAATTAATAACATTCTTTCAGAATTATAAAACAATTGTAATTTGTGTCGCATTAACAAAATAATATTAATCTAATTGCATTATATGTCATTACCCGTTCTACGTCATTACCTATTGCATATTGCTGTTATCCAATGTTTGTAGCTACATATGTTTCGGGAAATACACATTAAGCATAATTTTAGATGATGTAGGTTAAATTAACCGGAAAAACTAAAAAAATGTCTACAGTGCACGCCTCAATACACGCAAATGCATATACATATTTCCTGATATGTGTATTTATACTTGTACATTGAGTTACAGTGTAAATAAACATGCATATGGGCTCCTCCAGACCATTTCGATGTACAATGACGATCTTGCAGTATGCTTAGTCTAAGCTCCGATATGGCACAAGCAATTGCTATATTAGTTTTTTTGTTGGAGAAATAATAAATATATGGTTCGATCCTAAAAGGAGGTGTTTTCCAAACTTTTGTTATACAAATTTGTATACCCTCATTTTAGTGGATGAGGGTATATACCATTTTGTACGGGCAAAAGTGTAACACATTGAAGGATTTGAGTAATGTCCGTCCTCCGTCCGTCTGTCTGGCTGGTCCGCACGATAACTTCCGAAAGGAGCATGGGATTGACTTCACACTTGGTATGCGAACAAAGAGACCATTCCGTACAAAAAGCTTGCAGCTTATAACTTAAAAAAATATAGTAAATCGGTTTAGATTTAGGTTTAGCATCCATATCTATTTTCACTCCGGTTTTTTCATATAAACGACTTCTAAGCTATATTTTAAATTCCATCATTATGAAAATTTCTGGGAAGAGTCCGTTGACCCAGAAATATACTCTACCAAATTTGAAGGAAATCGAACGTGACCATTGTACACATTGAAGTAGAGTATAGTATAGCGTAGTATAGATCCTTAAAAGTACTATCACTGTTGTTTCAGTTTTTTCAGGCGTATTTATGGCTTAAATAAATAACAATATATGAACCGATTTGTAAAATTTTTACTATGATGAATTCTTGTCAAAATGGAACACAAACTGCAAACCTAAATTTCGTTAAAAAAAAGTGATATTTATGGCTGAAAAGCCGTATTTTGGAGCGACCTCTATAGGGGAGCTTAACCGACATGGCCCATTTGCAATGCCACACGACCTGCAACTATAAGAGGTATTTCTACCAAAACCTAGCCCTATTCTTGCGGACAGTAGCGGGATTTCAACAGACAGACGGACATGGCTACATCGTCTTAGAATTTCACGACGATCACGAATATATATACTTTATATGGTTGCAGATCAACATTTCAAGGTATTGCAAACGGAATGACAAATTTAGTATACCGTCATTCTATAAGACCACCATTGCGCCATACAAAATTTCAAGTATTTAAATGCACTGGTATTAAAGCTATAAGCTGTTAACTTTTGGTGTATAATGGTCCATTTCCAATAAAGGCCACTTTTCTCTAGACTCTATGTACTACAAAAGTATTACACTGTACGAAATTTCACGTATTTCTATACACTGTTATTTAAGTTAAAAGCTGTTAACTTTTGGTTCAAAAAGGTCCATTTGTGTGGGAGGTACCAAAAGCGGCGTGCCAATAACGCCCAATTTTCTCTAAACTCTAGGTACTATAAAAGCATTACACTGTACAAAATTTGAATAATAGTCCATTTGTGTGGGAGGTACTAAAAAGGGAGTACCCACTTCGACCATTTTTCTTAACGTGTCAGTGACTAACAAGCTTATACTATATGTGAAATTTCAGAAGATTCGAGAAAGCAATATAGAAAGTATTAAAGAATCAATATTTCACTAAAAGTTAACACTTTGTGGGCGAGGTACTAGGAGGAGTGGACCAATAAGACCCATCTTCGAACTTAGCCGGAGATAGAGAAAAATATTACCGTATACCAAATTTGAGGTCAATCGGTCAATCGGTCAATCGTCCAAGAGTTATCGTGCGCACCAGACAGCAGACAGACAGACTGGCGGACGGACATTGCTCAAATGACTTAAAATGAGCCAAAATGGATTTCCGCCGAACATACTTAGGGTCTAAGGTCTTTCCTTCGATGTGTTACACTTTTGGCTCGTAGCAAATGATATATACCCTCCTCTCTAAGGGGAGGGGATACAAATTAGTACATGAAAAGTCAATTATTTATACAACACTCTGGTATATGTTTGTGCAAAATTTAAGGTTTCTAGCTCTTATAGGAGCCATCAGTTGAGAATTTTGCGACTTTTATTTTTCCTAAACCTTTGCGTAGCAATTACCAACATATCCGCAGAAGGAAGTATCCGATTTTGTCCAGTAATTTTCATGTTTTAAGCAGTCGAACATACTACGATCAATTTTTATACTCGACACCACACTGTGGTACATAGTATTAAGACTATGTGCATTTGTTTGTAACGCCTAAAAAACAAAGTGATAGTCCATCGTTTATTATACCGATCGGCATATAATCACTTTTTGAGTCGATTTAGTCATGTCCGTCTGTCTGTCCATGTATTCTTGTGATCAAGTGCAGGTCGCAAATATGACGCTATCTTTACGAAAATTAGTACAGAGGTATTCCTTGTACTAGAGACGATCCCTATTGAAAATATATATCGGTCCATGTATTGATATAGGCCCCATATAAATGGGCCCACCGATGACCCTTCTAGACGTTCTAGGAAACACATTTTTCAATGGATCGGGCTGAAATGTAAGAATTTACACTATACAATGGAGCGTATCGTCCATAGTAAAAATTGGAAACATCAGTCCATGTATTGACATAGCCCCCATATAAAAGTCCCCTACCCGCACAGTGTTATTATTTGACAAATAAATTTGATAAAAACGGATTTCTTCGTATTCTGATTTCTTCTATTCAGAAAATCGGACAAACAATGAAGCTAACAAACACACATACATAAAAGTAGTAGTTTAGAGATTGAACAAAAAGATGTCTGGTTTTCTATGGAACCGCTCATACATATGTACATTACCATCATTATCAGAGACACGTCGATACTTAACCGCTACATTCTGGCCACCCGCCCTCCATTACCTCCTCTACCAAATATTGGCCCAATTTTAAGCCATAAATAATTATTTACATGCAAATGTTGGGTATGTGCCAGGATGTGGTGGGTCATAGATTTATACATATATGGGATTTATACATATATATAAGTAAAACCAGCAACAGCACAGCCATATGCACAAATACACACTCACAAATAAGTTAACACGAAAAATCGATAATTCGATGTGGTGTTTTTTTGTTGTTGGTGGTGAAGTTTTTTGTAATTGTTGTTGTGGTGGAGGTGATAGTGACGGCAAATCCTTTAAATGGATCTATGTGTTTTTGTCGATGTTGTCGTTCGTTTCTTTTCGTTGCGTTTCGCTTCATTCTGTGGCGTTACTAGCGTCATTGACTCACCGGGGCGGAAAATGGGTTAACATCGACGCAATATTTCACAGTCTGCCATGGCGTATAATGAATGAACACAGTCACGAGAGCAGACAAAAACTCACACGCATATATGTACAATCCAACGGAAACCCATCTTTCCACATCCCCAATACACACACACAACTGGCACTTACATTGCCACAGACAGTTACAGATATATTCGTTTATATAAGTATATATGTATGTATGTATGTACATTGCCTCCATCAACCACTAAAATCGTTATCATATAAAATAGTAAAGTTATGATAGATGGAATACACCTGCTGACTAAAGAGAAAATAAGGGCTGCTAGAGACTTTCAGAGGGCCTCACGGCAGCAGGAAGTTTTGGAGGCTCATAGTACAGAAAATGCACGAAGTAAATTTCAGAAATACGGGAAGGAACGACAAATATGTATTTCTTAAAATTGTACAAATATTCTATATAGTAAATATACTCGGCCTTTGCAGCTCTCATAATATTGCTCTTTAGAATTGTGTCTTATTATAGTTCGGCCCTGTTGTCCTATAATGGAATTGGTAAAAGTGTTCGCAGTAATCTACTAAGTAATTCTAGCAGATTATACCAATTATTACCTATTATATTTGTACGATTTGTAAAGGCAACCAAATTGATCATTACAACAACTTTGCCATTATATATTTTTTTTAAAAAAATTCGGGAATAATTTCGGGTTAGGAATGCTTTTTTTAGAAGTCTAATCGGAAGGGACCTTTATGTGGGAGCAATATTAAAATATGGACCGTTGTTTCCCATTTGCACAAGGAACGATTAAGTGAAATATTAAGTATAAATTCATAATTTCAGCCACATTGAAAAATGTGTTTCTAGAGCGCCAAGAAGTGACATCGATGGGGACTTTTTTATGGGGGCTATCAAAACATGGACCGATGTTCCCCATTTTTACTGGGGGCAATTAGGTCCAACAGTAAGTATGAGTTCTCAATTTTCAGCCAGATCAATTGAAGAATCCGTTCTCTACAGCGCCAAGAAGTGGCATCGGTGGGGACCTTAATATCGGGGCTATAGCTAAACATGGACCGACGTTTCCCATTTTTACTAGAGATTATAAGTATAATATTGAGTATGAATTCTTAAATTTTTGCCAGATCAATTGAAAAATCCGTTCTATAGCCCTCACCTATGTCAAGAAGTGACATAGGTGGGACCTTTATAAGGGGGATATACGAAAACATAGACCGATGTGCCCTATTTTTACTGTGGACATTTAGTTCAAATATAAAGTGTAAATTCTTACATTTCAGGCAGATCCATTGAAAATTGTGTTCTCTAGAGCGTCAAGAAGTTAAATCGGTGGGGACCTTTATATGGGGGCTATATCCAAATATGGACCAATATGTCCCATTTCCAATAGGAATCGTCCCTAGTCTAAGGATTACCTCAGTAACAATTTTTTTTAAAGATAGCTTCATATTTGCGACCTTCACTTTGATCACAAGAATACATAGACAGACAGACAGACGGACGTGGCTAAATCGACTCAGAAAGTGATCCATGGATATTATGACTGTATAAAAATGTCATAAGGTCCATGGACATTTCGAAACATTCAAAAATGTCTCAATGTTCATGGACTTTATGTCACTTTGGTCAGCCGGCTTCGGACATACTCAAGAGGAACAACATCGTCAATCCCTTCCAAAACTGAATACGCATAGATATTTGGTCCCCGGAACCGGGTTTGGACACTTTGATAGCTCGAAAGCTGTTTTTGATTATTACTTAATAATACATGGACGGTGTGACAAAAGTTTTGTGGACATTGTGGCACTATTGAAAATGTCGCAATGTACATGTGCCTTAGTATGAATTCTTAAATTTCAGCCAGATCAATTGAAAAATCCGTTCTATAGCCCCCACCTATGTCAAGAAGTGACATAGGTGGGACCTTTATATGGGGGATATACCAAAACATGGACCGATGTGCCATATTTTTACTGGGGACATTTAGTTCAAATATAAAGTGTAAATTATTACATTTCAGGCAGATCCATTGAAAATTGTGTCCTCTAGAGCGTCAAGAAGTTAAATCTGTGGAGACCTTTATATGGGGGCTATATCCAAATATGGACCGATATGTCCCATTTTTGTAGTGTCGCCATCTCATTCCTCACAACAGTTTTTTGTTTACCATTTCAAAAATTCTAGATCTCTACCGTTTTTTTTATTATTTTGTCAGTTTGATTTTTCCATTTTGAACAATAAAGTGACATCAGCACGGAATAAAGTGTTAGCCACTGTATATGCATAAGTTAACTCACTCACCCACATAGATGTTGACATTTTCGCTAGCGTGTTAGCTTTCATTTCCTTTGTATTCGTAATATATTGAATTGGACTCGGGGGGTCTCGTAGCCACAATGACATGGACACAATCTGTATGACGTACTCAAACTGTCATGTTTGTGCATGCATAAAATTGCTTATTCTTCTTGAACTTTCTTCACATCAACAGTGAGGTGTCATTATTCCCCTGTGAATTGGAAATTTGTTACTTGTAACGGGTGATCCAAGTAGAGATACTTTTTTCAATAGACTTTCTTTTACAGATCACGTGTGAGTCGTGTCATGCTGTCATGTTATTTTTGTTAAGTATTGTTTGGCATTTCATCATGGAAAGACTTACGCCTGAACAACGTTTACAAATCGTTCAACTTTATTACGAAAATTCACGTTGAGGAATGTGTTTCGTGCACTTCGCTCAACTTATGGTCAACATAATCAGTCTACTGAGAGTGTACACGAAGACCGTGGAGAGTCGAATCGGCGCCGTTCGCAGCAACTCGTACTGACGTATGGAACGACTTGGCGCATTTTACGTCGAGATCTTAAATTGAAAGTATACAAAATACATCTTGTGCAAGAAGTGAAGCCGCCCGACCTTCCAAGCGACATCGCTTCGCTCTATGGGCTCTTGAAAACTTCCGAGAAGATCCTACGTTTTCGAGCCAAATTTTGTTCAGCGATGAGGCCCATTTCTGGCTCAATGGGTATGTAAACAAGCAAAATTGCCGCATTTGGGACGAAGAGCAACCTGAAGAAATTCAAAAGCTGCCACTTTATCCAGAAAAAACAACGGTTTGGTGTGGTTTGTGGGCCGGTACAATCATCGGTCCATATTTCTTCAAAAATGATGCCGGTCAGAACGTAACCGTCAATGGTAACGGTCGCCATTGACGGTTGCCATGATAACCGACTATTTGATGCCTGAAATTGAAGCTCGCGATCTCGGCGACATTTGGATTCAACAAGGCGGCGCCACTACCCACACATCGCATCAATCAATGGACTTATTGAGAGAACACTTCGGTGAGCAGATAATTTCACGTGTTTGGCCGGTCGATAGGCCACCAAGATCGTGTGATATCACACCGTTAGACTTTTTCCTGTGGGGATATGTAAAGTCTAAAGTTTATGCGGATTCGATTCAGGTCTTGGAGCAAAACATCACGCGTGTCATTCGCCAGTTACCAGTCGAACTGCTCGAACGAGTCATCGAAAATTGGACTCAACGGATGGACCATCTGAGACGTAGCCACGGCCAACATTTGATAGACATAATCTTCAAAAAATAAATGCCAAAGAATGTTCTTTCAAATGATAATAAACATTCCCCATTCAATTTGAATTTGCTGTGTTTTTTTTTTTCTTTAAAAAAGTAGGGAACCTCGAAATGGATCACTCTTTATATTGTACGTTAATCCCGTTCGGATTTCATAGTTATCAAATTTAAAAAATATGACTTAGTTTTTAAATTTATGTAAAACATTAGGTAATTTGAAGAAGCGTGGCAATATTTATGATATTTTTACCCCATCATTTTTGAAGATTTTCAAAAAATCAAAATAAATGTTGCATATTTTTTGTAAATAACAGACACAGCGACCTAATTTTTTTCAGAAAAATAACAAATGGACGAACATGGCGGAATCGTCTTAAAATTTTACTACGATTAATAGCATACATCACTTTATGGGATATATGATCAATATTTTGAGGTGTTACAAAGGGAGTAATAAAACGAATATACCCCCAACATATGGTGGAGGGTATGCAGATATTTCTCCTTTTGTTACAACAGAGTTTGCAATTGTTTGTACTCGTATGTATGTAGTCACAATCGCCCCCATAGATGTTGACATTCTCACTTGAATATTCGTATTCATTTTACACTGTCACAGACTGGAGAGGAGTAGGAGCCACAATTACAATGGCAACATGTATGTGAATTACTATTATTCTTCTAGAATTACCATGACATCAACTGTGAGGTGATATTGTGCATAGAGCTTTGGTCACTCTATTATTGTCCTTTGAACCAAAATTGATTTACAGAGTATGAATGATGGGTATGAATGATGGTTTTTCCTCGATATTTTATATTATGGTACAGGGTTAATACACGGATATATGTAGCGTCTAAAAATACTGCGTATATTATGAATTATACGGATTGACTCAGCATGACCAGCTTATTAGGAAATCACTTCAGATTTACATTGAGCTGCTTGAGAGGAATTTCGTGATACAAAAACGAAAATTACTATGTTTGAAGAATAACGTTCATGTTTATTAGCACCCATATCGATACCTCTATTATAAACTATGCTAAGTGCAAAAGGTAGTTTTTCTGGAGAGGCGATCAAGGTTTGATGAATTTTTGAAATGCGAATAACTTTTGATTGGGTTGACGGATAAACATCAAGTTTTTAAAGAATATAACTAAGAATATTTAGAAATTAAAAATGCAATAACACTAAAAACAGGCTTAGTCGACTTAGCATGTTTTAGAATGGAGGTATCGATATATACGTCATATATATATTTTTTTTATAAAAATTAACACAAAACACTTTTTGTAAATATAAAACTGTACAACATTTAAAGTATTTGTAAGCACTGGTATTAGCGTTAAAAGTTGTTAAATTTGGTGCAAAATATGTCATTTGTGTGTGGGAGGTACCACAAGGAGCGTACCCACAACGTCTACTTTTCACAGGACTCAAGGTACTATAAAAGCATTACACTGTTCAAAATTTCAATTATTTGTACTATGTGGTAATTAAGCTATAGGCAATTAAATTTTGGTGCAAAATAGCCCATTTGTGCGGGGATACAAAAAAGGCGTGGCAACTTCGCCCATATACTCGTAATAGCGACAAATAAACTAATACTCGTACTTGTGGAATTTCAATAAGTGGTATAGAAGTTATTAAAGAATCAATATATCACTGAAAGTTAACCCTTTGTGGGGTAGGTTCTAGAAGGAGTGGACCAAATGACCCGTTCTCTAACTCAGCCGGAGATAGAAAAGAATATTACAGTGTACAATAATTTGTAGGTAAACCTAATGCAAAATAAAGGGAAAAAATTTAAGTCTAAAAACGTCCCAAAACGAATATCCGCCGAACATACTTCGGTCTTAGATCATTCGATGCGTTACACTATTGCCCGTAGCAAATAATAAAGGGTAGGCCATTTAAATTTTAAATTTGAATCGGCTGAACTGAAGGTTGAACACTGTCATTTAATAATGGAACACAATATCATCCGTATGACTACCATTTTAAATTTTAAATTTGAATCGGCTATAAAAAAGTACTGATATTTTCATATTTCTGGTTTTATTGGAAAAATTTAACTTTGTTTACGAGTAATAGTGGAACACAATATCATTTACATGACTACCACGACTCGGTAGTTCCTCATCCGATCAAACCAATTTTTCAGTACATTTTCGATTGTTTCGGATCGAATCTCATCAATGAAAACTTCTTTATGTTTCAACGCTTCTATTGTCTCTGGATGCTTTGCGTAACATTTAGACTTAATGGCTCCCGACAGAAAATATTCCAAAGGTTTTTTGATGAATTTGACTTACCACAAACAAAAAAATTAATAGGAAAAAAGTTATGAGGCTAAAATCATGCATAATTTTTTTCGTGAGTAGACCTTACTTTTCACAAATAGTCCTTACTTTAGAAATGAAAATATTTTACATCCATAATATATAAAAAATAATAATTTGTCATAGAAAAACTCTACAGCATTTTCAACTGTATTTCGAAAAAAACAATTCAATTTCGAATAATATAAATTGAAATTCGAAAAAAATCAATTGAAATTCGAAATACATCAATTGAAATTCGAAACACATTAATCGATATTCGAAACACATCAACTGAAATTCGAAAAACATCAATTGAAATTCAAAAACATCAATTGAGATCCGAAGTTTTCCATTTGAAATTCATAATACATCAATTGAAATTGGAAAAACATCAATTGATATTCCAAATACATCAATTGAAATTCACAAATGTAAACAAATCTGTAAATTGGATTGGGTAGAATTTATTTAAATATTTTTTGTTGACTAAATCTTAACATATAATAGGCGTGTTTTCGTTACACCATAAGTGCTTAATTTGTATGGGGAGCTAAGCACTTTTAAGCACTATTAGTTCCCGATGAAGTTTGGTGCTTGTGTCCCTGTCTTAATCGAGTATGATGTTGCCAGATTGGGCACCCTACATTTAGCAATATGGCATCACATTTTTGGAGAGATTTTATCAATTATTGTGAATTAACGGGAAGAAGAAGAACAAAAATGGGAAATTATTTTAATATTTGCAAAAATATTGTAAACAATTGAACATAGAATAGTAAATATATGTTTTATAAATACTTTTCACGATTTTTTGCCTGTTTCGCACTGTTCATTCTTCGCAACTCATGACACCATTGCTACCAGATAGTGAAAATCCGCCACTTATTGCTTATGTGTCGGTTAGTGGCAGTCAGTTGTTTTTGTTGCAAAGTGCTAAACTAAAATTGCTAGCTTGTAAAAATATTAAATTAAAGTTTTAAAACGGACAAATTTTATCACTTAAATGCTACCTCAACTAATATACAACATTGATTTTGTTTACATTTTTCGAATTTCAAATGATGAGTTTCGAATTTCACTTGATGATATTCGAATTTCAAATAGAAAAATTCAAATTTCAAATGATGTTTTTCGAATTCCAATTGATGTGTTTTAAACTTTAAATCACGTTTTTCGAATTTCAATTAATGTTTTTCGAATTTCAAATGGAATATTCGAATTTCAATTAATGTTTTTCGAATTTCAAATGAAATCTTCGAATTTCAATTGATTTTTTTCGAATTACAATTGAAAATGGTGTAGTGAAGTCACCTTAATATTGTAAAGCGAAAACTAATGAAAATTTGCACGCCACTTAGTAACTGGATGTAAAATATTAGTAATGTAATGGATGTAAAATATTTTCATTTCTAAACCTTAAATTGAGTTATTATTAAAATACAGAGCATAATTTTTAATTAAAATAAAAGTTAATGGGATTGCATATATATAAGTAGTTTAGTATATATGAAAGGATTAACAGTAAAAAAGTTTCAGTCGGGTAAACCGACTAAGGTATACCCTCACTTTGTGAGTAATGTAATATTGAATATTACACGAATATTCTTTAAATTCATTGCACTGCGCCGAATTATAAGCGTTTACGTGCACTGGTATAAACGTTATGAGATATTAAATTGTGGTATGATCTGGCCATTTTGTGTGGGAGGTACAAAAAGGGGCGTGGAGATAACGCCCATTTTTCACAGGGCTATAGGCACTATAAAAACATTACACTGTACAAAATTTCAAGAATTATTATACACTTGTATTAATGTTATAAGCTGTTAACTTTTGGTGCAAAATGGTACCTTTGTGTGGGAGGTACCAAAAGGCAACAACGCCCATTTTTCCCTGGACTGTAGGCAATATAAAAGCATAACACTGTACAAAATTTCAATTATTTTTATACACCGTTATTAATGTTATAAGCTGTTAATTTTTGGTGCAAAACGGTGCATTTGTGTGGGAGGTGCCTAAAGGGGCGTGGCAACAACGCCCATTTTTCTCGAGTTGATAGCGACTAATAAACTAATACTATGTGTGGAATTTCAGAAGATTCGAATAAGTAGTATAGTAGTTATTAAAGAATCAATATTTCACAACATTTTAACCCTTTGTGGGGGAGGTACTAGAAGGAGTGGACCAACATGGCCCATCTTCGAACTTAGCCAGGGATAAAAAAAATATTACCACATACCAAATTTTAAGTCAATTGGTTACTCCTTTCGAGAGTTAGGAGTGCACCAGCCAGCAGACAGACAGACAGACGTACGGACATTGCTCATTCGACTTAAAATTACCAAAAACGGATTTCTTCCGAACATACTTAGAGTCTTAGATCACTCCTTCCATGTGTTACACTTTTTTTCGTAGCAAATGATATTGCAGTTTTCCTTGAAATAAAAAGTTGGCTGGGTCTTCTGACTGCAACGAATGATGAACGGGATATTCTTTAAATTAATGCAAAAAAAATCCACCGTTTTCACCGTTTGCTGAAAAAGTTATACATTCTGATAGAGGATTATGCATTTTATGGGAAAAAAGTGATTTGAATTGTTTAGGCGGTTGAATAATGGCGTGGCCGATTTCGCTAAAACTTGGCAAGTAAATTTTGTTTATTCTAGTAATTGTAGGCCAAATATGAAGACTTTTGCTTAGATAGGAAAATTTTTGTTGGGGACAAATATGTTTTGAGAGGGTGGGCGGGCGTTGGACGGTGGGCGTGGCTGATTTCCATGAAACTTGGCATGCTTATTTTGTTTATTGTAGGAAAATGTATGTACCAAAATGGAAGACTTTTGCTTGGATAGGAAAAACTTTATGAGAAAAAATTGATTTGGATTGTATAGGCGGTGGGCGGTAGACGTCGCCGATTTTGATAAAATTCAAATTTTTCTTAATTTAGTCAATATATTACTCGGTGCCCGTTTTTAATTATCTATGACATTATATTTTTTGCACAAAAATTGATGAAGCCATCGCACTCTGTGCTACACACAGACTAACTTGGCTAAATCCACCCAAAAAGTGATTTTATGAATAAATAATTTGCTACGGACCAAAAGTTTAACACACAGAAGGAGTGACCTAAAACCCTATGTATGTTGGGCGATTATCCGTTTTAGGACAATTTAAGTCACTTGCTAAACTTTGGCACTTTGCATTTAATTTTAGGCAGAACCAATATGCCTAATTGATGCAAAAATCTAAATATTTTCTTATTTTAGGATGATATTAGATGTTAGTCACAGTTTATAGACTTTTATATGAGCGGTATTCATAATGTGAACCATTTAGAATAACCCTTTACTAGTATAGTTTAAGTCTTTCCATTAGGAATGTGGGATAAACATGTTCTACTTGGAGTTGTTAGAGATTAAATGGAGTACATAGTTCCACATTCAGTCACAACGTGTATAAAACGTGGCATCTTAACCTCTAATAGTAAAAAACTCCTGGGATCATCTCATTTTTCTTATGTCAAAACGAGAACAAATTTTTATTGGGAGTGAAAAAGAAAAATTAAAGTCTTTGTTTTCAATCGGATCGTTTGGTTAGGATTTATATTAAAACCTCGACCATTTTTACTATGGACAATTGTATGGCCGATGACCGATTTTTTTGTGTCCGAGACCTAAAAAATTGTTTTGTGTGGATTGAGTCATAGTATTTTATGAAACCAAAACCAATTTATTTTTGATGGTAATTTTTTTTCTAAAATTCCAATTTTCATTGAACGAACATTAGTATTTCGGCAATTTTGTTTGGGAGGTACCAAAATGGGTGTGGTAATAACGCCCATTTTTTAATATACTATGGGCACTTAAAAAACATAACACTATACAAAATTTTAAATAATTATAGTGATTGCAATCATAGCTATATGCCATTAACTTTTTTTGCAAAATGGTCCATTTGTACGGGAGGTACCAAAATGAGCGTGGCAACTTTAACCATTTTTCTCAAGATGATAGCTACCATGAAACTAATACTATGTGTGGAATTATGAAAGATTCTGAGTAGTAGTATAGAAGTTATGAGATAATCAATATTTTACTAAATGTTGACCCTTCGTGTGACCATCTTTGACCTTAGCCTGAGATAAAAATAATATTGCAACATACTATATTTGATGTCAATTGGTTAATCCTGTCGAAAGTTATCTTGCGCACCAAATAGACAGACAGACGGACATGCTGACAGACATTGCTCAAATGACATCAAATGGCTCCAAACGGATTTCCGCCAAATATTTTTGGGGTCACTATATCGATGTGTTACACTTTTGGCCCGTAGCATTTGTTCACAATAATGGGTTTATAAAAACCGAATTTTGTTGAAATTCTCTTATTTCTACCTAAAGTGCTATAATTTATACATTTATCCATAGATCTTTTTCATATAAGCATTGTATTCTTCGTTAGGATGCTATCTTTCAAAAATTGGAAAAATATGGTCCAAATATTAAAGACACCTTTCAAGAAAGTTGGAATTTAAAGAAAAATTAAAAAAAAAAAATATCATAAGAATTTTTTTAATATTCTTTTTCGTGTTTATGACTCAGTATTACACCAGAAAATGTTATAGATAGCCATGCGACAAAAATGTTGTTGCATAGTGTTAAACATTCTCAATAGCGATTTAATGCAGCATAAAAGAAAATGCTTTAATTTCAGCCAAATCGCTTGAAAAAGTGTTTATTGAGCATCAAAAACTGTAATCGGGAAATGCATGGACCAACTTGGCCAACATTCAACAGGGATCGTCCCTGGTTCAAAAACTAACTCTGTTTACTTTCGTAAAGATCGGTTTAAGATTGTAACCTGCATTTTGATCACAAGATTATCTGAACAGAAAGATGGACATGGCTAAATTGGCTCAAAAAATGATTTTAGGCCGATCGATATAATAAACAGTGGCTATCTTCTTTTTTTTTGGATACGGATGCACCATTTTGGCAAACGAACTCAAAATAGCGGTTTCAGTGAGAAATGTAGACAAAATTTTACATTTTTTTGCATAATCCAAATCATCATAGGTCTATAATTTGGATAAGGAACCTTCTCCCCAGGATATTTTGTATACTGTTGTTGCTCAAATATATCTGCTTCTATATACCCACAATCATTCCATAAATTGTAATAAATATATTTCCAATACTTATTGTTTTTTCGGCAATTATTTTATTTATTGTGGCGAAAATAATATATTAAATTTATATTTAATAATTTATTAAGAAATCAGTAGAATAAAATTGGAAATACGAGTACAAACAGAGTGAAATAATATAATAACCTGATTGGCAAATGAGTCACAGTATCCTGAAATAGTGAATAGTGTGAGGGTGGATATACATAAATTAAATACGCACACGCATATATCGCAGCCATAGGGAGACGGATGCGGATAGATACCGATACTGATACCAACATTCATTATAAATGCTGTTCGTGTTCACCGTTAGTGTCTCCGACATTGGCTGTCATTTGCCATGACTCTTGGCCTGAAATTTAATAATAGATTTGCCGCCCTATGTCATATATCATTAATTGTTACCAATATAATACAGGGTATTCAAATGGGTGTATCGTCATGTCAAATGTCATCTTATTTGCAAATGTTTTCTTTTGAAGTATTGTCCAATAACATCCAACAAATACACGGTAAAGAAAAGCTGGATTTTATTAGTACAAATATTTTAGCCAAAAACATTTATTCTCTTGACGATTTAGAAAATATTTAAAAGGAACGGGATTTAATTTCTATGCATTGCTGAAAATTAGTTTATCAAGAGCGATAATCAGGAGTGTGGAAGCAGTTGAAAAAGGAAACAAATATTGCAAAATTACAGACCTGCTCTTAGAAATATATTATATCATAATCTCTTCATTTATCATCTTTTAAGTCATACCTTTTTGTAGTGCATACATACTGAAGTCATTATTATACACTTAATGTCCTCAAAATGCATTATATTAAGAATATTCCTTCGGTGTGAAGTTAAAATGTAAATATTCAAATACACATACAGAAAAAGGAACTGTATTCGTTATCTTAAGGAACTAAAAACGTATTTTGTAGCAGCTACTTAAAGTGGAACCGACTAAGAACCAGAGAAAAAATTGTTGTATACCCTACACCAAACTGTGGTACAGGGTATTATAAGTTTGTTTTATGGTAGATGTTTCTCTGGAAAAACTAAAAAAAAACTAGAAAAACTATAGCTAGACCCACATTACAGTATACCGATCGACTCGGAATCACTAGCTGAGTCGATTTAACCATGTCTGTCCGTCCGTCCGTTCGTCCGCTGGCTCCCATTTATATGTTTCGTCCGATATAGAAGCTGTATTTTACAACCAATTGTTTTGAAATTCAGCTTGGTATAGTTTCTTAATACATGGACCAGCATTGTTAAATTTTAAGAAAATCGGTTTAGATTTAGCTATATCTCCCATATATATATGTTTCGTCCGATTTGGCCTTTTGCCCTGTAGAATCTGTATTTTATATCCAATTGTTTTGAAATTTAGCATTCTAAAGTTTATTGATCTTTGGACCGACATTGCCGAGTTTGAAGAAAATCGATTCAGATTTAGGTATAGCTCCCAAATATATACTTCGTCCGATTTGGCCCTTTAGCCCTATAGAAGGTGTAGTTTAAAACCAATCGTTTTGAAATTTAGCGTGGTAAAGTTTCTTGATCCATGGACCAACATTGCCGATATTGAAAAAAAATTGGTTCTGATTTTCTTATTTACACATTAGGCCGGGTCGATTTGTGGGGAGGCAAAAAAAGTCGCCACTGGTCAGTGAAAATCGTATTCTTGGGATCAAAATAAGAAACTTTGCCGAAGGAACCATACCTCTAAATCGAATTCTGATGTCCCGGAATTTGGGTCGAACTTTTGGGTAGGGGCAAATTTTGAAAAATCCCACTTAGAGTGCTCCAATATTTTTTTTCGAAATTCTCGCCCACTGTACTATGTCTATAACAAAGTTAAATATAAACCTGGAATATATAAGTTAAATATAAACCTGGAAAATATAAACAATGGAATATTGTATCAATATAAAGTGACCTCAGTTTGACATACTATGTAATATTTTGACATTTCCTTTGATTTATTTGATAGACATATGAAAGTATTATTTACTCGTATTCTCATTTCATATGGATATATGTACATATGTTAACCAAAAACATGTTCTATTTCATGTGACATTTAACGGATTATGAAATATGAGCTACATTTTTACGTATTTTATTATCAATCTGTTTCTTAATGAAAACATGATAAAACTAGTAAGGAAATACTAAAATCGAGAGGGCCATTGTTAATATGAGCAGTTGCATGTCAAAATTCGTGGCAAATGGGCTAGAAAAGCTGACCTTCATAAGGCGCTTATACTTATCAAAACATGAATCGATATGCTTCATTTTCACGAGAGACGATTTAAGCAATATAAAGTACAAAATATTAAATTTACTCATGGTAGGTTAAAGAGTGCGTCCCTTCAACCCCAAGAAGTCTAATCGGAATTGAACTTTATATGGGGAGAGGGGCTATATCAAAACATTTTTCTAGGACGTTTTCACTAGGGACGATTAAGTGTAATATAAAGTACAAGTTCTTAACTTTTAGCCAGATCAATTAAAAAATTTATTCTCAACATCGTGACAAGTGACATCGGTTGGGACGTTTATATGGGAGCTATACCAAAATATGATCCAATATGCCACATTTTCACTTGGGACCATTGCGTATAAAAATTCTTATATTTCAGTCTGATATATTGAAAAATGTATTCTCTAAGATGTATTTATATAGGGGCTATACCAAAAATGGCCGATATACCCCATTCTCAATAGGGATCGTCCCTAGTCTAAGAAATGCCTCTACATTAATTTTCGTAAAGATCGCCTCTTAGTTGCGAACTGCATTTTGATCACACGAATACATAGACAGACAGACAAATGGACAGACAGTATATTACTGATTTATGCTGATCGGTATAATAAACAATTTTTTAGGCGTTGCAATCAAATAAAAGTCATAATACTCTGTACCATAGTGTGGTGTCGGGTGTAAACATGCAAGGTTTTTTATACCCTCCAACATAGAGCGGAGAGTTCATTTAGTTTGTCGCTCCTCGAAATATTAATCAGGGACACCATATACATTATTATTCGTCCTAAAATTCTTAGAATTTAGCCATGTCCGTCCGTCAGATGTAATCACGCTAAAATCTAAAATAATTGAGTTAGATGACTGAAGTTTGCTACATATATGTACCTCTTATAGCTGAAGGTTAATTTTTATTGAAAATGGGCAATATTGGTCCAGTTTTTGATATAGACCCCTTATATTTATATTAAAATATTTGCCTTAATAATTCATTACCACGATATTTGATGTTACGATCATTACTCGATTTATAGAACTAATACGTAGTGCTTTTATACTTTTTAATAGTGATTTTTTAAATGCTGTAAAATCTACAAAAATGTTTGGATTTTGATAAAATGTTACCGACAAGAAAAATAATATCGCGTCCCAGAATATTAGAAAATACCTCAACGAAGACTCTAATAAAAATTTTTTAGTAACATCTCGTGACGTTTTCTAGTTATAAGAAACGTAATGTAAAAATAAAATTTTTCTCTCACCGAAGGACTGTAAATTTTAACAACGAAAACAAATAAATATTTCAAGCGTATGTATATGACTTCATACCTCAAAGTTTCTCCTTTCTATCTTCTCAACATTTCAAATTTCTGCAAACTGTACTTTAAATGCAGGTTCAAATATATACCTAAGTTTGGAGAGGCATAATTATCTAAATATTAAGATATTTTCTTTAAATTGTACATACCATTTTTATACCCTACACCACACTGTGGTACAGGGTATTATGACTTTGTGCATTTGTTTGTAACGCCTAAAAGGAGAATAGATAGACCCATTGTTTATTATACCGATTGACATATAATCACTTTTTGAGTCGATTTAGCCATGTCGGTCCGTCTGTCCGTCTGTCTGTCTGTCTGCCCATGTATTCTTGTAATCAAAGTGTAGGTCGTATTTATGGTACGATTGTGATGAAATTTAGCACAGTGCTCTTTTTTGCCCAAGGACGATCCCTGTTGAAATTAGTCAAAATCGGTCAAGATTTAGATATAGCCCCCATATATATGTTACAACCGATTTGACATGTAAGCGCCGTGGAAACCGTATTTTATATCCGATCTGTACGAAAATCTGCAGAGAGAGTTTTCTCAGTAAGTTAATGAACACTACCATATTCGCAGAAAATCCGTTCAGATTTAGATATAGCCCCCATATATATGTTTCACCCGATTTGACATCTAAGCGTTGTAGAAACCGTGTTTTTTATCCGATCAGTACGAAATTCAGCAGAGATAGTATTCTTATTACATGTATGAACACTGCCAAATTATTATCGCATTGCACATTTTCGCATTGTTAGGGAGGTGTAGGGTATTATATAGACGGTCCCGCGCGACTTTCTGTCTTTTCTTACTGGTTTCTATATAACATGTGTCATAAAATTTGCATAAGTAGTATAGATATTATTAAAGAATCAATGTTTCACTAAATGTTAACCCTTTGTGGGGGAGGTACTAGAAGGAGTGGACCAATATGGCCTATATTCGAACTTAGCCTGAGATGGAGAAAAATATTACCGAATACCAAATTTGAAGTCAATCGGTTACACCTCTCGAGAGTTATCGTGCGCACCAGCCAACAGACAGACAGACGGACGGACATTGCTCAAATGACTGCAAATATCTCAGATGGAATTACCACCAAATATACTTGAGGTCTTACCCTAAGAAAAAAATCTCTTCTGTAGTATATTTTATGGAAACATATTATATTTGAGAAAAATTACTTTTTGCCTATAGGTAGGAAAACAAATTAAGTAGCAGATTTAAATATTTCCCCGTTTTTAAAGATAATTTGCACCAAAACTCCGAAAAAAATAACATTGATAAGAGAGATATTCAAACTTTTTTTCCGGTATGTAAATATAAAATATTTGCACCAAAGTATATTTTATTTAAATTTTGATTCCAAACATATTTTGTTTCCTGTTTTTTTCTCCGTGTAGGTCACTCCTTCGACGTGTTACACTTTTGGCTCGAAGCAAATGATATATACCCTCCTCTCTGTAAGGTAGGGGGTAATCAATTAACAGTCGATTTTGTTGAATTGTTGAACTGTTACAGGACATGGAATAGCTGCTTTAGAAATATACCAATCGTTTATTTTACTGATCGACTTACAATGACTTTTTGAGTTGATTTAGCTACGTCCGACTGTCCGATCTCTATTGCATTTGCTTAAAATTGGTTAAGGTTTACGTATACACGGGGAAAAATCGTCATTTTTGATATGTTTGAATTGAAAGAATATATACTTGGAAAGCATTTTTTTAAATATTATATATTTGTTAACAAATACATTTTATTTGCAAATCAAGATATTTTGTTTGGAGCGCATATATTAATATATTACAACACAATTTACTTGCAAACTGACTTTCACAAATAAAATATATGTTTACACACAAACAAAGTTATTGTTAAGAAGTTTTCCAAACATATTTTATTTTTAAAACTTTGCTGACTGATTCAAATTTTAGTTAGTTTTTCCTAGTCTTCGTGTTAAACTTTGTAGCTAAAAATGTCTTAATTTATACATTAATATTCCAATTCAGCACTTTTTGTCAATCCATCAATGCAATTTATATTTACGAAAGATTATACGATTTAATTAATCGTAAATTTTACAAACATAAAAAAACATCTTTTAACATCTGAAAAACAGAAAACTTGTCTTTAAATTAAGGCATTGATACATTGCCAAAATACATAAATACAAATTAATCTTTGTTTCGGAAATACTAGTTCCAAATAAAAAAAAAATATTTTAATGGGAACATATTTTTGTTTAGAACAATATCCTCCCAAACATATAATATTTGTGTGTGTGGAATATTATACATTTGGAGTGTACCTTAAGCATATGTATATTTCAAGCCGAATATGTTTGGGATAGTATACTACAGAAGCGATTTTTTCAGCGTGTAGTTCCCATATATACAGCTGCAATCAAAATAATAGTAGTGTCAAGAACGGAAATTTAAACAATCGAAAAAATATTATACTGCTTTTTGAAAACAATTATTTTGTATTTTTTAACTCGTTATATTTCAAATCACTATATGTACAAACCAAAAAGTACGCATGTGATTCATTTTATTAAAATTTCGCGGCTATTTCTTCTAAAGTAGTAAAAAAGGTCGTTCAAAATAATAATAGTGTATATGACTTCACTATAAAAAGTACAGAAAATTAATTTTTATTGGTATACATTTATTTGTATGTACATTTTGATTAATTTTAATTTTAATTTCTAGTTATTAGTATCTGAATGCATGTTCTTTATTCCATATAATCGCAGAACGGTAAGGCAGCATTTAGTCCGCCAGCCATTTCCATTTTTCAGCCGGAATTGACCTCCACGCTACCTTCACAGCTTTCCAAATTTGGGAATTGTTCGTTGGTTGACAATGAGCCACAACCTTCTTAACATACACGGGGCAAAATCGCCTTTTTTGATATGTTTGATTCGAAAGAAAATATATTTGGAACACAAATTTCTAAATATTATATATTTTCGAGCAAATAAATTTTATTTGAAAATCAATAATATGTATTTAGAACCCATATGTTAATATATTAGAATAAAATATATTTGCGAACTAATTTTATCAAATAAAGTATGTGTTTAAATACAAATTAAATTATTGTTTATTAATATTTCCAAATATATTTTATTAAAAAAAGATTTTCAAAACTTTGCTGAATTTTTCGAATTTTAGTTTTAATTTTTTCTTTGTTTTCGAATTATGCATGTCTATTAAAAATGGAATACTTAGCATTAACTTCTATTTGAAACTATTTCTTTTTTTTTCTAACTATTCCAAGTCATTATTTTGAATTATAAAAAAATTTTACTAACATTAAAACTTTCTAAAAATTACCTTTCAATTGCTGACAACTTAAAATAATTAAAGAATAGATATATATTTACAAATAGATCTTTGTTTGGGAAATAACATATCCAAATAAAAAATATTAGGATGTAAACATAGTTTTGTTTAGAACAACATCCTCCCAAACATATAATATTTGTATGTGTCAAATATTGTATATTTGGAGTGCACTCTAAAAATATATATGTTTCAAGCAGAATATGTTTGGGACAATATACTACAGAGGCGATTTTTTTTCAGGTAACACCAAAATAACACAAAATATACAATATGTACAACAAAAATAACAACGATTTTCTATTAGATTCAGGACTAGTGACTGAGGGGGCCAACCCATAGCTTGAATCTTGTTCAACTGAAACCACTCATTTGGTTTTTGCTGGTGTGCTCTAGTTAGTTATCCTGCTGGAAGACCCAAATTAGTGTCATTTCATCCCTATCGTATGTAAGCATCACTTTCCGAAGAATTTTAACCTAAAGGTGCCGATCCATAACCCCCTTTATCCAGTTAATGGGTTCAACGCCGTATTGGGAAAATCACGCCCAAGTCATGATACCGGCTTCTCGATGTTTAATGTTTTTCACAGTATTATTTGGAACGAATTCGGTATTTAGTGGCCGTCTGACATATTGGCGATAACGTCTGGCGTGATATAGTAAAATTTTCAACCTGCCAACCCACAAAATATTTCTCTATTTCTATGTAGGCCAATTTAGATACTCTTAAGGAAATTTTAATCCTTCATACATGTTGAAGAGACAACAGCTGCTCTTCAACAGCAGCGCCCCTACCTTCACTTCAACAACGATGCAGCTGAAATGCATTGCTGCTAACGCCGTCATGGTGATGGTAATGCCGCCGTTTTTTAAAAGTTAGCTCTCAACTCACCCGCTTTTGGCAAACTGCCACCGCATACGGCTCACGGCCGAAATAAAATAATAAAATATTTAATAAAATATAAATTTTTTGTGTTTTTTTTTTAACTCCCGCCACTCTGGTGCGGAGTTAAACAATACACATGTGTTTTTGTAAGTAAAGACACTTTTCGAGGACTTCGAGCAACTAACCTATTATCGGGCAATAGTCTGTGATTGGTTTCAATGCTTGTTTCTATATTTAGCACGGTTTTTATACCCTACACCACACTGTGGTACAGGGTATTATGACATTGTGCATTTGTTTGTAACACCTAAAAGGAGAAGAGATATTGTTTATTATACCGATCGACTCAGAATCACTTTCTGAGTCGATTTAGCCATGTCCGTCTGTCTGTCCGTCTGTCTGTCCATGTATTCTTGTAATCAAAGTGCAGGTCGTATTTATATTCCGATTGTGATGAAATTTAGCATAGTGCTCTTTTTTGGCCCAAGGACGATCCCTATTGAAATTGGTTAAAATCGGTTCAGATTTGGATATAGTCCCCATATATATGTTTCACCCGATTTGACATGTAAGCGCTGTAGAAACCACATTTTACATCCTATTTTTATGAAATTCGGCAGAGAGAGTTTTATTATTACGTGAATGAACACTACCAAATTCGGAGAAAATCCGTTTAGATTTAGATATAGCCCCCATATATATGTTTCACCCGATTTGACATGTAAGCGCTGTAGGAACTGTATTTTAAATCAGATCAGTACGAAATTTGGCAGAGAGAGTTCTCTTATTACATGAATAAACACTGCCAAATTCGGGGAAAATCGGTTCAGATTTAGATAGAGTCCCCATATATATGTTTCACCCGATTTGACATGAAAGCGCTGTAGAAACCGTGTTTTATATCCGATCAGTACGAAAATCGGCAGAGATAGTTTGCTTATTACATGTATGAACACTGCCAAATTCTTATCGCAATGCCCATTTTCGCATTGGTAGGTAGGTGTAGGGTATTATATAGTCGGCCCCGCCCGACTTTTTGTCTTTCCTTACTGGTTATTAATTTAGCGGCCGTAAATTGGTTACCTGTGGAGTATATAACTACCCAGAGCACTAATTTTTCCGATATTACAGAGGTCCGGTCGCATGATTCAGGTAGCAAAGTTAACTTAATGGTATTGTGTACAAACAACCAGCAATATTTTGAACTACCATGAAAGTTTTTCCTTCAGAAAATATATTTTTTGTTGGGTCGCGGTTTTTGGCAGCAAAAATTGACCAAATACTTAAGCGAAGTTTTAAAGTAGATCAGTATGCACACTTTTGTAAAGTTATGCCAGCAAAACATTTTTTAACTATATGTTAGCACACGCTACTAGTATTTTGACTGTTGCAAAAACCACGTCTTTTGACAAAAGCTCAAGCTATTACAACAAAAACAAAACTTATCAATTACAACTGCATAATTTATGTTATACGTCCTGTATGTAACGATTTGGTGCAAAGGAAGCACAAAAAATATGACGCATAAAACAAATACTACATCTAGCGCTAATTTAAAACCAGCACTACTATTATTTTGAGCGCAACTATATATACCTCCGATTTGGTATTTATGCACTGTATAAGCAACATTTTTTAACTGATCTGTATACAAGTTGACAAATTCGGCAGAAAGAGGTTTCTTATTACATGAATGAGCACTGGGAAATCGGGAAACTTGGTTCAGATTTAGATATAGCCACATATCTTGTTTTTGTTTTTTTTTTCTTTCTTCGATGTGCTTTCATAGTACGTATTTTGTTTTTTACTTAGTTAGGCTCAATATCGTTTTTTTTTTGTTTTCAGTATATGAAAACAACTTTGTTAAAAATTTAAGAAGAAGTATATAAGAAACAGATCTGTCTATCCAACCATTACAACCACCCCCAATACATGTCACTATACATCTTCTTTAATTTTTTACGTAGTTGTTTTCATATACTGCAAACAACAAAAACGATATTGAGCCTAACTAAGTGCAAAAACAAAATACGTAATAGCCACATGTATATATGTTCCTGCCTATTTAGTATTTAAGCGCTATTGAAACTATCCGATCTTTATAAAATATTGCAGAAATAACGATTTTGATCAAGTTGAGGAAAATCTGTTTAAATTATGTATAGTCCTATCTATTTGTTCCTTCCGATCTATGAAAAAAGATTTCGCACTTTAAAGTTATCCTTTCATAGATTAAAATGATTACCCTTCGGATTTTTGCATAATTTTCATTTTTTTTTTTCAAACATACAAAATTTTAATGCATATCGAAAATATGGCAAAAATACATTTGAAAGATTAAAAGTGTTAATGCTAAGTTTGATTCCAATCGAATGAAAAATTAGAAATATGTATAAATCCGAGGTGTTATTATGATCAACATCGTCAACTCCTCCAGGGCATAAGTTGTGATGAGAACGTGCAGCTAAGTACTTTGTTAACTGAAAAAAACAAATTATTATTGCAATGCTTCTTTTTGTATTGTAAGAGAGATTTGGGTTATTATATACATAGTCGTTCCCGGCGACTATCATTATTTACTTACTATATTTTACTGAAATAGTGAAAATGGCTTTGATTATTGCTATACTAAGAGTCTTAGTATTAGAATTGACAACGATGGATATGTCACCACAGTAAGTGGTGAGTGATATATTTTGAAAACGGTTTAAAAATTTTAATACGCGGTTTTATGTCTATTTGACCTCAGGCTACACATGAATAGTTGTTTTTGCATCTCCTATGAGGTCGGTATGTACATACACTTACATACATTTTTATATTCTTAGGACTTTTAAAATCATTGAAATAAGGAATTTTAAAATCTGTGAAATAATGAAAATAGTTTTGGTCACTGCTGCACTGATCACAGTCAAATAACACACAATTATTTTACGCGCATATATACATAAGTATTTTCCGTTTATAGTACTTCATATTTAGTACTTAATTTAACTTTATATCTTAGAAGAGGCTTCTAAAACGACAAAAACAATACTCAATACGATAGCGCGAGAAGTGACCACTGGCAAAAAATGACTACATGAGTAGCCAATGGTAAATACAACACTCCTGTCAACATGTTGGGTTTCTAGCTCTAAGAGGAGCTTCAGTGGTCAAGTGATCAAATATAACTTGGCGAAAAATCTATCTGCTCACAAAGTTTCAATAAAATCGGGTCAGTCGTTTAGGCGTGATGCTGGAACAGACAAACAAACGATTTTGAAATATTATGAACAGGATATATATTTCCCATTGTATAACTCTATGGTGGTGTTGAGGTGTCGCCAATATTATTATTATTATTGCCTCTGGTCACACAATATCGATCAAAAGCCATTTAAATTTGTATTTACAATACAACATGTTTTGTTTCATTTTAACACCAAAGGTTAGTGGTTATGGAACAACGACTGTGGCATTCAAGAAAGTACCCAAACAAAATACATATAATAAATAGACTTCCGAAATTTTGCATATTTTATTTTTCATCTGATTGAACCAAACTTGGCATTTAAAAGTTTTACAATTCAATTGTGTTTTTTCGATATTTTCGATATGCTTTATTGTTTCTATATTGGAACGATAAAACGTCTAAGCGCAAAGTTTGATACCAATCGGATGAAAAATTGAAATATGCAAAAAATCCGAGATCTAATAATACATTTAGAGAAAACTAGATTCGTCTTGATGTTTTCTCCTGATTTGTGTATGTTTCAAATACTAGGTTTAGGTTAGTATAATTTATATCATTTATAAACTTGTTTGTCTTCCTGGGCAAATTCTTGCATTTAAATTTTTGTATATCAAAATCTCAAATTGGAAAATTTTCTTGCATTAAATGCATTCAAACATACAGAAATGCATACTCGTACATATTTACATTTTTAGTAGTTTATTTCGAAAAGCGCCTTTGTCCCGTCCTCTAAATGCCACTGATTGACACAATGCTTTCGCTGCTTCGTATCATGTCCTAAACAAAGTAGCAGCAGCTGTGCTACAATTGTTTTAATATCGTTACTCAAATTTCTACCAAGCGAAAGAACATAAAGAAACTCTTTAACCTAAATGCATACATTACAGTACTCGCAATACGGAGAAAATTGTAGGGAATATTTTTACGATTTTCCACTGCGAATAGTTGAAATAATCCAATTCACCGAAAGCGCTAGCAAAGCTCCACAGCGTTCTGTCAAAGACGTTAACAACAGAACAACATCATTATTATCAGACAGTCAATTGTACAACAACAAAAAGGACATAAATATATACATACATAGCCACGTGCAAAGAGGCAAGGCACACATTACAAAAACACTGGCGGTGATAAGTGTGCAACAATTTTATACAAAAAATAATTTATCAGTAATTATGCTTTTAGATCTGGAATATTGATATTTTTGACACAAAGTGATAAATGGAATATCTGTCTGTTAGAAGTACGGACAGTTAAATGGGTGAATAGAAAATGTGGATTATGAAATTTATCGGGCTACGTGCATTGGATTAGCGTTTACCAGTTATGTCTCTCACAAACAAACTCAACTAAGAACATATCGCACACTTACTTCAAGACTGTGCTAAATAATAATAGAAAGTAGTCGAGATGTGTAACTTTAAGTCTGTATAAAAAGATAAATAAGATGAAGTAGGAAGTTTAACAAGTAAAATCGTTAAGTTCGGCCATGCCGAATCTTATATACCCTCCACCATGGATAACAGGTGACCTCACAAAATAACTCAAACCTAAAGTAAATAACACCGAAAACACACAAAAAATATAATAGATGAGAACAGTAGGAATACAACAAGTTAGATTCTATAAATGGGAGCCATATCTAAATATGGACCGATATCGCCCATTTTCAATCCCAAGTTACCTGAAGCTATAAGAAGTATCTATACCAAATTTAAGCCACCTAAGCTCAATTATTATATATTGTAGCGTGATTACAACATATGGACGGACGGACATGGCTAAATCGTCATAGAATGTTACGACGATTAAGAATATATATACTTTATGGGGTCTCAGATCAATATTTAGAGGTGTTACAAACGGAGTGACAAAATGAATATACCCCCCATCCTATGGTGGAGGGTATAAAAAAGGTGGAATAATCCGAAATATGATTCTTTACTTATAAACTAAATTTCGTTGAGAATAATTTATGGATATTTCCAAAATTCCCATTTCTGTAAGACAACCACAAAAATTTTAAATTTGTTGCTAAGACACTCTTGACAAAAATGCTAATCGAATGCACGTAACCCGAGAAATTTCAAAGTGCACCTTTTCTATTGTACAGACTTCGTACATCTAGCTCAAAATTATTAAAATTATTTTGAGAAATTTTCCCACATCTGTCTATGTTTTATTACAGCCTAAATATAATTGGGAGTTCTTTTTGGCAACACTGTTTTTGGCAGCTTTAGCTGTTTTCGTTGAACATGTTGCTGTCAAAACATATTCAGTTTGGTCTACACGCTGAAAAAAATCGCATCTGTAGTATATTTTTCCAAACATATTCTGCTGGAAACATATGTACATATATATGTATGTTTAGGGTACACTCCTCATATATAATATTTGGCACGCACAAATATTATATCTTTGGGAGGATGTTGTTCTAAACAAAATTATGTTTCATCCTAATATTTTTTTATTTATAAATAATATTTCCCAAACAATGATTAATTTGTATTTAAGTATTTTGGCAATGCATCGATGCCTTAACTTAAAGGAAAGTTTTCAGTTTAATAGAAATTTAAGGTTTATTTTTTAGAAATTTCGTATGTTTGTAAAATTCTATTAAAATTTAAATAGTATAATCTTGGGCAAAGACAAATTGCATTAATGGATTGACAATTGGACTGTTTACAAATAAAAAATTAGTGCTGAAAGAAAATGCTGCTTACGGCATTTTTAACTATAAAGTGTAGCACGAAATCTAGGAAAAAATAAAATTAACAAGTAAGAAAGTTCAGTCGGGTAAGCCGACTTATGAATCCCCTCACCTTGAGTACCAAAAAAAATATTCGTATATTTTTTTGTTTTAATTAAATTATTATCAAATTAAAGTAGTTATGCACTGGTATTAAAGTTAAAAGCTGTTTACATTTGGTACAAAATTGTTCATTTATGTGGGAGCTACCTAAAGGGGCGTGCCAATATCGCCCATTTTTCTCTGGACTATAGGTACCATAAAAGCATTATAAGGTGAGGGGATACAAATTTACAAAATCAGCAAAGTTTCAACATTTTTTTTTAAATATGTAAGTATTTGGATAAATTCTTAAAAATATCTTTGTTTGTTTGTAAACATATATTTTATTTTTGACAGCCAGTTCCCAAATATATTTTGTGGTGATATATCAAACAAAATTTCTTGATTTTCAAATCCGAACGCTCTTAAGAAATAACCTTTTACATATATGTATTTCTTTCCCGGTTAAGGAGATTATGTAAGATTTAGTCATAGGTAAGCATCATTCGCAGGAAAAATAGACATCACAGCAGTGATGTATGGTTTCATATAAGTAGATGAGTCGACCGGCCCGACTTTTGAGTTTCTTTACTGTTTTTTTTTCCTAACAAAAATATTGAGGAAACCCAGTTTTATGATCTCTGAGCAAACTTTGTGGTCCTTTCTGAACAAGCAACGTGTTATTATTTGCATGTGATGATCACTCAATTATATTTGACACTGTATACAGACTAATCCTAATATTATGATTATGCATTGCAGCTATGTTCATAGTAATAACGTGTGTGTGTGTGTAACATTGTACGTCCCTCCCTTCCAATTCCATAATACACATATATGATTTAGTATTTGTTGTATAGTGTTACTTTGTAATCATTCATTGTGTTACCGACAAATACGGAACGTTTTTTATGTTTTCCTTTGTTCATGTCCAAAGAGGAGGAGCGAACCAAATTGTACAGTAGGCGTTTGTGTAATGATGACACTCATTTCTGTTTTCTATTTCTTGGTAATCTATAGGGCTTGTAGTTTGTAACATAGTTTTTATGCAAATTGTCGATTACAGTATGCGACTTATTCGATGAATTCAACATGTTCTCTCATACATAAACCATAGAACTCTTATGGAGATTTTTTTTAGCGATTTTCCCTTATACCATAAATTATACAAAATAATTGTGAAAACTACAAAAGAATTTGCTTTTAGCAGAAGGATATTGAGAAGTTGATTGATTACACTATGCAACAAATGAACACTTTTCGAAAAATACACGAACCTGACGTATAGCTTCGATTCTACTACCAAATGGTAGTATAACCCTATGCTTAGTTTCGCGAGATTGGTGACCAATTTTTTTTTATGGGCCTCGAAAGATTCGGAATATCAGTGGACCCCTTGAAAAAAGGTGTCATCGGTTTTTGAGCAACAGCTACTTCAGACTTGGTGATAGCGCTTAACTATATTTGGCAATAATGTAGGTAAGAACACGTTGAACAAAGTCTGTTAACATTTCATGCCAAAAAAATTTTGTTTTCATGCACTTTTTTTCGAAAAACATGGGATTAAATTTATTTTTTTTCACTTTTTTTGGCATAACTTTAAGGGATCGCTTTTTTTACTAACAATATTTGGCAATATTGTAGCCACGGTAAATCCGAACAACTTTTATGAACAAATCAATACAATCTGAACGTGTCTAGGCACCTTAAATAGCTCAAAAATCCACATTGTACCCCAAAAATGTAAGTATTTCACTGTTATGTAACAAAAATATATTTTTCTGGTATGGGGTATGTTCAGCAATTTTATAGAAAATATTAAGTCCAATATTTTTGTGGAAAATTTTAACTCTCTAGCTCCCCCACATAACTGTAATTGTTGGCCCCATTTTAACAAATCGTAAAAAACACCCTTAAAAGGGGGAGGGCGGGGATGAAATGTTCTACAAAAATGTTCGCCATAAAATTTTACTATATGTGTCAGAACACACCAGAGCTCAAAACATAACACAAACACCAAAGACACGTTCAGATTGTATTGATTTGTTCATAAAAGTTGTTCAGATTTACCGTGGCTACAATATTGCCAAATATTGTTAGTAAAAAATCAGCGATCTCTTAAAGTTATGCCGAAAAAGGTGAAAAAAATATAAATTTAATCCCATGTTTTTGGAAAAAAGAGCATGAAAACAAAATTTTTTTGGCATGAAATGTTAACAGACTTTGTTCAACGTGTTCTTAGCTACATTATTGCCAAATATAGTTAAGCGCTATCACCAAGTCTGAAGTAGCTATTGCTCAAAAACCGTTGACACCTTTTTCAAGGGGTCCACTGATTTTCCGAATCTTTCGAGGCCCATAAAAACAAATTGGTCACCAATCTCGCCAAACTGAGTATAGGGTTATACTACCATTTGGCAGTAGGATCGAACCTATACCGTCAGATCCGTGTGTTTTTTTCACTGTTGCACAGTGTTACAACGAATACCTTATATTGGTGGTTTGATATTGTAAACATAATGTTGTCATTTGTATATATATCCCTATCCTATGCTGGAGTGTATAAAAAGTTATTTCAGTTTATTAAACCAAACCAACAAAAAACTGGGATGATATCACACATTAGGCAACGAACTTCATGCCAATTAGTCTATCCTCATTGCTATTGAAAGGTTTTGAAAAACCCATAGATCGGGAAACCAACATGCATTTCAAGGAGTTCACTGTGGTGGCCTTTCTTGATATTGTAGGGGCTTTTAACAACTATATTTTGACTAGACTAATTCAGCGTTTGTTCACCAGAACAGCAAGTCCCGGGGGACCATAACTCTAACGAGATTTGTAAGCAGAGGGACCCCACAGGGAGGAGTAGTGTATTCACTGATTTGAAATCTAGCATATGCGCACTACATTGCAATCACAGTAAATTGCCCAAAGTCCTCAGACATTTGGAATCTAGCGGTGAATGGAATCCAGTTGGATCTAGAACGTTGTGATCCAACGACGTTGCAACCACAGTAACTGGCAAGTTCGCCAAAGTTCTCAGATACATTAGACATTACAGATAGCTCTGAATAAACTGGCCAGATGGGCGAGGAACAGTGGTTGGTTATAGCTCAAAAAAAAAACAGTATTGGTTCCCTGTACTAGGAATGTTCCATGCCAAAGGGGTCGATTTTTGACATTAAAATTGTTGATTGCTTCCAAATTTTGTGTATGTATTATTTACCTAAAAATGTCTTATACGTTGTTAAAGAAAAAATTCTAAAAATATGTCTTTAAGAGTTATGAGCATTTTAAAGTTGACGAAATTACGTTTTTTTCTAGAAGGTGTGTTCATTCTTTAGTTTGTATCTCCTGAAATACGTGACCGATTTTAATGTGCTATACTTTGTTTTGAAGGTAATTTCAACTACTACAACTAAATAATTTTTATTGTTGTTATTGTTACATAAATAAGCTAATGACTAAAAATTATCATTCTGTTAATTATTTAAAGCGCTCTCACAGAAATGATGCTAATGGTTTTTAAAAAAATCGTAAAAAATAGTTCCCATCAATTCACCACTTTCAAATTCATACAGTAGCTAACAAACAAATAAGAACACGGCATTAAAATTTAAAAAAAATCGAAGGGTGTAATCATTTTAAAAATCGCAATAGAAAGTATAAAAGGGGTGTAACCTTAAAAATTAGTATATTTGTTGCAGTGCTGACTCCAGTAACTGTAGTAGTTGAAAAACCTTCAAAACAAGGTACAGCACGTTAAAATCCGTCACGTATTTCAGGAGATACAAGCTAAGGAATGAACACACCTTTTAGAAAAAAACATAATTTCGTCAACTTTAAATTGCTCATAACTCTTAAAGATTTTTTTTTTTTTAATTTTTTCTTGAACTAAGTATAAGATATTTTTTGGTAGATAATACATACACAAAATTTCCAAGCAATCAAAAATAGTGATGTCAAAAATCGTCCCGTTTGGTATGGAATGACTCATATGTCGACACTCCTCGGCTAAATCGAACTTAGTTAGTATTTTCAAAAAATGCAAAATTGCTAGTTACTTTTATAATCGTAGATAGGAAACTGTTCTTCAGACCTAATGTATTTGAACGTGTAAGGAAGACCAAAGCCGCCTTATAATCCTGTAGCAAAGCTGTAAATGCACGTTAGTGTCTGTCTCCTAAAATCGGCCATTGGATACACTTATAGATAACAGTAGTTCGACGAATACTATCGTACGGCATTGTAGTGTGGTGGACGGTAACTAATAAGTGATACATAAATAAATCAATTAATGAAGTTTTAGAGAACTGCCTGCATAAGCGGTGCTTTGAGGACTACAGCGTAAACCTCTGCATCAAGACATTCATTTCTTCGTCTACAGTAGTGTACACTACTTCACTGCACACTGAAATATTGTATATTTTACTCGATTGACACCACCATAGAATGATCGGAAAAAAAACAACAAACACTTCACACTGTTTGATGTTTACAATCTAGTCGTTTACTCTGCTCGTTCGGTTGTTGAATTCTTTATACTCGTTTCAATTCGTCAAACGATGAGTATAATGAAGCGAGTACAGTGCTGTTTTCTATTTCTTCAGTATGTACACTAGTGTATTTACCCTCAAAATCAATAAATTTCTAAGGTGGTCCGCCGCTCTTTGTTGTTGCGTCTCTCTTTGCAATGACAATGAGTACAGTAGTGCAGTGTACACTGAAATCGAGTATTTCAGTTTTTGTGTACAGTACTTGAATGAGTATACTTCTTCATTGTCTTGTTACTTATTTGTTTTGAAACCTGTTTGGCGGTTACTGTTCTCTTCACTCATTCATTTGTTTTGTCAAAATAGAGTGTGTGGCAGTAAGTATTTGATAAACAACTGAATGTCTTGAAAGGCCATTCAAGACATTCATTGCAAAGGTTTACTACAGCGACAGAGTCTTTATAAGTCATGTTCCATCTTCTGCCGATTAATATAGTGGGTAGAGAAATTGCAACCAGGGCGGCATTAAAATTATAATGTCTATCAAGAACTACGGCCATATGTGGATATCACGTTGTAGTTCAATGGTAACCGTCCGAATGGAATATATGTATATACAAATGGTGTACACCTTCGCGAGATTAGGTTACGGTGGCAGCCGGCTATAGTAGTTCACATAGTGTTACCACGGGCTCAGGAGAAACCTCCCCCCCCCCACCATTGAAACCAACCAGTATGATAAACAAAGCTATCAATAGCACGAACATCTGTACTGGAAGGATATGTCAGACTTCCTAGAAAGTTCGACCCCAGTAAGTCCAGACGTCGCCTACTTAATGCGGGGCAGTAACAATCCAAGTTTTCAGTGCTCTCCACTTCTTCCTTATTGCCACAGCACCTGCAGAAGGCACTGGACGCAGTACCCAAGCTTCTAGCGGGTTTGCGGATGAGACAGTGTCCCGTCAGAACTGACACCAACGTAGACAGTCTTTTCCTCCGCAGTGGGAGAAGGTAGTATCTTTTCCAGATTTGTCTAGGTACCCCATAGGTACCGATGTCTGTCCATCATTCATTGGACTGTCTGAGCGCCTCTTGCCTAAGCCAAAGCTTGCATGTGGACAGTGACGCACTTATACACGCAAATTCTTCGTTAATTTGTAATGTCGTTCCTTTCCTAGCAAGTTCATCTGTTTTGCAGTTCCCAGGGACATCCCTATGTATAGGCACTCATACGAGATGTATTTTAAACTGATCAGCCATCTCGTTAATAGATCTCCGGGTGTCGAACTATGTTGCGACTGAGCCACTTGGCGACTTACCTTATTGCCGTTACTGCGGCCTGATAGACACTGTGGTGAAGTTCCTCTCGAAGGTGTACACCACACCGTTGGTTATAGTCCACTCGGTCGGTTACCATAGCACTAAATTGTGATATACTCATATTGGCGTAGGTCTTATATCTCCACATCGATAGACAGCCTAAAAGTAATGCCACTGTGGTGGCAGCTTCTCTCGCCACAATATCAATCGTAGAGACTCACTCGCAGTAGTCCATAGAACACCGCTTATGCTTAGTCAGGGAGTTCTCTGAACCTCTGATAATTGATTTTTTGTTTCAGTTGCCGTCCACCACACTACAATTCCGTATAGAAGTATTGGGCGAACTACTGCTATATGCAGCCTTTCTACAGAAATATAAGGCGTTCCACTAAATTAAGTTTGAATGACAATTTCCCATCTAGAATTATACCTAGAAGTTTTGCACTTTTAGAAAAAACTAGCCATTTATCCACATGCTAATGCTCCTATTAAATGTAACCAATTCTATCTTATTTGGGTTAAAGCCCAATCCGCTACTTCTGGCCCAAACAAATTATTCAGAGCCACCCTGAGGATGTTGTGAAATTTGCCAGTTGCGGCGAATGCAACGTAATCCGCTTATGCGACAACATTGCAGCCACAACGTTCTACATCTAACAGGATTTCATTCACCGCTAGATTCCAAATTAGTGGAAAAAGTATTCCCCCTTGTGGGGTCCCTCCGTTTAAAAACCTTGTAAAAGATGTGGAACCAAGACTTACTGTTTTGCGTTTACTGTTGTTAAGACTTTGGTTAGTCTAAAGAGTTTACACTTAGACGTGAAAGCAAGTTCTTGCAGGACAGACTCTGTGGACTTCTCCTTGTTGTAAGCATGCTGGTTCCTCGACAGGAGTTCTTTATACAAGTTCTCTCTAACGAATAAATCTTAAAGTTTTTCTAGTCCTTTCACGAGATGTGAGGAAAGGCTAATTGGCCTGAATTCCTTTGGCCTAGTATGCGATACCTTTTCCGCTTTGGGTATGAATACACTTTGGTGTATCCCCATCGATAGCGGACATATGAGTGTGGATATATGATACAGCCAGAATAAATTTTCTCCAGCCAGGAGATAATGTACTTTAACATTTTCTGCAATTCGACTGGTGAAATACCGTCTGGTCTAGGTGACTTAAAGGGCTTAAAGCTGGTGATTTCCCAGCTGATTCTGGATTCATCAACCAACAAGCTAACGATGCCTGAAGTCCACCCGCTCTCTTGTTGGTCTGGCTGTTCCTTGGTTTCATTTCGCGAGTTCCCAAACTCACTGTTTTTGGTCTACTGTTACTCTCGTCTTGCAGGTAACCCACTGTACAAGGTGAAGCGGATAGTATCTTTCTCAGCCTTGCGGCGCCGGAGACCTTTTCCACGTCGCCACAGAAGGTATACAAAGAGCGTCTTTGTGCCTTCCTAAGCTCCTTCTTAAATATCTTGGGTTGCTCTGTTGCTTGCTTGCTTTTATTCGGTCTGCAAATCTTTGTAAGGCTTCAATTCCGGCTTCATGTTGCTCCTTATAGGCATTCCATTCGGTAGCGACCCCAGTAGATTTCGACCTTCGAGATGGAATTTACCAGATATTTGGCCGAATACCACGAAATTATCTCGACTTCCATGCAGATGTTTCGAAGCTTGATGAGAAGGTTGGCTTTGGATTATACTGAAAAGAACTCCGTCTTGATATACATAGATCACAGACTAGTAGATTCTTGCATAGACACAGCATAGTAAGCCGAAATTAGGGCAATAAGGGAAGGGAAGTCGCAATACGGTGACAAACACTGGCGTCGTCGTTTACCCAGACAGGCATACTGCTTTTAAATCTCTAAAGGCTATAGCCGTAAATTAACAAAAAGGCTGCAGATCTCTTAACGAGATGGCTGAGCATTTAGAGCTGCACCTCATATGGGTAGATTGGCATAACGACATCCGGGCGAACTGCAAAGCCGATGAACATACGATATTACAAATTCTCGAAGAATTTGCATTGGTTGCCACTGTCTAAGATGGTCAAAATATCTCTCCGCATTAGAGAGGAAACAACCTTATAATTTAGTGTAACTAGGATATTACCCGATCGGCGAATATGACAGGAGGGTGGGGTTTGAGTCCAATGACTTCTACAGAAGCTATGGAGATGACGAGGAAATGGAGAGCATTGAGCAAATCATTTACAAATTGTATACCTCATAACATTAGTACCGCTACACGTAAACACTTACAATTCGGTGCAGTGCAATATCTTCGGAATGGGCTAAATCGTCTTTAATTAAAATGCAGCATTTCGGTCAAGTTTTGATATGTATAATCACCTTATGTAGGCCACGTTTAATAACCTATGTACCTGCAATATAGAAGTGTACCCTACTTAACCTGCAACAATTCATAGTTATAATGGTTTCTCCGTGCATTTGTTGGAAAATAATGATGGAGGGTATTATACAGTCAGTCCCACCAGACTTTAGTCTTCCCTTACTGGTTTTATATTTGTACTTTAGAAAGTTTTTGCAATGACTACTGACTGAAATTTGTTCTACATTACATTACTCTCAAAGCGAGTGAATCTGTCCCAACCGCTTTGACATACACCAAAACCAAAAAATTCCTATTACGTTTCTTTGTATTGACACGACTACGATTTTCTTCCTTCTTTAATTAAACCACAATATTTTGTTGGAGGTATAATTAATATTGATGACTGTCCTCTCGGAATAAGTAAGATGTCAAAAAGGCTAACATTATTTTGACAGCCGACAGTGTATTGACCAGAAGTTACATATATATTTACATAGCACTGCTTGAAATTTGTTAGTAAACTTTAGTCTACGGTGAGTTGTCGTTCTCTATGGTGCACTGAGTGCTCGACATACATATATAAATATGTGTAGCACAACAGAGTAGAACAATCAACCCTTTACTTTGTTCAATATATTGTTAAATTTTTCATATACGTTTTTTGCTTCTGCTAACAAATCGTATAACTTTGCACGGACGTTTCGTTGCCATTGAAAGAAGGGAACGGAAGAATGAATGAAAATGCCAAACAAAAATAAAAACAAATAATAAAAGAAAACATAACATGTAGTTGAGCAATAGAGTTGTAGTTGTTTTCACAATATTTATTTATGGCTCAACTACTGTATGTCGAATTTACTCCTACCGAATCGCATGTACTGATTCGACTGTCGGTTTTATTGACTTTTGGGCCGTTGCCATAACCCCATTATTTCGATTACAATCAGTTACAATCAAAACTGTATCGCATGTACAGGTGTTCGAACTCATAAGTATCGAAAGTTCAATAAGAGTAGCAATACCGCTGCTCACGGAAGGAGGAGGTAAGGATGTAGCAATATTGCCGAAAGCAACTACACAGTTCAAGGAAACTTTGTCTGCGTAAATTTAGTGGGACTGGACTTCAAATCACGCCAGCTGTGATAGGACCATCTACTGACTTATTTGCTTGGAAAGGAAATGCAAACTTGAAGTCCATTCCTTAGATCTTGCTTAAGTTAATATTTTCACAGGTGAAAGAAATGTGAACCTATGTATAGAAGAAATATTCAAATTAACTACCATTTGACTCAGCACATTGAAATTGTTTGTAATAGATTTGTTTCTATAGATTGAACTTTGTCACAAATGTAAACTAATTTGAGCCTGAATACGAATACAATTCTCTGACATGGTTCAGTCCCCTAAATAAGCAAATAAACAACAGTGTTTACTTGTTAATGAAAAGTAAGGGAATACTAAAGTCAGATGGTTTTTGCGCAAGTATTCATCTGATTATTTGCAATTTGACGTAATCTGAACAAAATGTAAGCGCTCAGAATCAATACGCTAATTGCCTGAAGTTGCGAAAGTTATTTTGATAAACTAGACAATTTTCTAATTATACCCTCACTTTTGTATATATAATTTGCTAACCTGGACGACTTAGAACAACAGTAACCGATAGAAACGTTGAAGCAGTAAAGTTAGTGGAGAAATGTCTAATATATGGAGCCAAACAGACATTTAATTGTCGGATGTCTGTTTGGCACATTTCAAGAAATTTTTCATTTCAGTTTGTTCAGAAATAGCAAAATTTTGAGCAAAGGATCTGCCGCATGCAATTTTTTTGTTCCAAAATCTGAAAATGCAAATGTCATATCGAAATCTCACAAATCTCAAAATTTAAATTTATGGTCCAAATCTGTCCATGGCAGCCAGTTAATATAGATCAATGTAGGTCCCTGACGTACCACAGGCACATATGCCCCTCATCGAAATCCACCTGCTTGATAAACAAAATTATCAATAGTACGAATATCGGTACCGAATAGATCTGTCATACTTCCTAGAAAGGCCGACCCCAGTATATCCAAACACCGTGCACTTAATGAGGGACAGTATCAAAGCAAACATTTCCTCATCACCACAGCTCCTACAGAAGTTATTGGAATCAATGCCTAACATTCTGAGGGGTTCGGCGATCAGACAGTGTACCGACAGAACTTACACTAATGTAGACAATCTTTTCGTATCTTGGCCAGATTTCCATATGATGTGTATGTTAAACTGCTCAGCCACCTCGTTAAGAGATCTGCGGCAGTCGAGGGCTGTTTGTGAATTTAAGGATGTGACCTCCAGAGAGTAAATAATAACGCCAATGTTGGTCACAACATTGCGATTCAGGCACTGGGCGACTTCCCTTATTGCCATAATTAGCTGGTAGTCATCAGTGTACTCCCAAGCATACCTTATCAGTAAGGTTCGAACCATCTGTGTAGATGGTTGTATATTTCCTGGTGTTCTGCCAACCCATTCCTCTCTGGTAGTTAGCTTCGTGGTGAAGTTCCCCCCCATGGTGTACGCCATAGGCATATAGTCCACTCGGTCGGTTATCATAGCACTACATTGTAATATCATCATGTGGCCTTAGTTCTTATACCTCCACATTGATCAATCGTATAGCCGCTCTAGTGGCAAATTTTCTCGCCACAATACACAGTGCTACAGTCAAAAATAACTTCTGATGTGACATAGTGTAGGTTGTAGGTCGCATTGAGTACAACCGGAAAAACAAAATTTTAAGTGTTGTATACCCTCAAAATCTCATTTTAGCGTTGAAAAACGGCTTTTTTTGACTTCTTGTAGAAATCGATTTGTTAAACTCTTATTTTTCAACCGATTTTTGGTTACTGGCGTATAAACTTGAAATTTCCATAAATTTTCCCAATTTTTCATCTTTGATCGAGACGTATTGCAATATTTTATTAGCAATGGTAATATTTTTACATATCGCTCTGAAAGTGTGTTTATTCTCAATTAAATTAAGTGTGATTTTACAGCAATCGGAGAAAAATTGCGTCATTTAGGCGAATTTTTCAAAAAAAGAAAATTTCAATTGCGCTTTTGTATGGGGTTGTTACATGTACCTTATTACGAATATATTATTCAAATAACAGTGATAGTTATTATATTAGTGTTAATAATGACGTCACAGTTTGTTGTATTTATTTATTATTTCTAAAATATTTATAATATTTTTAAAAATGTTTGTTGGATCTACGACGCTTATAAGAAGAATCATCAGTTTCGCGTTGCAGAGACCAACAGTAATCAGCTGACATTCTTATCTTATTTTTTCCTAATAATCGCTGTTCAATTGAAGCCAACTCTTGATGAAACATTTAACCTTGTTCGTCGATGAATTTGCCAAGATTATCTGGGAAAAAACTTAAATGCGAATGCAAAAAATGGATTTTAATAGACATTCGGCACCCCATTACTTAAGCTTTCAAGAATTTCTTCACTCTCTCCGTATAATCACAGCTTCTCGTATTTCCTAAGAAATTGCTACATAAATCGATGAAGTTTAACCATGCTACTTTTTCGACCTGGTTCAGCTTGTTTGTAACTTCGTTGTCTCGCATAATCTTACGGATTTGTGGACCTATGAATATTCCTGCAAACAACAAAAGTTTAAAATGAATCATGCAAATGAACACAAACGTTACCTTCTTTGATTTTCGCCTCGCTTTGCCTTGGAAAAGATTTTTTAAATGCAAAAAAGCTTCGCTGTCTCTGTTAAGACATTTAAACTGCTTCATGTAGCCCAGTTTAAGGTGTAACGGAGGTAAAATAATTTGATCTGTTCGCACCAGTGGAGCGTTGATAACATTTTTGTTCCCTATTTGGAGAGAGGTGCGTAAAGGCCACTGCGTTTGCTGATAGTGGTTCTGTGCACGACTATCCCATTCACAAATATAACATGGATGTTTTGTGTAACCTCCTTGCATTCCAAACAAGATTGTAAAATATTGTAAATAATTTAGAAATAATAAATAAATACAACAACTGTGACGTCATTATTGACACTAATATAACAACTACTCGTATCACTGTTATTACAATATATATTCGTAATAAGGTACATGTAGCAACCCCATACAAAAGAGCAATTGAAATTTTCTTTTTTTGAAAAATTCGCCTAACTGACTCAATTTTTCTCCGATTACTGTAAAATCACACTTAATTTAATTGAGAGTAAACACACTTTCAGAAAGATATGTAAAAAGATCACCATTGCTAATAAAATATTGCAATACGTCGCGATCAAAGTTGAAAAATTGTGAAAATATATGGAAGTTTTAAGTTTACACGCCTGTAGCTCTGTGTATTTAACTTAAAGTACCATAATATGCACATATTTTTAAAGGGCTATGTCTCCTCTTTCAAAAGCCGTTATGTAACCAAAAATCGTTTGAAAAATAAGAGTTTAACAAATCGATTTGTACAAGAAGTCAAAAAAAGCTGTTTTTCGACGCTAAAATTAAATTTTGAGGGTATACAACACTTAAAATTTAGTTTTTCCAGTTGTACTCAATGAGATCTACAACCTACACTGGGTCGCATCAGAAGTTCCAGAGATTTTTTCAAATTTGTAGCAGTGTGATATCAATGGGCAGTAGACGGAGCTTTAAAGATTTAAAGAGATTTAGTCAAAGCTCCACTTATTCATAGGTAGGCGGTTCACTGAACCTTGATAATTGCTTTGTAATGGATAGGTTTTTAGTTGCAATCCACCACACCACAATGCCTTATAACAGTATTGAGCGAACTACTGCTATGTATATCCAATGGACGATTTTAGGAGAGAGGCCCCACCGCGACCCTACAACTATCCTGCAAGAATACAATGCGGTTGGCTTTCCATATACGTTATACGTATACATGACAATTTCCAATCTAAAATTATTCCTATAAATTTAGCACTTTCAGAAAAGACTAGCTCCATTTATCCGAAGAGGGTCCACATGTGGGACCTTATTTTTCCTAGTAAAGAGAACGTATTATGTATTGTATAGGTCAACGCCCAAACCGCTGCTTCTGTCCCATCTAACGAACTTGCTAAGAGCCACCTGGATATCTCTGATGACATTATCGAATTGACAACTTACTGCGATTGCAACGTCGTCCGCACATGCCACGACATTGTAGCCACAAAGTTCTAGATCTAGCAGGTTCAAAATTGGTGGAGACAGTACTCGTTCTTGTTGGGTCACTCTGTCTACAAACCTTGTTAAGCATGCTTTGAATTAGTCTAAATCAAGCTAGTGTTCACCTTTAGATGTGTTAGTTGCTCTTTTTAGGCATCCCAGTCATTAGTGACCCCAGTATATTTGGCCTTATTAAATAGCAAGTTGCAGGTATTTTTCCTAGCCTTTTAATCAGAAGGCCAGTAATGCGGCTTAGTTTTACCCTTGTACCTTGGTTTTGGACAGGTTTTTTCAAAGGAGCTAAGAAGTGTTGATCTGAGCAGAATTTTAGAGTTGAGGACATACAGGTGTATTCCTCACATATATGTGGACGGCAGGTTTAGGTGCTTTTTCAGCGAGTTTGAACTGTATATAATGGTGATCTGAGAATAAGTGTTCGCCCAGTACATTCCACCCAATAAATTTGTCTGACAGCAGGTCAGTAGAAAACGTTAACGTCGTGTACTTCTTGTCTGTCTTTAATTGTAATAGTCGGTTCTTTGCCTATGTTACAAATAGTTAGGTTGATAGTTAGAATAAAGTCGTGAAGTGACTTACCGCTATTGATTATATCCGTTCTACCCCAGATAGTATCATGAGTGCTCATGTCTGCCCCAATAATCAGCTCGCGCTCGCCAGACGTTGCTTCTTCTACAACTTCCCTGAATAGAGCTGTCGATACTACAGCTTCGTGAGGCAATTAACTGGAGACCTCCTAATATATGGCGTATTTTCTTCAATTTGCCAATGCATATTTTCTGCATATGCAAATTTTTTAGCGATTTTTTATTTACATGTACATTTTTCATTCAACATATACATACACATTATATTTTACACTTGTTGTGCATATTCCCTTGCATAATTTTTGCAAATACTTATAAAATGCATATATGGAATAAAAATATATCCATTTCTAAAATATAAACTTCTTCGGATGGCAACTAGAGATTGCGTAAAATTTCGCTGTCTACAAATTCTATTAGTATACAGTTTGCATATGTACGATTTATACATAAATGCAGTTTGCAGAAAATATGCAAAATATATAAAATATTAAAAACCAAGTACATTTCATTACTTTTTGACGAAAAACATTTCTGTTTTAACGGGTTTGCTGTACAATAAAAGAAGCGAAATGGTAAGGCTTCTGATGAACACCCATTTTCCAAAAGGGACATAAAGAGATACCAGACTACAGGGAAAATTAAGCACTACAGACATATCATTACAGACCATATGGTCAAAGAAGCCGTTAAAAGCATTTTCACCATTTAGGGCATCAGGATCTGATGGAATCCTTCAGGCAGTACTACTCATCTAGCGGTTATTTTCACAGCATGCCTAAAATTCGCATACACACCGAAAGCCTGGCAGGAGGCAGGTGTAGTGATCATACCTAAACCCGGCAAGGCAAGTTATGCAACATCTAAGACCTATAGACCAATAAGCCTAACATCTTTCTTATTTAAAACCATGGAGCGCATAGTGGATATCATGATTAAAAGTAAGATACCAAGCGAAATGTTAAAATTTAAACAACACGCATATGTTAAAGGACTATCAGTGGAAACCGCCCTACACGGGATAGTACACAATATAGAAGAATCCTTAAATGGCAAGATGTATACACTTGTGGTATGCTTTGACATTGAAGGTACGAGTACTCTCAACAATGTACGGACCAAAACATTTATCCAATCCTTAGACCACCACATGCTAAGGTATAAATGGATAAATTGTGATAAATATAAACGAGTCTGCTACGACGATGTTATAGTACTTCTGAGCGGAAGCCATCCAAATCAACTTTGTAGAAGAGCCGAAACGGCTCTAAAAATTGCATATGACTGGGCTCGACCGAAAGGTCTAAATGTAAACACAGACAAAACAGAGATATGTCCGTTCACAAGGAAAACGAAGATTGACCAATACGTTGACTCACTTTTCCTAGACAAAGCAATTTCAGTATCCAACAAGGTCAAACACTTAGGAATAATCTTGGACAGAAAACTATATTGGATGTGCCACATAAAAAAACAACAAACAAAGTTCAGGGATGCTTGTCACTATGTAGAAGAGCAATAGGCTTAAAATGGGGCATCAATCTAAAGATGACACACTGGCTCTACAAAAGCGTAATCAGAAAGTAGTCTGGTGGACATCAATGGAAAAGAAGTGCAACATAAAAATATTACGAATGTGTTGTGCCGGCGTAAGCGGATCAATGAGGACCACATCTAATAGGGTATTGGAGACAATTTTAAATGCCCAACGAATAGAGATACAGATTAAATATAGAGCCTCCCTCACGGAAGTGAGATTTAAAAAGAATGGCGAATGGATCGAATGCGATCAAAGGTCATATTATCAACAAATAATTGAGGTAGTGGCAGGAAATTTAACTGGCATAGCATCAGTATCCGAAAGAATACCTGAAACATCTGTAGTTTTGAGTTTGATATCCCGATACAGACAGACAATCTTGGATTGATGGAACTCTAGCGCAGACACCCACTGGTTCCTGCTGTTATACAGATGGTTTGAAACTAGGGGAGAGGACGGGGCTGGGATTTTATATCGAAGAATCGGAAACAGAACTTTTATTCCGCCTTACAGACGATAACACGGTCTTACAAACGGAAGTCCGAGCAATTACAGGGTGTGTGAGCTGGCTTTGCGCTAACACAAGAACAACAAATGTAAATATTTGTACAGATAGCCAAATGGCTATCAAGGCATTAATGTCTAGAATAGTTAAATCAAATACAGCTTTAAATTGTAAAATGGCGATTAACACTTAATCTGCATACGGCACAATACACATCGTATGGGTGCCTGGTCATCACGGAGTAAGAGGAAATGAGAAAGCAAATGAGAAAAGCAAACCTAGAGAATGCAAAACATTTCCGAGTTACGCTTTCTGAACAAAAACATGGGCGAATAACGACAATATCACGCTATGGAATAGTGAAACCATTTTCGAAACAACAAGAATCTTGTGAGGTGACCCAAAAGAGGACAAACCCAAAATTTTGCTCAAATTGAGCGAAATAGAGACCATGACCTTGGGTATTCTTACAGGGCACACATGCTTACAGGCGCTTCTGCATAAAATAGGAGTTGTGAACAGCAGCGTCTATAGGGCATGCGGGGTGGATGACGAAACATTGGAGCACTTCCTCTGCCAGTGCCCAGTGTTCGCAAACAATAGCTCCCGTTTCTTGGGAAATGAATCTTTACCAGACTTGACTAAACTTAGGGTCGTACACTGGAAAACAATTTAGGAATATGTCGATAGCACAGAGTTCCTAAAATAACTTTATCGGGACTAGTCTATGAAACAAACAATTAAAGCGCACAACAGGCCGAATGCTGACTTATGTGTATGTCCAAGGACATGTGGCGGAGCAATCTACCTCCTCTTCTCAACCTAACCATCCAATAAAAATATGCAATTACATATTTTCCGCTGTCTACATATTAGATAAATCAAAATGTGGTGGTATGACTTAGTTGGTTTACTTGGCTGAACTGTTCTTACTCTTTTCTAAATACTATTGCCATGGCCACAGTCTGTGAATAAATGAGCAAAATTTTCCCAGCGATTTTGCCATTTCATATATTTCTCTAAAGTTCGTTTATTCGATTTAGATTTTCTTGCTTATTTCATTTCACCTTAAGCTCAATACATGAGAAAAAGTAGTAATTTAAGTAAGCGTTCTCACTTATTGTGCTTAAGTATTCCAAAGTATTTTTCTTGTAGCTTAACAATGTTGACATCTTCCTCCCAACTTCCCATGCCATTTAACATGTTTTTCACCCATCCATGACCAAGAGCTCCAACAAGAAATGCATTTATTTTATAAATGCATTTTAGAAGGACCTAAAACGAGTTCGTTTTCCTCTTGGTTCCATAGAGCAATTGCAATGCTACACTCCTTGAATTTAACGAGCATTGCAAATGACAGCTAACAATACCGACCCACTTGTATACCACCAAAAGCGACCAAAGAAAATTGCGCAAAAATAAAAAAGAAGCAGACGAAAAAACACAAAAGGGTTGTGTTTTAATGCCAAAACAGAATTACAGATGTTCGGACATTTCCGGTGTCCAAACAAGTGCGCCATGTTCGGTGGCGAGTGGCCAGTCATCACGGACGAATGTTTGAAAGCAGCGATTGGTATACGTGTGGAACGAACAAGCAGAGCCATGCAAATGAATGTTGAGTGATGTTAACACACAGTCCAATGCGCCCAGTCAGAGTCTGAGTATGCATGGCATACAGAAACATCTGAATGAGGTCCCCTTGGAAGTGGCAGGGGTTAGGTATAATCCAATCAGCTGCAACTACAATTTTGCGTTTTTGGAGCTAATAAATTACAGCAATTCTGGAGAAATTTTTTTTCGTATGCTACTGGACAAAGGGTGAACGAAGGTGTTCATTGACAGCTGTTTAATAACAGGTACCCGACGCAGAGCTCTTCGTGATCCTTGTGTTTGTTTTTCTTTGGGATCCTTGTGAGATTTATTGCTCTGCCAAGGTGTGGTTTGTTGCGATTTATTTACGTTCGAGTAGATCTTACATAATGTCTTAGGAAACAGCGTGCAACTTTAATGTGGTCATGTCGGGCACATTACAGTGGGCTATTTTGTTGTAGGTTTGGTAATACACTACACGTTGGCAGTGTTGTAGGACGTATTTGCTCCAAAATCATCAAAACGAGGATACATCAAATCGTCGAAAAAACTTTTCGTAACCATCAAGTAATATACAGATTTTGAGCTTTTCATGTGCATAACTTTTTTCAGAGAATATTATGCATATTCGTTCCCTCACGGGGTATTCCCTGTTTGTCATTCCATATATAACAACATGAAATTTTGATCATATCCCTATCGAAATTGGTGAAAATCGGTTCAAATTTAGATATAGTCTCAAATATATTTGTTACCCCCTTGTTGACACGTAAGGGCTGTAGAAACTATATTTTATATCCAACCAGTTCGAAATTCGGCAGAAAGAGGTTTCTTGTTACATGAATGAACACTACCAAATTTCAGTTCAGATTAAGATATTGTCCCCATATATATGTAACCCCAGATTTGATATTTAAGCGCTATAGAAACAATAGTTTATATCCAATCAGTACGAATTTCGGCAGATGAATAAACACTGCCAAATTTGGGGAAATTGGGTTCAGATTTAGATATAGCCCCCATATATATGTAACCCCCGATTTGACATGTAAGCGCTTTAGAAACTGTACTTCATATCAAATCACTACGAAATCCTGCAGAAAGAGACTGTTTAGTACACGAGTGAACACTACCAAATATGGGGAAAATCGCTTCAGATTTAGATATAGACCCGGTATAGAAACTAACGGGTTTTCCAATAGGGATGAAATGATTTTGAAGTGACGTTTCGGCCATTTGTAATATGTCATGATCTGCCATTTGTTTTTCATTGTATTCAGTAGTGTTTACAAGAACAACGTTTACAAATTATTCAGTTCTATTATAAAAATAATCGCTCTCCAATTGCAAATTTTCGTGCGCGAAGTCCATTTTAGCTCTCATTAAGAGCTATATTTTTGTCATTGACCGATTGTGGCTACGTGCCACACAGCAAATGAAACAATTGAATTGTTGCGAGAAAAGTTTGGAGATTCGATTATTTCAAGAAATTGTGATATTGAATGGCCTCCAAGAAGTTGTGATGTAACACCATTAGACTATTTCTGGTGGGGTTATTTGAAGTCATTGGTCTTTCAAAAAAAACCAGGCTCTCTTCAAGTTTTACCATATTGAACGTGCCATTCATGACATACGACTTGATTTAGTGGAAAAAGTGATCGAAAATAAGGTTCATCGAATTCGTTCCTGCAGAAGAAGTCGTGGAGGCCATTTGAATGACGTTTTATTTAGAACTTAATTGTGTCGATTGTACTTCACATTAAATAAAAAACTTTTGAATTTCCTTAACAATAAGTGTGTTTTTTTTTTCAAAGAAATCATGTCACTCTTATTGGAAAACCCTGTATATTGTACATGGGTCAGAATATTTAATATCGACCTACGAGTATGTAGTTTATTTTTGGCTAATATGTTTATAAACAGTTATAAATATTTAAAATAAGATCTCGCTATCATTTTTATTTTAATTTTATGGACATTTTAATTTTTAAAATTATGAAAAAAATGAATTTTTCCATGTTTCGATATAGCTCCCATACAAATGTCCCTCTCGATTTGACTTCGTAACGCCACCTAAACGTCAAATTTCAACAAATTGGGCTGAAATTTTTTATAATGAGTTTATTTGTATCCGAAACCATTCACATGCCATCCATGGTGGAGGGTATATAAAATTCGGCATGGCCGAACTTCATCCATATTTACTTCTTTTAGTATAAATTGATATGGCCATAACTTTTGTCTCAGTGGGCTATGCTGACCGATTATCGCAGCGTCCATTATAGCATATTTGGTGTCAATTCAGAAAAGTTCATGTGAGAGAAATCGGTTTATATTCTGCACTGATATTAATAAAATGCTAGGACAGGGTCAGGAAAAAAATGAAAAAAAAATTAGCTGCAGACAAAAATGTAATGACGCCATAAAATATTTAAAAATAATGACATTTTAATGATAAATTTTTTTGTCCAATCGAAAGTAATTCGCGTATCATTTGATTTGCTAAAGTCAATTCTACAATTTCCAAAGAAATTTCGAAAATACCCAAAAATAGGATTTGTCAATTTTACCTATCTACCATACTAAAAGCCTTGCTCCAAATACCCTTTGCAGTTCAATTATTTGGTATATTGGAATGATGTTTTTTGTCATCTATATAAAATGTTGTTGCCAATTCAGACAATTTTTTTTTGTGAAAGAAAGCGGTGCTTATTCTTCGATATTCACCAAATACAGGACTGGATCGAGAAATAAGTTAAAAAATAAATTTTCAATTGCAGATATCCGTAACTCTACGAGATAACTCTTAGGTGTAGAAGGTATTTTGTTGACTTTGGTTAGTAAAATGCACACATCGAATCGGACGAAAAAGACGAAAGTTACATTCGCATAAACGTTTTGTTCAACTGAGAATTTTGAGGCCCTATAGCTCCGCCCTAGTATATCATAGGCGGTCAAATTGTAAACGTAACTTCTCTAATACCTCTTCTACCAACATGCCGAGCTTTGTCGCAATCGGATGTCTGTTTAAGAAACGACCAAATTAATACCCTTTTTTAATTCCTTCCACTGTGTGAAGCTAAGGAGGCGTCATTTTTGTAGTCATTAGACTCAATAGCATGTCTACGATCCCTTTATAGATTTGTATTTAATTCCCTTGCTTGAGTCCAGATATTTGTTACTTTAAATGCGTTTCAAGCCCTTCTACATAAATTGATTCAATTCAATGCCATCATCGCCTTAATAGGTACTTTCAAGCCTTCAATGGCTACACGCTGAAAAAAATCGCTCCTGTAGTATATTGTCCCAAACATATTCGGCTTGAAACATATAAATGTTTAGGGTACACTCTAAATATATAATATTTGGTACACACAAAGGTTATATATTTGGGAAGATGTTGTTCTAAACAAATCTTTGTTTACTCCAATTTTTTTTTGTTTGGGACTATTATTTTTCGAAGCAAATTAAAAATTTGCACTTAAGTATTCAGAAAGTACCTAAATTGCGTTATATTGCTCAGTAATTCAAAATAATTTTTTTGGAAATTTTTAATGTTCGTAAAAATAATAAATAATAACTGAAATTCTATAATTTTGATCAAAATAAATTTTTCGGTGGATTGACAACTAATGATGGCTTGGAATACTTAAATTTAAAATGATTGATTTGAAACAAAAGTCAATGCTGCATAAGGTATCATAACTGGGAGGTACAATTAGGAACCAAGAAAAAATAAGAAATGAAATTCGAAAAAGTCAGCACAAGATTTGAAATTATTTTTTAAATAATATATATTTGGAGAAATTCCTAAAGAATAATTTTATTTGTACTTAAACATATACTTTATTTGAGAAATTTAGTTTGCAAATATATTTTGTTGTAATATATTAATATATTCGTTCCAAATATATTTTATTGATTTTCAAATAGAATTTATTTGCTCAGAAATATATAATATTTAAAAATTTGTGTTCCAAATATATTTTCTTTCGATTCAAACATATCAAAAAAGTCGATTTTGCCCCGTGTAGGAGTCTGTGTAATTCAGTCGGAAGGTTTGGAAATGTCAGATTGTTTTTTTTTTTCGAAATTCCCTCACTGTCGCTTATTTTATTACGGAATCTAAACATTTTCCAAATGCATTAAAAAGCCTTAAAGTGTAAATCATTTATCACATCCCGAAATTGTACATTAACATATATTTCTTTATTTAATTTTATCAATTCACTTCAAGTCGCTTCATTTTTCTTTTGAATTGACACAACATCCGGCGATAGTTTCTCGTACTCCATCTCATGCCAAAGACATGACAGACAATGACAACGAAAGAAATGGCGGAAAATTGAAACAAACCGGAAAATGGAATACTTAAGTGTTTTTCTTTTTCTGGGCTTTTTCTGGGCAAACTGAATATTCATCCTTTGCATCCGTGATCTCAAAGTCCAAAGTGTTTTCCACTTCCTTCTCTCCTTCTGGTTCGGCGTTGGTTTGTTATTTGCTAACTTCAATTCGCAATATTTCTTTAACTTAAGCTTTTTTCACAATTATCCTTTTGCCTTTGATGGTGAGAATTTACTTTTGATTCTTTGTGCATATTGAATGCAATTGGCATAAGGAAATGGTGCTGCATTGTTGCTGGTGTCGCAGTGCAGTGGTAAAATCTGTCAATCCTGCATGGATAAGAATGAATGTCTCTGGGGAAGTATCTTTATTGTTTTGAGTGTTCGTGAAGTTCCTTCAATTCCTGTCTATAAACTTTAAGAGTATCGGTTGTATGTGTGGATGACTATTAGTGCATAAGTAGGTATTTTTTTATCCCGAGACAATATGACAACTTCTGCAACAGTAGCATAACTAAGTCCTAAGTCAATACAACTGTATCCACTTCCATGCAAATAATTAACTGGTTAATTAACATGGACATGTCATTGGAGTTAACAAATTGATACCTCTTTGTATTACGTTTGGTTAAGAGTGACACCCTGTATAACAGTCTCAATTAGACTATACAGTCCGTTGCATTACGAAAGGGACGCAAGGATGAACATTAGTTATCCTTTGTGCCTCTCGTTGGACCAATTTAATTGCTTTAAAAAGGATCAAAAGCTGGCGGTTTCTTCATTAGCCAAGTTAGCTAAGAGACCCGTCATGACAGAGACAATCAGTGAGTCGTCGGATCGCTGCAAAGTCTGCAGTGCGTTTTGAGTTTGGGCCGGGCCACATCAGATTGGAATGTATGCAGTTCCTGACCACCTGTCATTTGTTGGCATAAGGGCTCTATCTTCTAAAAAGAGCCCACAGGTCTCTAGAGGCATGTCCACATATCCCAGTTCCCCTAGAGCATGTAAAGTAGTTCCAAGTCTGGCAATTTCATCTGCTTTGCAGTTCCGGCACCCATATCAGGTGAATATTGAACTGTTCAGCCATTTCATTAAGAGATCTGCAACAGTCTAGGGCACTTTTTCAATACATATATATATTTTCCGGGGACTTGATAGCAGCCTGATTACACTATGCAACAAATTAACACTTTTTTAAAAATACACGGACTTGACAGTATAGGTTCGATTCTACTATCAAAGGGTAATATAACCCTGTACTCGGTTTGGCGAAATTGGTGACCAATTTTTTTTTATGGGCCTCCAAAGTTTCTGAAAATCAGTTAGCCCTGGAAAAAGGTGTCATCAGCTTTTGTCCAACAACTAATTCAAACTTGGTGATACCGCTTACCTATGTTTGGCAATAATGTAGCTAAGATTATGCTGATCAAAGTTTCTTAACATTTCTTGCGAAAAAATTTTTTCCGGTACTTTTTTTTGAAAAAGTGTAGGAAAAAACAATTTTTTCACTCGTAATTTTTCACTAACAATGTTTGGCAAAATTGTAGCCAACGTAAATCTGAACAACTTTTGTGCACATATCAATACAGTCTGAACGTACCCTAAATAGCTCAAAAAACCACATTGTACCCCAAAAATTTTAGTATTTTACTATTATGTAACAAAAATATTATTTTTTTGGTATAGGGTATGTTCAGCAACTTTATAGAAAATATTAAGGTATATATTTTTGTGGAACATATTAAACCTCTAGCTCCCCCACATAACTGTAATTTTTGGCCCCATTTTAACAAATCGTAAAAAATACCCCTTAAAATGGGGTGGGCGGGGATGAAATGTTCTACAAAGTTGTTGGTCATAATATTAACTTAACAAAAAACAAAAAAATGGTCAAATTCCAGTCTCTTTTTGAATAAAAGTGGAGAAAAAAATAGTTTTCGCATAAAATGTTAAGAATCTTTGTTCAGCATATTCTTAGCTACATTATTACCAAATATAGTTAAGCGGTATCACCAAGTCTGAATTACTTGTTGGACAGAAGCTGATGACACCTTTTTCGAGGTGCCCACTGATTTTCAGAAACGTTGGAGGGCCATAAAAAAAATTGGGTTATACTACCCCTTGATAGTAGAATCGAACCTATACTGTCATTCCGTGTATTTTTTTCAAAGTTGCACAGTGTTATCGGAGAATATATTGATACAGACTTTGGCCAGAACTTAAATTTTCAGCCAATTCGCTACCCCTTTATTAACTAGGATTTCTGCATTGTAAACAATACAGTAATCAGACATTCTTTTTTCAATTGATAGTTCAAGTTCCTTAGAAATGACACCAAAGCCCAATTGATTGTTGAGTTTGAAACCGTCTGTATGCAAGTTAACGAATCTCCTAAGCCCTGGATTATGACCATTCCATTCTGATCTATCAGGTAGAAGTGTGAGATACTTCTTGTCAAAGAGTGGTTCAGTCATAGTGTAATCAACATGGCCCGGAAGGTCTGACATCCTCTCTAGAATGACACTATGACCGTAGCTATTTCCTGACCATAGTGTCAGTTCCCCTAGTATAATTGCAGTACATGCAGCATATTGCCGTGATATAATATCTGGCGGCATTAAATGTAGTATAACATTTAGTGCCTCAGTTGGTGTCGTTTTCAGTGCACCAGTGATACATATACTCGTATCAGCCATTCGCTGAACTTTGTTGGGTGTCGCGCAGAAATTGGATTTCGGCAGAGCCGTACACCAGACGATAATGCCGTACAGCATTGCCGGTCGTACCAACAACAAACATACGCTGGTTTAGACCCCAGCGTTTTTCTATTGCCCTTTTACTAGTATGTACATAGCTCAACCACAGCCTTCTTTGCTCTTTCCAGAATGTTGGGTTTGAAGTTCAACTTCCTGTCCAGAAAAATACCTAAGTAGTTTACGCTCTCAGAAAAGGGAATTTCAGTACCCTCCAAGGAGACTGATGAAAAGAAATATTTCTGTCTCTGTAGGGTTAACACAAAGACCTTTATCAGAAGCATATCTTGCGCTTGTAAGAAGACCCTTCTGTAGGATTTCTCTAATAGTACTCGGAGACTTCCCTTTGACAGCTATTGCCACGTCTTCTGCATAGGCAACAACTCTGATACCCATCATCTCCAGAGAAAGCAGAATACTTTTAATGTAGAGATTCCGTATCAGAGAAAACAAAACACCCCCTTGGGCGTTCCCCTGCTCTCAAATATATGAAGATAATACAGTGCGACGGTCCAAAAACCAAAAACCGTGATACTATTTTTCTTGTAGGTCTTGGCGTGTAGAACAACGAAATTTGCCGGACACCACTAATATCCGTATTAACGGGTAAAATTATTTGTTAATTATTTACCGATTTTCAATTTCTAAAAGAATTTGGAAAGAAGTTTTAATGAAACTATAATAACTCAGTCCATTACAAACGGATTTTTAAGAGACTGGTTGCATTTTTTTCCTTATAAAATATACTATATATGTAAACTAATTAATCGTACGGTTATCTCACCAAAATGACGGACAAAAATGAAAAAAAATTGTTTGTAGGACACATAAACTTATAATGCTACAGCGTCAAACAAACAAAATATACATCGTTCGAATGGGGTAATTCTCTTCTTTCCAAATTGAAATGAAAATCGGTTAATAATTAACAAAGTTATAGGCGCTCAAGTGAAAAAAGGCAATAAAATTGAGTTTTTACCCGTAAATCCGGATTTTGGGGTGTCCGGGGAATTCCAATTATAGCGACTGGATTTATGTTGTTGAAGTCCCGCTCTGTCTCTTAGAAAGCTGCCATAGTATATTCCTTAACAGAGAGGGATGCTTCAATAAAGCTGACTAGATCATGCAGGACGGTTTCGGTGGACTTGCAACAACATGTGTAGACCTCTCTGAGCCGAGGAGCAATTGTGTCAGTCACTGCCTGTAGCTCCGCCAGGCGACTTAAGAGGTTTACAGCTTTGATAGCCCAAATAATTCTAGATTCGGTTACAAGTTCGTTGGCGACCTCTGATGGTTGCATACCACGGGAACCTCCTAGCTAAGTATTCAACGCCTCTTTAAAATTGCCTGGAAAATGTGTATCCAGAAGCACTTCCCGCGTGTATATCTGTCTTAGCCAGGGAGCAATTATGTAAGCCATTACCTGTAGCTCCGCCGGCGAGACTTTCGCTGGTGCTGGCGACTTAAAAGTTTTAAAGCTGTTGATAGCCCAAAGAATTTTAGATTCTGTTACAGCACACCGAGCGATGCCTCACTGGATGTAGTCCAAGAACTGTCATCTTTCCTGATGCACCCAATAGTACAAAGTGTTAAGGATAAAATTGTCCGTAACATTGATGCTTCGTATGAGCTTCCTACGCCACTACAGAAATCTATACAGAATTTATTCTAAGCCTTTTAAATGTTTTTTTTCTATCGCTTGAGTTCTTCCTTGTGTGTGTCCTAGTCCTGTGGGGCTCTGGTGGCCTTTGCCCTATTAAAGAACTTCCTACAGCACTTCCTCAGCATAACGAATTGAGACAAACATAATGGCGGTCAGTGTTAGCCTCTTGGCTTCTCTTTGGGACAAGCGGCTTGTACCGACTACATGCAGTGACTTTTTCCACCGTTTCTCCTATAACCCGGATAGTTTGCATTCTAATTTCAAGTCGTTTTGGAAGAGGCCTGTTTAATATGTGCCTAAATTTTTTCCAATTATCCTTCCTAGTATTGGATGGAATTCTATCTATGGTCGGAAAAGCTATGACCGTCCAAAACATTTCAATCGGAAATCCTTTCACTTCAATTCTAGGAGACAGGGGTGATATGGAGCACCACCTATCTGTTTTTTTTTTGGAAATGAAGGTAGCTTAATGCCCTTCTCTGCAAATCACAAGGTTACTACTTATAATAAATTCAATAAGTAATTCACCACTTTCGTTGATGTCAGTACTTCTCCACATACGAGAATGATGGTGATTCATATTTATACCTGAATGGTGATTCATTATTTATATATAATTCATATTGCAATACCTACAATGTTAATCGGCTCTCTACTGAAACCTCGTTTTCTTAATACTTTTATTATATATCTGAAAAAATACAAAAATATATATATAGAAATGTTGAGTAGAATAAAAGTAAAGCTGTAACAAAACTGATTGATTGCAAAGTGTTTGTAGCCATAACTGCATAGTAAAAAATAATTCATTTCTTTTTTTTGCATTTGATTAATATTGGCACCTACATCCTGCTATTCTGTGCCAACAGAACGCCTACCATTTATTTTGCATACTATGTCCCAGTACAAAAGAAAATGCAGGAAAACAAGAAAAAGAAAATCAAACGTAATTGTCACTTGCCATGCAATGGTGCAATGAAACATTGTGACAATTTATTATTGTTACTTTGAAGGCAGCAAGACAAAGGCTGGAATGGCAGAAAAAAAGCGAAAACAACTCCCCAGCAACTTTTCTTCAAAAACGACATCAGAGCTTGGTGCTAACAACTATTAAGCGAATAAATTCGTTTACAAGGAATGAGTCCGGCCCCATAGCATTATTTTAAACTAAGACAATATTCCAACAATTGTAGTAAATTTTTTGCAAACAAATGTAATTTTTCTACGAACACAGGATAACACACCGACCTACAGAGAAAAGCTCGTCGTAGATGTATGTACTTATATATATGAAAATACGTGTGTGTGTCTGTTCGATACGACAGTGATGTTCGTGCAGTTCGTCTTTTGCTGCTTACCATTTCCGTATCCGCATTTGGCAATTTATGTGACTGTGAGTTTTAGTGATAACTTCCCGGAAGAAATGAGAACTACTATCGAAATATCGATATCGCAGAGGAGGTAGTTAATTGATACCACCCTTGCGACGGCCATTTCGATAGTCGCATGAAACTTTCCAACCCCTCCCCAGTCCAAATTAGCTCAAAACATCGCTAGCTTTTATGGACCTAAGATTTGTACAATATTTATTGAGGATGTTATAGATTTTGCTCTAAAAGCGTAATTCTTTCATGTCAAGTGAGTAAATTTTTAGAACCGATGTCTTCCAATCGAAATGAAACTTCCACCAAGTTTAGTCCTATTGGATAGTAGTTATGAGATAAAATTTCAAACAAATCGGTTAAGGACTGGTTGGAGTGTGTTGAATTTTTAAATTTTTGTCAAATGGACCTTTTGTCCCATTTATTAACTTATTACCTATAGTATTTTGAAAATTTTACCCAAAGTGTTTCTGATAGTTTTTCTTCAATGTTTTTATTAAAATAAAAAAAATGGAAAACATTTTTTTTGCGAAAACTATATTTAATTTTTTTTTGCTCAAACGGAAGCTTATGTAATTTGCTTTAATAGCTTAAAATCAATTTATGGGATGGAATCTTCTTATAGTGATAAAAACACCGAAAAAATAGAGGTTGCACCACATATCAGTTCCTTATAGGTTCAGGAAAGCTTTTAAGAATCTCAAATTAAGTAAACGGAGGAAAATCCTCATTTTTGATATGTTTGAATTGAAAAAAAATATTCTTGGAAACTATTTTGTTAACAAATAAATTGTATTTGAATATCAAGAAAGTTTGTTTGAAACGCATATATTAATATATTAGAACATAATTTATTTGCAAACCGACTTTCACAAAAAAATATGTATTTACACAAAAACAAAGTTATTGTTTACGAAGTTTGCCAAAATATATTTTGTTTTAAAAGATTTTTAAAACTTTGCTGACCTATTCGAGTTTGTCTAGTTTTTGTGTTAAATTTTATAGCTAAACATTTCATTTAATTTATAAATATTCCAATTCATCACTTTTTGTCAATCCATCAATGCAATTTATATTTACGAAAGATTATACAATTTAAGTTTTAATTAAATTTTACAAACATATAAAATTTATAAAAAAATGCTCTTTGAACATCTGAAAAAGACAAAACTTGTCTTTAAGTTAAGGCATTGATACATTACCAAAATAAATAAATACAAATTAATCTTTGTTTCGGAAATACTAGTTAAAAATAAAAAAAGATTTGAATGGGAACATATTTTTGTTTAGAACAATATCCTCCCAAACACATAATATTTGTGTGTGTCAAATATTATATATTTGGAGTGTACCCTAAACGTATGTATATTTAAAGCTGAATATGTTTGGGCGATTTTTTCAGCGTGTAGCCTTCCTCTTCTTCTAATACGGTTTTTTAATCCCATCTGCGGTTTCAAAAATAACTTAAGACATTGCGGAAAAATCAAATTTTTTGAGAAAATTTAATAATTTTTTAGTTAAAACAGATTAAAAAATCATGAGCAATCATGATTACACCGGTCGACAAAAAAAATGTTTCATTGGGTTTCTACTTTAATGCATAAATTCTGATGCTACACTGAAAAAATATTGACCTGAAATTAAAAACAATTTTGCCCTTAAATCGAAAATTTAATACGTCTTTGTTTGAAGAATAAATTTCTTTAGACTTATGAAAATTTACTTGATTTCAAAGAAATGTTCTTCTTGATAAGATCTCCATAACACTATGTCATGTTGACTTTAACGTTACGTAATAAAATTAAAGAAATAATAATAGATTGTAGTACAACTGTTATTAGCTCAAGTATAAATTTTAATAGTTTGTAAGATTTTTTTCTTAAAATTGTAGAAATTCTCATGTCATGTTTTTAAAGAATTTAACTTTAATTTTCTGTCATGTTTTTTGGTAACGTTGAATTAGGAATTAGTTATCTTTTAAGTTAAGAGATCTTTTTAGCTGCGAGAGGAAAATTTAGACTCTTTTTTGTTCGCAAAATTGAGAATAATACTGAGAGTTACAGTGAAGTTTGCTTGGGATTTTTTGGAATCAGTTCTAGTGGAGCGGTTGCAGAGAAAGGTTGTGTGCGCTTGTGCGAGTGGACATTTTCAATTCTACAATAATAGCAACAATGTCGGCGGCTGTTTGTCGACAGTGTGTGTGCCATCTAACTACATGTAAGCGGCGATGATATTTCACATGTAGTCGAAAATAAATTGTATGGAAATTTCGATTGGGGGCTCATACGACGATGAGACAAAAAGGGGTACATACAAAAATGTGAGTGTGTGCGTTGTAGTTACGCGAATTGATAACATAAAAAGTCATAAAATCTGTCTCGGAAATTTAGAGTAGTGGAGTTCCTGTGCGTTGCCTCGAGTAATCGAAAGTTGGCTAGAACGACGGCAAAACGGCTAATGAGATTTTGTTCAGAATCATACCCTCTACTCAACTATGAAGAGACCAAAATCTGATCTGTTTCCTTTTGTGAGCTAACGCGAAAAAAATAATTTTTTTGATCCATAAATTGGACTTACATCGCCAAATTTGTACAACAATATTATAGCGAATTTAATAAGATTTTTAGCATTTTATGATCTCTGAGAAATAGATTGGTGTCAGCATTTCCGCGATAAACTTCCCGGGATGAATAAATTTCGAACAAAAAACATTCAAGATCAGAATAATTCTAAACAAATTTTTGTTGTTGCTAATTTTTTTGTCGCGCTGTTTTTATTGCGGGAATTCTGATCTCAATCTATTCTTCAGAGATTGTAGAATGTCAATATATTAATCTTATTAAATTCGGTATAATATTTTTTGTAAACATTTGGCGGTGTAAATCGAATTTATTAATTACATAAAAATCGTAATATAAAAACATCTATAGGAGTTTTTGGTAATTTCGGATCAGGTGAAGATAGCACAAAAAGCTTTGATGGGTAGTCGTATGACCGCTATGACTTTCTAATCAAAAATTACACATAGGAGTTTTCGTCGGCGCTTCGATGATATGTATGTTCATTTTATTAATATTCCTTTTGGTAAATTTTATTACATTAACGGACAATTCCACAATCTCCGGTTATCCTACAGTTAGAGCCAACCTACAGTTAAACGTAGTAAGTTCAAAAAAATTGCGAATTTTGTATTTTTTCAAAAAGTATTTATTTTTTCATGAATATCTATTTTGTCCCTTTCAAAGTAACTCCCCTCGTATATAATACACTTCTGCCAAAAGTTTCTTCCAATCCTCGAAGCACTTCAAATAATCATTTTTTGTGATCTTGTTCAGCTCCTCCTTCTCCTCAATCGTGGCGTAGCGTCGTCCTTTAATGAGCCTTTTCAGTTTCGGGAACAAAAAATAGTCACAGGGGTCTTGGTCAGGGGCTGCGGCACCATTACTGTGTTGTTTTTGGCCAAATATTCGCGCACAAGCAACGATGTTTGTGCAGGGGCGTTATCATAAATAATGACTAAATAATAATGACATAAATAAGAAGAATCTAATTTGAATGTATACAATTTTGTTGCTATTGTCGTCATCGGTTCTTGATTAAAAAACAGTGCTGTTCCTTAAATTATAAAATTTATTTAAAGAAAATAAAATTTGGCCATAAATTACAATTTAGGGCCATTTGAATTTATACTTTATCAAAATATTTTTTGTATTTTTGCCATTTATTGTATTGTTAACAAAGAATTTTTTTTTGTAAAGTATATCTTCAAAGGGCCATAACTTTTATCTGATAATTCGCGAAAGTCAATCCCACAATTCCCATAATAATTTTGAAAATCCTTAAAAATGAAATTTTTGGATTATCCCCTATATCTACTATAGTAAAATCCGGGTTTGGCCATAACTTTTATCTGATAATTCGAATCATTTATTTCCCAAAGTCAATCCCACAATTCCCATAATAATTTTGAAAATCCTTAAAAATGAAATTTTTGGATTATCCCCTATATCTACTATAGTAAAATCCGGGTTTGCAGTTCAAATAAAAACACCTTACCACATATAAATATGTCAAAAGTTTTAACTTTTAGCTTTGCGATTGGCGAAAATGTGACCTAATTTTGAAATTTGTGTCAAAAAATGGTGTAAATTGGAGAAGTTTTGTAACATTACCAATCAATATTTTTGACCCGTTCTTGCTTCGAGAAGATTCTCTGGAAAATTTCCTGTAAGATAATAATATATATGTTATACTAGTTTTAACTAACTTCTTCTAAAACTCAAAAATACGACATGTACTTTTTTCCTCAAAAAATGACAAAAAAAAATATTTTTTTGAAAATACAACTAAAAGTTATTGCCACACTTCTGTCCTATTGAGTATACCGAATAATTTTTTTCATCATATAGGAAATTTTATTGCCAATCCAGGTGTGTTTAAGTGGATAAAATCGGTGCATATTTTGCATCGATATTTACAAAATACTACACAGGGTCGGGAAAAAAATTAAAATTAAATTTTCAAATGCTTATACGAGTATGTATCTCGGTAACAATACAAGATAACTGTTATGATTCGGTCGAAAAAGCCGAATGTGGCCAAACTCAAAGCATATCTTCTCTAATACCTCTTCTACAAACATGTCCGTTTTGGTCGCAATCGGTTGTCTCGTTAAGAAACGGCAGAATTATTTCCCTTTTTTGGAATTCTTCCCACTGTAAGTCGTGGGGAAGGAACATCTTTGTCTCAAACACATAAAATGAACAATTTTAGTCATCCAAGCAACGATATGTGTGATCTGTCCGATTTGACCTCTAAACGCGGTAAACGGTATACTTTTCATTCTATCATTTTGAAATTTGGCCTAATTTGAAATCCAAGGCCTAACACGACAGATTTTGAAGAAAATCGAATCAGATTTATATAAAGCCATCATATTATGATTCCGTTCCTCTCCAACTTAACACCGTTGAGAGTTCATGCGCTTAGAGCGATATGTATACTCCCATTTATCACATAAGCGCTGTATAACATTAATTTTTCATCGATCTTCATATAAAATGGGATATAGCCCAATTTTTTAACCCAAAACGGATTCAGCAGAAACTCAAGGAATTCAAATCCGATTTAGATATACTTCCATAAATATTAACTTTCGATTTGGCGTCTAGGCTTTATAAATATCATAATATAAAACAAAATGTTTTCAGAGAATTATCTCAATATTTTTTTTTGATAGATCCTTCCCAAAACAAAATATTGGCCAAATACTGGCCACGGCTTCGGTGACATACCTCTATCCGATGGTCCATGTTCTCAAAAACTCTGAGACATAATAGAGGTTCAATTTCGTTAATGTATCAAATTATCTTATCCTTTAGCTCTTGAATTGTTCTTGGGTTATTGACGTACACGTTTTCTTTTAAATATCCCCAAAGTAGCATTCATTACAAGGGGCTAGAGAATAAGGTAGTCTTCTAGATTCAACTACATCCCTAGTGATACAGGGACCACTGCAACTTAAAATTGTGAAGGGTTGTGTATGACCCATGCATACCCTTAACGATATAGGTACATGGTTAAGTGGGTGCGGGTGCGGTTGCATATAAACTGAGTTATGGGGGTAATGTAGTGTGGTAAAGGGGTGAATGGTAGAGCAGAGGATAGCTGTTACAAATGGCATATGGGAATTTTGCGAATATTTTATAGTTATGTTTCATGCATACATAAGAACGTATATAGTTCAAATATGTATGTAGATAGTACGAATATGTATGCGTGTATAAGCGACTGCATATTTGTGTGCTCTCATGATAGATGTTTGGCCATGTCCTGGGTGGTGTAGTCGTATGTGCCTGTCTAAAGTTGAAGAAGAACATGGAGTACCAAGAAGGAGCTTTCTCAGAAATACTTCAAAATAGGTCAAGGAATGTGTTGGGGTAAAAGAAAGCAGCGACGTGCACAAACTGAGAAATGTTGAAAAATATTTTTGCATAACAATTGAATATGTCAACATTATTATAGCTGTTTGTCGTACGGATTTTGGTAATCAAACGAGCAGCACAACAAAAAAGAAAATCAAGCACTGAAGTGTACGTACACAAGGAGTGTCACAGGAAACTACCCAACACTAACCGATTTCAGAACTTTTCTCGACGATGTAGACGAAAACTGCAGTTAATCACAGAGCTGTGTACAGTGTAATTTATTATTCACTCCTTGTTTATTCTTTAGGCAGGCAAGTGGCTGAGGAAAGGCTCATGCGGCAAAGAAACCGACATAGTCCCGTACGTTGCACAGTGGGCTAAAATGGAAAAAAATTGACATAATTCGGCCATTTCAAAATCACACCGATGATTTTAGGTGTGTATACAAGAGGTGTTAGAGAGTTTAAGTTCGGACCTTGGGCCCCCTATCTCATACAGGGGCGGAGCTACAGGGCCCTAAAATTGACCACCTCGGGTATACAAAATGTTCATCGGCTTCTAACTTTTGAATGGAGTGTCCGGTTTTAGTGCTGTGGATACTCCTAGACCAGACCTACAATAAACATATTATAGGTTGAATATATCTTGAATAGTTTCCGAGATATGTGGATTTTAAATTTGAATTTTTTATTTTTTCGCCGACTTTGCCTTGGAGTTTAGCCAATATCTCAGTCAAAAGTTTACCGATTTTGTTCGCGTGTATTTTTATGGATTGCCAATAAAATTTACAATATCATGAAAAAAAAGAATCGATAAGATATGTGAAGAAATAAGAAAGTTAGGGCCCTATGAAGTCAATTTTTCGTATTTAGGTCTTGTATAAAAAGTTTGTTACACAAAGTATATCAAATTTATACTAATTCTAAAGGAGACTTTTCACAGAATCTGCTAGAGAAAATCCGAAGCCAACATTTTAATTGGTGTGGTTGCCTCCCATCTCCGATTTGGACTTTTTTTACATAAATTTCAAAAGTTTGATCGATTTTCTCCAACTGCAGACCTAAATTGTTACTTTTTCTTTTTATTTATTTGTATTAGGGTGTAACAAAATCGACTGCAAAGGGAATCCCGAGCGCGGCTTTTCATATCGAAGATATAGGACTAAAATTAAAAAATCCAATTTTTGGGGATTTTTGATGAATTTTTTGGGAATTGAGGGATTTTCCATTAGAAATTTCCACATGTTTGATTATTATTTCTAATATCAATATAAAGAACTTTAAAAAAACTCATCGAAATATATACATTTTTAAGAATTTTATGCCGTATTTGCGTTTCTGTCTATATGCAAAATATTTTTTTTTAATTATACCCTACACCACACTGTGGTACAGGGTATTATAACTTTGTGCATTTGTTTGTAACACCCAAAAGGAGCCGAAATAGACCCGTCGTTTACTATACCGATCGATTCAGAATCATTTTATGAGTTGATTTAGCTATGTACGTCTGTCCGTCTGTCTGTGCATGTATTCTTTAATCAGAGTACAGGTCGCAATTATAGTCCGATCTCGACGAAACTTTACACATATTTTTTTTTTGGCCCAAGGACGATCCCTATTGAATTTTGTTAAAATCGGTTCAAATTTTGATATAGCCCCCATATATATGTTACCCCCGATTTGATATGTAAGCGCTGTAAAAACTGTATTTTATATCCGATCAGTATGAAATTCGGCAGAAAGAGGTTTCCTTTTATATGAATGAACACTTTTAAATTTTGAAGAAATATATTCAGATTTAGATATATCCTCCATATATACGTTACCCCGATTTGACATGTAAGCGCTGTAATTTTATATCCGATCAGTGCGAAATTCGGCAAAAAGAGGATTCTTTGTACATGACGGAATACTGCCAAATTCGGAGAAAATCGGTTCATAATTAGATATAGCCTCCATATATATGTTACCCCGATTTGACATGTAAGCGCTGTAGAAACTGTATTTTATATCCGATCAGTGCGAAATTCGGCAGAAAGAGGTTTCTTATTACTCGAAGGAATACTGCCAAATTCGGAGAAAATCGGTTCAAATTGAGATATTGCCCCCATATAGATGTTACCCCCGATTTGACATGTAAGCGCTGTGGATATTTTATATCCGATCAGTACAGAGTTCGACAGAAAGAGGTATTTTTACATGAATCGGTTCATATATACATATATATAACCCCCATATATATGTTCATCCAGATTTGGTTTCAAAGCGCTATAGAAGTTACTTCCGATAATTAAAATTTTCAAGAAATATGTCTCAATTTAGGAACGAATATTGCTTAATTTAGCGATTATCGTTTCAGAATTAGATAATATGCTCCTACCTATTTACCAATTTTTTTTTTGGCCCAAGGACGATCCCTATTGAATTTTGTTAAAATCGGTTCAGATTTCGATATAGCCCAGTAGCAGTATGTAATTCGGCAGAAAGAGGTTTCTTATTATATGAATGCACACTGTTAAGTTCGGACAAAATCGGTTCAGATTTAGATATAGCCCCCATATCCCCTCGTATATGTTACCCCCGATTTGATATGTAAGCGCTGTAAAAACTGTATTTTATATCCGATCAGTATGAAATTCGGCAGAAAGAGGTTTCCTTTTATATGAATGAACACTTTTAAATTTTGAAGAAATCGATTCAGATTTAGATATATCCCCCATATATACGTTACCCCCGATTTGACATGTAAGCGCTGTAATTTTATATCCGATCAGTGCGAAATTCGGCAAAAAGAAGTTTCTTTCTACATGAAGGAATACTGCCAAATTCGGAGAAAGTCGGTTCTGAATTAGATATAGCCCCCGTATATATGTTACCCCGATTTGACATGTAAGCGCTGTGGAGACTGTATTTTATATCCGATCAGTACGAAATTCGACAGAAAGAGGTTTCTTATTACTCGAAGGAATACTGTCAAATTCGGAGAAAATCGGTTCAAATTTAGATATTGCCCCCATATGTTACCCCCGATTTGACATGTAAGCGCTGTGGAGATTGTATTTTATATCCGATCAGTACAAAATCCGACAGAAAGAGGTCTGTTTACATGAATCGGTTCATATATACATATATATAACCTCCATATATATGTTCCTCCAGATTTGGTTTCAAAGCGCTATAGAAGTTACTTCCGATAATTAAAATTTTCCAGAAATATATCTCAATTTAGGAACGAAAATTGCTTAATTTAGCGATTATCGTTTCAGAATTAGATAATATGTTCCCACCCATTTACCAATTATTACAATTATTATCGCAATGACCCTTATCGCATTGTTAGGGAGGTGTAGGGTATTATATAGTCGGCCCCGCCCGACTTTCTGCCTTTCCTTATTGGTTATACCTGTCAATGATTAAGGGTTTCCTAGAAATAGTGCCACAAAACAAAATTTTCTGAAAGTTAAATCTTACTAAATTTTATTATTGTTTGATAAGAACATGTGATCTACAAGAAATCAGTGCATATTGAGTGATATAATAACTAATAAGTACAAGAAGGTAGGGAAAAATTAAAAAAAAAAATTGCATATAGACAGAAACGTAAATACGGCATAAAATTCTTAAAATGTATATATTTCGATGAATATTTTTTTAAAGTTCTTTATTTTGATATTAGAAATAATAATCAAACGCAACATGTGGACATTTCTAATGGAAAATCCCTCAATTCCCAAAAATACATTAAAAATCCCCAAAAATGGGATTTTTACTTTTAGTCCTATATCTTCGATATGAAAAGCCGCGCTCGGGATTCCCTTTGCAGTCGATTTTGTTACACCCTAATACAAATAAATAAAAAGAAAAATTTAACAATTTAGCTTTGCGATTGGGGAAAATCGATCAAACTTTTGAAATTTATGTAAAAAAAAGGTCCAAATCGGAGAAGGGTGGCAACCACACCAAATAAAATTTTGGCTTCGGATTTTCTCTGTGAAACGTCTCCTTTAAAGTGAGTATAAATTTGATATACTTTGTGTAACAAACATTTTCTACAAGACCTAAATACGAATTGGACTTTTCGGCGAAAAATTTAAAATCCACATATCTCGGAAACTATTCAAGATATCTTCAACCTATAAAATGTTTATTGTAGGTCTGGTCCACTAAAACCGGACACTCCATTCAAAAGTTAGAAGCAGATGAACATTTTGTATACCCGAGGTGGTCAACTTTAGGGCCCTGTAACTCCGCCCCTGTATGAGATAGGGGGCCAAGTTCCGAACTTAAACTCTCTAGCACCTCTTGTATACACACCTAAAATTTCATCGCCATACGATAAGTGGTTTTGAAATGGCAGAATTATGTCCATTTTTCCCATTTTACCCATTGTGCGTTGTTGGTAATGTCAGTAATATGAAATTTTTAGATTTTGTTGAAACTAAACGTATTTCAACAGGAACCAAATGACGGCAAGAACGAATATTAATCTAATGACTTAAAAAGCCACAAAACGGACATCCAGCAGATGTTGGCAATTCTTTGTTTTTCGAAAGATGCGAGAATGACAAAGCAGAAAGCTAAACCAGACTATGGTCATTGCAAAAGTTATCCAAAATTTCGAATTTGAAGCCACTGAAGCGATTAAATCAGTTGTTATAGGAAAATAATTATAGTATTGTGGTAGAGCATATTACAACAGTCTATTATAGCGAAAGACATACAGTTAAATGAAGATCTATATATAAACAAAGAAATCCTTCAATGAATTAGTAAAAACAGACATTATTTTTGAGGCAATTTAGCTTCTCAAATTTTGTTGCTCATGAAACCTATTTTTGAGTACCAGCTGCGTGGCCTTTTCATCCTACAGCTCATGGTAAAGAGACGCTTTCAAGCATGACACCAATGCAGTTTATGAGTTCGAAAAGATAATACCTAATTATATAAAGCATAATTTCACAGTAGAGAAGGACGGAGCTCGTCAACATATAAAAAAACAGTAAGGAAAGGCTAAAGTCGGGCGGTGCCGACTATATAATACCCTACACCACTCTCGTAATATTGAATAACTCTGATATATAAATTTTGTAATTCATGTATAAATTGTTTACATAAATTTACTTTTGGGACATTTTATACTTAAATAATACCCTGTACCACAGTGTGGTGTAGGGTTTAAAAACGATTGGATCTAAAGGGCCAAATCGGACGAAACATATATATGGGAGCTATAGCTAAATCTTAACCGATTTTCCGCAAATTCGGTAGTGTTGGTTCATGGATCAAGAAACTCTACAATTGTAAATTTCAAAACGATTGGATGTAAAATACAGCTTTTATAGGACTAAAGGGCCAAATCGGACGAAACATATATATGGGAGCTATAGCTAAAGCTTAACCGATTTTCTTCAAATTCGGTAGTGCTGGTTCATGGATCAATAGACTCTACCATTCTAAATTTCAAAACGATTGCATGTAAAATACAGCTTCTATAGAACTAAAGGGCCAAATCGGACGAAACATATATATGGGAGCTATAGCTAAATCTTAACCTATTTTCTTCAAATTCGGTAGTGTTGGTTCATGGATCAAGAAACTCTACCATTCTAAATTTCAAAATGATTGGATGTAAAATACAGCTTCTTCAGGACTAAAGAAAAAATCGGACGAAACATATATATGGGCGCTATAGCTAAAGCTTAACCGATATTCTTCAAATTCGGCAATGTTGGTTCATGGATCAAGAAACTCTACCATTCTAAATTTTAAAACGATCGGATGTAAAATACAGCTTCTATAGGACTAAAGGGCCAAATCGGACGAAACATATATATGGGAGCTATAGCTAAATCTTAACCGATTTTCTTCAAATTCCGCAATGTTGGTTCATGGATCAAGAAACTCTACCATTCTAAATTTCAAAACGATCGGATGTAAAATAGAGCTTCTATAGGACTAAAGAGCCAAATCGGACGAAACATATATATGGGAGCTATAGCTAAATCTTAACCGATTTTCTTCAAATTCGGCAATGTTGGTTCATGGATCAAGAAACTCTACCATTCTAAATTGTAAAACGATCGGATGTAAAATACAGCTTCTATAGGACTAAAGGGCCAAATCGGACGAAACATATATATGGGAGCTATAGCTAAATCTTAACCGATTTTCTTCAAATTCGGCAATGTTGGTTCGTGGATCAAGAAACTCTACCATTCTAAATTTCAAAACGATCGGATGTAAAATACAGCTTCTATAGGATTAAAGGGCCAAATCGGACGAAAGATATATATGGGAGCTATATCTAAATCTGAACCGATTTCAACTAAATTCAATAGCGATCTTAACAGCCGCGAAATACTCTAAACTGCAAAATTTCAGAATGATCGGAGTGAGAGTTAAATCGACTCAGCTAGTGATTCTGAGTCGATCGGTATGCTTTAAGATGGGTCTAGCTGTGTTATTTTCAGGTGTTACAAACATCTGCCGTGAAACAAACTTATAATACCCTGTACCACAGTGTGGTGTGGGGTATAAAAACAAACGTAGCTTCGAAAATTGTATTGTTCATGGTAGAGGAGCATATGATTGCATTGGAGCGGAGCTCCAACTAATGTAGCAAAGTATTACCTTCAATGCTCTCATAAAGAACGCTTTTAGAGACTAAAGCTTTATTCTACACCAGTTTCAACTGCAAATAAGCAATTCAATTTCAAATAAGATCAATTGAAATTCGAAGATTCCATTTGAAATTAGAAAAAGGTCAATTGAAATTCGAAATACATCAATTGAAATTCGAAAAACATCAATTGAAATTCGAAACACATCAATTGCAAATCAAAACACATCAATTGCAATTCGAAAAACTTCATTTGAAATCCGAAAAACATCAATTGAAATTCGAATTTTCCCATTTGAAATTCGAAAGATAACTATCTTTATATCGTTTTAATTAGGTATTATAATAGTTAATTATCTAAAAAATTATCACTGTAGAGAGTGTATTAAAAACAAAACTAACATAGCAAATTTTATTGCTCATGAGACAAATTATGTTATTGGAGCGGATCTCAAATGAAATGCAGCTAAGAATAGCCTCCAATGGAATTTCAGGATTCTTTGACGCATCTGACGGGGGAATGCTCCTCGGTGATACTGGGTAGGAGCTCGAAAATACCATGAAAGTTAATCTGCCGGTTAGCAATGGTGATAAGAATTCTACAGATTAACCCCCAGCACGGCACAGCAGCATCAGTGGCTCTATTTTTTGCGCCGGTTAACAGGTGCAGTAGACATCGTCCTGATACAAGAACCCTACATAGTAGTAGATACGGTTTGTGATATCAGGACGCAAAACTTTTCGTTACTTCTGAACTACTATGAATAGTTGATAGCTGAGTAATCATTTATCGCTCTTTTACAGTCCAACACAGTTCTGGAAATGGTCAAATCCAGAACTGTGTTGGACTGTAAATGAGCGAAAAATGATTACTCAGTCCATGGTCAACTGCGTATTTTCTGGGTACCGGGACACAACGCAGTGATTGGAAATGAACGGGCAAACAGCTTGGCTTCAAAGGGCAGAGAACTTCGAGTAATAAACTTGGAAAATTGGAAACCATTCGAAGCCACGAAAAATTAGTTGAAGCACTGGGCAATGATGGCTCACAAAACTGTGTGGAATAGCGCAACAGTAGGAGCCACTGCAAAGATACTGTGGGGTGACCCAAATGAGAAGAAAACAAGAAGTCTTCTGAAACTAAACAAGATCGATATTAGTAAGATGATGAGTGTTCTAACGGGACACTCAAGCTTACAAGCACATCTTCATCGCATAAGACTAGCAGGAAACGACGAATGCAGGGCATGCAGGAAAACATCGAAACGATGGAACATTTTCTGTGTCACTGCCCGGCTTTCACACATGCAAGATCCCAACATTTCGGGTCCGACATATTACCAGACTTGACTCATCTCAGAGAATATGACTGGAAGATACTGAGAAAATTCGTGTCTAGTACCGATTTTCTGTAACTCGTGAGAATAAAAAGATCATAAATAAGGAGCGCACAACAGGACGAACCACTGGCTTAAGTGTATGTCCCTGGACATGAGACGTTTCAACGTCTCCTCTCTTCAACCTTACCTAACCTAACTACTATGAAGGTACTCCAAAAACCTTTGTTTTCACCAGGAAAGTTCTAAGCATTTTCAATTTCAATTTCAATTTAAATTTATTCATAATCTTTAAGCCAAAAATTAGGCCAAATTGATTACATGGAAACTTATATACTATGGCATTTTATATACTCGTAAATCAATGAAAATTCAAATATGTATTAATACTAATTATATTACTAATATCATGGATATGGGTTGTCCCCCAATAAAACTAAAAAAAACATCTAACCCATCACCAACAATGAGAATATTAAAGTTATAAGTAGGATTTCATTTTATTTTTAAACACGGAAATAGAGTGACCAAAGTGTCTCTCAGCATATGGAATAAAAGTGTTCCAAATACGACAAACCCTCACCTCAAATGAACGCTGCATTATAAGAGAATTAAACCGCGGGCAGATTAATGTATGCGATCTAGAAGATGACCCAAAATAAAAAGTTGATGTAAGATATAGAGGGGATGTAAGTTGATGTAAGATATAGAGGGGATCCGTAAAAGCTTTATAGAATAAGGTTATTAACCTTAGTTTAATAAAGCTGCTAAAAGAGCATCCTAGAAAATCATACACATATGCAGTGACATGTTCATACACATGGAGCCCATACACGTATCTTATAATTCTATTGAAATATCGCTCAAGACGAGATGTATTCACAACAGTTGTACCTGTATATACTTCCAGTCCATATAAAATTATAGGCATAAGTAAAGTATGAGCTAGAAGTTTACGCATATTAATAGACATGGAGCAATTTATACTATACAGCCTGCGTAACCCAAACGTAAGTCTTGACAAAATTTGGTTAATATGGGCATCAAAACTCAATTTATTGTCAACTTGAAAACCAAGGGTCTTAATGGAGCTCACATAGCCAATAATTTCATTTTCTATTGAAATATACGGTACATCAATTCCATTTCCATTGAAAATCATCGCTGCCGATTTTAAAATGTTTAAAACAATTAAGTTTTGAAAACACCAGTTCTCTATATATGCTATGTTTTGTTGTACATTAGATATTAAACCACTCACATTGTCTCTCTCTGAAGAGGCAAGTAATTGAAGGTCGTCAGCATATAGATGACTTCGAATTCCAGATATGCTATCGAAAATGTCATTTATATACATGCTAAAAAATAATGGTGCTAATACGGATCCTTGGGGAACCCCTCTGACAACTTTCTTAGTAGAGGAAAAGTTATCTCTTATCTAATTTCCTCTTATCAAACAGCTGCTAGTGTTGAGATAGGTAATCGTACATACTGGATGATCACCAGTTACTTGCCATATTAAGATGGGGTAGTACCCGCAGCTCTCTTCAGGGAAGTAGTAAAAGATGATGAGTGCAAGCTGATAATTGGCGAAGACACCAACGCTCATTATTCTTCCTACAGTACAGACACAAACTGTAGAGGTAAATTACTTCTTGACTTTATTCTGACCACCAACCCAACTATTAGTAACATAGCAAAAAACCACCGATCTTTACAAACAAAAATAGAAAGAAAGTACTCGATGTCAACTTCGCTACTGAATCGCTGTCAGACAAAATTATAGGGTGGAACATACATACACCTCATATGGGTACCTTGGTATAGTGATATGCCAGGGAACTGCAAAGCTTATGAACTTGCCAGGAAAGCGAATTCTAGAAGAATTTGCATTTATTGGTGCGCCACTGTCCACATGCAAGCCTTGGCTTAAGCATGAGACAATCAATCAGTCCAATGAAAGATGGACAGAAATCGGCACCTGTAGGCCAAGATACGAACTGAGGAGGTCAAAATGTCTCCTCACACTAGAGAGGAACAGACTGTCTACGTTAGTGTCCGTTCTATAGGGACACTGCCTGATTGGCGAACACTCCCTAAGGTTAGGTATTTAGTCCAATGACTTCTGTACAAGCTGTGATGATGGGGAAGAAGTGGAAAGCGTTGAGCACCTGCTTTGCTACTGACCCGCATTGAGTAGACGACTTCTGGTAGGCTTTTCTAGGAAGTCTGACAGATCTACCGGTATTCGTACTATATATAACTTTGTTTATCAAACTGGTTGGTTTAGATGAGGAGAAACTGTGCCCGAGGTATCACTATGGACCCACAGTGGTCTGTGTGATCGGGCAATGCTGACTGTCACCCTAACCTAAAATAGCCTCCAATGGTCTCATCAAGATCGCTTCTTAGAGGCGAAAGATTTATTACAGTGGGCTGTAGTCTTATCGTATTTGCTTTTGTATAAGTTGTCTAATTTGTGCGGTCGCATTGAACCAATCATGCCTGTATCTTAAACGAAGGCTTAAAACTAAGTTAAATGTGGAATTTCTCATAAATTATTTAGTAGTACTTACCAGAATAATCTACGGGTATAGAAATTGCAATGTTTTTGAATCACCTACAAAATCATCAAGCAAAAGTAGTGTATATGTGAAGCTTCTTCTGTTACTCCCCACACCTATTCACGGCAAACTCATATGGAATCCATAACGTGTATCGTAGTGTCTTAAATCTATACATATATATTTTATTTTGCTTTTACATTTTTAAAATAAAACGTTTCATATTATGTTAGTGTGAAGGTGAGTGTATACTTCTGTCGATTTACTAGAGTGAGATTTTCTTGTTTTATAATCCTATATAATTTGTACCTATTACCTCAAAATATAGCTGTGTCAGAGATATTATATACCAATTCTGAGCTATATTTCATATACATTTGTATACATATTTTTTTTTCATTTCAGATGTCAATGCAAAAATTAACCGATGCTACCAATTCCGGTTATGTTAGCTCCGAAGAAACAGATTCTCTCCTAGTCTCGAACACACCCAAATGCAAGTCTTCAGTTTTACGACAAATCAAAATGAATTCAGCTAATGGACCAACAACGAATAACATGACTTCCACAGCATCCCAGAAGCCCACACTGATGCGCCAAGATCGCACCTCCACATATCTGACCAGTCCGCAGCTATCGCAGCAGACACGCCTCGGTTCGGATGAGAGTGATCGCGATGGTAGTGGAGGAGGACACGGCGTCGTCAGAATTATACCGGATGAAGATGTCGAACAGGGACTACGTCCAGCCACAGTGCCTGACATTGAAGTATATCAAGAGGACCAAGATTACAATCAGAACCAGACTCAACATCATCACCAACTACAACAGCAGCAGCAACAATTGTCATCATCTGCTCCCACAACCTCCATGCAAACCTCAATGTCGCAGCAGCAGCAACAGCAACAACAGAAGCAACACAAGCTGCTGCATCAACAACAACCGACCATATCAATAACGAATTTAAATAACTCGTATCAAGATACCACCACCACCATCAATTTGGGAACATCCTCACATCAGAATCTCTCTACCAATCCATTGTCTCCGAGTGCCCAAAATCGCTGCCGGGCCTGCAGAAACTGCAGCCGGCGTGCCTCAACCACACCCATATCGACCACAGGTCACATGGATCGTTCAACGTCACGTGATAGTGTTAAAAGTGCCTTTCAGCAAGGAAATCTGGGTGGTTCCCTCGTCGTCTATGGCGGCTCCAACAATGCCCTGCCCCACAATGTGCCGCCCGTACTGGTCACCTCTTCGCCTACCAACGGGTCGCGCATCATCCGCCAAAGTTCCCAGCCCGAATCCAGCAGCAGCGCCGTCTGTTGTGGGGCCCACAGCACCTGCGGCCATTCTCATACCGTGCCTAATGTCTCCTTGAAGCAGTTGCGCTCCACCGAGACCGATGGTATAGCCGGCATAGCGGCCGATTCCCTAAGAATCAACGGGGGCATGAGACCCTTCAAACAGGTGAGTTGAGTAGAACCGTTTCTAATGCAATTTTGGAAAATTTGGTAATGTTTTATTGTTTAACCCTTTCCCGCAAAACAAAACAAATACAAATTACATTCTTATCTGTGATCAATTCCCTGGCATTACCAATCGATTAATGACCCTTGAGAGTACATAGAACTTAAATAGCCATTCATTAATTACTTTCTGACTATTTACTACACATTCCCCCATCCCTTCCCCGTCTTGTCATGTCAACATCTGCGCTGACTTACTTAATATTATTACGATTCTATATACATATGTACTTATTACTCGTATGTATAATAATTTTTGTTTTTTTTTTATACTGGTCTACAGTTTTTATAATTGGTTGCAGAGCATAATGATTTTCATTTAATGAAGAAGATTTTTCCAATGAAAAGTTTTTAAAGTGTAAAATATCTAAATATTAACTAATTTATAATACAAATTATAATTTTATTTTTCTCTAACTTTCCTTCAGCAGTATATTACAATTTGTTTAAGCTCGACAAATTGTAGGGTCTGTAGACCAGTGTTTGGTTTGACATTATTTTGGCTTTTATATAAATTATGTTTATTGTTCAAGCTAACAACCAATAATTTAATTTGATTGCAATTATCTGAAAACAATTTGGATTTTTAAATAAAATTACACCAAGCGACATGATTTTCCTTCTACGAACACGTGGAATTATATAAGTTTAATAGCAAAACTGCATAAAATATATTCTCTAAATTTCATGAGTTTTGTCTCTTTAAGGACATTCAAATGTGATATACTCGTATTTTTACTAATATTTCTTAAAGTAAACCAAATCACTTAAAAAACTACTAAAGAGGAAAACTATGGACAGATATTTAAGGATGAAATGGACAAATGTCAGAGGAATTTAGTTGAGGGTATCAGCAGGTAGCAGATAGGCTAAGATGCCCCTCTTTGAAACCAATCTGTTTGATATACAAAGTTATCAATGTCCCGGATATCGGTACTGGAAAGATCTGTTAAAGTTCCTAGAAAGGCCGACCACAGTAGTCGTTTAACCAATGCAGTACAGTAGCTAAGATAGTCCTCGATGTTCTCCACTTCTTCCTCATCTTTACAGCTTCTGCAAAAGTCATTGGAGGAAATACCCAACCTTGTGGCCTGTCGGGCAGTGTCTCATCGGAACTAACATAGAAAGAACTTTCTACTCTAGTGCGAGGAGATATTCTGGCCTTCTCATGACATATCTTGGCCAGATTTGTCTACCTACCCTATAGGTGCCGATTTCTGCACATCTTTCATTGGACTGCCTGATTGTCCCATGGTACATCCGGTGAGCTGATTCTTTTGACTTTATCAGTCGACTGACTGGCTTCAGAGCATCTATGACGCCCTTAGCCCAGTAAGTGACTCTTTCTTTTCGGTATGAGTCGAAACCTCAACAGCCTCATATTTCGTCAAAATTCTGAGCGCTACCCGGTGCTCACTGCGCCTCTGTTTTCCATTACATCCAAAAGGGGTTGTAATGGCAGTATTGGTGATAAATCTTTTTAATTTTTGCATATGACCTACAATTTCATGTGTATTCTTTTGCATTCCTGGAGGAAATAATATGTGACTTGGTGTAATATGAAAAGCAATTGCTATTAGAAACCACATAAAATTCATAACTTATTCGCATATTTACATCAAATTTTATAAATACTTTATAAGAACATTTTTTTTAATATTAGATGTTAAATTTAAAGAGAAAACCTGTATATTTTAGAATTTTTTTTACAATTTTTGAAATGCAACTGGAGAAAGAATGATCATTTTAATGTCTGCTCTCACAATCTCAGAATATTAATGAGATTTATGATATAGAGTACTAATATGTATTTCAATGATTTACTTTTCTTCATCGTTTTTAACATATTATTTTTTTATAAGTTCTTCTGTGTATTAAAGCTAGATTAACGATTTATATAAACGGATTTACATACATACGCTTAATGAATTCCCAAACAGCGATCTAATGCGAAAGCCCGTAAAACAATTTTTGTATAAGAAACAATTTTTTTAAGTGATCAAGTGTTATGCCGAGTATAACTTTTTTGGAACCAAAACTATGATCACTTTTTTTAAATTTAAGAGGAAAAGTACTCGTATATTTAGAACTTGACGAGGTTAGCTAGAGTTAAGCTAAAACGTTGTAGCGTATACGTATCAATGTCAATAAACTGCTTGTATTCATCATACGCCCACCCTGTACTTCTCACAAAATTGTTCCGTTGAGTAAGAAATTAGGGAAACATTCTTTCCTGTAGAAAGAAATGTGCCAACAGAAAATTAGTTTGACGAAACTAAAATAAATTTTTATTTTGAGCAAACGATTTTATTTTTCGTCGGAAACATACGTAGCAAAGTCTAGAATGCTGTCCTATGGAATGTTTTTTTCCTTATCTCATTCAACAGCTTTAGTAGTATTTTCATTTCTTAGGTATTATACTTCTTAGTTGTCATAAATTATTAAAACTGAACTCAAAATCAGGGATTCCCAACCCTTTCAACCATATGGCTTCCTAATCCATGTACAAAATCTTCATGACCCCTTACAACAACAAAATTATCTGTTTTGATGAATCCCTGCTGATCTGTTGTTGATGTTATTTTGAGTTTTCTCAACAGTTGCTCACAGTTGAGCTGAAGATCAATGGATCTTTAAGTATATTTCAAGTCCAATATGACCAATAAAATTTTACTTTTCTTAAAAATTTCCTCGAAATTTTATTATTCTGCAAAATTTCGTTGAAATTGCATTCTTTTGACAAATTTCGTTGAAATAGCTTTTCCCTAAGAAATGACATTAAAATTAAATTTATTCTACAAAATTTCGTTAAATTACGTTTGAAAATTTAATAAAAATTCCAGTTTTAAAGAAAATTATTTTTTTCTTTTTTTTTTTAGAAAATTTTCTGTAAAAGCTCTATATCAGGGATTCCCAACCCTTTCAACCATGTGGCTCCCCACAACCATCTACAAAATCTTCATGACCCCCTCGAACAAAACAATTATCTTTTTTGATAAATCCCTGATAGAGGTTGTTCTTTAATTTATGTTATTTTGAGTATTCTCACTGTGGAGTTGAGCTGAAGATCAAAGGATCCTTAAGTATATTTCAATTCTAAAACGACCAATAAAAATTTACTTTTCTTAAAAATTTCCTGGAAATTTTATTTTTCTACAAAATTTTGCTGAAATTGCATTTTTTTTTTTTAAAAATCGTTGAAATTACTTTTCCCTAAGAAATGACATAAAATTAAATTTATTTTACAAAATTTCGTTTAAATACTTTTGAAAATTTAATGAAAATTTCAGTTTTATAGAAAATATATTGCATTTTTCTACAAAATTTCGTTGAAAAGCATTACAAAATTTTATGAAACTTGCAAATTTATAGAAATTTAATTTTTTTACAAAAATTCATCAAAATCCATGTTTTAGAAAATTCTTTCAAATTTGCATTTTTTAGAAAATTTTCTGTAAAAGTTCGTTTAAATTGAATTTTTGTTACAAAATAACGATGAAATTACATTAGAAAATTTTCTGAAAATTTTAATTATATAGAATATTACCTTTTTTTCTACAAAAATTCTTAAAATTGTTTATTTTTATAAAATTCTTTCAAATTTGAAGATTTTTCTGGAAAAAAGTTTCTTAAAATGTTAATGAAATCAAATTTTTCTTTAAATTTTTTCTAGAATATTTCGTCCTAATTTTGTTTCAATTATACTTTTTCTTAAAAATATCCTAGAAATTGTATTTTTCTGCAAAACTTCGGTGCAATTGCATTTTTGGTAAAAAAATTCGTTGAAGTTGTATTTCTCTACAAAATGACACTGAAACTGCATTATTATATTCATTCATTATTCAACATTTCGTTGAAATTGAATTTTTGTGACAATATTTCATTTCTTGAAATAATATTAGAAAATTTAAAAAAAATTTAATTTTATAGAAAATTAAATTTTTTTACAAATAATATTGAAATCTGCCTTTTTTAGAAAATTTTCTAGATAAATCTTTTTTATTTTCTAGAAAAATTCTTCGTATCCATCCATCTTTCTAAGAGTGTTGCTGATATCTAACGTTTCTATAAAATTTCGTTGAAATTGCATCTAGAAAAAATTCTCCAAAAATGCACAAAAAATCGTGAAGTTAATTTTTTTATTGAAAATTTCATGCAATTTATAAAATTACATCGATATCGGATTTTTCTAGAAAATGTTGACGAAATTGCATTATTTTACAACATTTCTGGAGAAAAAATCAATTTAAAAGAAATTTTCTCAAAAAATTTAATTTCGGTATTCTACAAATATGCAATTTTAAGGATATTTTTTAGAAAATTTTAATTTTGACATAATTTTCTAGAAATAAACAAAATTTTTAATAGAAATTCGTTATTAACAATATTTTCAAAATCATGCGATGTTAACGGAATTTTCTAGAAAAATTCAATTTTGAATATATTTTATGGAAAAATGCAATTTTCAACAATTTTTTTAGAAAAGTGAAATTTTTACGACTTTTTTAATAATACCAACTTTTGACAAAATTTTCTATATTAAATCGAATCCAATTAATATTAAATAAAAAAATATATTTGCTGAAATTTTTTATACAAATGCAATTTCCATTAAATTTGCAATAAATGTGCAAATTTGATGAAATTTGCAAGAAAATATTATGTATGCAAGATTTGCTTTGCATTTTTTCTGCAAAATTTTGTTGAAACTACAACTTTGTAGAAAAATTGACTAAATCTATTTCTATAAAAATGTTTGTTAAAATTGCATTTCTCTACAAAATCCCTTAAAATTATTTTCTTCTGCAACATTTTGTTCAAATGTTCTGTTTTTCTTGAAAATTTATTTAATTTTTTCTTTAAAATTTCATCGGTATAGGTTTTTTCTAGAATGTTTCGATTATATTTCATTTTTTCCACATTCCTGTTTAAATTAGATTTCGATAAAATTTTAAACAAAAAAACCATTTCAACGACATTTTCTAGAAAAATTTAATTTCTAAGACTTTTTCTAGAAATATACAATTTTAAGGTATTTTTTTTTTTAGAAAAGTTGGATTTATACTATTGTATTATTTATTATATTTTAATTTATATTCTAGAAAAACAAAAAATTCAATAAATGTTTAATGACAATTGCATTTGTATAAACAATTTCAGCAAAACATAATTTTTGCATAAAATTAGTAGAATTAGATTTTTAAAGCAAATTTTGTCAAAATTTTTTAACAATTTAATTTTTCTAAAAAAAATATATTGTTGAAAATTGTCTTTTTCTATAAAATTCAAAATTTCGCTTTTCTAGAAATTTAAACGAAAAAACAAAATTTTCAATACAAATGTTAACGAAATTTTCTAGAAAAATGTAAATTTAATTATTTAATGGTAAATGAAAATAAAAAAAAAAATTTTAGAAAAATTAAATTTAGAATCGTTTTTTCTATAATAACTACTTTTGACAAAATTTTCTATAAAAAATCTACTTCTATTGACTAAAAAAATATATTTTTCTGAAATTGTTTATATAAATGCAATTTCCCCTAAATTTACAATAAATGTGCAATTTTGATGAAAATTGCAGTAAAATATTATTTATGCAAAAAAAAACTGAAGTACATAATAATAAAAGGGTAATACGATGCAATCTTATATAAAACTCCATTAGAATAGACTAATTCATTACCTTTTAGTAAGACCCCAAATCTTTCTAAATTTTTTTGATTTTCAAAAGTCAAAATTCCGATAAAAATTACCAATTACTATAAGTATATTTTAAATATAACGTTTACTAAAAGTATTAATATATTTATTAAATGTACTCACGGTTCCCTAGGAAGATCAATAGGGCCCCTGGGGAGCCGCGGACCCCCGTTAGTTAGACCTGCTCTAAATTATTGAGCTAACAATTAAACTATCAATAAAATGCGAATAAGTTGTGTTGGAGGTTGTGGTTATTACATAGCCAATTATAATTTCCTAATTAATTAAAAGTGCTGTAACAATGTTTTTGTTTGGTTGTTGTGTTTGTTCAATAAATAATTTTAACGTTGAACTACCCAAAATAGTTCGAATTCTAAAACTGATAACACTATGCAACATCAAAATTGTTTTCAGTAACTACCATTTTTCATGTATATGATTCTACTATTACAGAAATAATAACCACTATAAATTATATATCAAATATTAATTTAATTTTTTTTTTCAACTTTTGGATTTTATAATGCAGAGAACATTTATGTCTTAGAAATCAGAAAAAGTACAATATTTGCTGTTTAATTTTCAATAACTTGCTTTATATATCTATAACTACTGAACAGATTAGAAAATATAGTGTGGAACCCTGTCCGTTCATTTATTTGATATTTTTACAAACATAATCGAAGATGAGTTGTGGAACAAGATTTCCAATATTTAAAAGAATAAATTCTACAAAATTTAAATGTTATCCATGGATATAAAAAAATATCAGCTATTTCAGTAATCGGTGGATCATAACACATAAAACATATATTTTTAAAAACAAAAAATATATTGTTGCATGGTGTAATTCTAGATAATATATCGAATGCAAAACCACAAAACATTCCATTTTACTGCCGGATGTTATATTAAATATTTTCATATAAAAGTTTATAAATTATGATTAGTTTTTAATTTACTGCCTGTGTAATCTTATCCTCATTCCAACATCATCATTACAAGCAAATTTTGTTTCAGTAGTTGCTCAAATACAAAAATTAAGTTAAACTTTAAATCTAACAAAAAACAACATTTAACACATTTTACTACTTACAACTTAAACATATTTTTCCCTTTAGGGCGTCCTACTAATGCCTCGTACATTGTCCGATAGCCGAAAACTGCGACTTAGAAGAGCTTTTACTGAGGCCACACATGAATCACTGCAATGCTCGAAAATGGTATTTAATTTGAAAACAAAACTACAAATTAACCTCCCCGACCCTAAAGCAAAAAAAAAAATGTCCCTTAACGCCTGCTATATTTAAGCACATAGTATTCTCCCCCTTCTACAAATATTCCCAGCCTTTACACTCAAAAAAAAAGTTTGTAGTTAGAACTTTTGCATTTGCGTTATTGACACCACCCAACAAACATTTTGAATACAAAATATCGACCTCCCAGAATTTTACAGAACCCAAAAAATGAAGCATTTCAACGCTTAATTTAAAGCAAACACCTAATTCCGAATAGACGCTTAATTGTAAATTGAAATGTCTCACGTTTTAAGCACAACGTTTTGTAGAATTGTTCTCGTTTTAAACAGCTATGATTTCCATTGTCCTGCTCTGTTTTTTTCACTTATTTTGTTATATTTATAATTTGCCGCCCAAATGTAATGTTATGTTATAAAGCTCGTTTTCAGCTATGCTATGTGGAAACAAGTATTTTTATGCCAGAATTGCAGAATTCGTTGATTGGTTTTCTGAAGACCCTCAAATTTTGGACAATCCCAATTCGAGTTCTTCTTTTTCAGCCACCTACTTTTATATAGTGTGCATGTCGAATTTGCAATTTATTTTCTTCTAATTTTTAACACGGCGGTTTTTCACCGCATTTTTTAAAAATATATACAAATATGACTATTTTTTGTTTGTTAATCACTTTTTTATTTTTTTTATTATACTAATGATTCATATTTATAAAATTAAAAGAATATTATTTATAGTTTTTCTATATACTTATGAAGAAAAAAATGCTACTACCAAAAATTTAGATTGTGTTTTATGAAAACTGCGAAGCTACAAAATCAAAACAACAATGGAAAAATGGAAATGCCTAAAATTTATTTTTTGTAAAATAAAATCAATTTTTTGGGATTGTAAACAACGATAAAGTGAAGCGACAATACTTAATATTATTTACGAACATTGGCGAAATGCCCCTATTAAAAAACTATTTTCTATGTTAATTGCTTCTACAGGGTGGCGCAGAATGAGCTATATGGTTTAAATGGTTTATAACTTTTATATTTAGGCGATTATTATAATTAATTAATTTTTTAAATACAGTATATTATTGGGGAATTTTTTTCAATAAGCTTTGAAAAATGATGTCCATTTTCTGCTTCGCACATACGTGCTCTTTTTTGCATATTTCCCATAACTTTTCGCAAAATTTCGGAAAAAATCAATTATTTTTGTACGTTGTTCGATTCATAATTAATTCCCCAAGTCTCCTTCACAAAATGCTGAAAAAAAACAAAGAAAGAACAATAATAATTAAAAAAGTTAAAAAGAATTCAAACCATATAGCTCATTCTGCGCCACCCTGTATTTTGTGTTTACTTTTAAGTTTGGTTATCAATTATTATCATTGAGACAGAAAAAATATTTAAAAAAGGATTAGCGCAAAAGACGTCCTCAATCATTAATATAAGTGAATTTTGTACTTAACATACAGAAAATTTCATTAACATTAAGACGTTTTTTTAATTTACGTACAAAATTTACATATTTCAAAGATTAAGCTCACATTTGGCTCCGTCTTTCACACTTATGACAAAAAATTTGTAACGCAGGTTTTTTTTCACTGTAACTTTTGATTCCTGCAAACCGAAATAAATCCAAAACAAGTAAGAATGTTTCAGTCGGGTAAACCGACTAAGGCAAGCCTAACTTTGTGAGTAATGTAATGTGCAATATTACACGAATTATTCTGTCTATTTGTGTGGGAGGTATCAGAGGGGGTTTAACAAATACACTTATTTTCGCTGAACAATAGATACTTTAAATACGTTGCTCTGTGCCGAATTATAAGCGTTTATGTGAACTGGTATATTAATATTATGAGCTATTCAATTTTGGTATGATTTGGTCATTTGTGTGGGAGGTACTAAAAGGGGCGTGACAACTTCGTTCATTTTTCTCAAAATGGTAGCGACCAATAAACTAATACTCTATGTGAAATTACAGATCATTCGATTGAGTAGTATAGAAATTATTGAATAATCAATATTTCACTAAAGGTTAACCCTTTGTGGGGGAGGTACTAGAAGATTGGACCAATATGGCCTATCTTCGAACCTAGTCTGAGATAGAAAAAAATATTATCGCATACCAAATTTTAAGTTAATCGGTTACTCCTTTCGAGGGTTATCGTCCGCACCAGTCAGCAGACAGACAGATATATAGACAGATATATAGACAGAGAGACAGACCAAAACGGATATCCGCCGACCATACTTAGGGTCATAGATCACTCCTTCGATGTGTTGCACTTTTGGCCCGTAGCAAATGATATATACCCTCGTATCACAAAAGTGAGGGTATACATATATGTAAATTGAGTTAATTTTAGAGAAACTTAATCCTCACATGTCTGCTGTTGAATAATATGAGGATGATTTTTTCTTACACTTCATGTATCCAATCCCTAGTCGAACTTTTCTAGGACATCATGAATTATGAACATTCAAACATATTATGAAAGCAGTAAGGAAAGACAGAAAGTCGACTATATAATACCCTGCACCATCCTAACAATTCGAAAATGGGCATTGCGATAAGAATTTGGCAGTTTTCATATGCAATAAGTAAACTCTCTCTGCCGAATTTCGTACTTATCGGATATAAAATAGGTTTATACAGCGCTTACATGTCAAATCGGGTATAACATATATATTGGGACTATGTTTAAATCGGAACCGATTTTCCCCTAATTCGGCACTGTTCATACATATAATAAGAAAACTCTCTCTGTTAAATTTTGTACTGATCGGATATATAATAGGTTTTTACAGCGCTTACATGTCAAATCGGGTGAAACATATATATATCTAAATTTGAACGTATTTTCTCCATACACATATATGAGGGCTATATCTAAATCTGAACCGATTTTACCCGAATTTGGCAGTGTTCATTTATGTAATAACTGAACTCTCTCTGGCAAATTTCGTACCGATGTGATATAAAATACAGTTTCTACACCGCTTATATGTCAAATCGGGGGGTAACATATATATGGGAGCTATATATAAATCTGAACCCATTTCTATGAAATTTGGCATTGGTAATTACTGACTCATAGAGCTTTTCTGTTCCATATTTCATAAAGATTTGCCCGAATGTAAAGCTTATAAACCGCTTAAATGCCATATAGAGGTATACATAAATATACACGGGAGCTATATGGTATAAATCTGAAAATTTTTTTATGAAATTTGGCAGAAGTAATTACAGCCTCATAGAACTTTCCTGCGTTAAATTTCGCAAAGATCTGCAAGAAAATAAAGATTTTATATACCGCTTAAATTCCAAAAAGGAATGTATTTTTTTTTTTTGCAGAATACCTCGGAGATGTCAATCAGATTTTTTTTCGAAAAAAAAGTGCGTTTTGACTTCGAATGAACGATATAAAGATAATAATAATAATACCTGAATTTCACTCGGTTTAATATATTGACTTAATGTCACATACGCTGAAAATAATATGAACAAGTAAAGACGGATTATGTTCGGCCATGCCGAATCTTATATACCCTCCACCATGGATTGCATTCAATTGTATTACTGGAAAAATCTTTGGAGAAAACCATGTTTTTGTTTGATTAAATTATTAAAAAAGGAACGCTGCAATTTTTAGCCAAATTTTAGGCCGCGAATTCTCTAGCCATACTCTTCACCTGAAAAATGTGATATTTATGGCTTAAAATATCATTTTTGAGTGCTACATTCAAACGGGGACTACAAAAAATAAAATTTGGTTTGTATACATTTTATTGAGATGAATTCTTGCCAAAATAGAATACAAACTGCAAAGTTTCAGCTAAATTTCATAGAAAATGTGATGTTTGTGGCTTAAATAAACCTTTTTGGAAGCGACATCTATATTTGAACTATAACAGAATATGAACTGATTACAAAAATGTTCACTGCGATGATTTTTTGTCTTAATTGAATACAAACTGTGAAGATTCAGTTAAAATGCTTAGAAAATGTTGTATTTATGGCTTAAATACGTATATTTTGCAGCGACCTCTATAGTGTGACTATAACAAAATATGAACCTATTTGTAAAATTTTTGCTGTGATGAATTCTTGTCCAAGTGGGACACAAACTGCAAAGTTTCTGCTAAATTGCTTTAATGATGGTTATTGGCTATGGCTCAAACCCCGTTTTTTTGGAGCGACCTCTACACTGAGCCAAAAATTAACCTTATATAAGGTTAACTTAACCATAAATAAACATGATTTGGAGTCTACGTTATATAAGGTTAATTTGAACATTTTCTTGTTGACTGGTATTTAACAATAATAATATTTAATTTAACTATTCCATGGTTCAATTTTTTAACCATGAAAATTGTTAATATTATAATAATAATTGTTACTTTAACAATGCATTTTTGAATTTTTTAACCATGAAAATTGTTAATATTAACATTTCATAGTTAATTTATTGAAACAATGCATGTTCAATTTAACAATGAAATTGTTAATATTATTAACTATGAAGATTGTTATTGAAACCTTTTTTATTGTTAATTTAACTATTTAGTGGTTACTTCATATTTATATTAAATAAAACAAGAAAAATTTAACTTTCGCATTTTTATTTTTTATTTTATTTACAAAATATATGTTAATATATATGTATGTATAAGAAACACCTGAAAAGAAAAAAAAACAAAAAGGTTAGAAAATATAAGTATAAATGTAAAAAAGGGTGCAATTCTAAGAAGATCTTTTGACTTTTTACCTAAATTCTGTAGTTCAAAGAGCATAAGCATTTACCGATGGGCTGATCTGATGGAAAAATCTGCTCTGTGACTATAAGTTAAGTGCCTACGTTTCTGTGCTTGACCAACATGTGATCAGTCCCCGCTCAAAAGGTGCCGTCCACGTAAACTCCATGAATCTTTCGATTATTAAGGGCCCAGGACGGTTAGGCACTTAGTTTGGGGTACTGAGCTTAGTCCGATCTTACGGCAAACTTATAGGAGAGAGGAGATTAATAACAAAGGCAATCTGATAGAAAGCCGATGTCCCACCAAAATCATAATCGGAATAGATATAAAAATCAAGGATTGGGTAAGTCAATGGATGATACTTCAAGGAAGTGCACTGAATTGTATATTAAAAACAAGTAAGAAAGTTTCAGTCGGGTAAACCGACCAAGGTATAGTTGTTATTAAAGAATCAATATTTCACTAAATGTTAACCCTTTGTGTGGGAGGTACCAGAAGGAATGGACCCAAAACTAATATGCGCTGAACATACTTAGGGTCTTAGATCACTCCTTCAATGTGTTACACTTTTGGCCCGTTGCAAATGATATATACCCTCGTATTACTAAAGTGAGGGTATAAAAAACAAATGTATGCATGCATACCACTTTTCCTGTAATTACTTCGCACACTACAACTAGTATTGGTACAGCTTATCAACAGTTTCTAGTATTGGCACAACTTACCAACAGATTCAAGGCCGGACTCCCAGCACAAGCAGCCGCAAGCCACAGAAAAAGAAACAACTGAAAAGAAAAAAACAAAATGTCGTTTATATGTATGTATGTAGGTATTACGAAAGCACTTCTAACAACATATGTATGTATGTACATTTAACAGTATCAACATCGCACAACAAAAAAAAAACTAACGTATGTATGTACGGCGTAGCAGCCACAAGTGTTCAAACGAAAAGACAAGATGAACACATACCCACACGTACACATCACTTCTCTCCGTATGTTTGCTTGCTGCTGCATATACTTACGTACATACATTGTTGTTGGTTGTTTTTTCATGCTCAGTTAATGCGACAGCGTGTACATATTTTTTTCCACTCTTAACCACTGAATTTTACAATTTTAATGGCATAATCACAAAAAATAATATTAATATTACATTCGCCTTTACAATAATTAAACAGGCACAAAACACTATTAAAATTTTTAACACACATATTTTATTATTTCACTTTTTAAATACACATATGTACATACATACTTATGAATGTAGTTCTTTACAAAATGTTTTACTACTTACCTTTATACCAGCAGCTTCCGACAACAGCACTAGTCCCATCGACTATTCAACACCAACTGAACTCCCGCACTCGATCAAGCACCGAAGCTGGCATTTGGTGGTGTTTTGAATGAGTGAGATAAATTCTCTTATGACGACAGTCGCATTCGTTTCAACTTCGTTTAACTTAATACTCAACTTCGTCTAACACAAAGCAGTTGAAAAACGTCGACCACAACAGAGCCGAATTGTTGTTTATCTCGCACATTTTTCTGCCTCTCTTTCAAAAAAACCAACCATATATAATGTTAACTTAACCATTTTTCATGTACATTTGAACTTATATAAGGTTATTTTTGTCTTCGTAATCAAACATTTACCATGAAAAATTTAACCAGACACGTGGTTAAAAAAATCATTGTATTTTCGGCTCTGTGTATAGTGGTGCTATATCAAAACATTGGCCGATATGGCCCATTTGCAATCCCAAACAAACTGCAACTATAAGAAATATTTCTACCAAATTTGATCAACCTAGCTCTGTTATTACGGACTGCAGACGGACGGACGGACAGACGGACATGGCTAAATCGTCTTAGAATTTTACGACGAATAAGAATATATATATGTACTTTATGGGGTCTCAGATTAATATTTAGAAGTGCTATAAACGGAGTGACAAAATGAATATACCCCCCATCCTATGGTGGAGGGTATAAAAATAAGCTTTTAAAGTAAGTACATTTAATTTATCATAACGGTAAATAAACGAAGTTTATTTCATATATGAGAAAGCATGAATTAGATTTCTTTATATCAAGGTAATTTGGCTAGCACACAAAGCAAAATTGTCCGAGTTAAGCTATGTAAAGTACTTATATTGAATTTTAATTCTACATAGTTGGCTCTAAGTCAACGCCAATATCTTTAGTACCAATTAGTAAATATATTTTTTCTCTCTATATAAAAGAGGTGTAGGGAATTATTTGGTCGGCCCATCCAACATATTCTTTTTTTTCTGCGTGTGTGTTTGTTATCTGCACTTAACATCTGAACTATAAACCATCATCAGTATCGTCATCATCACGAGGGCTGCAACCCAGTCAATCACCCATTCGACAGCGATAGAATGAGTACACAAGTGGGTGATTTGTTGGTATATTGTTGTTACGACTTTTGCCCTACAAAAGAAAAATATATGCAAAAGTGTGTACATACTCGTACATATATGTTTCTATATATGTGTCTGTAGACATGAGTAAGTACACTTAGAAATTTACTCTTATCATTATATTCACTATACATTTGCATATATTTGTGATATTTATATTAGGTTGGAGCACTTTCGAAAATGTTTTAACATGAATTTTAGTTTTTTTTACTTTGATAAAATAAAAAAGAATACAGTAACTTTTTCGTAAGATGCATATTACTATCACAATTTAGAAATCTCAGCATTATTAATATGTTTGCCATTTAGGCTTTTGTGCTGCGTTTGTGGTATCTTGACAAGATTCATGTATTGCTGAATTCTATATAAATTCTTAATGGATCTGAGCTAATGTACATAGAAGTATGTTTATACGTTTGCCTTCAACACTTACCCGCTTTCTACTAAAGCAGATAGAGAAACGTTAAGTACTTGTAAAGCTGTCGATCTCATTATACCAGTTATAAAAACGTTAAACTTACATTAAATAAATGCGTCATAGCCTAATGACACACTCTACGGCCACCGCCATTAATATATTACACTAAATTTTGAAAAACCAAATAAAACACTTTTTTTGTCAGAAGTGTTGGTGGGATCATTCCCCATGTTGGGTTAACATTTAATGACATGTTGAATCCGCGCTATATCTTGGCTGCTATTTCTGCAATTTCAAGTATTGTAACAGCTTTTTTGTTGCAATCATCTTCAGAAAAATAGCCAAAATAACCATGCCACAAAAACAAAGAAAAACGGCGTTTAGTTCGGCCAGGTCGAATATTATGTACCCCCTACTATGGATCGCATTCCATTGTGTAATATCTCAAATAGAAAATATATAGCACCACTATATATAAAAAATGGAGGATCTTAGGTAAAGGATTAGGGTTGGGTGGCAGGCAACTTTGCCAGCTCACATAGACCAAAGTAGCTCCTCAATACCACGACCACCGATGCCCCACCTCGAAACTAACCTGTTTGTTAATAAAGTTATCAATAGTACGAATATCAGTACCGGAAAGTATATCCAGACGTCGTATACATAATGAGGGAGAGTAGTAGAGTTGTGTAGTTCCTGAACGAACTAGTTCATTTGAACGGGTCAATTTACTAAACGGTACGAACTAGTTCACTCAACTCGTTCATTTCAGTTCAGTAGTTCAACCCTGTCATTTCGTTCTCTCTTCTCATTTCGCTCTCTCTTCTCACCCGTTATGTGTTGTTTCCATTTTTATGTCATCATGAATGTAGGATTCTTCCTATACAAATGCGTTTGTATATTCAATTCATTCCATTCATGTTCCAATCATGATTCTTGGTCAGATTTGTCTTGCTACCCTGCAGGTGTCTATTTCTGAACATCTTTCAATGGACTGCCTGACAGGCCCATGCCTAAGGCGCACCAATATATGCAAAGAATTTGTAATGCCGTCCCTTTCCTAGTAAGTTCATCAGCTTTGCAGTTTCCCGGGATAACCCTTTGTCCATGTAGCCATATTTGGTGTATGTTAAAGCGGTATAACAGAAATGGGCGAACTATTGCTTTGAGTCACACCTAAACGTCAAGTTTTTTGCATTTGTTCAATAATTGTCATAGATCCCTCTGTCGTAATAAAAACCAGTAAGGAAAGATAAAAAGTCGGGCGGAGCCGACTATACTATACCCTACACCTCCCTCACAATGCGAAAATGGGAATTGCGATAATAATGTGGAATAATTGGTTTCTTTTCAGTTAACAAAGTTCCAAAATTAAAAAAAAAACTCTCTCCGACGAATTTCGTACTTATCGGATATAAAATACGGTTTTTACAGCGCTTACATGTCAAATCGGGTGAAACATATATATCTAAATCTAAACGGATTTCCCCGAAATTGGCAGTGTTCATTCGTTTAATAAAAAAAAATCTCTCTGTGCCGAATTTCGTTCTTATTGGATATAAAATACGGTTTCTACAGCGCTTACATGTCAAATCGGGGTAACATAAATACGACCTGCACTTTGATTACAACGATACATCTACAGACGGACATAGTTAAATCGACTCAAGAAGTGATTCCAAGTCGATCGGTATAATAAACGCTGGGTCTATCTCTTCTTCTTCTGGGTGTTACAAACTATTGCACAAACTCATAATACCCTGGACCACAATGTGGTGTACGGCATACTTATAAATATTAAGATAATTGAAAACTTTTTGTTGAAAAGGGTGGTTACATTTTAAGGGTCGATATTGATTTTGAATAAAACAGAAATTATTTAGGAATTATTTATCATAATATTGGTATGATCAATTATATATCGAACAAAATATCGGCCAAATGGCCGCCGCGACCTCGGCGGCACACCTCCATCCGATGATTAAAATTTTCGTTGACGCTGGGGCATAATTGAGGTTCTATGCCGTTAATGTGCCGAATTATCTCATCCTTTAGCTCATGAATTGTTGCTGGCTTATCGACGTACACCTTTTCTTTCAAATAACCCCAAAGAAAGAAGTCCAACGGAGTCAAATCACATGATATTGTCGGCCAATTGACATCGCCACGACGTAAGATAACACGGCCATTGAATTTGTCGCAAAAGAGCCATTGTTTCGTAAGATGTGTGGCAAGTGGCACCATCATGTTGAAACCACATATTGTTCACATCCATATTTTCCAATTGGGACCATAAAAAGTTCGTTATCATCTCACGATAGCGAACACCATTCACAGTAACTGTCTGACCGGCCTCGTTTCGAAGAAGTATGGCCCGATGACGTCGCCAGCCCATAAGCCGCACCAAACGAACTGGGCGAGCATGCACAGGTGTTTTCACATCTCCTACAGACCCGGTTTGCTGAAATTTGCGCACAATTTTCCCGATTGTGGACAGATTTGATCGATTATGCTGATCAAAAAAACATCACGAAGTGCACAAAATGTTTTTTGATTTGAAAGCCCGTTTTAGTAAAAGGCCTAAAAAACTTTAACGCGTTGTTCGATTGTGTATCTTTGCATGGTTCAAATTGAGTTAGTCTGAAATTGAGAAATTTCAAATGAAATGCAAAAAAATACTTGACGTTTAGTTGTGGTTCACATTCAACATCGGCCCTTACAATTTAACCACCCTTATTATATCACCATAGGATGGGGGTATATTCATTTTGCGAATCCGTTTGTAACATCACTAAATATTGATCTTAGACCCCACAAAGTATATAAATTATTAATCGTCGTAAATTCTAAGACGATTCAGCCATGTCCGTCTGTTGTAATCACGCTACAATCTATAATACTTGAGCGAGGTGGCTGAAGTTTAGTACATATACTTCTTATATCTGCAGGTATGTTGGGGTTGAAAATGGGCAATATCGGTCCATTTTTTTTAATATATCCCTAGCTAGGTGACTGAAGTTTAGTACATATATTTCTTATATATGCATGTATTTTGGGATTGAAAATGGGCAATATCGGTTCATTTTTTTAATATATCCCCCATATATAGCATCTTTCCGATTTGACTTCTTAACACCACAGATACCACAAATTTCAACTGATCGTGCTGACAATTGGTAGCTGGGGTTTATTTATACCCGGAATCCTTCACACAAACAACGGTATTCATAGGTCCATGTTTTGATATATCCCCCATAAAATTGTCCTACTAGACTTGGCTTCGTAACTCCACAAAAACCTCAAATTACAACGAATTGGGCTGAAATCCGGTAAAATGTGTTTATTTGTATTCAAACCACTCACTATTCATGGTGGAGGGTATATAAGATTCGGCATGGCTGAATAAGAATTTCCCCAGAAAAAACCAGCTCCATTTATCCAAAGAAGGTTCATATATGGGAACCTATTCTTCCTAGTAAAGAGAAACAATTCTGTCGTTTTTGGGTTAATACCCAAATCGCTGTTTCAGGCTCATCCAGCCATTTTTTTCACAGCCACCTGCAGGATGTCTCTGAGGACGTCGAGGAATTTTCCACCTACTGCGATTGCCACGTCATGCGCATAAGCCACGACTGTGCTGCATCAACGTTCTAGATCTAACAGGATTCCATTCACCGATAAGTTCCAAATTAGTGGAGACCTTGTTAGAGTTGTGCACCCAAGACTGGCTGTTACGCGTCTTCTATTGAACAGGCTTTGAATTAGTCTAATCAAGCTAGAGTTCACACATAGATGTGACAGCGCCGCAATTATTGCATCTGAGTGAATGTAGTAACGTTGATAACAAGAATATATTGAAATTGCTTCAAAGTCAATCGATATAATACTCAATAGATATACTATCTCATTTACTTATGGATATTACAAACAATTGTACAAATTTATAAAACCATGTTCCAGAGTATGGTGTACATGTTAACATTATTTTTGGTGGAGGTATCAGAAGAAGTTACCCAGTGGGTTCCATCTTCGAACGTAGCCTGAGATTGGCGAAAATATTACAACGATAGAGCTGTGTTTTCTGGAAAAGACGGCACATCTCAAAATATCAAAATGTTCGGGAAAGCCAAAATTCCATTTCTCTCGGAGTATATTTGATACTTTTATTTGAGTGTTTGAAAAGTCTCCAAAAAGTGAACACAGCCAAAAGTGTTATATATGGATCAAAGGATACTGATTAGCTGAATACATTTATCCTAAAATTTTCTGGCATATGTTGTCATTCCAGAAAATCACAGAGAGAGAGGGGGACGAATATAGTTAAAATGGCTTAAATGTATTGAAATGTATTTCTGCCAAACATTCAAGTCACTCCTTCTATGTGTTTATAGAAAGCATTAAATTAATGTTTAATTTTATTTGTATACCTTGACTCTTTTCATCAACACGTACTGTAGTATGCATTAGCCTGTCAACACTATCAACTGACAGTTATCACATCAAATATAATTCCACTTTAACATATCGAAAAGCGGGCGGAAGTAAAATAAGCCCTTTTGTGAAGAGATTAGAGCTTTCATTTGAATGTTTTACAACATTCCACTAAACCCACTTCCACTAATATTCCTATCTGTTGCGGACAAAAAAAACACATAGACCCTTATTGAATTATATTAAAGCTGCCATTTGCATAGTTAAGCAATGTCAGGGATGGCATTAATAATGGTACTATTGTACTTGGAAATTGGCACTGCAATTTCGGATTATTTTCTATTAAATTGTCAATATTTTGTGACTTTAATTTCCATTTTAACAAATTGTAAAAAACACCCCTAAAATGGGTAGAGTGGGGATGAAATGTTCTACAGGTTGTTTTTTAGACGTGAGGTTTTCAAGAAGAAATTAAATGCATATAATTTAACGTTATGGCCAAAAATTTAGCTTTATTATAAATAAAGGGTCCACCAAATAACTTTTTTTTTTGAAACATCGATTGTAGCTTCGGCTGTGTGGCACGTAGCGCCGTCCTGTTGAAACCAAATGTTGCCAATATCCTCCTCTTAAATTTTTGTGAACAAAAATTCGTTCAACATGGCCCGATAACGATTGCCATTGACTGTAACGGCCACTTGCTCATTTTCGAAGAAAAATGGCCCAATTATGCCTCTGGACCAAAATCCGCACCAAACAGTGACTCGTTTTGGGTGTATCGGCTTTTTAATGTATGCGTGCGGGTTTTCTGTGCCCCAAATGCGACAATTTTGCTTGTTTACATACCCGCCAAGATCAAAATGAGCTTCATCTGAAAAGATGATTTTTTTTTGGCAAAATCGGCATCTTCTGTAAGTCGATCGCTCCCAGCGTTGTTCAAGCGTATACACAACCATATTCGTTCAGCGGAAGGATAAAACTAATTATCTGTCAAATCAGACATGAGCTAAGTGTTACCATTCACGAAATAAGCACTAGTTGAAAAAAAAACGTTAGATGGCGGAACCGTATAAGGGTTTGCCATTATGTTTCGAGCCGCCGCGGCTGGCGCGAACAAATTCCAGCCGAGAGGCCCAATTTTCGACCACTTTTTGCTGCATATGGCGCTGTATGTCAGCTATAACGCGCCGAATATTATCTTCCAAGGCGTCAATCGTGTCGGGCTTATCTGTGTAGACAAGGTACTTCACATAACCCCTACAAAAAATAGGCCAGCGGCGTTTCCTTCAATAAATTTATGGTTTCGTTGGCTGTATGGCATGTATCGCCGTCTTGTTGGAACCAAAGGTCGTCCACATTAACACCTTCCATTTAGGCAAGAAAAAGTCATTAATCATGGCTCTATTCCCCATGGAGTGTAACCGGCAGGCCGGCTTCATTTTTTATGAAATATGGACCAATGATTCCCTCTGCCCATAGAGCACACCAAACAGTAATTAATTGTGGATGTATTCATTACTCTAAATGCGACAATTTTGTTTATTAACGCACTCATCCATACGAAAGCGATAATAATTTTCTTGTTTTCTTGCGATATGCGTCGCGCGTACCGAAGAACCATTAATTTGGTAATAAATTTGCACAATTTGCAAACGTTGTTCCAGAGTAAGTCTATTAATTATGAAATGGCAAGCCAAACTGTGCATAAATCAAGTGACAACTGTCGAAAAGAACAACTCCGAAAAGAGTATTGCCAGATTAAAAGCCACACGTCCAAAAAAAACACCCGTTACAAAAACGATTGATAATAATTTTCTAATCGTGACAATTACAAAAAATTCGAGAAAATCGGTCTGAAAATACTTGAAAAAGCTTACTCGTTGAAATCAAATTCCTATTCGTTCGTCAGTGACAGCTACTCGTTATGTGACTGTACATCTTCATAACACTGTGCATCAAATAAACACTTTATGAAAAATACACGGACTTGACAGTAAGGTTCGATTCTACTACCAAACCGGATTGGAGACCCATTTTTTATGGCCCTCAAATGATTCTGAAATCAGTGGGCCATTTGAAAAAGCGTCATCATTTTTTGTCCAACAGCTAATTCAGACTTGGTGATGCCGCCTTACTATAATTGGCAACAACGTATCTAAGAAGATGCTGAACATATCTAAGAAGTAGTTAACTACTTTTTGGTTTTTGTAATACCCTGCAGCCAAAATGACTAGTTTGTATATAGAAATATATTTTTTACTTCAAACTAGTAACATATCTGTCCTTTTTTCACATAACGAACTATCGATTTTAACATTGGCTTGTCATAGGCACCCAACTAGTTCATTTGTTTACAATTCAGTACTAGTTAATATCTAGTTCAGTTATTACTATATTTGAGAATAAGAGAGTACTAGAGAATGGTGGTGGGAGAAACATTTATTCTGCCACCACGAAACAAGTACTTGCTCGTAAAGCAGTTCACTCGTTTTTGCTTATTTCTCTGCTGCTGACGGCAGAGAGACGAACGAGTCGATCTGCAACCACCATGTAGGTACCAAATAAGTACTGTTAAGCAGCTCAGATAATCGTTTTTGCTGGCAGCGATGCGAATGGGTTTGCATAGGTCACATTGCAACTAGCTTATGACTGGTTCAATACGCAACTAGAAATGATTTTAGCTGCAGGGAAGTTTTGTGTTTTGGTGTGGTCTGACATATATCTATATGTATATATATATATATTATAGCCAGTTGTTCAGATTTACCGTGGCTACAATTTTGCCAAATATTGTTACTTAAAATTAGAGTCCCAGTAAGTTATGGTGAAAAAATGAAACAAAAATTTATTTCTTCTCTCACTTTTTCAAAAAAAAAAAAGCATAAAATATTAATAAACCATTCTAAAACATGCTAAGTCGACTTAGCTTGTTTTTAGGGAGATCGAATTTTTAATTTCTAAATATTCCAAATTATATTCAGTCAAAATTTGGTGTCTATCGGTCAACCCAATCAAAATTTATTCACAAAACAGTACAGATAATTCGATTCGCGTTATAAAGGAAATCCAAACAAATTTAAAAAATAATCAAACTTTGATCGCCTCTCTTGAAAAACAACCTTTTTGCACTTAGCATAGTTTAGAATGGAGGTATCGATATTCTTAGATACATTATTGGCAAATATAGTTAGGCGGTATCACCAAGTCTCTTTAGCTGTTTGACATAAACTGATTACACCTTTGCCCACTGAATTTCAGAATACTTTGGGTACCACAAAAAAAATGGCCAAGAATTTCGCCAAACCGAGTATAGGGTTATACTACACTTTGTAGTAGAATCGAACCTATGCCGTCAAGTCCGTGTATTTTTCACTGTTGCACAGTGTAGTTAGCTGACTTTGGTCTGTCCATATATCTTTGTAATCGATGTACAGGCCGCAATTATGGTCTGAACGCGAAGAAATTTGGCACGTATATCACGTTTGGCCTATGGACCAACCCTATTGAAATTGGTGAAAATCGGTTAAGACTAAGATAAAGGCCCATATATACTTATGTAGAAAATTTATTTTATATGTTTGGTCTCTCACAAAAAGGTTGCGTTTTAAAAATGTTATAAAACAAGTAAGAAAGTTTCAGTCGGGTAAACCGACTAAGGTATACCCTCTTGTGAGTAATGTAATATAGAACATTACACGCATTATTCTGTCAATTTGTATGGGAGGTACCAGAGGGGGTTTAACAAATACTACTTTATATATAATGTAAGCGTTTATGTGCTATGGTAAATTAAAGTTATGATCTATTCAATTTTGGTATGATTTGGCCATTTTTTGTCGGAGGTACTAAAAGAAGCCTATTGTTCATAGGGCTATATGTACTTTAAACATATTACACCGCGCAGAATTTTGTTGTATTTTCGTGCGTTGGTACTCACGCTATAAGCTCTTAACTTTTCTATAAAATTTGGACATTTGTGTGGGAGGTACCAATTACGCCCGTTTTTCACTGGACTATAGGTACTATAAAAGCATTACACTGTACAAAATTTGAAGTATTTGCATGAAGTGATATTATTATTATAAGCATAACTTTTGATGCAAAATATTCCATTTGTGTGGGAGGTACCAAAAGGGACGCGGCAACTTCTCTAGGTGATAGTGACTAATAAACTAATATTATGTGTAGAATATCAGAGAATTCAAATATGTAGTATAGAAGTAATTAAATAATAAATAATTCACTAAATAATAACCCCTTGTAGGGGAGGTACTAGCAGGAGTGGACCATCCTTCGAACTTAGCCAGAGAGAGAAAAAATATTACCACATACCAAATTTGAAGTCAATCGGTTACTCCTTTCGAGAGTTATCGTGCGCAACAGCCAGCAGACAGACTGACAGACAGACGGACGGACATTGCTCATTCGACTTTAAACGACCTAAAACGGATATCCGCCGAACATACTTAGGGTCTTATGTCACTCCTTCGATGTGGTACTCATTTTGGCCCGTAGCAAATGATATATACCCTCGTATCACTAAAGTCAGGGTATACAAATGATAAATATTTATCAATGATTTTGCCTTTATTGAAATACCGCAATATTCCGGTTAATGATGGAACACCATTTTATTCATACGGCTGCTGCTGCTGGCCTTGAAGTAGCACATTCTGTATCGATACAATTTTTAAAACCATTTTCGATTGTGTGGCCCTCTACGGCAGCAAATTCGTATTACAAGTCATGGTTGGTTTAGAACTTATCTTTAACGGGTCGCACAAAAAATGGTCCAACGAAGTCAAATTGAAGCTGCGAGGTGGCCAGGGCTGTGGAGTCGAGCCAAAACTACTCGACTCCGACTCCCGGAATCGTATTTTAAAATCATTCGACTCCGACTCCAGCTCCGACTCCGGCAGTTAAATAACATAAATTTCTGAAATTATATTTCTACCAAAAAATAAAATATACCTTTATTAAAAAAAACACAAAAAGTAGGTAATCAATACAAGTAATTAAATAAAATTTTATTATTTATTTATCGACGCTTAACTTGAAAGTTGCAACTAATATGTATTTTCTTATATTTAATTTTTAAGGATGAAATGATGATACAATTTTCATCAATCACTGCCTCTGGTTTAATATACCGCAATTTTTATATATAATGTTCGCTTCAGGCAACTAGTTTATTCGTTAGTTATTATACCCTACACCACGCTATGGTATAGGATGTTATAAATATGTCTTTTGGCAGATTAGTAAAAATACTACAGCTAGACACACCTTAAAATATACCGTTCTACTCAGAATCACTAGCTGTCCGTCTGTCCATCTTAAGTTTTTCGTTAAGTACAGGTTGAAATTTCACTTCGATCCTGCTAAAATTTGGCAACAAGAACTCTTTTACTCTAGGGAGGAAACCTATTGGAATTGGTGAAAATCGGTTCAGGTCGATATTGCACTCAGATATAAATGTTTCTTTAGATTTGGCCTTGTAAAGCAATGGAAGCTGTATTTCGCATTCAATAATTTTTTTAATTTAGTAGGGTAGAATTTATTTATCCAAAAACAATTTCTGTTTAGATTTAGATTTATAAGGTAATTATCTCATATTTATATTTACAATATCTGAGCTTATTCTGCTCGAACAAGCTGTTGTACGGTATCATATAGTTGGCTTCGCTCGGCCTTTCTTTACTTGTCTTGCAAAAATACTTATTTTGTTATCTAAAAATAATCAGAACTTTCCCGAAACTGTTTTACTTAAAAACTCTATAGTTTGGTTAACATTATAGATATTTTTGGCCTACTTAAATATTAGGTTAAGAGCTTCGAATATTTTATCCTTCTTTTTTACCAAATTGTTTTTCCAAAATTTGTTGAATGCAAAAGTTCTATCACATAATTTGAACTTTTGTACAATACATACATCTCGGAGTCGGAGTCGACTCCGGACTCCGACTCCAAATTTCCCAGACTCCGACTCCACAGCCCTGGAGGTGGCTGTAGTTCAAAAACAGCCGTTAGTTGGGCCACCCGTTACATGTAACTCTCGATTTGACATGAAAGCGCTTTAGAATATATATATGTTATATCCCATCAGTACGAAATTCTGAAAAATAGTGAAATAGTTTGCGATTTTAAAGGCACTGGATGTACTTTTTTCATGTAGGTTTGTTCAACATTTTTTTCTCCTATTCAATATCCACAACTTTGCTTCAGACACAAAGAGATATTCCGTACGGTATACGGAGAAAAAAATAGACAAAAGGCGCAAAAATTCGACCTTGAACAAAAAATGCGTGTGGCCATTAAATTATTAATTGAGCCAACTTGACTAAACGAATGATGCAGAAGTTCTTTTTCTTTGGGCTATTATTACGTCTAAATCTCAGAATTGAGTCCCGAATCACTGTGTAAGGATATGCTGAAAAATATGGCTCCTATAGAGCTTATATGCCTAAGCGATTTGTGTATAACTACATTTATTACCTACATCTAATTCTGAACCCAGCTTCTCCAAATGCAATACCATTCGTCCTTCGAATTTACTTGCTCCAAATTAAGTGAATATTGCCAACAGTATTTCGACTACAACATTTCAATGGACGGACAGGCGGAACGAGTTATAAAGCAGTATCGGAAGAAGTTTAAGAAAACTAAGTATGCGAATAAAATCAAACGAGTTTTTCTAAAGTTTCGCTTGAATCTGTGGAACATTTTACATTTATAAACATACATTTTTTGCATATTTTTTACTATTCTTTTTCATAAAAGTTAAAATTTTCTTCTTTTTTAAATTGTGTTTAACTGTGTTATTTCAATGTTTTCAAAATCGATATTTAAGAATAATTATGTTCTGAGCGTGACAGAAAAGTGACTAAGAATGAGCAAACTATTTCTTCTATAATTTACTAGTTCAGGTGTTTCTCCTACTTGTGTTTCTTTGACGCTAAATCACTAAAGTGGACGTGAAGAATGATCAGTTCTTTCCTGTTAAGTACAAAGTTAGTGCCGTCGGCCTTGGCATGGCACAGTTTTGGTACCTTGTCGGCACCAACAATTCTAATCCCTCTTACCACAGCGCAACACTGACAGTTATTAGCTTTTTTCATAACCTCTACTGCACAGCCACTATTGTTGTTCTCTCCCTAATAATACAGTTTCTGTTGTTCATTTATGGTACGATGGCATACATATATTTCGAGAATAAAAAGCTTTTATAATTTTTTATAGTTTTATTTATTGGTACTTTAGTCAGCTAGTCCACAGTAGATGACGCTTTACAAAAAGCAGACAAGACATGATACAACGGATAATCGAAAAAAGAAAACTACATCAAACCGGCGAAAAAAAAAGCTTTCCGTAATTTATTTATGTGCGAGTGTACAGTTTGCTTTACGTTCTATACTATGTTATGCATAATTCAATAACAGACAATGAATGTTTGCTTCACTCTATCTAAGTTGTGTTGTAGTGTGAGTTTACAAATAAAGCTGAATGTGTGGATGGACGAAACAATGAATGACCGCAAAGAGACTGAGTGTACTCACAATGCTTTGAAAAGTTGCAAGCTTTGGGGTCTTTTCCTTTATTCAAGCTAATAAGCTTTTTTTTCGCACTCTCTGTCTCTCTTATTCGTTGGAAATTTTGTTAGATACTAAGTTGGATGTTTGACCATCCACAGGCATGTATGCATAATGTATGCTATTGGTTTACTGGGACAAAAGGTAGCAAATGTTAGCATTTACCTCTGGCGGGTAAAGTAAATTGCATGTGGATAGCTCAGTTAATGTTGTCACTCACACTTAAAATAACAAAACGCAATCAGGAAAATTTGCAGTCGAGCAAATTAACTGGAATATTATTATGGATTTCGAGGAAATATTTGAATTTAAAATGTTTTCTTGGATATGTCAGGTTCATATCTGATTTGGTATATTAGTATGTCAAAAACCAGTAAGGAAGGGCTAAACTCGGGCGGAGCAGACTATTGGATATCCTACACTACCCTATCAAAGCAGAATTAGTTTTTAATTAATATTGTCAAAATTTATTAATGTTATAATGGTAAAGCTTTGTTCAAAAATTGTGTACTTTTTAGCGCTCAGATTAAAAAACGGCATGTACGCATTACGGAGACTATATACAAATCTACATAGATTTTCTTGCAACTGGGCAATGTTTTTTTTTTGATTCGCTGAACTTATATCAGAAAAATTTTATAACGATCTGTTGGGAATTGCGGATTTTATAGCATTTAAATTCAAAATCCAAAAATAAGTATACATATATTGGAACTTTAAACCAATTTTTATCAAAATTGTCAGTATTTCTTCTTGATTGAAGGAAAAATGTTGAATACCAAATTGTATGTACATCTGATGAAAAAATGTGAATTCTATAGGGATGAGGCTCTTACTTAGGACATAAGTATATATGGGGGCTATATCGAAATCTGAAACGATTTTTTTCTACTTGAATGGAGTCCGTCCTTGGATCAAGAAATTCTACTTTCCCGAATTTCAAAAAGATTGGATGTAAATTTAGCTCTCTGTGGTGTCATTAAAAGGAACATACATATCGATACATCCATTCTAAAACATGCTAAGTCCACATAACATAAATTATTCGAACATTAATTCATTGGTTATGGCCATCGCAATAGTGGATGAGTGAATTGGTCAATTATCTTAATTGTGAGCGAACGCGGCACCCATAAAATGTTCCATCAGTATACAATTTAAAATGTCTATGACTTCAGCCAACTCACGAGCCATCACCCGACGTTCATACATTACCATTTTGTGTTTTTTCTAAACCATTTCTGGCGTGGAATCTCAATTGGTCGACCACTATGGTGTTCGTCTTGGCAGCTGGTATGGCCCTTTTAAACTCTGGCATCCAATATGTTATAGTTGTAAACGAAGGAGCAGACTCCCTCAAAGTAGAATTTAGCTCGGTGTTAATATTGGTTGGACTGAGACATTTCACATGAAAGTATTTTATTACATATCGGTGACCAAGTTTTTCCATGTTTACAAATTCACGGAGATCATTTACTTTCGAGTGTTAAAAAAGACTAAACAACGTGGCGTCTTGAAGCTGAAAACATGTTTTCGAAGGTTGCCGCTTTTCACGAAATAAATTATTTTAAAACTACTACCGCCATCTATACGTCAGTTTGGATAATTTTAGGACCGCCCTCGTAACAGCCTATCTCAAAAAATCGAAATGTTCAGGAGATCCAAAATACTTTTTCTCGGTGTTGCAAAAAATGACCAAAAATTTTGCATACTTTGTAAATGATAATGTTCAGCTAAAAACATTTATGCTAAATCTAAATCAAAATCTGAACCGATTTTCACCCATTTCAACAGGCTTCGCCGTACCAGATGTAAAAGAGTGCTTCGTGCGAAATTTCGTCAAGATCGGAGCGTAAGTGTGACTTGTTGTTTGCGGACAACTTAAAATTTACAGACAGACAGGTGGACGGACAGACGTGGTTAAGCCGACTCAGTTAGTGATTCGGAATCGATCGGTATTTCATATTCCATTACACTGTCCAGCAAATTAAGACTTTTTGTAGAATAAACTTATGGTCCATATGATCTGACTTTTTTTTTACTGTGGACCAAAGTTTTCAAGTTTTGGTCGAAGGGAGCGTTATATTATATACTTAATGAAAAAAATGGTGTATGTTAATATCTGAGAGATTTTTTATTGTCAGCGTGGAATAGTGGAATTTTATGAGGATCATTTTTGTGGAAGATCTTAACCCTCTAGCTTCCCTCTTAAAGGGTTAATTTGGCACATTTTTCTAAAAATCAATAAAAGTTCTTTTAAAAAGGACATTTACGGATCAAAATATTCTACGAAACTTCTTGCTCTTTACGCTAAATTAGCAAAATTACACGCCAACTTATAGAAATAAATAATCTTATTTAGATTTGAACTTTAGAAAACTTTTAGTAAGAAATAATGAGAAATATTTGGCAACATCTTCAAAAATTTTTAATAGTATGTATTTTTTTGCTTCAATGTTTTTGAGTAAAATGGAATTGGTAAATATTAAAAAGAGGAAAATAGCAATATGGTATCTAGGGGTAAATATATAAGTTTGTAAAAATAAGAGAAATTAAAAAAACATTTTTCATGTTTTTTTTTATTTTGGCCATATTATGTAGGAGGTACCAAAAGGGGTATGACAATAACTCAAATTTTTCAATAGAATATGGGTACCATAAACCCATTTCACTAAACAAAATTGCAAGTGTTTGTATCTTAATATATCGCCACTTTAAATTTACATTACAGAATTTTTTGTATAAGTTTGGGGTTTTTGGGTGAAATTTTCCGGAAACATTTTTTAGAATATTTTAATTTTAAATGTCCCTTTTAAAAGGACTTTTATTTATTTTTTAGAAAAAAGGGCCAAATTGACCCACTAAGAATGGAGCTAGATGGTTAAGATCTACCAAAACAAGTAAGAAAGTTTCAGTCGGGTAAACCGACTAAGGTATACACCCTCACTTTGTGAGTAATGTATGTAATATGAAATATTAAACGAATTATTCTGTCAATTCGTGTGGGAGGTACCAGAAGGATTTTAAGAAATACACCTATTTGTCGCTGAATAGTAGATACTTTAAATACATTGCACTCCGCCGAATTATAAGCGTTTATTTGCAATGGTATATTAACGTTATGAGATATTAAATTTTGGTATGATTTGGCCATTTTGTGTGGGAGGTACAAAAAGGGGCGTAGTGATTACGGCTATTTTTAACAGGGCTATAGGCACTTCAAAAGCGTTACACTGTGCAACAATGTTGTTGCATTTTCGTGCATTTGTACTCATGCTGTGAGCTCTTAACTTTTTGTGCAAACTGTTACCTTTTGTGTGGGAGGTACAAAAAGGGGCGTGGCAATAGCGTCCATTTTTCACAGGGCTATAGATACTATAAAAGCATTACACTGTACAAAATTTCAAGTATTTTTATATACTGGTATTAATGTTATATGCTGTTAACTTTTGGTGCAAAATGGTGCATTTGTGTGAGAGGTACCAAAAGGGGCGTATCAACTTGGCCCATTTTTCTCGAGTTGATAGTGTCTAATAAACTAATGCTATGTGTGGAATTTCAGAAGATTCTAATAAGTAGAACAGCAGTTATTAAAGATTCAATATTCTACAACATTTTAACACTTTGTGGGGGAGTTACTAGAGAAAAGTGGACCAATATGGCCCATCTTCGAACTTAGCCGGAGATAGAAAAAAATATTACCACATACCAAATTTGAAGTCGATCGGTTTCTCCTTTCGAGAGTTATCGTGCGCACCAGCCAGCAGACAGACAGACAGATAGACAGACGGACAGACAGACGGACGGACATTGCTCATTCGACTTAAAATGACCCAAAACGAATATCCGCCGAACATACTTAGGGTCTTAGATCACTTCTTCGATGTGTTACACTTTTTTCGTAGCAAATGATATATACCCACGTCACACTAATGTGAGGGTATAAAAATGATCCTCATAAAATTTCAATATATAACTTTGAAAATAAAAAATCTCTCAGACAATAACATACAGCATTTCTTCATTAAGTATAATGCTCCCTTCGACGAAAAAATTAAAACTTTGACCCACTGTAAAAAAAAAACTCAGACCGGATCTACAAAAATGATCTACTCAACATGCCCTTTCAAAATTATAGGGTCGCTAGTCAGTTCCAAAAATGCAGTGGTCGAGTTCGCTTTTAAAATGATATTTAATTTTACGGTCTAGGGAAAAGCCTGATTACAAAGACCACATGGCGCGATTTTGCAGCGACAGACCAGAGCCTCTGGTGGGAATCGAACCCACGACCCCAAACTCATAGGCGAGCACGCTACCAACTCACCTGCTGGGGCGCTCAGGTATAATTAATTTTTTTGAAATTAAATTACAAAAAAATTTAATGATTATTATAATTTTTCTGAAAGTCCTAGTAAGACAATATGAGTGTCAAATAAGAGGGCACATTTTGGGATATCTAAAAAACATTTTGTTTTTTGAAAGTGGAACCAAATAGTTGCTAAAATGGAGTTGCACATTTTAATCCTTCATTGTCCTTTAAGATCCACGGTAGAAAAATTCGAAAAATATATTTTGCGGATCTTACTGTTCTGCTATTCATATACTTAAATATACTAAATATACTTAATTTTTTAAGTTATGGGTCAGAATATTTGATATCGACCTATGTAGTTTATTTTTGGCTAAAATTTGTATAAGCAGTTACAGATAAGCAGTTACAAATCAATTAATATTCGTAAAATCTATAATCTTGCATATCTATAAATTGCTCGATGGATAGACAACAAATGATGACTTGGAATATTTAAAAATAAATTTTTAACACCAAGACATAACTCGAAATTAAGGAAAATTAAAACTGAAATTCGAAAAATTCAGCAATGTTTTAAATTATTAATTTAATTTCATTTGATTGTAAACACATATTTTATTTGAGAAAGTTTGATCGCAAATATATTTTGTTGTAATATATTAACATATCACAGCAAAATCTTGGTACCTGTCATTATTCCCTGCATTACCAAATAATGACATCTCATTATTCGCTGCATTACTTTCGCCTTATTAATAATGACTTACCAATAATAACAGAAATAAGAGATTTTTTGTTATCAAAATCATTTTGAATATTTTAATATAATGCAATTTTGTCTATTTATGGGTTATTGTACACGGGGCAAAATCGCCTTTTTTGATATGTTTGAATCGAAAGAAAATATATTTGGAACACAAATTTTTAAATATTTTATATTTCTTAGCAAATAAATTTTATTTGAAAATCAATAAAATATATTTGGAACGCATATATTAATATATTACAACAAATTATATTTGCAAACTAAATTTCTCAAATAAAATATATGTTTAAATACAAATAAAATTATTATTTAGGAATTTTTCCAAATATATTTTATTTAAAAAAGATTTCCAAAACTTTTGCTGAGTTTTTCAAATTTCAGTTTAATTTTTTCCTTGGTTTCGAATTGTACCTCCCAGTTATGATACCATATGCAGCATTACCTTCAGTTTTAAATCAATCATTTAAAATTTCTGAGTATTCCAAGCCATCATTATTTGTCAAAGTCTAAGTATTGTCTAAGTACTTTATATTGACCCAAGATTATATGATTTCAATTATTTTTTTTACGAACATTAAAAATTTCTAAAAATTTAACTTTGAATTACTGAAAAATTTTACACAATTTATGTATTTTATGAATATTTAAATCCAAATAAATATTTGTTTCACAAATAGCAGTCACATTGGGATGTAAACAAATATTTGTTTAGAACAAAATCTTCCCAAATACACAATTTTTGTATGTACCAAATATTACATGCTTAGAGTTTACCCTAAACATATATATGTTTCAAGCCGAATATGTTTGGGACAATATACTACAGAAGCGATTTTTTTTCAGCGTGTACAAGATTTATTTATTTTTCAAGTAATACGTGCAGATTTGAATGAAAATACCATAAATATTTAATTATATCGTATGAAGAATTTCTCACATGGGGGTTTGGGTTCAGAAATTCGAACCCAAACTAGATTATTAGTAGCTATCACCTCGAGAGGAATGTGAAAGTTTGTCACGCCCCGTTTGGTACCTTCCACACAAATGTACCAAAAGTTAACAGCCTATAACTTTAATACCAGTTCATACAAATACTTGAAATTTTGTACAGAGTAATGCTTTTGTAGTTCCTAGAATCAAGAGAAAAGTGGGCGTAATTTGCACGCCGCTTTTGTACATCCCACACAAATGGAGCATTTTGTACCAAAAGTTAACAGCTTATAATATTAATACCAGTACATACAAATATTTGAAATTTTGTACAGTGTAATGCTTTTACAGTACCTTGAATCAAGAGAAAAGTGGGATTTATTGGCCCGCCCTTGTTGGTACCTCCCACACAAATGGAACATTTTGAACCAAAAGTTAAGAGCTTATATCTGTAATACCGGTACTTCCTTTAACGTTATTAAATGCAATTTAAATTGATTGATATTTTTTTGGGACTCAAGGTGAGGGGATTCTTAAGTCGGTTTATCCGACTGCACTTTCTTAATTGTTAATTGTAAGATATAATTCGAAATCCAAGAAAAATTAAAACTAAAAATCGAAAATGTGAGAACATTTTTGAAAATCATTCTTAAAAAAATATATTTGGTGGTCCTAAATAATAATTTTATTTACATTGAAACACATATTTTATTTGAGAAAATGAAATCCCAAATATATCTTTTTGTAATATATTAACACATGCGCTCGAAATAAAGTTTCTTGATTTTCAAATAAAGATTATTTGTTAATATAAAATGTGTTCTCCAAAGAGTGACATCGGTGGGGTCCTTTATAGAGGGGATATATTAAAACCTGGACCAGTGTGCCCCATTTTCAATATGTATCGTCCCTAGTCTAAGAAATACCTCTGCAACAATGTTCGTAAAGATCGAGTCCCACTTGGGATCTGCACTGTGATCACAAGAGTGTATGAACAGACAGACGGACGAATAGGCAGACTTGGCTAAATCGGATCAAAAAGTGATTCTATGCCGATTGGTATAGTAAATTATGGGTGTTACAAAATATTTATGGCGTTATAAACAGATACTCAAAGTCATTATAGTCTTAATCATAGTGTGGTTACCTGAAGCTATAAGAAGTATATGTACCAATTAAAAAAGATATCTTACAAGATATCGCGACAAATCCCATTTTTTGAGAAAATTTTAAATACATTTTAATTAAAACCACTAAATTAAAATTAAAACGCATCGAACAATTAACAAATATTGTATTTTTATTATTTTATCGCAAAGTCTGATCGATCATGAATAAAATGAGAGCATTCCGAAAAAATCGACGCATAATTTGAAAAGTTTGAGTAATCGTAGCATGATTACTTGGCTATATCATCGTTAAGTGTTACTTTTTTAACCATTAAAGAATACTGCAAGTTGGCCTCCGCCCGTCTTTATCCTTTCCTTAGTGTTTTTTACTAAACAATGAGATAAATTCATCTTACCTTTACAACAACAAAAATTAAAGATAATACACATTTGCCATCAGACAATAATGACATAAATGACCCCATTCGGAATAACAGATCTACACAGATGTTGCGAATCTTTAGGTTTTACGAATATTGTTCAACATGAAATGTGCCATTATACAATCCTCTGACTCATCTGTATAATCTCAAACAATAAGATGAGTTCATACAATTTATATTACAAGTCTAATTGAAAGCATAAATTATGTTCATATGCTACAAATGAAATTTCTAGTATGTAATTTTCAAATAAATCTTAAAAAAGCCACATCAAGGTAGAAATTCTGTGTCAAACTACTTTTGCTATTAGTTTATTCGGGTGTAATGAAAAAGCTGATAGGAGTTTTTGAAATAATAAAAATAAACTGTGGGCCCATATTAGCAGCAAAGTAAAAACCAAATAAAATATTAATTATAAAATTATAAATCTTCAAAAGCAGAAAAATAAATGTCGAAAAAAATGCTCATTCTATTACGAATTCAGGTAAGCGAGGGCAATAATCAGGCAACCTTAGATGTCCTTTTTTATTTATTGTTATAAGTACAAGGAGTATGGGTTAGATTTTGTCTTGTGCACATCTACACCCTCATGGAATTTGTGTTGATGAATGTTTTTCAGTTAAGAAAAATTTTGCTTAACAGCAAAACAAATGGAATACTAAAATTAAATTCTGAAACTCGATATAAATTACCATAAATCTGCTACATCTACAGCAAATATTTTAAAATGTTTCATTTTCTTCTATGTCAAATACGTACAAGACATGGATACCACCAGCAGCACCATTTGTGTTTTCAGATACGTTTTTACACATTTGCCGGTTTTGTCGCCGGAAATGCAACATTTTGAAATGACTCAGATTATGTTTCTATTTGCACAAATTTAAATGATACTTGTTTTAGAGATGCATATATTTGGATGCAGAAAAAACACACAAAAAATCAACTAAATACAAGCTTTCATGTACACATAATGTGCTGAAATTCAAAAGAATGCAACTAAAATTGAATTTGAAAATAAGAGATCCAAAAATGATGTTTTTGGCATATATGGCGCATTACAGGTATGACAACCTAGTCCACATTTTTTAAATTTAAAAACATTACTTTTTGGGAAAAAAAGCTCGATTTTAATGACTATTTTAAGCATATGTCATGCAGCTTCCAAACAGCATTCACATTGATATTACTAAAGAAGTAGTCTTAACAAATCTAGTTCAAGAGCGCCCCAGTAGGCGAGTTGGTAGCGTACTCGCCTATGAGTTTGGGAATCGTGGGTTCGATTCCCACCAGAGTCTCTGGTCTGTCGCTGCAAACATTTAGCCATATGGTCTTTGTAACCCGGCCTTTCCCTGGACCTTAAAATTAGAATATAAATTTACTTTGTATTGTAATTCATATAAATAAATAAAATAAATAAATCTAGGTCAAAACAAAATATTTAAATATCTGTCGTAGAGCAAATGTTATGACCATTCGAATGTAAGCACTTTTCGATATTTTTGTCTAGTTTTTAATACGCATACTCCCATAGATTTGAAGATTTTTCAGCAAAATTGTATTCCCTTGATAATAGCACCACACTTAACATGTCTAATAATATATTCAAAAACGGGGACCATAACAATTTCCCATATCACTTATAGTGATTCGCTTCTATAACGAAATTACTAAGGAAACATTTTATTTTAAAAAATTTAAAAAAACTAATACTTTAAATTTTTTGGCAGTTATCTCGATTTGAAGATCAGTCTAAGATTTGGTTGTTTGATTATATGTATGTTTACCTTTGGACGGCTATAAATAAATGTACACTAAAAAGGGTACATCTGGTAAGCATGATACAAATAAAAACAAGGTTCCAGTTTGTGTGATATGAAAGTCGGGCAGGGCCGACTTTAGTCTTCATTTTAATTTGCCCAGCAATACACGGAGAAATTACAAATGTGACACCTAGACTCCACAGATGTCAAATTTGTCCGTGAATTCCATATGGGGGTGTATGAGTATATATATCAAAACGTGAAACGAAGTGAATATTTTCTTTTTTTTAATTTCTGGACATGCAAAACGTACCCATTATTTTCAGCCAGATCGGGTAAACAATTTATTCCTTAGACCGTGTAGAAATCAAATTGGAAAAGAATTATATATGGTGTTTTGTATTAAAACCTAGACCCATAAGTCTCATTGTCAATAAAAACGATTTTAGGCAATACAATAGTACAAATTTCAGTTGATATTTTTTCATATACTAATTAAACTTATCAACCGTGTAGGCGGTTCCTCCTTAACACTTTTTTAGACAAAGCAGAATACTGTTTATTGGAACATTCCAAAGCAGACAAGACAGCAGAAACTACATGGAGCATTCTTCAGCTGATAAATCTATTGCGATCATGCGTCTCTAAACAAAAAGGTTCCGTTTGAACCTACTATGTTGTTACCATTCACAGGCTTGCCAGACCCATAACTATTGCGGCTTCATTTAAGTTATTGACGAAGGCTACTGTCATTGCAGACATAGATTCTTCAAATAGCTGTGTAGATCCATTAGTCATAAAATAACTATTAATATTCAATAATGTCGACTAGATAATTTTAGTTCTATGACAACTATAAATATTCCATAAAGTTGACCAGATCATTTTAATCCTAAGACAACTATTGAACAAATTTTCCAAAGTTTCAAAGAGAACTGTCAAAAGACTATTCTTACGGAAACCCTAAGGTCATTGATGTAACAGTCACTGTATTTCTGTCCGCTAGACATAGTCTGGTCCTGGTGACTTAAACGGTTTAAAACTTGTATAGCCCAACGACTATAGATTCAGTTATAATGTAGCTGGTGATTTCTGATGGCTGCACATCAACGGAATCTCCAACTGAGTATTTTTTCGCGAGGAATATTTTTCTCAAATATCATCTAACAATGTATTCGATTTGTACGACTTTTGACATATGATATGATTTGATTGCAAGTTTAAGAGATAAGGGGATGAGACGCGCTGACTACTGTTTTGAGAGAAATGATTATTACTAATAATAATGGATCTCTATATTTCTCTGATTTTCCTTGCAAACCAGAGCTAACCTAGAAAGACTGTTAGCACCACTGTATTAAGCAATGCCGAAATAGGTATATCAATAGGGTCTCCTTTCTGTTACATTTTTGTACTAGTACAGTGCTACCAATTATGGTAAGATTAAGATTAACCTCCACACTCTAAAGCAGGCTCAGCGGCTCTATTGCTGCGCCTGTCCACATCAGTAGACATCGACCTGATACAGGAGCTTCACGTAGAAGGAGCAAGGGTGTGCGGTATTAATACACCTACCTTTAAACTGGTTGTGGCCAACTGTGAAGCACTCCAAGAACCTGATAGAGGATTCCATTCACCGGTGGGTTTGGATAATACATAACTTCCCCATTACACCTTTGCAGATATTTTCCCAAATTTTTCAGATTTCAGATGCTTATACATCAGAACAATTTTTTGTTTTTTTTTCTCGCAAACTACGAGATGATTCATTTCCATATAATAATGCATATACTAATTTTCAAGACAATCGGAAATGTCCACAAATTTTTTTTCCGAAAAATCGTTCGGTTTGACATGGAATAAACGATATGCCTAATAGCATATTAAAACGTCATTCAGATAGTTTTTAATACTAAGTCGGCTTAGCATAGTTTGGAATGAGGGTATTTATATTTATCAGGAAATAACCTTTTATTATTCTATTATAAATACATATACATAATTATGATGACATATGACAACAAGAGATAGGAGTTATTTTGGTATTCAAAGAAAAATAAAATTTTTTGAGATAAATGATCGAATGTTTATTTCATAATAAAGAGGAAGGTATGCCGTTAATAATGAAAAACAACATCTGCCAAATGACCACCACGACCACGCTTACAGGACCATATCCTTTTCATGAAATTTTCCATAACTGCCCTTTGTCCTCGATAGCTCCACGAATTCTATCTTTGAGGTCTTGAATCGACGCTGGGCTGTTGGCATAGACCTTATCTTTCACGTGGCCCCAAAGTATGAAGTCGCAAGGTGTTAAATCACAAGATCTCGGTGGCCAATTGTGATCAGCTCTTCGACAGATAACACGGTCCGGAAACTTTTCCCGTAACAGAGCAATGGTTTCGTTACTTGTGTGGCACGTAGCGCCGTCTTGTTGAAAGTAAACGTTGTCCAGATCAATACCATCCAATTCCGACCATAAAAAATCATTAATCATCTCTCGATAGCGCAATCCATTCACCGTAACTGTTGATCCAACCTCATTTTCGAAAAAGTAAGGTATAATGACCCCGCCGGACCATAAACCGCACCAAACAGTCACACGTTGAGGATGGAGAGGCTTCTCAACAATAACTCTTGGGTTTTCCGAGCCCCAGATGCGACAATTTAGCTTGTTGACGTAGCCACCGAGGTGGAAATGGGCCTCATCAGTCAAGATTATTTTTCGATGATTTTCGATTTTTCGAATTTTAATAATTTCAATGCGTTGTTGAATCGTGTATCGTTCCAAATACCGGGTGATTCAAAATAACACCTCTTGTTGGAAAACCCGATAACTACTATCCAATAGGACTATTATTGGTGCATGTGTCACACCGATCAGACGAAATCGGTTTTAAAAATTAACTCACTTGACATGACATCCCCCATACTCATATATATATATATCGATACCTCCATTCTGAACTATGCTAAGAGCAAAAAGATAGTTTTTCAGTAGAGGCGGTCAAAGTTTAACGATTTTTTAAAATTTGTGTGGAATTCCTTTATAATGCAAATCGAATGACCCGTACTGTTTTGTGAATAACTTTTCATTGGGTTGACGGATAAACACCAAAGTTTGACTGAATATAATTTGGAATATTTGGATATTAAAAATGCAATCTCCCTAAAAACATGCTAAGTCGACTTAGCATGTTTTAGAATGGCAATGTTTTAGAAAACATAGTCCAATATGGACTATTTCAGCTTGAAATAATAAAATGCCAAAGGAAGTTTAAACTGACTGATTTCAGCTAAATTATTTGCATATATTGACTTCTTGGACAAGAATAACGGAAATCGGAGAGTACCTTTATATGAAAGATATATTGCCCGATACGGCCCATTTTTAAAAAGGATCATCTCTGGTCCGAGCAAAGCATAGGTACAAATTGCAGTTGATATTTTAGACCTGCAAATAGATCACAAAAATGTGCGGATAGACGGACATGGCGAGAAGGCCCCAAAAACGTATTCTATGTCGATCTGTGTAATAAAAAGAGGGGTTACCTCTTCTCTTTTCCATGAGAAAAAATTTGTCATAAGCGACAAATTGGAAATTTTAAAGCAGATGTGTTTTTGTTTATTTATTTCGAAACACAAGTCTCAAAAAAGCACAAATGAGTCCTATGTTTATGCCTTATACCACAGGATGGGGGTATATTAATTTTGTCACTCCATTTGTAACACCTCTAAATATTGATCTGAGACGATTTAGCCATGGCCCTCTGTCTGTCTGTTCGTCCGTCCGTCAGTTGTATTTATGGTACAATCTACAATAATTGAGTTCTTAATTAAGTTGTATTTATGATACAATTTACAATAACTAAGTTAGATGACTGAAATTTGGTATAGATACTTCCTATAACTGCAGGTAAAATGGTAATTAAAATGGGCAATATCGGTCCACTTTTTGATGTAGCCCCCATATATAGCATCTCCCCGATTTGACTTCGTAACGTCATAGAGACCACAAATATCACCTGATCGGGCTGGAAATTGGTACCTTGGGTTTATTAACGTTAGTCGTAGGTCCATGTTTTGATATTGCCCCATACAAAGGTCCCTATAGATTTGACTTCATAACGCCACAAACACCTCAGTGAATTTTGCTGAAATTTGGAATAATGAGTTTATTTGTACCCGAAACGATCCATGGTGGAGGGTATTTAAGATTCAGCATGGCCGAATTTAACGCATTCACTTGTTTTTTTTTTTTCATTTCAAAATAACAAAAAATCGCCAAACCCAAACCTATATATCTGTCAAAAACTGATATAAAGATACATTTTTAGTAAATCTCATCACTTATAAGCAACCCCTTTTACGAATGTGACAAAACTAAATAAAAAAGGCAAATACTTCTGACCAAATATGGAGATATGTACATATGTATGTGGAACATGTGGATGGATATGTTAACATTGGGCTGTAGTGACTATTTATTTTAGTTAAAAAAATATTTTCTTAAGAATTGTCATAACTTAAAAACATTCAGTTTGAGTTCAAGCAAAAGGAAAATTAAATTGTAAAATATTATTTGACAATTTTAACGATTCTGTCAGAATTTTAGAATACATTCTTACAAGCGGGTTAAATTGTTTTATGCAAACATCTGAACGAAACGTGATAATGTTTAGACTCTTGCGTCTCCTTCGATGTGTTACACTTTTGGACCGAAGCAAATGATATACTCGTATACCACATAAGTGATGGTATAAAAATCATACCACCAAAATAATTTTTGACCGTCCGAATTTTCAACAAAAAACTTGTACGATTAGTAAGTTTTGTCGTTTCGATTAAGGCTTCGAAAGCCCTGTTCCATATCCGGGAATGAAACAAAGGTGACTCTCTAATAATTATTTTTTTAAGTAGTGTTAAATATTTCGGATTTTCTAAATTGACCCAAATACGTGGAGAAAGTATAAGTAATGGGTGATTTTTTTGCAACTTTATTTGTGGCAACTCAGCCGCTTTTCGTGTAACATGCTACTGTCAAACATTTTCAGTTTCGTCTATAATTTAACCATGAATCGACTTACAAACGAACAACGCTTGCAGTTTATTGAAATTTATTACCAAAATTCATGCTCGGTTAAGAGAGTGAGTTTTTCAAAGTCAACGTAGACATGAATGCAGCTGCAAATGGCGAGCGCTACCGTGCGATGGTTACAAACTTTTTTTTGCCCAAAATGGAAGAGCTGGACTTGGATGACATGTGATTTCAACAAGATGGTAGAACCTGTCATCCTGCCTGCAGATTTTTTTTGGAATAAAATGTTAACCAGTTCAGCATATTCTAAGCTACGTTTTGTCAAATATAGTTAAGCGGTATCACCAAGTCTGAATTACCTGTTGGACAAAAGCTGATCACAACTTTTCCGAGGGGCCCACCGATTTTTCGAATTTTTGAGGTCCATAAAAAAAATAATCACCTATTTCGCTAAAACGAGTATAGCGTAATTCTACTTTAGATAGTATGTACTTATAGAATCGAACCTGTACTGTCAAGTCCGTGTATTTCTTCGCCGTTGCACAGTGTTATTATTTCACTGTAATACTCCTCAAACAACTTTGCAAACGATTAAACTGATCATAATCTCTGTACAAATCTCCACAATCTATCAAAAGTACTAAGTTTACTTTTGAAATGCTTACAGTTGTGGCATGAATAAAAAAAATGTTCACACTCGGCCTAATATTTCAAACAAAAATACCAAATTTCATGTTATGTTTCTCTGATGATGACCACATATTCACGTCCGTTTAGTCGACTGGCACTTTGAAACTTGTTATGTGTGTTATCCATCCCCCAATGACAGCAGATATATTTGATTGTTATGCCCAAAAAAATCAGATATGTCCTTTTCGAGTACTGGGTATAAATGTCGACAACTCTTAAATTTGTTTAAGGATTTTAGTAAACATTTTTCATTTATTTATTGTTTTCTCTTTTTCTGAATGGTACAGATGTACATACATCTATACCTCCATTCTAAAACATGCTAAGTCGACTTAGCTTGTTTTTAGGGGAATAGCATTTTTAATTTCTAAATATTCCAAATTATATTCAGTCAAAATTTGCTGTTTATTTGTCAACCCAATTAATGTTATTCACAAACAGTACTGGTCATTCGATTTGTATTATAAAGGAATTCCACACAAATTTAAAAAAATTCTTCAAACTTTAATCGCCTCTCCTGAAAAACTACCTTTTTGCACTTATCATAGTTTAGAATGGAGGTATCGACATGTGTATGAGTGTATGCATATATGTCGATGTATTTTGTACTCATACAGATTTAAATCTTGACACAATATATGCTTTTTAGCATTGTACATACTCGTTTAGACTGTATGTATATGTAAGGACGTGAGGTTAAAACGTTTTAAATATGTAACTTACTAGCTGAAACTACTGTGGGTGAAACAACACGCATACAATAAGGGAAAGTGTACAGAATCTACCCAGCACGCACTTGTGAGAACCAACGAATCGTCCCTACACTTCAAGGAATTCATTTTGGCGGTACTTCTTGACATAGGAGGGGTTTTTAACAACATTCACTCCGAAGCAATAAGTGCGGTGCTGTCATATCTTTAGGTGAACACAAGCTTGATTAGGCTTATTCAAAGTCTGATCAACATAAGACGCATAAAAAGGTGCGTAAAAAGAGGTACACACAAGCAGAAGTACTGTCTCCACTAATTTGGAACCTAGCGGTGAATTAAATCCTGCTACATGTAGAACGTTGTGGCTGAAAGTTCTAGCATATCCAATCGCAGTAATTTGGGCAGTTTGGGCGTTAACCCATATAAGTCAGAATTGGTTCCCTTTAAAACGAATAATAAGGATTCACACTTGGACCCTCCTCGGATAAATGGAACAGATCTAAACTTTTCTCAGAGGGCAACATTTCTAAGGTTGGATTAGGAGTAGACTGTAAAGAATTCAGTCTTAATATAGCTCACAGACTACCAGATACCTTTAATGTCTCTCAAGCCGAAGTAATGGCAATATGTGAAGTGTCTGAGTCGCAACATAGTGATCAACACTGGTGTTGCCATCTACTCGGACAGTCAGGCTACCGTCAATTCTCTGGAGACCACATCCCTAAATACACAAACAGCCCTAAACTGTCGCAGATCTCTTTAGGAGAGCAGTTCAACATGCAGCTCATATGGGTTCCTGGTCATTTCCCGGGGAACTGCAAAGCCGAAGAACGTGCTAAGAAAGGGACGACATTACAAATTCTCGAAGAACTTTGCGGTGCCGACATTAATACTATCGATAACTTTGTATATCAAACAGGTTGTTTTCGATGAGGGGCCTTTCAGCCTAAACCTAACCTAAACCAAGTGACAATTTCAATAGCATTCGTCAGAGTCCAACTCCATTTTATTTGTGCGCTTTTCTCATAGTACTGTTGTCTCCAAATTCTGAGTGAATAATATTAGCATGTCAACCAAAAATAAGGTTAATCCGTTTATTGATAAAATTCTATTAAAGAAAACAACTGGATTATGTTTGGGCAATGTCGAATCTTATATACCCTCCTACAGGGATTGCATTCAATTCTATTACTGAACAATATTTGGATATGGAGAAAGTAATGGAACGATCCCATATGTTTAAGCAAATTAATTAAAAAGCGGAACGCTGCAATTGTTAGCCAAATTTTAGGCCTAAAATTCTTTAACCAAACTTTTCATTTGAAAAATGTGGTATTTATTGCTTAAATTATCATATTTGAGAGCTACCTCTACTCGCGAATTACAACAAAATATAAACTGATTTGTATCAATTTTATTGAGAGGAATTATTGCCAAAATAGAATAAAAACTACAAAGTTTCAGCTAGAAAATGTGGTATTTATGGCTTGAACAAACATTTTGGGGAGCGACATATATATATAGGTGAACTATAACAAAATATGAACTGATTTAAAAAATATTTAAAACATAAACTGCAAAGATTCTCGTAAAATGCTTAGAAAATGTGGTTTTTATCCCCCCCCCCCTTAGAGAGGAGGGTATATATCATTAGCTACGAGCCAAAAGTGTAACACATCGAAGGAGTGACCTAAGACCATATGTTCGGAGGAAATCCGTTTTGGGTAATTTTAAGTCGTTTGAGCAATGTCCCTCCGTCCGTCTGTCTGTGAGTCTGTATGTCTGTCTGCTGGCTGGTGCGCACGATAACACTCGAAAGGATTAACCGATTGACTTCAAATTCTCTATCTCCGGCTAAGTTCGAAGATGTGCCATATTGGTCCACTCCTTCTAGTACCTCCCTCACAAAGGGTTAATATTTAGTGAAATATTGATTCTTTAAAAAACTTCTATACTACTTACTCGAATCTTCTGAAATTCCAAACATAGTATTAGTTTATTAGCAGCTATCTGCTCGAGAAAAATGGGTAAGGACCATTTTGCACCAAAAGTTAACAGCTTATAACTGTAATACCAGTGCATACAAATACTTTTAATAATTTTGTACAGTGTAATGCTTTTATATTAGCTACAGTCCGGAGAAAAGTGGGCGTTATTGGCACGCCCCTTTTGGTACCTCCCATACAAATGGACAATTTTGCACCAAAAGTTAACAGCTTATAACTTTAATATCAGTGCATACAAATACTTGAAATTTCGTACAGTGTAATGTTTTATAATATTAAGAGTCTAAAGAAAATTGGCCGTTATTGGCGCGTCGCTTTTGGTACCTCCCACACAAATGGACCATTTTGTACCAAAAGTGACCTGCGTATAACTTTAATACCAGCGCAAACAAATACTTGAAATTTCGTACGTGTAATGCTTTTATAGTACCAAGAGTCTAGAGAAAAGTGGCCGTAATTAGCGCGTCCATTTTGGTACCTCCCACACAAATGAACCATTTTGTAACAAAAGTTACCATCTTGCAACTTAAATGCCAGTGCATACAAATACTTGAAATGTTGTACAGTGTAATGCTTTTATAGCACCTAGAGTCCAGACAAAAAATGGGCGTTATTGGCACGCCCCTTTTGGTACCTCCCACACAATTGGACCTTTTTGTACCAAAAGTTAACAGCTTTTGACTTTAATACTTAAAAATTATTAAATTTTTTTGTTTTAATTAAATTATTATCAACCTAAATTAGTTGATAATAATTCAATTAAAACAAAAAAAAAATAAATTTACGAATATTTATTTGGGACTCAAGGTGAGGGGATTCTTAAGACGGTTTACCCGACTGAACTTTCTTACTTGTTATGTCTTAACTAAGCCTATTTTCGGGCGACCTCTATATGGTGACTACAACAAAATATATAACCGATTTGCATAATTTTTATTGTGATGAATTCTAGTCAATATATAATACAAACTGCGCAGTTTCAGCAACATTGCTTTAAAAATGTAGTATCTATGGCTCAAAAACCATATTTTGGAGCGACTTCTATAGGAGAGCTATATCAAAACTTTGACCGATATGGCCCATTTGGAATCCCAAACGACATACAACTATAAGAAGTATTTCTGCCAAATTTGATCAATCTAACTTTATTATTACGGACTGTAGCGTGAACAGACAGACGGACATGGCTAAATCGACGTAGAATTTCGCGACGATCAAAAAATATATGTGGTATGGAGTCTCAGATCAATATATCAAGGTGTTGCAAACGGAATGACAATGTTAGTATACCCCCCATCCTATGGTGGAGGGTATAAAAAGATGCCAGTAAAATACTTGGCGGTGATATATGTATGTATGTAGATAGAAAACGTATTAACACTTCAATAAAATATTGCCAATTTTATTTAAGCTGACATAACTGATAAATGCTTTGATAGCAATTTAAAATATATTTATATATTTAACTCTTTTAACAAACAGTTTTGCCTGATAGGCCAATAGAGCAGCAGTCCTATTGAAATATTTTCAGCAGATTCTATAAGGCGACGAAATTCAACGAACCGTAGTCACTCCCTCAGAGATCTGTTTATTTACTTATGTAAATCTGAAAGTGCCTTGGTTCAACACAATATAAACTGCAAGTGCTGGACCCATACACCTACACATTATTGTTCACATGTACGAGTACTAAACGAGTATATATATACCAGCGGCGTAAATACGGAGGCCTACTTGGAAGAGGCCTTCAAGAAGACCTTATAAAAAAAGTCAATACCCATACTTGCTGGCCTTCCTTGACAACGACTTCTGTAATCCCTATTTTCGCCTTACAAAAAATCGTGTATTCATTCTCGTCCGCCTTGCGCGTTAAGACCTTAAACAATGCCTTCATATGGAAGGGAATTCATAAGGTCTTTGCAAATAATAAAAAATAATTGTTGGGCAACTTATTCCGTTACTTTAAAAATCATGCGAGAGCGAAAGATCTAAGAGGGAGCAAAACAATTCCAAACAGAAGACAGCAAGCAAAAAACAATTGCGTTTCCAAAAAGAGTCAAGCAGCCGTATTGTGTTTTTAGTTTTTAGAAGAATTTTGTTGAAGTCAGTTATGTTTTTTGTGGTTCGCGTGGTAGGTGAGTTTTTCTAAACAAGCAAATAAAACAAATGTTACATATCGGCATCAGAAACGAGAAAGGGCGTATCATCATACTTGAAAACTTTATAGGAGAAGCAAAAAACAAAGTAAAGTGCAAAATGTTTTCGTTCGAAAAACGGGGGTTTCAGTATAATACCTAAACATAATAAAACATATATAAATTCCTACAAACATGATTTATAACACCTTTGTGAAAATTGCGCGAAATAGGAATTTCTAACTATAAAAAAAGAAATAATTGTTTGTTAGGCCCTTTTGAAATGTTGTTAATAAATTCGCTATTTTTGATAGTTGGTCGCTAAAAATTTGTCAGGATGTGTATTTTGATGCAGTGTACCGAAATCCATCAAAAACTTAATTTCCATTTTTCTTTTTGTTACGCCCTTTTTCGTTTCTGATGACGATATACATATCTAATTTCAGATTTGGAAAACCGAGTAAAACCTTTGAGGAACGATTTATAAACTCAAAATTAAGTTTTTGTGGAAGAATTCTCACAGATCATTTAGAACATTCAGATAAAAACAAAATTGATAACAACAAATAACAGGAGGAAATTTATTTTATTATATTTATTTTATTTTCTAACTACACCACAAAACATGTATATTTCATTAATAATGATTTGGATTTGGTAAATAAGGTATTTTTAATTAAAATCTTCCATAAGGCCTTCTAGTTCGGGGCTTATGTAAGACCTGCCGTATTACACTTTCCATAAGACCTTGTATAATAGGGAAGTGCGTGTGGAAGGCCTTGGTCGCCTATGACACGCTGTGTAAAAAATAAATGAGTACGTAATGGGACTGGCATGCCTTGTGTCTCCAAACCAAGGCATGATATAAGGCCTGCTGAGACCTTCTTTACGTCGCTGGGATGTATATACTCGTTTGCGTATACGCAAATGTAAAACCAACACTTGTGTTGAGTTGTACGTATGAAAATAGTTCACCAATCACTCACTCACTCACACACACACACATTTTCACATTTACATTCTTGCATAAGTGAAGTCACATTTGTTCATACTACCCTTTTGCACTAAAATTTTTGCAATATTCATGTAAGCCCATTCATTTAGACTGACACAACATACTCATATCTCGACGAGTCGACTTTTTGCAACATAAAAAGAGCAAAAAAGCAAACGAAGGACAAGAACAAGTGAGTTGCTCATATTTGACTTTTCGCTGACAGCACACCACAGTCCGCTTAACAAGCAGCACAGCTGCTGCTCCATTATTAAGTGACTAGAACCGAACTGAATAGAAAGTAGGAGAATATGAATTTTTGTTGTCTCTGCTGAAATGTGTGAGAGAAATATGTTTAGAATTTGTCGAGAAAAGTTATGTTGTTTGGTCAAGAAAAAAATGATCTCTATATGAAGAGGAATTTAAAAATTCAGTATTAAACATCAACATCTAAGCTGCGGAAATATCAATGTGTTGAGACTATCATAAAATATGTACACAGAAAGAAAAAAAATGAGTAATCCGTACTTGAATCAAGCCGTAGCGTAGCGGTGTCAAAATACGGTAAGTACGGTTTTTCTGAAACTAAGTACAAAATACTTGAATCAAGTACGGATTTTTGATCATTAAGCCTGATTAGGCTGGATTTTAAGCCAAAATATTCTTATTTCAAGCATAAAGCGATTGATTTAAGAATTTTATGGAATTGATTTGAGTGCGAAACGGGCTTCAATGAAGAAAATTTTGATTGAATTACGCCTGTCCAATACTTAATTAAAGCCTGATAGTACTTCATTTAAGCCTGATAATACTTGATTTAAGCCTAATCAGTTCTTGATTTAAGCCTAACCAATACTTGATTCAAGGCTGATCAGTTCTTGATTTAATCCTAACCAATACTTGATTTAAGCCTGATCCTACTTGATTTATTGTGCTTTCGTTCGTTTTGTACCTATATATCATTTATATTGATTATACTATTTTTGCCACTGTATTGCAAAGAATGCAATTTTTTAAAATTGTATGTCAAAACACTATTGCTTGAGAGCAAATATGAAACATAAAAGGAATAGCATAAACGAAACGAACAAGAATTATTAACAACTTCATAAAACTTAAATAAAAACCAGTAAGGAAAGGCTAAAGTCGGGCGGTGCCGACTATATAATACCCTACACCACTCTCGTAATATTGAATAACTCTGATATATAAATTTTGTAATTCATGTATAAATTGTTTACATAAATTTACTTTTGGGACATTTTATACTTAAATAATACCCTGTACCACAGTGTGGTGTAGGGTATAAAAACGATTGGATCTAAAGAGCCAAATCGGATGAAACATATATATGGGAGCTATAGCTGAATCTTAACCGATTTTCTTCAAATTCGGTAGTGTTGGTTCATGGATCAAGAATCTCTACCATTCTAAATTTCAACACGATTGGATGTAAAATACAGCTTTTATAGGACTAAAGGGCCAAATCGGACGAAACATATATATGGGAGCTATAGCTAAATCTTAACCGATTTTCTTCAAATTCGGCAATGTTGGTTCATGGATCAAGAAACTCGACCATTCTAAATTTCAAAACGATCGGATGTAAAATACAGCTTCTATAGGACTAAAGGGCCAAATCGGACGAAACATATATATGGGAGCTATAGCTAAATCTTAACCGATTTTCTTAAAATTTGGCAATGTTGGTTCATGGATCAAGAAACTCTACCATTCTAAATTTCAAAACGATCGGATGTAAAATACAGCTTCTATAGGACTAAAGGACCAAATCGGCCGAAAGATATATATGGGAGCTATATCTAAATCTGCACCGATTTTCTTCAAATTCGGCAATGTTGGTTCATGGATCAAGAAACTCTACCATTCTAAATTTCAAAACGATCGGATGTAAAATACAGCTTCTATAGGACTAAAGGACCAAATCGGACGAAAGATATATATAGGAGCTATATCTAAATCTGAACCGATTTTCTTCAAATTCGGCAATGTTGGTTCATGGATCAAGAAACTCGACCATTCTAAATTTCAAAACGATCGGATGTAAAATACAGCTTCTATAGGACTAAAGGGCCAAATCGGACGAAACATATATATGGGAGCTATAGCTAAATCTTAACCGATTTTCTTAAAATTTGGCAATGTTGGTTCATGGATCAAGAAACTCTACCATTCTAAATTTCAAAACGATCGGATGTAAAATACAGCTTCTATAGGACTAAAGGACCAAATCGGCCGAAAGATATATATGGGAGCTATATCTAAATCTGCACCGATTTTCTTCAAATTCGGCAATGTTGGTTCATGGATCAAGAAACTCTACCATTCTAAATTTCAAAACTATCGGAAGTAAAATACAGCTTCTATAGGAATAAAGGTGGGCTATCATATCGTCGCTTGGATGACCAACCGACGTAACTGACAATTTTTCAGAAATTGACTTAAGGCCACCATTCGATTTGTCTAGTCAAAGTACAACGTGTGTATAAATTTTGTGCATATATATATTACCGTTTTCTCAAAAAACGGTAAATAATTTTAGACGTAACTGACACAATGCAAAACCAGTAAGGAAAGACAGAAAGTCGGGCGGGGCCGACTATATAATACCCTACACCTACCTACCAATGGGAAAATGGGCATTGCGATAAGAATTTGGCAGTGTTCATACATGTAATAAGCAAACTCTCTCTGCCGATTTTCGTACTGATCGGATATAAAACGCGGTTTCTACAGGGCTTACATGTCAAATCGGGTGTAACATATATATTGGGACTATGTTTAAATCTGAACGGATTTTCACCGAATTTGGCAGTGTTCATACATGTAATAAGAAAACTCTCTCTATTAAATTTCGTACTGATCGGATATAAAACACGATTTCTACAGCGCTCAAATGTTAAATCGGGTGGAACATACATATATATGGGGGCTATATCTAAATCTGAACCGATTTTCCCCGAATTGCGCAGTGTTTTTTCATGTAATAAGAGAACTTTCTCTGCCGAATTTCGTACAGGTCGGATGTAAAATACGGTTTCTACAGCGCTTTCATGTCAAATCGGGTGAAACATATATATGGGGACTATATCTAAATCTGAACCGATTTCCCCCGAATTTGGCAGTGTTTATTCATGTAATAAGAGAACTCTCTCTGTTGAATTTTGTTTTGATCGGATATAAAACAGGATTTCTACAGCGCTTAAATGTTAAATCGGGTGAAACATATATATAGTGGCTATATCTAAATCTGAACCGATTTCCCCCGAATTTGGCAGTGTTTATTCATGTACTAAGAGAACTCTCTCTGTTAAATTTCGTACTGATCGGATATAAAACACGATTTCTACAGCGCTTAAATGTTAAATCGGGTGAAACATATATATGGTGGCTATGTCTAAATCTGAACCGATTTTCCCCGAATTTGGCAGTGTTTATTCATGTAATAAGAGAACTCTCTCTGTTAAATTTCGTACTGATCGGATATAAAACACGATTTCTACAGCGCTTAACTGTTAAATCGGGTGAAACATATATATGGTGGCTATATCTAAATTTGAACCGATTTTCCCCGAATTTGGCAGTGTTTATTCATGTAATAAGAGAACTCTCTCTGTTAATTTTCGTACTGATCGGATATAAAACACGATTTCTACAGCGCTTAAATGTTAAATCGGGTGAAACATATATATGGTGGCTATATCTAAATCTGAACCGATTTTCCCCGAATTTGGCAGTGTTTATTCATGTAATAAGAGAACTCTATCTGCCAAATTTCGTACTGATCTGATTCAAAATACAGTTCCTACAGCGCTTACATGCCAAATCGGGTGAAACATATATATGGTGGCTATATCTAAATCTGAACCGATTTTCCCCGAATTTGGCAGTGTTTATTCATGTAATAAGAGAACTCTCTCTGTTAAATTTCGTACTGATCGGATATAAAACACGATTTCTACAGCGCTTAAATGTTGAATCGGGGGAAACATATATATGGTGGCTATATCTAAATCTGAACCGATTTTCCCCGAATTTGGCAGTGTTTATTCATGTAATAAGAGAACTCTCTTTGCCAAATTTCGTACCGATCTGATTCAAAATACAGTTCCTACAGCGCTTGCATGTCAAATCGGGTGAAACATATATATGGAGACTATATCCAAATCTGTACCGATTTTAACCAATTTCAATAGGGATCGTCCTTGGGCCAAAAAAGAGCACTATGCTTAATTTCATTACAATCGGACCATAAATACGACCTGCACTTTGATTACAAGAATACATGGACAGACAGACAGACGGACAGACAGACGGACAGACAGACGGACATGGCTAAATCGACTCAGAAAGTGATTCTGAGTCGATCGGTATAATAAACAATGGGTCTATCTCTTATCCTTTTAGGTGTTACAAACAAATGCACAAAGTCATAATACCCTGTACCACAGTGTGGTGTAGGGTATAAAAACACGCCAAGTAATGTATTTGCAAACAATGTTTGAACAAGATATGACTTGGATATGGTTGCGCACAAATGTTTATACATATACATCTCATCGATTTATATGCGTGTGTGTTCGATGTTGCGTCAGCCAAAATCAACCACTTAAATGAGAGGGTAATTTTATTGTGCTCTATAACGGTTCTGTCTCTTAGAGATTTAATTAGGCTTTTTCCTCTTACGTTAAGACATATTAGGCTTAATTTTCCTTTTCAAGAATTGTTTATTTGATTTCAAGCATTATATACTTATGTAAGCCTTACAGCGCTTGATTTTTTCAATTTAAGCCGATTTATAGTTGTTTTAAGAAAAACTTAGTACGAACGTACTTAAATTTTTAAGTACGATTTCGGCTTAAATTAAGATTTTTTTACTTGAATTTAGTATGGGATTTTCTTTCTGTGTATACATGTAATCAACTTCTGCATTATGTACTTCTAAGGCAAACATTGTGGAATTCAGAATATTTCACTAAAATCGGTAGATTTGTGTAATTGCATTCGCAAACAACGCAGAAATTTGAACGCACGACCTCCTGCTTGCAAGTCAAACGCACTTGCATCGAATTTTTGTTATAAACTTCGTGCCAATATGAGAGAATAATGAAAGTGTCAAAATAGTAACTTCTTTTCCGAGGATGTATGTATTATTGATGAGATCAAATAGTGGAGGGTTTCGGGTGAAAACTCCTTTAACAACATGACATCGATGTCTGGATATACTGGGTTAGGCCTTTCTAGGCAGTCTGACAGATCATGTCGTTATCGATATTCGTATTGATGAGGAACTTCTAAGACTTTGGTACCACTAGGGACATCAATTGGTCTATGTGAGCTGGTACCTCCGGCTGCCGCTCAATATGGAACTGTAACAAAACTCTCCACTTCTTCTACATCTCCCCAGTTTCCGCAGAACTCATTGGACTCAATTCCCAAAATTTGTGCCTGACGTTTTCTCCGACCAGTAAATGTCCCATAGGAATTGGCCCTGTTCTCGCGAGGAGATGTTTTGATCTTCACAAATTCTTCGAGAATATGTCCCTTTCTAGCAGTTAATCTGCTTCGCTATTTCCCGGGATATCCCTATGCTCAAATGTTGTATATATTATACTGCTCAGCCATATCATTAGGAGATCTGCGGCAGTCGAGGGCTGTTTGTGAATTTATAGATGTGACATCCAGAGAATTGGTGGCAGACTGACTGTCAAAGTAAATGACAACACCAGTGTTGAGTACTATGTTGTGAAATAGCCACTGCAAGTATCTGGTAGTCTGTAAGCTATAGCAAGACTAAGTTATTTTTTAGAGTAATCCGAAGCCAAACTTGTCAACAAGCTTCAAACCTTCCTTATAGAAGTTAATATAGTTTTTATTTCCTGATATTCAGTACCCATTCCTCTCTGCCAGGTATCTTAGTGGTAATGTGCCTCTCGATGGTGCTTTCGATTTGTATATAGTCCACTAGATCGGTTCGCCGATAGTTCTTGTACATCCACATTGATTGATAGTTTAATGTTAATGCCGCTCTGGTTGCAGCCATTTTGTAAACATTATCAATCAGCAGGGATAGAGTAGGACCTGTAGTGACTATGTCGCTGTAGTTCTTTAAATTCATGCACAAGGAGGCAGATATCTGAACCTTCATCAGTCGACTGGTTGCGGATCGCTTATGAGTTACGTACAGTAGTATTGAGCGAACCACTGCTTATATATCCCATGGACGATTTTAGTAGAGATGTGCCCCTACAGCTCTCCTACAGGAATATAAGGCGGGGTTGGCCTTACCGTTTCAATACATTAAGTCTGAAAGATATTTTCCTGCCTAGGATTAGACCTGGACAATTTATTCTAATGCCACTCTGGTTTCAACCTATCTAGCCACAATATCAATCGACAATAGATGGCAATAGTGCCATTATTAACATTTATAGTTATCATAATTTTCTTAAATTTATTCCTTTAATGTATCCCGGCTATATTGTGCATATACTTCAAAAGATATTGTCCAATTACTAAAGGAAAATTCCAAGAAAATGGGAATTTTAAAATATTTTTTCGTGTTTAGGGCAACACATTACCCAAGAAAATATTATGCACAGCCCTTCGACAAAAATTTTGTTGCATAGTGCAATTATTATAACAGTTTTAAGCACCCAAGTTCATTTACCAAACCAACTTGGATGGAGTTCACATTTGCTTATATCATATAAATAAATAAGAAAATAAATTTCCGCAAATAAAAATTAGTAAGGAAAGGCAGAAAGTCGGGTGGGGCCGACTATATAATACCCCATACCTCCCTAACAATGCGAAAAGATACATTGTGATAATAACAATACATAATTGGTTTCTTTGCAGTAAACAAAATACTTAGCTCTGCCAGTACAACTTCTATAGCGCTTTGATACCTAATCGGGAGGAACTTATATATGGGGGACATATAAAAATCTGAACCAATTTTACCGAATTTGGTAGTGTTTATTCATGTAATAAGATATACAATACAGTTTCTAGAGCGCTAACACGTCACATCGGGGGTAACATATATATGGGGGCTTTATCTAAATCTGAACTGATTTTCCCCAAAATTTGGCTGTGTTTATTCATGTAATAAGAAACCTCTTTCTGCAAAATTTCGTACAGATTGGATATTAAATACAGTTTCTACAGAGCTTACATATCCAATGGGTGTAGTGTAGGGTATAACAAACATACATTTCATTGTATCGTTTTTTGTTTGCCTTATAATATTTTAGCTCATACAAAATTAATCAATCTACTAACAAAGCCCATTGTTTTTGCTAGTGCTGCTATATACACGCACTTGAGTGTACAACATCAACAATTCGACAGCTAAACTCGTCATCAATTTTAAAAAATATTAGCAAACTCAGCAACATCAGCCCCAAACAGAACCAAAAACCAAATCATGAAATTCTTAGCAACAGAAGAATCACAAGTTATCGGAATAGTAAATGACAGTGGAACTCAAAAAATACAGCAGGCGAAGAGAATGAAGGAAAAACGAAAGGGAAACAAATCTGAAGCAGTTCAAATGGAAGTCAGTCGAAATTGATGTCGATGTGAATCCATTTGATTGCGCACAGGAGCGACATTTGAAATTTATGACGACTACAGATGACGAGACGGAAACAAATGAGGATATCGATGTTGCCAGGCGCACTTACACAATTCAATTGGGAAGAAACGGTGGTTATTGTTGAACTAAATTTGCACATTATATGGTAAACTATTCAAAGAAGACATGGTCCTAGGAAATACACTGGAGTGTTGGAAATTTCTATTTTATCAAAAAGTATTTATTTATTCATGAATATCTATTTTGTCCCCTTCAAAGTAATTCCCCTCGGATATAATACACTTCTGCCAAAATTTTTTTCCAATCCTCGAATCACTTCAAATAATAATTTTTTGCGATCTTGTTCAGCTCCTCCTTCGATGCCGCCTTTATCTCCTCGTTCGTAGCGTAGCGTCGTCCTTTCATGGGCCTTTTCAGTTTTGGGAACAAAAACTAGTCACAGGGGGCTAGGTCAGGGGAATACGGTGGATGCGGCACCATTACTGTGTTGTTTTTGGCCAAATATTATCGCACAAGCAACGATGTGTGTGCAGGGGCGTTATCATGGCGCAAAAGCCAGTTTTTGTTCTTCCACAAATCCGGGAGTTTTTGGCGGATTGCTTTTGCAATTTGCGCATAACTTGCAGGTAATATTTTTTATTGACCGTACTACCCTGTGGCAAAAACTCATAGTGCACCACGCCCCTGCAATCAAAGAAAACTGTGAGCTCGGGCGTCCGGCACGCTGTTCGTCCTTCGCATCTTCTCGGCCCTCTAAGAAAATTTTGAACTACCGAGAAACGTTGCTTTGGTCCAAGGTAGCTTCACCATATGCCACAGTCAACATTCGGAATGCGTCAGCGCACTTTATTTTGTTTTTCACACAAAATTTTATGCAGATTCTTTGATCCATTTTCTGAAATAGATAAAAATCGAAGACAAGTTAAAACACATCCAAGCACAACAGCTGTCAAAAATTAACTAAACATTCAAAATGGCCGACCTTGTCAGCATAACGCTACAAAAATGTCAAAAATCAAATACACGTAGCCCGCGAAATTAAAAATTCGCGATATTCTTTGAACATACCTCGTAAACTGGAACCTTACTAGATATGGGAATTGTTGTTTTGATTATTTTTTCCGAACCGAATTCTTATAAGACCACCTTAAATAAATTGCCACAAAAAGCTGTATCACATTATAGGAGTAACCCATGACCCTATATCTGTTTGTAAAAAAAAACATTTTAAAACGTATGAGCTATTCCCGTACTAACGCCCGTCCTCCTATTCATCTATATATAACCTAGGATGTGTCAAATTGTAGGGGGCCAAAGAAAATTAACAAAAGCACATCGCGATTCTGGTTCTATTGTTCATTCCCAGAAACCATAGCTTAATAATGAGTTTCGAGACCCGGATCTTTCAAATATGTATTTCTCCAAAATAATCAAAAATAGAGAAGAAATTTACAATTGCTCGTCGCGATTCTTTTTCTTTGGTTCATTCCAAGAAACTTTGCCGAAGACGCAAAGGACAACATAAGTCCCGTTAAACTAATTTGATTGCTTTACAAACCTCAAAAGTTGCCGGATTCCACCATTACCCAAGATAGCTAACTTTTCAAAGAAATAAGAGCCAGAGGATGTATGCCGCCTTCCAGAGAGAGCGGGGCTCAGACACAGAAGGTGTTCTAATGATTCCTCCTCCTTTTCGTCTCCACGGCTTCTGCAAGACTCATTATGTAAGTCCTTCAATCACGACAGACACGATAAGTGAGACGTTCGGTCTCTACAACGACTGTAGTGTGTTGGTGCGTTTTGAGTCTAGGCCAGGCCACATCATCCTGGAATGTATATATGTTACAGTTCCAGACTAGTGACTACCTTTAATTTGTTGCCGTAAATGCACAATATCTCAAGAAAAGCGTGAAGGTCGCTAGAGGCATACCCACATGTTGCAAGTTCATCTGCCTTGCAGTTAATATTGAACTGTTCAGCCATTTCGTTAAGAGATCTACAACTGTCGAGGGTAGATTTTGAATTCAGGAATATAGTTTCCAGAGGCTTGATAGTAGCCTGACTCTCAGAACATTAATTTTCAGCCATTCCGCTACGTCTTTTCTTTGTCCTTTTCCCGAAAACAGCACTTTTCTACCACATTTTAGATGTTTGAAAATTGCAAATATTTTCCAGAAACGAAATTCCCATTACATATCTGCCTGGTAAACATAAACATACTACTGATCAGGCAGTCTTTATGCAAGTGATAGCTCAAGTTCTTTAGAAAAGACGCCAAAGCCCTCGTAGTTATTGAGTTAGAAATAATCTGTATAATCTGTATGTTATGGAATCTCCTATGTCCTGGGATACGACCATTCCTTTCTGGTCTATCAGGTATAAGAGTAAGGTACTTCTTGACGAAGAGTGGTTCAGTCGCAGGTAGCCAACAGTGCCCGGAAAGTCAGGCATTCGGTCTAGAATGACACTATGTCCGTAGGCATTTCTTGACCATAGTGGCAGTTCCCTGAGTTTAATTGCCTAGTCTAGTGGCATTAAGTATAACATTTAGTGCCTCAGTTGGTGTCCTGCTCTGCGCACATATTCGTAGCAGCAAATCGATGAACCTAGTTTAGTATCGCGCTGAAGGGTGATTTTGGCAGAGCTGTCCACAATACGACAATACCGAACAGCATTATCGGGCTAACTACTGCCGTATAGAACCAATAAACTATACGCGGGTACAGACACCAGCGTTTTCCCTTTATTGGTACGAGTATATAGCGCTACCACAGCGTTCTTAGCTCTTTCCAAGATTTTGGGTCTAAAGTGCAACTATTTTCCCGTAAAATACCTAAGTATTTTGCGCTTTCTGAGAAGGCAATTTTAATACCACCCCAGGCAGGTTTGCTTTATTTCTCCTGGTGAAAGTAACTAGTTCCCTCTTCCACGAGTTAACACCAATACCATTAACGGAAGCTCATCTTGCTGTTATAAAAGGAGCCTGCTGTAGGATGTATCTAAGAGTACTCGCAAACTTCTCTTTAAAAGCTGCTACCACATCATCTGCATAGGCAACAACTCAGACACCCTTCATCTCCAAATAAATCAGAATATTGTTCATGGAGAGATTCCATAGCAGAGGAGACAGAACACACCCTTGCGGCGTTCCCCAGCTGACAAATACGTGGAGGTCAGTTGTACCCTGGTCCATATTCACACGTCGCAGTCTGTTACCGGTTACCACCTTACCGACTACGTCCCTCTCCAGCAAACACTGCAATTCTGGGGGGGGGGGGGAAATTGCAAGTGTGAATATGGACTAAGCTAACTGAAATGTGTCTCTCAATCAGAAGGTTACGAATATAGTGCTATCAACCCCAGTATATCAACCGTACTATCAACCCTCAGGCTTGCTAAAGTCGTAATTATAGCGGCTGGACTTATGTTATTAGGGCCACGTCAATAGCTAAGAAAGCTACCATAGTATTTTCTTTAACATATGTCATATGTGTAGGTATCTTCCAATAAAGCTGACCTAAATATGCAGGGCGTTTTCAGTGGACTATCCTTGCTGTAGGCATTCTGTTGAGTGGACAGTATCATGAGATCTATTTTAATCCTAAAGTAACTATAAATGAATCTCTCCAGGGTTAAGAGAAATTACGATATACTAATTGGCCGTAATTCGTGAGTTCAATGACGCATCTGTTTGCTGACTCAATGAGTCAGCAAGCAGATGCCTTTTGACAGTAGCAGTGTTGTCCCTTCTGTTAATGGGCTGGAAATTTAAAAAGCTACGGACTATTGATAAAGATATTTCGGATACGGAACATATCATATGTTTCTATGTATTTCACTTAGTTTGTGTACTGTGAATTATTATAGTGTGAAACGAAATCTGTGAATGTGGGTATAATAATTTTGGTCTCATCGAACTTAACCCAGCAAAATCTTGGTGAGTACCTGTCATTATTCCCTGCATTACCAAATAATGACATCTCATTATTCGCTGCATTACTTTCGGCTTATCAATAATGACATACCAATAATAACAGAAATAAGTGATTTCTTGTCAACATGATTTGGAAAATTTTAATATAATGCAATTTTGGCTATACTCGTATGTGGGTTAATGCACAATATTTATTTATTTTCAGATTTGAATGAAAATACCATACCATTGAAGAATTTTTCACATGGTGGTTTGGGTTCAGAAATTCGAATCTGGCATGAGAAAATTGTTTGTGTCGAGAAATATGCGCGACAGAATCCAAAAAATCACTTTAAATTACCATCTTTACATATCTACCATATCTACTATTTATTTTATAACTTATTGGTAATTCATTATTCAAATAACTAAAATCGTGAAAATATAAGCACATATTTATGTGGTATGCCTATGCTACAAATAAGTACTTATTATGCTACTTTATTGTATGCTTTTCGGAAGTACTTACCTCCAATGACATCCCCATGTTAAAATAATGAGAAAAGTGGCTAAATAATAAGTGCTTACTATTATCGAACTTTGCTTACTCGTCGGATTATTTGGTAATGAGAAATTTTGCTGGGAACAGCCTTATTGTTTTTTATATTCTTCAACTTTCCAACATCTTGGAAAACGTAGCATTCTTTTATTGTCATTTAATGACAATGTTGTATCGTTTTCAGTACCTTATGTTAATCGAAATATAAGAAAATATATACCAATATTCCTTTTAAAAAACAGCTTTCAACTAATACTAACCACATTTGTTGTGTAGCGTCACCACTAACAAATTTTATCACTTGAGTTTTACATTGAACACACTCTCAACGAAATTATAAAAAAAACACAGAATATTTTCTTCTTATATCTGATTTCCGTCATGAAACATATTCCAAAATTTTGCTAAATGTCATCAACATTTTGATACCAGACGACTGTCATCAAACCAATTCGAACCAACAACAAATCGTTAAAAATTTTAATGAGTTTTCCCTCTCGAATATTCCACACTTGAGAAAATAATTTATTAAATGATTTCGACACATTTTCAAATTAATTATGTATTCTTTTTTTTTGGTGAAGAGTGCGTGTGAAAAACTGTGGAATGAACATTTTGTAAAGATTCATCGAAGTGACACCTGGAAGTAAGTGGTTGCGGAATGAATGTGGTGTAAAGAATATTGCCTCTCGTCTGTCATGACAAGTTTTCTATGATTTAGATTTTTTCCCCACTTTAGTGAATAATTTGTCGGATTTTATGTAATTAAATTCACGGTCAGTGTCAAAAAAAAATCCATGCATAAAAGGTGGAAAAACAAACCAAAATGAGAATGTATATTTTTTGATCTTAATACACATAGTTGTTAATGATGATCATTGCCGTGACGATTACGCTGAGGTTGACGTCGACGGACAACGCCAATGTTAATGATGAGGGCGATGATGAAAAGTTATTTCTTTCTTTGTTTATTATTTATATTATTTTGATCATCTTGTAAATGATTGTTGTACTAAATCTATCAAATATTTTCACTTCATATTGAGCTCATTCGATTTTTATAGCTGCCTTGGCAGTTATTTGCTAAACTGAAAAGAAATTAAACAAATGAAGACATATTCGAATATAATTGTTTATCGTACACTGTTAAAAAACACACTTGTGCAACACCTTCACTTGTTGTGTTGAATTGTTTATAATATAATATTTATTGCACACATTTTATTTGATAAGACTTCTTTTTTGATGAAATGCTTTCATTTGGAACGTACATATGTGAACAAAATATTTACTTTAAGTTCAGCATTAAAAGTCAATTCAACCTGACGGCATCTTCAATTTATATATCATCCATAGACTGTGAAACATTCAAACTTACACTTTTTCTATGTATGCATTTTCTAACCAATACACAGTGGGAATGTATTAATCCAGTTAAGAAAGGCACAAAGTCGGCGGGGCCTACACCTCCCTAACAATGCGATAAGGGTCATTGCGATAATAATTTGGAATAATTGTTAAATAGGTAAGATAATAAAATTAGCCAATAATCGTTACTAAATTGAAAAACATCTTTCTGCCAAATTTTGTAATGATCGGAAGTACAACTTCTATAGCGCTTTGATACCAAATCAGGAGGACATATATATGGAGTTTATATCTAATTCTGAACTGATTTTCCCCGAATTTGGCAGTATTCCTTCATGTAATAAGAAACCTTTTCATTGCGTTTCGCACTGATCGGATATAATATGTTACCCCCATGTCAAATCGGGGGTAACGTATATATGGGGGCTATCTGTAAATCTGAACCGAATTTGGTAGTATTCCTTCATGTAATAAGAAACCTCTTTCTGCCGAATTTTGCACTGATCGGATATAAAATAAAGTTTCTACAGCTCTTACATGTCAAATCGGGGGTAACATATACTACATATATGGGGGCTATATCTAAATCTGAACTGATTTCCCTCAAATTCGGCAGTGTTCATTCATGTAATAAGAAACCTCTTTCTGCAGAATTTCGTACTGACCGATATAAAGTACAGTTTTTACAGTGCTTACATGTCGAATCGGAGGTAACTAATTTTGTATTGTCTCTAAGTGTATCATGAGACTGCTTTCTGTCAATTTTTGTACTAATCGGTTCATAACAAATCGGAGTTACATATATATGGAAGCTATATGTAAATCTGAACTGATTTTAACCAAATTCAATAAGGATGTGTAAAGTTTCGTTGAGATCGGACCATAATTGCGACCTGTACTTTGATTACAAGAATACATACATGCACAGACAGACGGACATAGCTAAATCAAAGTAATAATAGTAACGATGGGTCTATTTCTTCTCCTTTTTGGTGTTACAGACAAATGCACAAAGTTATAATACCCTGTACCACAGTGTGGTGTAGGGTATAAAAAGGGAAATAATTCGGCAGTTGCTGAACCAAACAGATTCCGATAAAAATTTACATACATGCGGCGTAGGTATTAGAGAACTTAAGTTTGAGCTGCCTATGACATATAGAAGCGGAGCTACAGGGCCTCTAATTGGCCATCTCCGGTGAACAAAATGTTCAAGCGCCGGTAACTTTCGCCTTTTTCATCTGATTCTATTTTTTTGTGCATTCTACATACTAACCGAAGCCTACAAAAGTATTCTTACGCCTAAGAGTTTGCTCATATAGTTACCGAGACATTTGCAATTAAAAATTAAATTTTTGCCAATTCCTGTCCTAGTATTTTGTGAATATCGGATCAGCAATGCACTGATTTTTTACAACAGCAAAATTTTCTATATGATGAAAAAAAATCGATCCGATATAACTAATAAGACGAAATTTATGGCCATTTGAATTCAAATTTTCAAAAAAATTTACGAGTATATGTTTCATTTTGAAGTTAGGTTAAGGTTATGTTAAGAGAAGACAGACACACTTTGACAATCCAGTCCATTGTGTTACCACAGGGACGTAAGGGAAAACATAAGTTATCCCTAGCCCCTTCCCTTGAACCTTATTGATTGATTTAAAAATCTCTAAAGTTGGCGGCTTCTTACATCAGCCAAGTTAGCTAACTTCTCAAAGAAATAAGAGCTCATGGTTGTGTGGCGCCTTCTTGAGTGAGTGGTGCACAAACACAGAAGTTGTTCTATTGAATCCTCCTCCTCTTCGTCTCCACAGCTTCAGTAAAACTCATTATGCAAGACCTTCAATCTCTCTGCGCGCCGTCCGATAAGACAATAACCTGTCATGACAGACACGATAAGTAAGACGCCCGTTCTCGACAACGAGAGCAGAGCTGTGGTGCGTTTTGAGTCTAAACTGGGCCACATCAGCCTGTTATGTATGTACTTCCTGACTAGTGACCACCTGACATTTGTTGTCGTAAGTACACTATCTCTGAAGAGGAACTTGCAGGTTGCTAGAGGCATGTCCATATGTTCCAAGTCCCCTGGAACGTGTAGGGTTGTTCTTAGTCTTGCAAGTTCATCTGCCTTGTAGTTCCCTGGTACATTCCTGTGGCCCGACACCCATATCAGTTGCATATTGAACTATTCAGCCATCTTGCTAAAAGATCTACGACAGTCGAGGGCAATTTTTGAATTCAGGAATATAGTTTCGAAGAACTACAAGAGAAAATATTTATACCGACTTTGGGCAACACAATTTATTTTCAGCCATTCCGCTACCTCTTTACTAGCTACGATTTCTGCCTGGTAAACACAACAGTGATAAGGTAGTCTTTTTGCGAGTGATAGCTGAAGTTCCTCAGAGAAGACACCGCAGCAAACTTGGTTATCAAGTTTGGAACCGTCTGTATAGAAGTTAATGAATATCCTCTGTCCAGGGATACGACCATTCCGTTCCATTCAATAAGTTATAAGAGTGCGATACTTCTTGTCAAAGAGTGGTTCAGTCATATTGTAATCAACAATGCCCGAAAGGTCAGGCATTCTGTATATAAGTAGAAGGGCACTATGTCCGTAACCATTTCCTGACAAGTGTGAAAGTTCCCTGCGTCTAATCGCAGTACATGCGGCGTATTGTAGTGCTATACTATCTAGCGGGATTAAATGAAGTATAACAATTAGCGCCGCAGTTGATGTCATTCTCAGTGCATCAGTGACACATATAGCAGCCATTCGCTGAACCTTGTTCAGCATCGCACAGAAGGTGAATTTTTGCAGAGCTGTCCACCAGACGACATGCCATACAGCATTATCGGTCTGACTACTGCCGTATACAACCAATAACCTATACGCCGGTTCAGACCCCAGTTTTCGTATTGCCCTTTTACCTTAGCCTTATTTGCTCTTGGGTTTTGAAGTGCAACTTCCTGTCAAGTAAAATACCTAAGTATTTTGCGCACTTAGAGAAGATACTACCCCAAGGAGACATGTGTAACCCGTGGTACCTTATTTCTCCTGGTGAAAAGAACTACAGTGTTCCGTCTTGGTTGGGTTAACACCAAGACCATTACCGGAAGCCCATCTAGCGGTTACATGAAGGACTTGCTGTAGGATGTATGTATCTGAGGGTGTCCAGAAACTTCCCTTTAACAGATATTGTCTCGTCATCTACATAGGCAACAACCCTGACAGTCATCATCTTCGGAGCAAAAGCAAAATATTGTTCATGGCGAGATTACACAGCAGAGGAGACAGAACTCCTCTTGGGGCGTTCCCCTGCTAACACATCTATGGAGTTCAGTTGAACCTAAACAAGCTGAAATGCTTCTCTAAATTAGAAAGTTATAAATAAACCTACGTATACTGCTATCAACTCCCAGGGTTTCTAACGCCGTAATTATAGCGGCTGGATTTATGTTATTGAAGGCCCCCTCTATATCAAAGAAAGTGATCAATTTTAGTGTAATAAGGAGATATAAGTTTTAAGGAGATATGACGATAGATTAATTGGCCGGAAATCCTTAGCGCCAGTGTGGGACGGCTTTCCTGCTTTTAGGATGAAAACAATCTTGGGTTCTCTCCAGTTTGTTGTCTGTATATCGGATTGATACAATATGAGTATATCTCTCTTAGCCAGGGAGCAATTGTATCAGCCACTGCCTGTATCTCCGCCAAGGAGACTTGGTCAGGTCCTGGCGACTTAAAGGGTTTAAAGCTTTTGATAGTCAAAAATTGCTAGATTCAAGATCCAACTGAAGTATTAAATTCTTGCAGGGATTCCTCACTGGACGTAGTCCAAGAACTATCATCTTTCTTGGTGTGCCCAATAGTACGAGGCGTTAAGGCTAAAATTTTTGCAAACCTTGAGGCTTCGGATGAGCTTTCTACGCCACTACATACCCTTTATCAGCCTTTATCAACTCTTTTTGTACCCTTTGAGTTATTCCTTGTATGTGTCCAAGTCCCGTTGGGCTTTGGTGGCCTTTGCCCTATTGAAGAGCTTCAGCTACAGAACTTCCTCAGCATATCTAATTGAGTTTGTACATTTCTTTGTAACACTCAAAAGGAGACGAGATGGACTCATTGTTTATTGTGCCGAACAACTTGGAATCACTTCCTGACTTGATCCAAGAATAAACACTGTCAAATTTTAAAGGAATCGGTTCAGATTAAGATATAGCCTCTCTATATAGCCTACCTATATAGCCTCCCTATATAGCCTTCCTATATGTATATTTTCAAAGAACAGTATTTTGACACATAAACAAAGATTTTTTTGCGAAGTTTGATAAAAAAAACTGTTGAAATTTATATATATGTATATATCCCCCCATTTATGTGTTCTTTTCGTTTTGGTGCCAAAACGAAAAGAACACATCAGATCATAATGAAATTTGGCAGAGTGGAGAGAATGGGTTCATATTTAAATATCTACCACATATAAAAAATAAATCATAGTTGTGAATTTGACTCGTAACGTATTTATTATGCTAAAAAACTGGTGTAGGGTATCATATAATCGGCCCGCCCGACTTTAGTCTTTCCTTACTGTATTTTTGCGAAGTAATTTGAATGATAACCACAATTACCGTAGTTGCCCAATTTTAAATGCATTTTTTTCTTAAACTCTTGTTTAGTCGATATACTTCTGAATTAAGTTAAACATTTCATTTTGTGTTAAATACATTCCTAATTTTAAAATAGCATTTTTTACTTGAAAAATTGAGGTCGATGATTTGAAAAATACATAGTTGCCAATTCCACCATACAAAATTGTCACCGGCCATTTTCCAAAAAAAGTATCTAGAACATCCGTGTTGTGTCTTAAATGGGTTTTATATAAACCATCATACTCGTAGTACAACAATTCTGTGTGACATGGACCACACTGAGTTTCGTCGATTGGCGATTGCTGAAAACCAATATTTTCTTTTTCGAAAATTCATTAATGACATCTTTTCATACATATTTTTGCGGGAGTGTGGAACTGTTTGCGCGGCTGTGTATGTGGGTGTACTGAATGTGTTGACTCCCTCAAGAATGGCATGAAACAATATGTGATCGACTGAGTGAGTGACATATACAATCACTTGAGTACACAAAGTCGTACATCACCCATTCTCATTGTCATTACCCGTTTGGGAATGTAACTAGTTCATGTACCCGCTGAGTAACTAGTTCCTCTGTAAATACAACTAATTTCTTTAGTTGTATTTGAATTTTAAATTCAATCTTTATATTAGCTTAATTTGTCAATAAAGGTAACCTATAGACTCCCTTCTGCATTACCATATACCAACTAGTTGCCGGTGCCAATTGACTACTTTGAGCACTGGCACGGGTAGGACACTGACACATATTCATTCCGCTACTCATGTGATCTGAGTGATGTGCATCACTGAGGTGAATGTTCGATGTATTGACATCCATCCTAGAATGGATGGTTGGTGAGGGGATAAAGAGAGCAGAAGAGGAGACAAGTGGTGACTCTTTCATATGGCGAATGTTTTGAGGGCACTTTATGAAAAACTATAATTCCGATGAGTCATGCGTAGCTTTAGGGGTTTCTTATCTACATTTCCATTCATGTGATTTTTTTGTTTGAAAATTTCTTTAAGTGTTTTAGTATTTGTTGGTTCTGTTATTTAAAAGTGAAAAACAAGAAATTGGAAAAATTCATTCGTTTTGCTAATTAATGCCCGAACTGAACTGAACGTGCACTCAGAACAAGAATTTACAAGATAAACGAGAGACATATGTGTGTCCGCAAATTGCTCAGTGACTGGCTAACGCTTTCACTTGCGATGCTGCGCGTTTCCTTTATTCCCTGGCATTCGAAGTGTGTATTATAAACACGGTACTGTAGCAACTTATGTTAATCATTTTGTTTGTAATATCATTGACGAAACTCGAACAAACAATCATCGACTTATTTAACTATTTCTTACTTAGGAATATTTGTAGAATATATTCAAATAGGAGAGGAGTATTGTTGAGACAATCGTATTCTTCAACAAATTAATTGTATTATAAAAATAATGAGTAAAAACTGTCTTAACTTCTGCATGGACGAATCTCATATACCCTTACAATGGTTCTCATTTCAGTATATAATACCGATCCAGTAAGGAATGCATAATGTCTTGCGGGTTCCACTGTAAAATACTCTCCATCATTATTTGTCAAGTAATACACGGAGAATATATGGAGGCTAAAATGGCATATATTGTATTAGAAGAACAAAACTAGCATGCGGACATTGTCTTAGAACTTTAAGTACATAAAATATATTACAAACGGAGTGACAAAACAAATATACGATCAGGCAATTTTCCTTCAGAACTGACGCTAACGTAGGCAGACTTTTTCTCTAAAGTGCGAGAATATATATTGTGACCTTGTTAGGTTGTATTTTGGCCAAGTTTGTCTAGCTAACCTACATATGTCAATTCTGTCCATCTCTCATAAGACTAGACCTTATACCTATTGCCTAAGGCAAAGTTTGAATGTGGGCAGTGGCGCCTCAGTATATGGGTGATTACACCAAAAGGTCTACCTAATATTAAAGTTATTTATTTATTTATTAATACACAAAAATATTAAAATTTTGTGCTTACTCAACATTTTAAGAAAAAACAATTGCATAGTGGAAAATTATAGTTTTGGTTCATTTACTCATTTTTATTGCACATTTCTTGAAAATTAATAGAGGATGATGTAAAAAGAGGTTTATTATAAATAATCTTTGTAAGAGGAAAAGTAATCTTAAATAAAAGTGTCGAAGCAAAAACAATGAGGAATAACGGTAATTTTTGGCATATCTCTACTACAAATGCTATTGTCGCGTTCGACACCGAAAAGAAGCATTAGTTATCACTAAACTAGAAATATTCAAAGAAAGTGCATCAAACTATTGGTACAAATAGAATTTGTATAAAATACCAACATTCCAAATAAATCTGTTTAAAAAATTATATAGCATTTTTTCTGTATCCATTTGAAGTTTGTCACGTTCGACACAGTAAGTGTAAAGTTCAAGCATCCGCCCGTCCGTCCATCTGTTGTAATCACTCTACAGTCTACAATAATTGAGCTAGATGACTGAAATTTGGTATAGATAGTTCTTATCTTATACACTATCGGTCCATTATTTGATATAGCCCTCATATAGCATCTCCCCGATTTGACTTCTTGACCCCATCAAGACCATAAATGTCAACTGACCGGGCTGAAAATTGGTAACTGGAGTTTATTTATACCCATAATCCTTCACACGAACGGCGTAAGTCATAGGTCCATGTTTTTATGTAGCTCTTATACAAAGGTCTCTCTAGATTTGTCTTCGTACTCGAAACGCCATAAAAACCTCAAATTAGGCTGAACTTTGGTATAATGAGTTTATTTTTACCCGAAAGCATTCATATGCGAACTTAATCCGTCTTTACTTGTATTATTTAAAAAAGGTCATGGAAAAAATACCACGTTCGACATGTCACGTTCGAACCAATTTTAAAATTAAATCAAAAACCAGTAAGGAAAGGCTAAAGTCGGGCGGGGCCGACTATATAATACCCTACACCACTCTCGTAATATTGAATAACTCTGACATATATATTTTGTAATTCATGTATAAATTGTTTACATAAATTTACTTTTGGGACATTTTATACTTAAATAATACTCTGTACCACAGTGTGGTGTAGGGTATAAAAACGATTGGATCTAAAGAGCCAAATCGGATGAAACGTATATATGGGAGCTATAGCTAAATCTTTACCGATTTTCTTCAAATTCGGCAATGTTGGTTCATGGATCAAGAAACTCTACCATTCTAGATTTCAAAACGATTGGATGTAAAATACAGCTTCTATAGAACTAAAGGGCCAAATCGGACGAAACATATATATGGGAGCTATAGCTAAATCTTAACCGATTTTTTTCGAATTCAGTAGTGTTGGTTCATGGATCAAGAAACTCTACCATTCTAAATTTCAAAATGATTGGATGTAAAATACAGCTTCTACAGGACTAAAGAGCAAAATCGGACGTAACATATATATGGGAGCTATAGCTAAATCTGAACCGATTTCAACCAAATTCAATAGCGATCTTAACAGCTGCGAAATACTCTAAACTGCAAAATTTCAGAACGATCGGAGTGAAATTGCGACCTATAGTCGATGAACAACTTTACACGGACAGACATGGTTAAATCGACTCAGCTAGTGATTCTGAGTCGATCGGTATACTTTAAGGTGGGTCTAGCTGTGTTATTTTCAGGTGTTACAAACATCTGCCGTGAAACAAACTTATAATACCCTGTACCACAGTGTGGTGTAGGGTATAAAAACTACCAAAGCTTTATTATTTTTTAACATGTTGCTTGCTTGCTTTTATTCGGTCTGCAAATCTTTGTGATTATAACTAGGATACTCTCCCGGCTTCAAGACCATTTTGTTTCTATATTATTATAGAAACAAGTATTTTATACATGGCGGTGTATAAATATGTATTAAAAATTGGCAGCACACATACTGGATCATGATTTCTGAGCCGTGACACTCGTTATCAACAGTTCTGCTGCAACTGTATGGGAGAAACGGAGCTCTATATGGTTGATTTCTAAACACAAGCAAATGAGAAATCTTTGTGAAACCACACTTCTCCAAAATCTTCCAAAACACAATTGTTAACCAAAGTTAATACAAAACACCAGCCATGTCCAATGAGAAGCAAATTTTGCTCCATCAAATGGAAAATTACCACACTATGCAGAAAACTTTTTATGGTTTTTGACTGCACTAAGTGTTGTTGTGGTGAGTCAAAAGACTCACCATGTTTTGCCGAGCCATGCATTTGTTATGTTGCTTGCTTGCTTTTATTCGGTCTGCAAATCTTTGTGATTCTAACTAGGATACTCTCCCGGCTTCAAGACCATTTTGTTTCTATATTATTATAGAAACAAGTATTTTATACATGGCGGTGTATAAATATGTATTAAAAATTGGCAGCACACATACTGGATCAGGATTTCTGAGCCGTGACACTCGTTATCAACAGTTCAGAAATCATGATCCAGTATGTGTGCTGCCAATTTTTAATACATATTTATACACCGCCATGTATAAAATACTTGTTTCTATAATAATATAGAAACAAAATGGTCTTGAAGCCGGGAGAGTATACTAGTTAGAATCACATTTTTTAACATTTTAACATTTTCATGTTTAACATATTCTTTGTGATTTCGCTGAATCTCATGTTTTTAAAGATGTTCGCGAATACTACTTCCATTTTTGTCGCGTTTTAATCGCTCCTTTTTTGTCCTAATTTTCTACTCAATATTTCGCCTGAAAAAGTCTAAAACACCAGTGATAGTACTATTAACGATTTATAAGATTATGTAAAAGATGAATCTAAAATATGTTTTATTATGACCTTTTTATCACTTTAAATGTGTACAACGGTCACGTTCAACACCGTGGAATTGCCCATATGCAAATTCTTCAAGAATATGTAATATCGTTCATTTCCTAGAAAGTTCATCGGCACTACAGTTTCCCGATAAATACCTATGCCCCGCTACAAATTTTAGGTACCTGTTAAACAGCTCAGCCATCTCATTGAGAGATCTGCGCGGTCACAGGACTGTTTGTGAATTAGGGATGTAGCCTCCAGAGAACTAATGTCTGTCTGGCTGTCGACGTAATAGAAAATGGCAGTGTTGGTCACTATGTTGCAACTCGGTCAGTTGGCAACGTCTCTTAGTGTCATTATTTCGGCTTGATAGACAAAGCAAGTATCTGGTAGTCTTTGGCCTATTCAGGACTAACTTCATTACAGTGTTATTTGAAGTCAACCTTCTTATCATGCTTTGAACCATCTTGAAGTGGACATAGTTTACATTTCCTTGTATTCTGTCGACTCTGTCCTCTCTGACAGGCATCTTAGTAGCAAAGTTCCTCTCTAAGGTGTACGCCATTGTATATAGTTCATACGGTCTGTTACCACTGCCTCATGTTGCCTTAATTCTTGTACCTCCACAGTGATCACAGTGGCACAGAAAATGACCCATCGTTTCTAAGTTTTCTCTACATGCCCTGCATTCATAGTTTTCTGCTAGTCCCATTTGATAAAGATGTGCTTATAATATCGCTCTTGTTTAGCTTCAGAAAGCTACTTGTCTTCTTCTTATTTGGGTACCCAAACATTATCTTTACAGTGTTGAGAGCCATCACTGCCCAGTGCTTCAACTCATCCTTCGTGGCTTCGAAAGGTTTCCAATTTTCTAAATTTATTACTCGAAGTTCTTTGCCCTTTGAGGCCTAGCTAGCACTGTGTCCTGGTACCCAGAATATACGCAGTTGACCATGTGGGCTGAGTACTCATTTAACGTTCTTTTATAGTCCAACACAGTTCTGGATTTGACCCTTTCCAAAGTTATTGCTTTGATTGTCATTTGTTTATCCGTTAAGATGTTGGCATATTTAAGCTTTGTGGTATTACTGAGCCAGTTCATACAAACAGTGATTGCTCGAACTTCCCCTTGAAATACCGTGTTATGGTCTATGAGGCTGAAGTAAAGTTCGACTTCTGTTTTATCAATAAAAAGTCCCAGACCCGTCCTTCCTCCAAGATTGGACCTATCCGTGTAACAGCTGGTTCCAGTCTCCTTGGAGCGTCTGTCTGGCACCATTGAATCACAGGTAGCTGCAAGCCGTAGTTCTAGAATGCGGTCGGAGATTTTTATTGCTTCAATGTGACTAACTGGAGATTCTAAAATCTTGTGCCTTCGATTTATCCATTCACCCACCCATCACTTATAGACGTCTTGCTGTGAGGGCTACATCAAACTTTATACGGATGTCTCCAAAGCTTTTGTTGGTGCGATTCTGATTGCCCCGCTTACCCCTAGACACCAAATAGGTTGAATTTTTTGCAAAGGTAGTACTTTGCACTTCTTGGGTTACACTGTGCCAAATTTTGTTGTATTTTTGTGAATTGGTACTCACGCTATAAGCTTTTAACTTTTTGTACAAAATCGTCCATTTGTGTGGGAGGTACCAAAAGGGGCATGGCAATAACGCCCATTTTTCACTGGTCTGTAGGTGCTATAAAAGAATTACCCTGTGCAAAATTTCAAGTATTTTTATGTATTGGTAATAATGTTATAAACTATTAAGTTTTTGTTCAAATTGACTCAAGAAAATATTTCATTCATTTCTTTAAAGTGTTATAATTATTATTATATTGCAACAAAATATAATTTCAAACTAAGTTTCTAAAGTAAAATATGTGTTTATATACAAATAAAATTATTGTTTAGGAATTTCTCCAAATATATTTTGTTTAAAAAACGTTTTACGTTAAAGATTTTTCGAATTTAGACCCAATTTACACGATGCAACTTGTCCCTGCTACTTTTTTAATTCTCTTTTGAAATCCCTACGTAAAATCATGCTCATTTAAAAGGAAAGTCTTCAGTTTCAGCAACCAGGCGACAAACTTATGTTTTTGTTCGTTCACTCACATTTATTTTATTGAATTTTTTTTTCGTATTCAGTTACTCATAAAATGAAATGTCAATTTGTCTCTTGTATTTTCATTTCGAGAAACTTTTTCTACCCCGGAAGCTTCTCTACACTTTTCGTATAGAAGCTCGTGGCGCAAGCCTTATGTCGCAGCGACAAGTTGCACCGTGTAAATTGGGTCATAATTTTTAAAATTTTCATTGATTTCGAGTTATACCTTATAATTTAAAATGACATAAATAACAATAAGATTTGTTGTAAATCGCTTTTGAGTTTTTATTCATTCCAAGTTATCATATGTTGCTAACCCATTAAGAAATTTATCGTTATGCAATATTATACTATTTTAATTGTAAAAAAATTATACCAACATTTAAAATTTCTGAAAAAAGTAACGTTGAATTAACGAAAAAGCGTAAGATTTGTAAATAAATATCTTCTTCGTAAATAATAATCTATATAAATGTATTTATATTATTTATTTAGTATTTATTTATATAAAAATGGAAAAATGTGTGTATGTTTGTATGTATGTATGCTATAGACTCTGAAACCACTGGACCGATTTTATTTTTTTTTTTTTGCCTTTTGTTTGAAAGGTTATTTGTCAGAGATGATTTAGGAAAAAATAATTAAAAAATTGGGCGAGGCTAGAGTGGGCGTTGCATTGCTTAAAATCTGAATATCTCAAAAAGTGTTGACCCTAAAAGAACGAACACACGTTAGTGGAGTTATTTTTTAAAACTCCAATAAAAAAGGGAGGGAACGGATTAGATCTCGGGTGTGGCAAAAGTGGGCGTAGCATTAGTTAAACATTTGTTTTATCAGACACTATTGACCGAAGGTGGACGAAATTTGGATTGTAAGTTATTGGAGTCAATATTAGTAACTTCCCAAAAAGTGGGCGGGATAGCATAAGTGGGCGTGACATTATATAAAATTCGAATATCTCTGAATATGTTGTTCGTAGCAGAACGAAATTTGAAACACACGTTAGTGGAGTTATTATCTAAAACTTTAACAAAAATTGGCAGGATCGGATCAGTGGGTGTGGCAAAAGTGGGCGTAGCATTAGTTAAACCATTATTATCTCAGAAACTATTGACCCTAGAAGAACGAGATTTGGATTGTAAGTTGTTGGAGTCAATATTTAGTACTTTCACCAAAAGTATTATAAAAAATTCGAATAACTCAGAATGTGTTGATGGCAGGAGAACGAAATTTGGAGCACACTTTAGTGGAGTAATTATCTAAATCTTCAGCAGAAATTGGCGGGATAGGATTAGAGGATGTGGCAAAAGTGGGCGTAGCATTAGTTAAGCATGTATATCTCTAAAACTATTGACAGTAGAAGAAAGAAATTGCGATCATTAAACAAAACCTCATACAATATTGCATAATCTGTGCATTTTTGTACCACATTTCTTTTATTTTCATTGCATTGGCTATGAGCACAAAAAACTAATCTATCATTCTCAGCAGAAAGTTGTATCATTTGTGGTTATCGCGACGATCAAGTCAAACAATGAGTGCTGTAATTTTGTTTATATGTATCTGGTGGCAGTCTGCGTGATTGGTCAAAAAATGGGCGGGATCAGACAAAAATTTTGAAATTGAGATATTTGAACAATTTGTTAGCGAGAGTGCTGTAATTTTGAGTATAGGCATGTGATGGCAGTCTACATAATTGGCCAAAAAATAGGCTGGATCGAAAATCTCAAATCTGGGGCAACGAAGTGGACCGGGTCCAGCTAGTCTCAAATAAAAATATTAGAACGGAAAATAATATTTGCGTAGAACAACATTTTCCCAAATATATAATATTTGTATGTGCCAAATGTAACATATTTTGAGTGAATATGTATGGTACAATATACTACAGAAGCCTTTTTTCGGAGTGTGGCAAATAAATTTGCTAAAATTAATAATGAAGCGTAAAAATTCCTTTTAAAACTGATAGGTAGACTGTAGCTCATTGTATAGTCCATCATTAGATTCAATATTTTCCCCTACATTTGTTTTTCTCATTTTTTTTTTTTGGTTTGTTTGACGGAATGAGTTCCTTGTTCTCGGTGATGCTAAAAAGACGATGAAACTTTGGTTAAATGGAAGAAGAACAAAAATAAAATTCAATTTGTTTTTATTTACTCTTCTGCCGATAAAAACGCTGGCAGTGGTGACGACGCTGTGATGGTGCGGATGATGATGACGATGGTGATGGTAATGGTGATGCCACCGCCGCCACGGTCACTGAGGTTGACGAGTAGCGCGGCAGCGGCGCGGTGATGATTTTGGTCTGAAATGATGGCGACCGCTTCTATCGGCGGCTGTGCAGTTTGGCATGATCAGTAAAATAGAAAAAAATTGAATTTCGTCTTCGGTGATCAATGTTTTTTTCTTCATCTTTTTCTGTTTTTTTGTTTGTTCGCTCGGTGTCTTTTGGATCTGCTGAGCAGACAGTAGTACTGCTCTTAGTTATAGCCGATACGCAACGTGGCCATATTAAAGCGCTTCAGTGAAATCAATGAGTGCCACAGGCAAAGAAGAACGCGCGGCAAAATTTTAAAGACTCAAAGTATTGAAAATAGGAAATTTCCCAAACAAAACGAATAAAAAAAATTTATTAATTTTCAACAACAGAAAAAAATCGAAATCCAAAAAGTAATGTAACAAATGAAAAATCCGCAATAAAATCGTTGTGTGGCAGTATAATTGATGATTTAAGGCCTCCCGGTTTTGCGAGTGTGTGTTTGTGTGTCTGTGTCTCCATGAAATGATAATGAAATCCATTCGAGTACATATAGAATTCAATGATGCTTGAATCCATAAATATAAATATATATGTATGTTAATATATTCGTATACATTTATTTATACTCGTAGCATGGAACATTGTGTATAGTTTTATTGATAAATATGAAAAATCAATGTGTTGAAAGAAAATTTATTGAATAATATTCATACCCCTGTTTTAAAATTTGCAAATCGCATAAAAGTGTTAAAAATTAAAAAAATAAGAAAAACACAGCATCCATAAGGTTGTCTTTCTGTCCAAGGAATACCAGTGATTTTTGTCAACGAAGCGTTTCGCCCCCGGCAAACGAAAAAAAAATAAAGAATCAAACCACAAAAACAACAAAAATTACCAAGAGAGTCAACGCAAAATTGTATCTCAATCTCATCTAATTCAATTGTCCCTCCTTTCGTTTGCCAAAAATACCCCGGTTTTTTGTCCCCGGTTCATTAGTCATCTCTCAGAGTGTTTTTCGTGGTTTTCGCTAGTTTTTTTTTGTGGTGAATTTTCCGCTCACAAGTGACACAAAGTGAAAAATTCCAACTGTTGTGTGTCAATATTGTGGAATTTTTGTTTGGTGTCTTCATCTTCGTCGTTTTTCTGGCTGTGTTTGGCTTTTTTTATTTTCCTCAAATATCTTTTTTGTTATTTTCACTCAACACACAGCCGAAAACGTTTTATTTTTAAACTAGAGAAAATTTAATTGTAAACTGAAGCGAAGAGTTCATTGGCGTTTCAAGCAGGCGACCGACTACATACATGCATGGAACGCGGTGATGTCACAGTTAGTGGTGTTGCACCCGTACAACACACTCCCTCACCTTCACCCACACCTACACTCACATCTACGACGACTCCGACAGCGACACCGAAACCCTCAGCATCAGCATCAACAGCAAGTGCACACTTGCCGCCAACAGCATCGACTTTGACATACGCAGCATCCACACTGGCACCTGCACCACTCTCCCTTGCCGGTGAAGCCATGGCGGCAGCACCCTATCCCTTAATAATGAACAAAACAACATCTTCGATGGCGACCACACCGTCTGCAGCAGCCTCCTTAGAGGTTTTCCCCCACACCACCGACAGCACCGAGAGCAGCGTTAGCAATAAACAAAATCTTAACAACAGTTCATTAACACTGCCAATAGATCCAGTGCCTTCCAGCGATTTCCCCCTCACAGCAACAGCATGTTTACCAGCAGGGAATCCCTACACGTTCTCGCTCTCGCAGTCACCATCCTCTTCTTGCGGTGATGCAGTCGCATTGCCGGCATCAGCATACGGCGGCAGCATTAGCAGCAGTGGCAGTGAAAATCCAAATAAACAATGCGTTTTCAATATAACAAATTCGCCGCCCATCTCGCCGGCAATAACTCCGGAGCCTTACCTCATGAAATCGCTATCGTTTTCCGCGCCATTATCATCGACGACCCCACCCCCAAAAATTAGCCGCAACATTAGCCGCTATAGTTTGGGTAATTACGCAGTAACCGCAGCGTCTACCACACCGACCGGATCACAACTATCCAAACGCGGTAGTTTGTGGGCCGAAGCTTTGCTGTTAAACACCCGAAACTTGTCATCGAACGAGAATGAGCAGCAGCGTTCGTCAGTAGCGGTATGTTGTAAAAATTATATTTTTGTTTTTGTTTTCTTTTTCAGTTTTTATGTGTTAGTTTAAGTATTACACAGGACTACAGTGATATTTAAGCATTTATTCATAAGATAATTACATTTTGCAAAAGAAGCGATTACTTTGTGTGACCGATTTCTTATTTTTATTCGCCATCCTTGACAGGGATTTTGTTTGCGCAAGTATAATGTCATAATATCAAGAATATTGTAATTTGATGTTTTCCGAGATGTAAGAAGTCCAACTTGCATGAAGGTCTCATGTATAAAGAATGACTTCAGTGGTCATCCTGGTGCCGAGGGTGACTTAAGACTCTGTTAAAAAAAATATATCAGAGGTCGACTTTATATATAATGGAAGGCCGTTGTGTACCCTTATACAGAGGAAGTTCTCGGCGGATAATTATAACATAGAAGAACGTCACAAAATTGGATTATAATATAATAGAAAACCAGCTTAGTCACAATGTTCTACTGTAATGTAAGTAAGACCTCAGTGGTCGAACCTGTTGTAACGGACCTCAGTGCTGAGTGCTAGTTTTTAGTACATACCAGCACTTCTGCTGTTAACTTCAGTCAATAAAAAGCCACAGAAGTCGATTGTAATATGGAGAAAGTCTTCAGTTGTCGATACTTTTGCATAGGACAACTACAGCGTTGCCCATAATCAACATGAAAAACTCAAAGATTTACACCAGTATCGGGATAGACTGCAATTGTCGACACAAATATATAAGTAGACTGCAATTATCGACTCAAACATAGAAGTAAACTTCAGTGGTCAACTCTAGTATAAAGGAAGACATCAGTGGTCAACTTAAATATGTATAGAATAATGCCGCACAGGTAGACTTTAATATAAAATAAATTTTAAATATTCGACGCTAGGTTTAGGTTAGGGTGTCAGTCGTTTTTTACCAGCTCATTGCTCTCCACTTCTTCCTCATCTCGACATCTTCTGCATAAGTCATTGAAATTAATACCCAACCTACAGGCGTGCTCGCCGATCGGGTAGTGCCCCGACAGAACCGACTCTAACGTAGACAGTCTTTTCCTCTCTAGTGCGAGGAGACATTTTGACCTCATCAGTTTAATCGTAAAGCCGTTCTGGTTGCACCTTTTCTCGCCACAATATTTAGAGGCAGTAGATGGAGTACGGCTTGTAGCGACTATGTGGCTGTAGACCTTAAAGCTCCGCTTTTCTCCGCGTTCACGTCAGCGCCAATAATCAGCTCGCGCTGGTTTTAGGAGTTATAGAACTTTGTCTGCATTCTGCTATAACGTCATCTTCATGTGAAGTTCTCCTTTTTACTTCAATATGCATTTTGTTGCGTCTTTACTGTTTTTAGGTCTCTGACAAAACTTAAGTAGAAAATTCCGAATGTATTTGCTTAATGTACATTCAATTGCGAGTTTGTACAGAAATGTTAAGTTGTACTTTCTCAATATTTTGCAGGCTAGTGTTATTAATATTTTCAAATATAACATGCGTATAGAAATTACTAAATTATTGCGAGTACAAATAAACCCGATTGTTTTGTGTACATATGTATATACATATATGTACACAAATGAAAACATTCTTCTTTATTGTGTTCGGTCTGACATATGACGTCTACACGAGAACTCGTAAAAGACAAATTCGATTGGTTGTTGTGGAGCCTCCACGTTTTAGCGCAGAATACGCTCCTACACTTCCACATACAAAAAACACTCTCTCTTTCGTTAAAATATTTCGATGAAAAAGACAGAAAAATAGACAGACAGACGGACATTAGGACAGACAAACAAACGAACGTTCATACTGACATCTAGATGTTTGGTTGGACATTTCGCATTTTCAAATGTTTATTTTTAAATATTTCACTATTTCCACTCTTTTTTTGCGTATTTATTTTCGTTTTGTTTTGCCTTGTCTTTCTCCACCATATGCAAGACAAAAGTTGGAAAATGTTTAAAAATATATGAAATTCAACGATGAGAAACACGCGCAGGAACAGTGGGCTTAATTGAGTCAAAAGTAAGACTGGGCAAAACAGACATCAAAGTCCAAAAATTTAATTTTGGGCTTAATTCTAAATTACGGTCGGAAAATGAAGACCGCCATTTCGTTTTGCCCCAAAAGTTGGAACAATTTTTACAACATATTCCCAACACTTGGCCACAAAATTGAGGCAAAACGTCAAAATACAGAATTACACAAACAATCAAGTTGCAAATTTGACTGACTGATAGAGCAGATATATGTCCGTCCGCCAGTCAGTCCATCAATCTGACCGGATAACACCAAAACAACTGCGCCTCTGCTCTGGCCACTGAGTAAATGGTGGGCTGTCGGGTCTATTTTTAAAACACATAAATAATTTCATTTTTAAACATTTATTTTATGTACGGATGTTCTATAAAAACAATGAAATTTTGAATTGTTGCCGTTTGTGTTTTAACATCATACATTGCGTCGCCATCGCCATCGTCGTCGTCGTCTGCATGTGAACATTTCGCCCATTTCCCCAATTTTCATTTTAAAGAAAAAAAGAAAAACAAAGCTAGAAAAATACCCCGATTGGGGTGATTAATTGGCGAACATATTTCATGGCAGTTCTGTTCATATTATTTGCATTACTCTGGACACAAAAGTGCTAATTGAAATTTTTCAGAGATAACAAAATTCGACTTCTTCCACATTGAGGGTGTTTGATTAATTCACAATTGATGACTTATTAATTATACATTTGCATGTAGTGTTAAACAGGTGGCAGCAGTCGATTAGTTTGTTGATGTTTTTCTAAAAGAAAAAAATAATACTAGTATTAATAACTTAAAACAGTCTAAGGCCAAGCAAAGTCGACTATTAATACTCTACACCAATTTGATCGGATTTACATATATCCACCGCTTAACCTGTCGAAAGACTTAATGCAAATTTGGACCTCCAAAACCATACAGCGACGAAACTTCAGGTTCTCGAAGATTGCCAACTTAAGCGTTGTTAAATTAACGAAAAAAAAGTTTTTTCTATGTCAACTACATAATACCCTACACAAATTTGCCCGAATTTACATAAATCTGCCTCTACTTAATCAGATTTCAGGCAAAATCGGACCTTCAGTCAGCTGCAAGGCCTCTAAATGAGCCAACTTTAGATTGAATGATATAGACATTTGAAAATTCAATTTATCAATTGTTTCTTAACCTGTTCCAGTATTTGCTTGTCTTAAACATGTGATAGGAGTCGATTAGTTTGTTGATATTCTTCTGAATAAACAATAATATTAACAACCTAAAGTCGAGCAAAGTTGACACCAATCTATTCAGTGGAAAATTTCGACAAAATGAAATAAAACTGCCGCCTCTTAACGCGTCTGCCGCTTATCGAATATATTATAACCCAGCAAAAGAAAAGATTATAATTTCAAATTAGATTCTCTAAATTATATTACTAAAAATAACTTATTTTTGTCATTACTCAGTTATTTACCGAAAGTAATGCTGGCGATAATGAGATATCATTACCTGGTAATGCATGTGGTAACGACATTTACTTACCAAGATTTTAACGGGTTATATTTTTGTACTTGATTATTAAGCGATTTGTCTATGAATCGCGAGGTAGGCCAGTGGTTGTGATGCTGAACTACGAAACCATGAGGTCGCGATTTCAATCCCAACTTCCGGAAAATGAAATTTTTCGTTATATGACCACAACAATCGATAACTACTCTCTCCCAAGTATACGCTCTACCCAATGTTACGCTCTTACCAATTTACGCTCTTCTACTTTCACACCACATTCCTCCACTGATGGTGATGAACAAGCAATAGCAACTCGGAAATATCCACTACCACACAAACACACTCGTAAAATTATTTGTTTTGTCCACCCTTACTTTTACTATAATTGTAAGCGTGGAGGTAAGTGGTTATTTTCAGCTGCTTGTATGCTTGAGTGGAAGCACTTTCTTCCAATGTGATGTACATGTAAAAATAATTCGAAGGAAGGCCAAATAATAAGCAGTTACTGGTTTTGAATTTAGCATACCGGAAATCGGAACTTTTGTTGGGAAGTAGTAACATTGTGATTTGTAATAGAGGGCATTAATCTTAAACCTTCAATATTTGTCTCCGGGAATTTAAGCGGAAACAAGTGAGAAAGTTCAGTCGGGTAAACCGACTTACGAATCTCCTCACTTTCAGTTCAAAAAATTATTCGTGAATTTATAAATTTTTTTGTTGTTATTAAATTATTTTCAATCTAAATTGCATTTAATGACTTTAAAGTATGCAGTGATATTAAAGTAATAAGCGGTTAACATTTGCCACAAAATGGTCCATTTGTGTAAGAGGTACCAAAAGGGGCGTGGCAACTTCGAACATTTTTCTCGAGGCGATAGCAGAGTAATGAGCTATTACTCTGAGTATTTTGAATATGTACAATATATGTTATTGAAGAATCAATATTTCACAAAATGGTAACCTTCTTTGTGGAAGGTACTAGAGGGAGTGGTGCAAGATGGTCCATTTTCGTACTTAGCCGGAGATAAAAAAGAATATTACCACTTACCAAATTTGAATTCAATCGGTTTCTCCTTTCGAGAGTTATCGTGTGCACCAACCAGCAGCCATTCAGACGGACGGACGGACGGACGGACGGACATTGCTCAAATTACCCAAATCGAATTTCCACCAAATATACTTGGGGTCCTAGGTCACTCCTTCGACGTGTTACACTTTTGGCTCGTAGCAAACAATATATACTACCCTCTGTAAGGTGAGGAGCTAATAATTCTCATTGCAAAGTTTTGGACGCTCATAGCTGTTAGGAGGGCTAATTGCTAAAAATGTAGACACTTATGCAAGAGGTCTTTTCTAAAAGACCGGAAATAAAGATGTAAACTATCCGGCATGTAGAAAAAAAGGTGAAAAGTGTCGCTGCAAGTCTTAACGACTCATTACAACCGCCATTGTGGTTGCCTAAATTAGTTATGCTGAGGAAGTGCTGCAGGAAACTCTTAAAAGACACACTCTTTAAAAGACAAAGAACTCAAGCAGTACAAAAAAGAGTCGAGAAAGACTCAAAAGAAATCCTGAATAGACTTCTGCAATGGAGTAGAAAGCTCATCCGAAGTCTCAAGGTTATGGACAATTTTAGCCTCAATACATCGAAATTCCAAGATTCCAGTGGGGAATCGCTGTGCGTGCTCCTCCATACATGTTTCCCAGGTAACTCGGAAGCGTCATTGAATACTTCAACTGAGGGTTCCGTTAAAGTGCAGCCATCAGAGGTCACTGCCTAGATTGTTACCGAATCGAGCGATGGTTGTTGTCAGCCAATATACATGGTGTAAAGATTTCTCGCCGATTAGTCTAACGTCGTTTCTCCTTATAAGCCTCTAGAGATTAATTGATAGTTACCTTAGGACAAAAAATTATTATTGTGATGCTGAACTACGAAACCATGAGGTCGCGAGTTCAATCCCAACTTCCGGAAAATGAAATTTTTCGTTATATGACCACAACAATCGATAACTACTCTCTCCCAAGTATACGCTCTACCCAATGTTACGCTCTTACCAATTTACGATCTTCTACTTTCACACCACATTCCTCCACTCATGGTGATGAACAAGCAATAGCAACTCGGAAATATCCACTACCACACAAACACACTCGTAAAATTATTTCTTTTGTCCACCCTTACTTTTACTATAATTGTAAGCGTGGAGGTAAGTGGTTATTTTCAGCTGCTTGTATGCTTGAGTGGAAGCACTTTCTTCCAATGTGATGTACATGTAAAAATAATTCGAAGGAAGGCCAAATAATAAGCAGTTACTGGTTTTGAATTTAGCATACCGGAAATCGGAACTTTTGTTGGGAAGTAGTAACATTGTGATTTGTAATAGAGGGCATTAATCTACCTTCAATATTTGTCTCCGGGAATTTAAGCGGAAACAAGTGAGAAAGTTCAGTCGGGTAAACCGACTTACGAATCTCCTCACTTTCAGCCCAAAAAATTATTCGTGAATTTATAAATTTTTTGTTGTTATTAAATTATTTTCAATCTAAATTGCATTTAATGACTTTAAAGTATGCAGTGATATTAAAGTAATAAGCGGTTAACATTTGCCACAAAATGGTCCATTTGTGTAAGAGGTACCAAAAGGGGCGTGGCAACTTCGCACATTTTTCTCGAGGCGATAGCAGAGTAATGAGCTATTACTCTGAGTATTTTGAATATGTACAATATATGTTATTGAAGAATCAATATTTCACAAAATGGTAACCTTCTTTGTGGAAGGTACTAGAGGGAGTGGTGCAAGATGGTCCATTTTCGTACTTAGCCGGAGATAAAAAAGAATATTACCACTTACCAAATTTGAATTCAATCGGTTTCTCCTTTCGAGAGTTATCGTGTGCACCAACCAGCAGCCATTCAGACGGACGGACGGACGGACGGACATTGCTCACATTACCCAAATCGAATTTCCACCAAATATACTTGGGGTCCTAGGTCACTCCTTCGACGTGTTACACTTTTGGCTCGTAGCAAACAATATATACTACCCTCTGTAAGGTGAGGAGCTAATAATTCTCATTGCAAAGTTTTGGACGCTCATAGCTGTTCCGACCGTAAAGCCTTCTAGTATGTCTTCCCACCCAATATTAGGAGGGCTAATTGCTAAAAATGTAGACACTTATGCAAGAGGTCTTTTCTAAAAGACCGGAAATAAAGATGCAAACTATCCGGCATGTAGAAAAAAAGGTGAAAAGTGTCGCTGCAAGTCTTAACGACTCATTACAACCGCCATTGTGGTTGCCTAAATTAGTTATGCTGAGGAAGTGCTGCAGGAAACTCTTAAAAGACACACTCTTTAAAAGACAAAGAACTCAAGCAGTACAAAAAAGAGTCGAGAAAGACTCAAAAGAAATCCTGAATAGACTTCTGCAATGGAGTAGAAAGCTCATCCGAAGTCTCAAGGTTATGGACAATTTTAGCCTCAATACATCGAAATTCCAAGATTCCAGTGGGGAATCGCTGTGCGTGCTCCTCCATACATGTTTCCCAGGTAACTCGGAAGCGTCATTGAATACTTCAACTGAGGGTTCCGTTAAAGTGCAGCCATCAGAGGTCACTGCCTAGATTGTTACCGAATCGAGCGATGGTTGTTGTCAGCCAATATACATGGTGTAAAGATTTCTCGCCGATTAGTCTAACGTCGTTTCTCCTTATAAGCCTCTAGAGATTAATTGATAGTTACCTTAGGACAAAAAATTATTATTGTGATGCTGAACTACGAAACCATGAGGTCGCGAGTTCAATCCCAACTTCCGGAAAATGAAATTTTTCGTTATATGACCACAACAATCGATAACTACTCTCTCCCAAGTATACGCTCTACCCAATGTTACGCTCTTACCAATTTACGATCTTCTACTTTCACACCACATTCCTCCACTCATGGTGATGAACAAGCAATAGCAACTCGGAAATATCCACTACCACACAAACACACTCGTAAAATTATTTCTTTTGTCCACCCTTACTTTTACTATAATTGTAAGCGTGGAGGTAAGTGGTTATTTTCAGCTGCTTGTATGCTTGAGTGGAAGCACTTTCTTCCAATGTGATGTACATGTAAAAATAATTCGAAGGAAGGCCAAATAATAAGCAGTTACTGGTTTTGAATTTAGCATACCGGAAATCGGAACTTTTGTTGGGAAGTAGTAACATTGTGATTTGTAATAGAGGGCATTAATCTACCTTCAATATTTGTCTCCGGGAATTTAAGCGGAAACAAGTGAGAAAGTTCAGTCGGGTAAACCGACTTACGAATCTCCTCACTTTCAGCCCAAAAAATTATTCGTGAATTTATAAATTTTTTGTTGTTATTAAATTATTTTCAATCTAAATTGCATTTAATGACTTTAAAGTATGCAGTGATATTAAAGTAATAAGCGGTTAACATTTGCCACAAAATGGTCCATTTGTGTAAGAGGTACCAAAAGGGGCGTGGCAACTTCGCACATTTTTCTCGAGGCGATAGCAGAGTAATGAGCTATTACTCTGAGTATTTTGAATATGTACAATATATGTTATTGAAGAATCAATATTTCACAAAATGGTAACCTTCTTTGTGGAAGGTACTAGAGGGAGTGGTGCAAGATGGTCCATTTTCGTACTTAGCCGGAGATAAAAAAGAATATTACCACTTACCAAATTTGAATTCAATCGGTTTCTCCTTTCGAGAGTTATCGTGTGCACCAACCAGCAGACATTCAGACGGACGGACGGACGGACATTGCTCAAATTACCCAAATCGAATTTCCACCAAATATACTTGGGGTCCTAGGTCACTCCTTCGACGTGTTACACTTTTGGCTCGTAGCAAACAATATATACTACCCTCTGTAAGGTGAGGAGCTAATAATTCTCATTGCAAAGTTTTGGACGCTCATAGCTGTTCCGACCGTAAAGCCTTCTAGTATGTCTTCCCACCCAATATTAGGAGGGCTAATTGCTAAAAATGTAGACACTTATGCAAGAGGTCTTTTCTAAAAGACCGGAAATAAAGATGCAAACTATCCGGCATGTAGAAAAAAAAGGTGAAAAGTGTCGCTGCAAGTCTTAACGACTCATTACAACCGCCATTGTGGTTGCCTAAATTAGTTATGCTGAGGAAGTGCTGCAGGAAACTCTTAAAAGACACACTCTTTAAAAGACAAAGAACTCAAGCAGTACAAAAAAGAGTCGAGAAAGACTCAAAAGAAATCCTGAATAGACTTCTGCAATGGAGTAGAAAGCTCATCCGAAGTCTCAAGGTTATGGACAATTTTAGCCTCAATACATCGAAATTCCAAGATTCCAGTGGGGAATCGCTGTGCGTGCTCCTCCATACATGTTTCCCAGGTAACTCGGAAGCGTCATTGAATACTTCAACTGAGGGTTCCGTTAAAGTGCAGCCATCAGAGGTCACTGCCTAGATTGTTACCGAATCGAGCGATGGTTGTTGTCAGCCAATATACATGGTGTAAAGATTTCTCGCCGATTAGTCTAACGTCGTTTCTCCTTATAAGCCTCTAGAGATTAATTGATAGTTACCTTAGGACAAAAAATTATCACCGGCTATTGTTTACTCAACAGCATTCCTGCAGCAAGGGTAAATCAAACGATCTAGTCAGTTGCATTGAAGGCAGCTCTCTTTGGTACAGAGTGGACCTTCGATAACATAAATCTAGCCACTATAATGGGCGAATGAATGTATCGAGACCACAAATCGTATAGAGATATTACAATCACTTGTCGGTCATACAAACAACTGAAATCTCCCACACAAAATAATAACGTCGGAATGGGTCAAATACGGAACTGTGCAGGACTGTAACTAAACCATTAATGAAACTCAACCCATGGTCAATTGCGTATCTTCTGGGTACTAGGCCTTTTCCTCAAAGGGCAGAGAACTTCGAGTAGTAAAATTGGAAAATTCTAAACCTTTCGATGCCACGAAGGAGGATTAAAGCACTGACCAGTGATGGCTCACAAAACTGTGTGGGATAGAGAAATAGTGGAAGAAACCGACATATTACCAGACTTCACTCATTTTAGAGTATATGAATGGAAGATACTTACAAAATTCGTGTCTAGTACCGATTTTCTATAAGTCATGAGTTTATAAAAAGATCACAAATAAGGAGCGGATAACAGGCCAAACCACTGCCTTAATTGCATACGTTCTCCTGATCCCCATAGATTTGCCAGCAGGGGAACGACCCAAGGGGGTGTTTTTCCTCTCTGCTATGGAATCTCTCATAAAGAAAATGAGTGTCTGTTACCTATGCAGATGAGATGGCAATTGCAGTAAGAAGAAAGCTTCCGGGTACTCTTATAAACAACCTACAACAGCAGACCCTTCATACAACCGGAAGATGTGTTTCCAATAATGGTCATGACGTGAACTCGAGCAAAACAGAACTAGTTTTTTTTAGCTGGAGATATAAAGTACCAAATGTTGCACCTATCTCCTTGGAGGGTATTGAAATTGAATTCTCTGGAAAAGAAAATTTTACTATGGAACCCCCAAGGAAGTAGAAGACCGGGACGGCCTAAGGTGACATGGAGAAGAACGGCGCTAAAAGATTTGTCAAAATAGACAACACATGGGACTACATTAATGGTGATTTCGTTTGTGCAAAAAATGTAAAATGTTTTCTACATTTTACACTGAAACCGCATTTTTAAGTTCGTTAGCAAAAATGGTGCAGCCGTATGAACGGGTTTTGATTTCGTTTGTAAAATTATTACCCTCCGCAAATGCGAAAATATCGCATTTTCCACACTCAGCCCAGTCCACGGTATGGTGTGTTGTACCGTCAAAAAGCAAACTGCAGAACCAAACTTAAATGAAAGCATACATTCTTAATGCACTACCAAAAAGTTGCGTCATAATGTAGTATGGGTTTTACTCACCGCACGATTTTTGTTTGATTGTTCGCATGCAAAATGCGAAATAAGCAGAAGGTGCAGGGGAAATTTTTAAAATGTCGCAACATGAAGTATTTACATTATTTTTTCAGAAACGAAATCACCATAAATCAATTGCACATAAACGATCACTATATAAATGTATTGTTGACGCCCCATGTCCCCCGAGGAATAAAGAAAATAATTATTAAAGAGGAAGCTAAACTTAAAATCCTACATTCTATATGTATACCTGTAAAAGGGTAATAGGAAAACACTGGGATTTGAACCCGCATATTTTCTATGCGACTGACGGCAGTAGTCAGTCGCATAATGATATACGCGATGTCGTCTGATGATAAGCTCTACAGAAACCCAGCTTCTGAAGAAAATTATCAAAATTCAGCGAACGGCTGCTACGTACATTAATGGTGCGTTGAGAACAATACCAACTGAGGCACTTAATGCCAGACTACATTTAAAGTTGCTATACATTATAGCAAGTCAATCTACAGTTGCATCTTAGACTTATGGATTTGTCACTCTGGGCAGGAAATGGCTACGGACATAGTGTCATTGAAAAATATAAGAAAAATAATTATTAGCTAAGCTAAACTCAAAACCCTACATTCTATATGATACCTGTAAAAGGGTAATAGGAAAACACTGGGATCTGAACCCGCATATATTTTATTGGTTCTATGGCTACGGACATGGTGTCATTGTAGATACAATATCTGTTGATTAATAGAAGTATCTCACTCTTATGCCTGATGGATCAGAATGAACGCTCGTATCCCAGGACATAGAAGATTCTACAAAGACGTTTCCAAACTCAACAATCATGGTGTCTCTTTAAGAAACATGAGCTATACATTGCAGCTCAGGTTCCCTAGTCTGACATTTACCAGGAAACACTACAATCTTAGTTATTGGAGAGGTACCAGAATGGTTGAAAATTAATGTTCTGACTAAAGTCGGCATCAATATTTCCTATGATATTTCGTATCTATATTCCTAAATTTAAAAACTGTCTTAGATTGTCGCATACCTCTTAAAGAGATGGATGAAAAGTTCAATATGGGAATCTCAGGGAATTTGGGGAAGCAAATTAACTTATAAGATTTGAAACTAACTTACACGCTCCAGAAGAATATGCCATCATACCTGTGACTTCCTACCATGCCTACACTCCAAACGCGCCAACGCCATGCTGTCTTTATGGAGACTGGACATCTCACTTTTTGTTTCTGTCCAAATGGGTCACAGGCTTATTGCACGGCACGCAGAGAGATTGTAGGTCTTGTGATATGACTTTTGCATAAACTGTGGAGATGAGGAGGAAGATTAATTAATATAACGTTTGTGATGTCTCCTCTGTGAAATGGTACATTTCCTATTTTTCCTAATGAAATCAATAACTTTTTTCTTGTCCCTTGAGCAATTTGTACCCAAACGAAAACTTAAATATTTTTCAAAAATTTGTTGGTGATTTATTTGCACTTTGATTCGAGTTCAAGTATTTAAAAAAAAGTTAATTGCGTAGTTCCTTCAAAACAAAATAACTTCACAACTGAACGTAAAAAGTTTTCGTAGTTTTCTTCTAAGTCGTTTTTACTACATTTCTCTTGCATTTAATACGCACACTGGAAGAATCAAAAATAAATAAAATATATTTATAATATCTAGAAAATTGAGAAGAGTTTATGGTTGGCAACAAATATGTACATTTATTTCAAAAAACTGTTGTGTGTGCAATTTTATAAAGATCTGTTGAGAAATGCGGATTCTGTGCCGCTTAGATGCGGGTTGCATTTAAATCTGCATCGATGTTCTTAGCAACTTGTCTTATCCGTCTAAAACAAATTTTATTATTTGAAGACTTCAGTGGATCAAAGCATTGAAGTTGTGAAATATTTTTGCGGGGTTTCTATTCAGTTATTAAATTATTAACTCAATTTCGATTGCAATCCTCCACTGTGCTGCGTTTACTTGGGTAATTTTCGTACAATTTGAACGACAAAAAAACTTCTTAGAAACTTTAATAGCATAAGGGCAAACTGTACATAATTTGCTGCAATGGTTTTGTTAAACTTTCGATTCTTTTGCAGATGTCCTCTTCCAATCCCTGCTGAAATTCCAAGAAAATCGAAAGAGCGAATCTAAAACTTATCTGGTATTAATTCAAGACATCTACTAGTATGACTATGTATCTACTCAAAAGTCTAGGAAACACGGTACAAAGTGCAAGAGAATGAATTACAATTAGTTGCGGAATTGTCGGTTAATCTGTTATGGTATTCATTGAAGTATGACCAAGAATTTGCTGACACAATAAGGATATTACAGCAGAATTGCATTGCGGTCACAACTAAAATGTCTTTTTGGAACTGAGCATAGGTTGTGAGCATTGCTGTATCTTCATAGTTTTTAACACATGATTTATTTCCAAACATTACAGTTATATATCACAGTACAACACATGATTTTAGGACTCAATTATGAGAATTGGACGTGAATGTAGTCCCAAAAATAAGAACTTCTACATCATTCGTTTAGTCAAGTTGGCTCAATTAACAATTTAATGGTCATACAAATTTTTTTTCTCAGGGTGGATTTTTTGCCCTTTTTCTATATATTTTTTGCTCGGTATAACGTACGGAATATCTCTTTTGTGTCTAAAGCAAAGCTGTAGATATTGAATAGGAGAAAAAATGCAAAACAAACCTACCCGGAAAAAGTACACCCAGTGCCTTAAAAATCGCACAATTATTAATTGAGCCAACTTGACTAAATGGATGATGCGGAAGTTCTTATCTTTGGGGATACTTTAACGTCCAATTCTCAGAATTGAGTCCCAAATCAATGAGCAGAAAAATGCTGTACTGTGTATGTTAAATAGTTTGTATTTTATGAAAGATTTTGTTTAAGTAAAAACAAAATTTTTGTAAATTCTTATAACCCCTCCACCATGGATTGTATTCAATTCTATGGCTTCAAAAAGATATTTAAGGGCGACCTCGTAGAGCAAAATGCTAGCATAAATACAACAGTAACTCGACTGGAAAATATATACTTCATTGCATTAAGAAACACATTTGAAAGCGACCCAAGATGGGAAAATATGATGAAATATGCGCGAATAGGACTTTGAAAACAACTTTCAAAAATCAGTTTTTTGGGAATGTTGTTTTATTGTGGATAACATTTAATGAAAATACATTCAAATTTTATGAAAATATCTCTGGGCAATTCCGAGTTATGACCTTTCAAACTTTTTCTTTTTTTGCTAATAAATGCAAATCAAATTGCGATGATAAAATGTATATACTAAAATGCTTGTAGAATTCTCGTTTGTTGGTGAAATGCGACAAGACTTGAGACATGTAATAAGGTTATTTTCATCTAAATTTTTGTGTATAAAACGTATTTTTAACGTCTTTGAACGAAGAGATGTTTCACAGCAAAAATACATTTTTTTTGTTTTTCAAAAAAAATTATTCGCAGTAAATGGAATACAACTTTTTTGGATCACTACGATATGGCTTAGAGAAGAGAGTTAACTTAGTGGTGTATACAACGGTACCTAGTTTATCTGCGACTTTTTGCGATTATGGCCGATTTTTGTACTTTAAATATGTGCTTTTTTACTTTCAATAAAGTAAATATGTGTGGGAACTACATCTATCTATAAACCGATTTTCCCGAAACATATGGACCTATTTTCTTGTTTCAAAAAAATAACTTTTACGAAATGTCAGCAAAATCGGATAATAAATAAAACCGTTACAAGTCCGGTTGTAGAGTTCTACGATCAAAATTATCGATCTAATTAATATTATTATGATTATATGTGTAATTTTTATAGTTTACTTCCTCTGCAAAAACTATAAAAATATAGTTAAACGCCTCTGCAGTTTATGTATATTAGGGTGAACCGATTATAATTTAACTTTTCTCTTATTAACAGTCGACGACCCATTGTGTAATTGCATTAGTGCAAAACTTCAGCTTTCAAAAATGTTGCAGACTGCAATTTTATCCTATTTATGTTGTTTTGGTTTCAATTTCAAAAACATTGCCCGGTTTTGTAGACTTTTAACGCAATATTCACAAAAATATGTTTGAACTTCAATGGTCTATATATTTAAAACGCAGCAACACACAATTAAGTAACTCAAATAGATTTTGAACAAACATTTGTCAGCTTTAATATAAAATCAAGATCACTGAAGTTGGTACGATATTCTGATTTTCACACTAATTACCACAATGTCGCTTTTGTAGCCCCACTGTGCGGTACATGGTATTAGTAAAATAAAATCTGGGTACACTAATTTCTTCTCCAAAGAATTCTCTTGAAATGGTCCAAACCGTAGAACTCTATCTCTAACGGTATAATCATGAGATAGAAAATACTGCTATGCGCGAGTTATATAAACATACATATATTCATAAGTATATAATTAATAACCAACATATCAACGTACCATTCAAATATACATACATACAAACACACATAAATATATATAAATACAAACATACCTACTTACTTTTCATATTCCGACAATATTGAACAACAACTGTCTGTACCCATCTTAATATACATACGTACATACATTCATACAAACACACATAACTATATTAATGCAGCACACTTGCTTATTTATCATATTCCAACAATATTGCACAACATTTCCGTTATTAACTAGAATAAACGAAAGTATTATTTGAGTTCATTCCACTTATGATTATTTTGCAGTTTTAACGAAAGTACTATTTCTTGTAATTATTTAGAGTTCATTCAACTTTTGATTATGTTGCAGTTTTTATTTAAACGACTTGCAATTTGTATTTTGTTATGTTCCAACTATTGTAGCAACGATAAAAAAGATAATTATTAAAAAGTCAGTCTTGTTTGTGACTTTAAAGAATAAAGAACAGTTTCCTCCAAGAAAAACCAATTTCTTTTATTTGGGATAATTGGTATAAGTTGTAACTGGCGCAGTCAACGGCTTAAACCTACATCGCTGACGGTTTATCAGCAGACATCCCGCTGACGGTTTATCAGCACTACCAATAAGGAAATCCACACCACTGACGGTGTACCAACAGACAACGAAGACCACTGACGGTTCATCAGTAATCAACACAAAGGAGCTGACGGATAATCAGCCGAAACACTAACATTTAAGGAATATTTAAGGCATTTTCATCAGTATGCAGCTTTTAATGTAAGCTAAGTATAGTGAAAAAAGTGTTAAATAAGTGCTTAGAATAAGATTACAATTTTCTATAAGTAAGAATTTAAAATAAGAAAGAGGAAAAATAGCCGTATAATATAATTTTCGTAAAGAAAAGTTATTTTATGCAGTGATTTTCTACTCTAAAAACACAAATTCATATTAGTCTAAAGGTCAGCGATTCTTACGAGACCCTCCTTAAACCTTTTTACTTATATGTCTTTGGTTAATATAATTAGTGGAAGAGTGACAATATAGTGATTTAAATTTAAAAATTATTTAAGTAATGAGGAGAGTGTTTAGGCATAGGCCTTATGTAAGACAATTAACACCTATCCCTGAAGTTGACATAGAAAATATTCCGCAAATACCGCTCATTATGCCAGGCACCTTGAATCCTTCTCAACACCCACCCAAGGAAATTTTCGAATCACTTCGAATTCCAGATGCGGTTAAAGATCTGCCTCAATTCGATGGCAACCCACGGTTATTGCATGACTTTTTGAATAACGTAGAGGAAATTTTAAGTATTCTAGATGACTACAGAAATACGCCATTCGCTAAAATTATTCTTAGGGCAATTCGAAATAAAGTTGTAGGGCCAGCAAATGAGGCGCTTAACATGTATGGTACCGCATTAGACTGGAATAGAATAAAGGAAAATTTAGTGACTCACTATTCTGATAAGAGAAGTGAAACTTCACTCATAAGAGATCTCCATAATCTAAGGCAGAACGGCCAAACAATTGAACAGTTCTATGGTTCCGTGATTGAGATACAAGCGACCATTAATAATAATTTATACATACACGAAAGTGACCCGAATGTTGTTAAGGCAAAGAAAAGTTTGTTCGAGGAAATGTGCCTCAATACGTTTTTATCTGGACTTCGAGAACCATTAGGATCCAGTATTAGGGCAATGAAACCAACATCATTAGCGGAAGCTTTTACATGTTGCATTCAAGAACAGAATATGTTCTATAGAAAGGTGAACGTTTCTCAGCCACAAAACACATACCAAAATTATTCCCCGAGACCTCGTATAAATACTCCATCAAATATCCCTCAGATTATGCCTCAATTTCATCAGACAAGACCCTTATACCAGAATCCCAATCAACCAAGACCTTTTTATCTGAACCCCATTCCACCAAGACCCATATTTCAGGATCCCATTCTTCAAAGACCTCAATACAAAAATTCAATCCCTACAAATTCCAATTCTTTTCCGAGAAACAGTCTCCCACCTCCTGAACCTATGGACACAAGTTCAGGAAATTCGCGTAGACAGACGAATCAAAGCGGTCAGTCACGGCAAAATCAGGTATTTCGTGGAAACCCACAACTTCATAATATAAACGCTTATGATTATCCTGAAGGATATTATCAATACCCCACGAACGATACAGATGGGAATTACTGGGAACAAACAGGACAAGATGGCGGACAGAACTATGCGCCTAACCTTGATCAGTATTATGATTATGAGGATAAGACCTTGAATTGCATTGAAGATGGACAAAATTTTCAGTTAGAAGCCTCGCCGAACCCACAGGATACCTAGACCTTAATGTACACGGAAACACCTTACCATATATTAACCTTTCTTCACCAACAGGTAAACCTCTTAAATTTCTCATAGATACAGGGGCATCATCTTCATTTATTGACCCAAAGATTATAGACCCTAAATTATATCAGGACTGCAAACCCATTACAATAGTAACTGCGTTGAATAAACATACGCTGACTAAGAAAATAAACCTTCCCATGTTTGTAGAATTTCAAGAAGAAGGAAGCATAAATTTTTTCATTTTTAAATTCCATGACTACTTCGATGGTCTCCTAGGTTTGGATGTTCTTTCGAAATTAAATGCGAAAATTGATATTGGAAATAGAATTCTTATAACTAATAACTCGGTTATACCACTTTTATCAAAACCAAACCTTACCTCAGGCAAAATCGAGATTCCAGCAACTTCAAAAGTTATCGTCAAAATCCCTGTTGATACACAAAACGGCGACTTTTTCGTGCAGAAGACCTACATACAACCCTTCCTTTACATACCAGAGGGAATATATAACGCCGAAAATTGGTACAGTCTAGTAGAGGTAACAAATGAGTCCTTTCACTCAAAAACTCTACTGATAGAACAGCCAATTCACACCCAACCATTTAGCAACCAACAATTTGTCGAAGTGCATAATTTCAATATAGAGACTAGTGCACCACCAATTACGAAGGATATCATTTCGCTATTACGTACAGATCATTTAAATTCGGAAGAAAGAAAAGCTCTATTTAGCCTTTGCAAAGATTATGACGATATATTCTTTCAAGAAGGTCAGGATTTAAGTTTCACGAACGAAATTAAACACCAGATCAACACGACGGATGATCTGCCAGTGTATGTTAAATCATATAGATATCCCTACGTGCACAAAGAAGAAGTTAGGAGACAAATAACCAAAATGTTGGATCAAGGAATAATTAGACGAAGCTTTTCTCCTTGGAGTGCACCAGTTTGGGTGGTTGCTAAGAAAAAGGACGCTAGTAATGTTCAGAAATGGCGTTTAGTGATAGATTATCGGAAATTAAATGAGAAAACAATCTGTGATCGTTATCCCATACCGAATATTACGGAGATTCTTGACAAGCTAGGGAAAAGTCTATATTTCACCACATTAGACCTCGCAAGTGGCTTTCATCAGATTGAAATGCACCCAAGAGACGTAAAAAAGACTGCCTTTTCTGTTGAAGGTGGACATTTTGAATTCATTAGGATGCCTTTTGGATTAAAAAATGCGCCATCGACCTTTCAACGTGTCATGGATCACGTTTTGAAAGATCTAATAGGTACAGTCTGCTTGGTCTACCTGGATGATATCATAGTCTATTCAACATCTTTGCAAGAACATATGATTAACTTGAAAAAGGTGTTCAGTAGACTAAGAGAATCAAATTTAAAGGTACAACTTGACAAGTCTGAATTTCTGCACAAATCTTGTGCATTTTTAGGTCATATTGTATCGACTGATGGAATAAGACCCAACCCCGAAAAAATTTCTGCGGTAAAAAAGTTTCCAATACCGAAGACCCCAAAGGAAATCAAAACCTTCTTAGGTCTATTGGGCTATTACAGAAAATTCATTAAGAATTTCGCCGGATTGACCAAACCCTTAACGGAATGTCTGAAAAAAGACAGAAAAGTAGAACTGAATGAGAGATACCGTCAGACATTTGAAATCTGTAAAGACATACTGACAAATGATCCACTTTTACAATACCCAGATTTTAGTAAACCATTCAATTTGACAACCGATGCGAGTAATTTCGCAATTGGGGCAATTCTTTCTCAAGGCACAATTGGCATGGACAAACCTATATGCTACGCGAGTAGAACTTTAACGAGTTCGGAAGTCAACTACTCTACTATAGAGAAAGAACTTCTCGCTATCGTATGGGCTACAAAATACTTTAGACCTTACCTTTTCGGCCGGAAGTTCAAAATTATCACAGATCATAGACCACTTACGTGGGTAATGAATTTGAAAGAACCAAATTCGAAATTAATTCGCTGGAGATTAAAATTGGAAGAATTTGATTACGAAGTCATATATAAGAAGGGTAAATCTAATACGAATGCGGACGCATTAAGTAGAGTGAAACTAGAAGATGAACCGAAAGATGATATTGTAAAGGAAAAAGAGATAGAGATAAATGTTTTGGAAGAACATTCCATTAAAGTCACGTCGGGATCGACTATTCATTCAGCAGAAGAGGATGCAAATGACGGCATCCCAATTTCTGAAAGACCTCTTAACGAATTTACAATTCAAATCCTTTTGATAGAATCATCAGAAGGTCCTCCCATGAAAGTAGAAACGATATTTAAGAACAAACAGAGGCGTACGATTAGACGCCTAGAATTTAACGAAACCGTTGTTATAGAAATATTCAAAAATTTTGTACCTCCAAACAAATTGTCGGCGATCAAAACATCCGACGACATCTTCCGAATCGTTCAGGCAACGTACTCTAAATATTTTGCGGACAACAAAATATTTAAATTAATTCGTTGCATGGAACAATTGGATGATATTACGGATAGTGACGATCAGGAGAAAATTATACGTGAATACCATGTTGCGAATAATCATAGGGGCATCCAAGAAACTTATTGTCATTTGAAACGAAGTTACTTTTTTCCGTTTATGAAATCCAAAATAACGCAGACAATAAATAACTGTGACACTTGTCACACGCTAAAGTACGACAGAAAACCGCACAGAACAAAATTCGAGAAACCAGAAATTCCCCCCAAACCTCTCGATATAGTTCATATAGATATTTACACCGTTAATAAACGGAATATCTTGACAATAATAGACAAATTTTCAAAGTATGCAGCAGCATACACATTACCTTCGAGGCATAGTATTAACGTTTTAAGAAGTATGAGGAATTATTTGAGCATACACGGTATACCAAGGAAGATAGTATGTGATCAAGGTACTGAGTTTACGGCGAATATTTTTCAGGACTTTTGCAGACAATATTCCATTGAACTGCACATAACATCTTTTCAACAAAGCTCTAGTAACGCCCCAGTGGAGAGGCTCCACTCCACTATGACAGAAATATATAGAATAGTACAGCAAAAATATAAAAAGGCAAATGTTGAGGCTAATCACGAGGATATTCTATTGGAAATTTTAACGACATATAATAATTCCATACACTCGGCTACTAAATTAACTCCCTTTGAATTGTTTTATGGACGCACTCACAAATTTGATAGGAACATTGAATACACGTCACAACACGATTACCTTGAGAAACTCAAGTCATTCCAAACAGAATTATACGATCTAATAAGGAATAAATTAGAAAAAGACACCGAAGAAAGAATTACAAAATTAAACAGAAACAGGGAAAACGCGGAAACGATAGAAGAAGGCACTGAGATATATAGGAAAGAGTGTAGGCGAAACAAACTTACACCACGATTCAGTAAACACAAGGTTAAAACTAATAGGAAAGTGATCGTGATTACCACAGGCGACAAGAAAATTCATAAATCTAAGATAAAACGGCAAAGAAAAAAATGAACAAATTTTTACATACACATTTCAGACACGCATTTTTGATTTTCGTACTATCCCTTTCAACGTGGGCGGACATAGAAATAATAGATTACACCTCAACCTATATAATTCAAATACATGGAAAGCCAGCCAAGATTAAAGAAGGTACCCACCGAATCATCCACTTCATAGATATGACTCAATATAACATATTTTTGGCAAATATTGAAGAAACAATAGAAATCTTACCCCATAATAGTACTTTGATACCTCTTTTACGACATGAATTGGAACAGACCACAGATCTTATTGAATCTATTAAACCAATTGTCCAACGTACGAGAAAAGCAAGATCGATAGATGCTTTGGGTAAAATTTGGAAATATATAGCCGGTACTCCTGATCGAGAAGATTTAGAAATTTTAACCCGATAAAAAAGATAATTATTAAAAAGTCAGTCTTGTTTGTGACTTTAAAGAATAAAGAACAGTTTCCTCCAAGAAAAACCAATTTCTTTTATTTGGGATAATTGGTATAAGTTGTAACTCGCGCGTATTTACCCCTTTTTTCCCATTGTGCGACCCCTATACGGGGACTATATTACAACATGAATAGACGTTCCTTATTATGGTAAAAGATTCTTGTCGAAGAAACGTTCAAGATACATAGTTTCTGCCGAATTCTTTGACGAATGTGACTTTGATTAATGTATGTAAGGACGTAAGTAGATATGAAACACAAACAGCTAAATCTCAACATATTCATCTGTAAAATCTGGAACTTGTGGCTTAAATAAGAATTTTTGAGAGCGACCTCTATATAGAGGCAATAAAAATATGAACTGATATGTACCTAATTTGTTTTTTCACGTTGTTAGGCTCAATAACGCTGTTGTTGTTTTTGGTATAAGTATATAACTTTTTTTAAAGAAGTATAGTGACATATATTGGAGGTGATTGTAACGACTGGATAGATAGATATGTTTCAAGAGCCACGTAAATTCTTTTGTCAATATTTTTTGTCAATGATTATTCTAGTCGATCATTAAAAAACATAGGCACAGCTAATGTTGAATTTAACGAGAACTGTTTTATAAAAAGCCCACAGATCGTAATACTGATTAAATTAGAAACTATCACGTATCTGATCACATAGGGAATGATTGTTATCAGTTAATTAGGATTAAATGATCCAAACTATCAACCGATTGCATCAGAAAAAATAATTGACCTTAATAGGCAAGCAGTTGAATTATCTACTCTTAGTATATGAGCTATCTATCTACACTCTTTTAGAGGACCTGTTATACACTCTTACACACTAGAGGGCTAGTTGGATTATCTACTACATGGTAAAACGCCGGTCTACTCCTTATTAAACGGTCGGGGGTGTTCTGCCTCTATGGAATTTCTCGATGAACAATAGTCTGCTTTCTCAGGAGTGTAAATTTTATTGCATATGCAGGTGACGAGGAAATAGCTGCTAGATTTAAGTTTCCGAGTACTCTTAGAGACAAGATGATAATGGTCCGACCCGGACAAAACTAGTTTTCAGCAGAATATATAAGGTTTCAACAGTTGCACCTGTATGACGGTATTGAAATGTCCTTCTCTGAAAGCGAATATTTGTAACTATTTAACTAGATAGGATAAAATAAACTTCAAACTCAATATTTTGGAAAGAACAAAGACGTCTGTAGTAGCGCTATATAAGTATCTGTAAAAGCGACAAAAAGTAGGTAAACGCTGGGGTCTGATCCCGTTTATAGTTGTTTTGGTTGTATACGGCAGTAGTCAGACGGATAGTGCTGTACGGCTTAGTCGTTTGGGGAACAGCTTTACAGAAAATTATAGCGTTTACCAGACAAAAATCTTAGCTATTAAAGAGAAGAAATACTGAAAATGTATTTTCTGGCCAAACTATTAATATTTTCTCTAAAAGTCAGACTGCTTTGAAGACCCTGAAAACTATATTCTTTAATTCAATGCAAGCCAACAAATGACAGATGGTCACTAGTCAGGAACTGCATACATTCTTGGGTGATGTGGCCCTGCCTAAACAATGCACTGCGGTCGTTATTGAGACTGGACTTCGCACTTATCGTTACTGTCACGATGGATTCGTCCTTATTGGACGACTCACAGATAAATTGAAGGTATTGTGTATCGACTTTTCGAGAAGCTGTGGAGACGAAAGAGAGATGGAATCCCTAGAACACGTTCTGTGTCTGTAGAACGCGGCTTACAACACAAGTCTCACATTTCTTTGGCGAGTTAGCTAACCTGGCTTATGTTTAAATCCGACATATCACGAGATACGTTTTGAACCGGTAAAACTGCCGTTAGGGATATAATACAAACTGTAATTCATCAGTTAAATTTATTATACAATTTGGTTTTTATAGCTGAAAGATACTTATTTGGAAGGTGGTCCTTTGTGAAAAACAAATTTTTTCATTCTTTTTTCTCTCTTTTTCCACTCTTTTTCATTTCGGCGTGACCCACACCAATGACAGTTCTAATGTTGTCTTTCATAACAACAATCGTGGCTGCAATGTCCCTACACAGGACAAATCGCCTTTTTTATATGTTTGAATCGAAAGAATATATATTTGGAACACAAATTTTAAAATATTATTTATTTCTGAGCAAATACATTTTATTTGAAAATCAATAAAATTTATTTGGAACGCATATTACAATAAAATTTATTTGCAAACTAATTTTCTCAAATTAAGTATGTGTTTATATCCAAATAAAATTATTGTTTAGGATTTTCTTCAAATATATTTTGCTTAAAAAAGATTTTCAAAACGTTGAAGATTTTTCGAATTAATTTTTTTATTGATTTCGAGTTACACCTTACAATTTAAAGTGACATAAGTGAAAATAACTGTGTGCAAAGCACTAATTTTTAATTTATATTTATTCCAAGTCATCATGTGTTGTGAACCCATCAAGCAAAGTATCATGTAAGATTTTACAATTTCAGTTATAAAGTAATTTTACGAACAGTTAAAATTTCTGAAAACTTCAAATCGACTTCATCACACATTTTACAACCGATCCAGCAAATTGTATTTGTTGGCCCGATGGGACAAACTTTAATCATAGCGTCCATATATTTAAAGATATACGTAAATTAAAATCGTTATGCTCTAGAAATCGCTTTCCGTTATAAGTCAGGTTTGAATTCAAACATTATGAAATTTGGCAGAGTCATGTACGTTAATAAAAGAATGGATAATTGTAAATGTGACAAAATCTGGTCAGATTTCTATAAATATGGCACGTCTGGTCGGTGCGACCATAACCCGAAGACTACAAATAGTGACCAGCACCTTATACATATAGGTTTGTAGCTCTTAATCCACACTTTAAATACCATAAAGAAATATATTATTTTTGTCCCAACTGTTCAAATTTCCTTAGCTGGGTAGGGTATTATTCCAGCCGCACTCTTAACTATATTTGTGCAAACTTTCTGCATAATACCTCTCAGGTGTCAAGTGTCGCAAAACACGTCTCGGAACATCGAATGCTTTATTATACTATTGCATAGTCCTACAATGATTTCTACGTGCAAAGTTTCGTAGTAATCAGTTTAGTTATTATAGCGGATTTGAGCCCAGGCTGGATGTGTCACATCTCCTTAAAGATCAGTATATACACTTTAATTTATAGATACTCAGCTCCTAAATGATTTTGAAAGATTAATAATTGTTTTGGTAACCACTGCACTGACCGCAGCTCAAATTCCGTGAATGTGTATAGCATATTCCAGCCATGCCCTTAATTGTATATGTGCACACTTTCATATTATTACTTTTACATGGGGTCGGATGCCAAGAGGTCACCAAACACGTGACGGAGAAAAAATGCCTAATATACTATGTACATATGTTCCAAATTTCAATATAATCTACTTAGTCATGATAATAGAAATCATATCACTTAATTCAAAATCTGATCACGTGCATACATATTGACCACACCTAAATATTAGCTAAATTTTAGTTAAATATATTACCGCTGTAATTGGAGTTCACACACATTTGTATCCATCTTGTCCTCAGGTCGGACAACGCATTCCTTGAAGATCGGTATATTCACATATACGAGTACAGGGATGCCCATATTCGACTGACCCATCTGGCAACGCCATAACTTTTGACAGAGATGTCAGATCGCTTAATGACATACCGCGTTTGAAGCGTCAGTCCAAGCAGATTTTTACCATGGAACAATACACGCCACGCGAGCGCTCTGAAATAGTTGAAATTTACATTCAACAGAAGAAGTCAATTGTGAAAACTCAAAAAAAACTCAAAAAACTGTCCGATGAAGCCCATTTCACATTGAATGGGACCGTAAATAAGCAAAATTGCCGTATTTACGCCACTGAAGATCCTCAGGAGATTCAAGAATTGCCTCTTCATGACGAAAAAGTCACAGTTTGGTGCGGCGTTAGTGCGAAAACGGTCATTGGGCCGTTTTTCTTCCAAAACGAAAATGGCCATGCTGTTACCATCAACCAGGAGCGTTATCGCGACATGATGACCAATTTTGTGATGCCAATTATTCGTCGAAAGCGTATGAGGCAGTTCTGGTTTCAACAAGACGGCGCTCCACCGCACACAAGTCGCATAACAATCGATTTTCTGAAGAATTTGTTTCCGGGCCGTTTGATGTCGAAAAGTGGTGATTTGGACTGGCCATTTTTTTTTTTAAAAAAACATGGGTCCGTCGAATATGGGCAACCCTGTACATATAGGTAGTTCCGAAGCTCTTTATGGGATTCGTAACGTATTGGAAGAATCAAAAATCTCTTAATTAATTTTGAAATGCAAAAATGTGGATGTTCCGTAGCTTATACAAAACTCAAGTCTATACATAAGCAAAATTTCTAGCTTTCTACCTCTTATAGGAACCGCAACGGTTTAAAGTCGATTGGTTAAAGTCGCATCCGTTGGACATAAGGGACTTTTAAGGTACAGAAAACTGCATTGGTCACTGCTACACTGACCACAGTCTGAGAATTGATCGAAATGACAACGTTAGATATATTACCACAGTAAGTGGTGAGCGATATATTCTGAAAAGGAAATTTTACGACGCGGCATTGTGTTCAGTTTGACCTCAGACTGGACATCAAATTGTTGTTTACGTATTTCGCATATGCAAATTTAAATTTTTAGGTTATTAGCTCATAGAGAACTTTTAAAAGCTGTGAGATAATGAAAATAGTTTTTGTCACTGCTACATTGACCACGTGTGATAATTGAAAATAACGCATATATAGTAGTAGTACTTCATATTTACAAAGTTCAAATTTTTTATCTTTTAAGAGGCTTCTAAAAGAACAAAAAAAATAATCTAGCTTTTGATACCGCTAGAAATGACCAAAAAATTACTACGTGTGTAGCCAGTGGTAATTAAAACACTCCTGTCTATGCGTATGCAAAATTTCAGCTTTGAAGCTCTAATAGGAACTTCGGCGGTCATGTGGTCGAAAATCACTTGGCGGAAAATGGAAATAGCCTATTTTATTTTTCCGTGTATTGGTGTATTGGTCACTAAGTTTCAAGAATATAGGTTCAGTCGTTTAGGCGTGATGCGGCAAAAAAATAGCAAACTATTTTATAATATTAATAGGATTGATTCTCTAGAAAACTTTTCCGAATCTTAAGGAGGTACAGACACCACGGAGCCCCTTTTTAAAATTCTCAATATTTTCAAACGTTTTTCTGACAAATTTGTGAGCACTTATTAGTTATCGGAAAAGGTAATCGCCAAAAAATACCGAATGCTTAATTCAATTCCTTTTAGCGTGTTGATGCAATTTACCATCTTTTTATAATTTTAGCTATATCAATTTTTTGGTTGATGAATTACAATATAGGCCGGTAATCTGCTTAATATTAATTAAAGTCAGTGTTCAAAGGTGACATCTCACTTTTGAACATCAGTGTGAAACGTCCACTATATGTGTAGGTGTATAAATGCATTTATATGCCCATACATGCATAACTTATGCACTCATCACTCTAAAGCACTCATCACTCTAAAGCACTCATTACTCTAATTTCTCTTTTGTTTATTTGTTTACTTGTCGCTTGCCATCTGTAGCTTAACGAAAGTCGTTGGGTGAGCTTAGAAGAGATGGATGGCAAGCACAAGTAATCAGTCTTTTACCGATCCTTAAACCAAACTCGTGCGCCTCTCCCCCGTGATTAGTTTTCCTGTGTTTAAATAAGTTTAATAATTCAAAGTGTTAGTTTTTTTATATATAAAACGATGTACATAGAGAACATCACAGTGAACTCAACCGACCCAAAGTTTAACAATTAAATTAAGAACAAATAGTTATTATAAGAACAACACAAGTTGAAACAAAGATAAACCATGGAAATTGCTAAAACATAAAAAACACTACATAATTTAAAATATTCACATACATTTGTACACTCTAACATACCCAAAACCAATGAATTGAAAGAAAAAACAAATAAAGATTGTGAAACTGAAAATTTTAAACAAATATCTCTTTTTTCGGAAGGCAAGTCCAGCTCAAATCCTGGACCCTTGAACATTTGGTCCTATGCGAACCGGATAAAAAAGTGTGTTTTTTTAAATAATTAAAAAACAAAAAATTTAACAGTGTATACAAAAAAAAGTGATTCGAAAAAATATTTAAAACTAAAACACCGTGAGCATTGTGCAAGACCGGTTAATATAAACAAAAAATCGGTTCGGCGCGAATTAAACAAAAAAAACAAAGTGACCCAAATCAAAGTGACTCAAGAAAAAAGTGACCCACAAAACCAGTGACCCTAACATTCAAAGTGACCCATCACAAAACCCCACAAGGAGCCTTGGAAACACAAACCAACGACATCACGCCTGAACCCCTAGAAGGAAGGAAGGAAGAACCAGCGACCAACGCCAACAACACCAGGTACCCCAAATACATGAAAGGATCAACGTGAGTACCCAAAATTTGTACAGGTAGCGTTGTTACATAGGGTGCCAAAACCATTTTTTTTTTCGAACTCCGCCATATTGCTATATGAAGGAGATTTTGGCGGGTCTGGCCCTATGTACGACGCTGGCTTGGTTTTTCGTCTTTTACATATATACAAAGATAACTGAATATTTAACTGCAGTTAGCTTGCACATACATACATAGCACTTTGATATACATACATACATAAGTGCAGTTAGCTTGCAGTTACATACCTACACATTGCTACACATATATACCCTTTACATATATACTAACCTCTTGCATAACCTACATGCATTCTAACCTATGAAAGTTTTTTGACGATTTTTTCGGTAACAACGCGCGACTTTACTGTTTTCTAGTTTTCGAAACTTTAGGAAAATAGCGACCCAACCTTTTTGAAAACCCTTCGATAATTTGTTCAAATAATTTATTACGCATTCTGATGAATTTTTCTGAAAGCCAGCGGCTAGTCGAGTCGATTTATGCCATATTATATTAGCTGCTTAAAAGAAAAAAAAAGGAAAGATTTTTATTGGCTCGACTCATCCGCTGACTGGCTTGAGAACCCTACAAATTACTTCGTGATTTTTGGGTACTTTAAACATCAAGTTTGCAACTTAGAGAAAAAAATATTTTTTTTTGCCTTCTTTATATGCGATTTTCTGAGGGAGAAATCGACCGTATGATATTAGCTGATGCTTTGGAGACGCTAAAATCAATCCCAATCAATAAATTAAAAAGAAAAAATAAATTTATTTTTTTTGCTTTAGAAAATACGTGTTCCAACTTTTTGAACGACCCTCGTATTGCTTTAGATTCAATAGAAAAACCCTTTTGAAAAATGTCAAAAAATTTACGATTTTTTAATCTCTATTGCCATTAATATGTGTGGTTTGTGCTACAAATCAGCATTACTGTAGTTTCCAACCGATTTAACGCGAAAATCTTGATATATTTGATAAAAAAGTTCCTGTGCCGACACTTTCAACTCGACCCCTCGTACCCATTAAAACAACAACAACACCAGTCTATGTACATCGATGCATATGAGACCATAGGTAGCGGATTTTTTTTCGTTGGTTTCTCGTTGTCTTTTCATTCGTTTTCACTTCTTGCCTTGATTAGGGAACCCAAAGGTTAATGTACCACTGGATTTTTTTGTGAAATAGAAAAAAAGGGAGAAGTAGGAAAACATAATTTCAGCCGTAAAGAAAGGAATGAAAGAACATATGGTTTGATGGTTGATGGGATCGGACGGACATTTCGGCAAAAAGCTAAACAGAACTAACACAATAATTTACATTTATTGAAATTTATTTTTATTTTTGCAAATTACACTTTACTACGAAAAATAAATTTGCTCAGAAATTTATTAAGTGCTAATTTTTGGAAATTACACTTTGCTACGAAAAATAAATTTGCTCGAAAAATTTATTAAGTGCTAATGTTTGGAAATTACACTTTACTACGAAAAATAAATTTGCTCAGAAATTTATTAAGAGCTAATTTTTGGAAATTACACTTTGCTACGAAAAATAAATTTGCTCAGAAATTTATTAAGTGCTAATTTTTGGAAATTACACTTTACTACGAAAAATAAATTTGACTCGAAAATTTATTAAGTGCTAATTTTGGAAATTACACTTTACTACGAAAAATAAATTTGTTCGGAAATTTATTAAGTGCTAATTTTTGGAAATTACACTTTACTACGAAAAATAAATTTGACTCGAAAATTTATTAAGTGCTAATTTTTGGAAATTACACTTTGCTACGAAAAATAAATTTGCTCAGAAATTTATTAAGTGCTAATTTTTGGAAATTACACTTTGCTACGAAAAATAAATTTGACTCGAAAATTTATTAAGTGAAACACCTTCCTACAAAATTTGGGTATTTTTTTTTTTTTTGAAGAAACACCTTCCTACAAAATTTGGGTATTTTTTTTTTTGAAAAAACACGTTCCTACAAAGTTTGTTTTTTTTGTTTGTTATAAATTTGCAAAAAACACTTTCTTACAAAATTTGTTTTTTGATTTGATTGAATTTTTTCTGATAGAAAAATCACTTTCCTACGCTTTTTTAATTTTTTTTGTTTTGTCAAAGAAGAGTTGATTGATAATTTTTTTTGAGAGTACACTAGCCGACAAAGAATTACTTTCGTCCAAATTTTTATTTATATAATTTTTTTTTCCAAAAGACCCAGGTCTATAAAAATTATTATCGCTAAAATTTCTTACTTTTCGCACAAACGACACAAGTTCAAAATAAACTGCCATTATTTATATCTATTCGTGGAAAAAAGCAAAGTCGGACCGTAAAAGACCCCATTCAACAAATATTTAGCGTTTTTCTGAAATTATTTTGCAAATATTGGCAAAGTAATTTTTTACAGAAATTGTTAAAAGAAAATCTCAATTTTAAAGGTTTCTTAAAATTTTAGCCAGTTTAAAATTTGATAAAGAAAATATTTAAGAAGGAGGAAATATGGATAAAGTTTTACGTGATAAATTTGTAAATTGCGTAAATGATCTGATAGACTTTGATAGTGGTTACTCTGCTACTAGCACCGATGATAATATTCACTCATTAGAAGTGACACGTGTAGAATTGAACTCTGTTTGGGATCAAGTGAAAAGGGCCTATTTAGATTGTAGAGACCGTGTTCCCGAAAAAGATGAGGCCCCAATCGATAAATCAAAGTTGAGGACCCATTATAAAGAGGCATTAGAGACATACAAACGATGTTTAAGCGCAGTAAATGGAGAAATTTTAGCACTAACCGACGAAAGGTAGCAGGAAAAGTTCGAACGAGAATCGGAGACCCGAAAAAAGGAAACAGTTGAGCCAAACAACCATCTATCGTTACGTTTACCACCATGCGACACCGACACATTTCATGGAGGATACAGCGCTTGGCCTACTTTTCGGGATTTGTTTTCGGCCTTGTACAGAAATAATTCTAGACTGAGTAAAGTAGAAAAACTTTTCCATCTAAAACAAAAAACCGCGGGGGAGGCACGGGAAATTATTAGTAACGTACCACTAACAAATGAAGGTTTTGATCTAGCATGGAAAAACTTAGAAAACAGATACGAGAATAAACGAATGCAAGTTAATGAACAGCTAAAGACTCTACTTAGTTTACCACAAGTTTCGGCAGATTCAGGATCTTCGATCCAAAAACTTCAACGCACTATTGATGGTTGCGTTCAGACACTAGAAACACTCAAGGTAGATGTAAAGGGGTGGGACCCAATTTTAGTTTACCTCACTTCTACGAAACTGCCGAGAAATTTCTTAGAAGAATTTGAAAACGGTTTGGAAGACTGTTCCATACTACCGTCATGGAAAGATTTGAATGAATTTTTGACACACAAGTTCAAAACTTTAGAATCTGTAGGAAATATTAAGCCCCACTTCTCCAAAAATAATCAGCCTAGATCCGGTTATAGTAGGAAGGAAAATAGGGTTAAGTCATTTCAAACTAATGTTGCGCAACAGACTCAAAGTTCGCAAAGAAGATTCAACAATAGCAACAGATTTAGCACATCTACGCAACCTAGTAGTCGTACAAATGGACCGAGTTGCCAAATTTGCAAGGCAAACCATTTGTTACGTAATTGTCCACAATTCCTTGAGAAAAACGTGAACGATCGCATTCACTTAGTAAAACTTCACAATCTTTGTTACAACTGCATCACTTCGGATCATGTTGTAAGAGATTGTAAGAGTCGTTTCACGTGTAGGGAATGTAATCAAAGACATCACACTTTATTACATAAGGGTAACGAGGCCCGACCTACAAATTCACAACCGGTTAGAGATGACGCACGACCTAGTACCAGTGCGGCAGCTCTAACCACCCTAGTACAATCCACTCCTAGTTTACAGTCCACACCTAGTTTTCAAACTCCTAGTATAACGACTCTAACTCTCAAGGAAAATTCACAACTTAGCCAGCAGCAATCGAAAGAAACACTACTCTTCACAGCGATTGTTCAAATTGAATCTAGAGGGCAGCGATATGACGCACGAGCGATTATCGACCCTGGATCTCAATCAACATTTATTTCAGAGAAGATTACAAACCAATTGAAGCTTCCAACTAGGAAGAATCTTGTTCATGTTACCGGTTTAAGTGAAACCGTTTCAGAAACTTCAACAAAAGCTTGTCTTTTTAACCTTTGTTCTCGTACAAACCCTAGTTTTGAATTAGAAGTTTGGGCGCCCGTTTTGAAGTCCCTTCCTTCTAATTTGCCGTCGCGCTCCCTAGAAAAAAATCAACATAGAGAAACAACTCAACTCGAGTTAGCAGATCCTCGTTTTTACGAAAGCCGACCCATAGATCTTCTGATAGGTTTAGACATAGGACCCTTAATTTACACAGTAGGAGCTCCAATGAAATCTATAGGATCTTTACTAGCGCAAAGCACCGTTTTTGGTTGGATAGTGGGCGGACCCCTTGAAAAATCAAACACAAATGATAGGAAAATTTCACTTTACAATACAGTTTCGATAGAGAAAATTCTCACACGTTTTTGGGAGGTGGAGGAGACCCCAAAAAAAGTTTTGAGGTCAGCAGAAGACACCTTTTGCGAAACAAACTTCAAAAATACAACGCGAAGAAATGAAGATGGACGATATATTGTCACGATGCCGTTCAAATCTTGTGCTGAACTTGGAGCATCTCGAAATATCGCAATGGCGCAATTCTATCGAATGGAAAGAAAGTTGCAAAAAACGCCCGAAATTAAATCTCAATGCGACGCAGCGATAATGGAATATTTGGAACTTGGACACATGCGGAAACTGAGACCCCAGGAAATCGAGAAGACCCCTCACTACTATTTGCCACATCATGCAGTTATTAAACCAGATAGGGTTACTACTAAACTTAGGGTAGTTTTCAATGCGTCAAGTCCCACATCAAATAGGAAAAGTCTTAATGACATTTTACATCCAGGGCCAATTCTTCAACAGGATTTAGTATTGCAGATTTTAAAATGGAGGTTTTTTAGATATGTATTCAACGCGGACGTTACCAAAATGTATCGCCAAATACAAATCGACCCAAGTCAGGCCCCATTTCAAAGAATTCTTTTTAGAAGATCAGCAAATGACCCAGTTGAAGACTTTGAACTTTCGACAGTCACTTTCGGAATTAATTGCGCCCCATTTCTAGCTCTTAGGACCCTAATTCAATTGGCAGAAGATGTTAAAGAAACATACCCATTAGGTTCGGAAATTATAAAACAAAATTTATATGTCGACGACGTTTTAGCTGGAGGTCACACTGTAGAAGAATCCCTTAAGTCTATGAAAGAATTAGTAGCAGCCATGGACTCAGCAGGTTTTGAATTGAGAAAATGGAGTTCAAACGACCCCAATCTACTTCGCGATCTGCCACCTGACTCACTCTTGCCGGTCAATTGGTTGGATATTTCGGAAGGAACTTCAACGAAGACTCTAGGTATCCGATGGAACATTTCGGCTGATAACTTTACGTTCACATCACCACCCACGGAAGAAAGGGAATTATGCACCAAACGAGAAGTCCTTTCAACAATTGCCAAATTTTTCGACCCATGTGGATGGCTGGCTCCAGTAATCATCGTAGCGAAACTTATTATGCAGCAAGTCTGGCTGGATAAAGTAGATTGGGACGACGCGTTGAAGCCCATCACTCGAATGAATTGGAAGAATTTCATAAAAAATTGTCCTTCAATAGATTCAGTTTCAGTACCTAGGTGGATCAGATTCAAACCCTCAAGTAAAATTGAAGTACATGGTTTTTGTGACGCTTCAGAAAGCGCTTACGCCGCGACTCTTTATGTTAGAGTAGAACATTTAGATCAAACAGTCGACACGTTTCTTTTGGCAGCGAAAACTCGAGTAGCACCCATCAAAAAATATCTCTGCCTAGATTAGAATTATGCGGAGCCGTTCTCTTAGCAAAATTAACCACAGCGGTGGTTCCCAACTTACAAATTGAAAATATTTCAACTCACTTTTGGACTGACTCAACAATTGTGTTAGCATGGCTCAAAAAACCCCCTTGTTCATGGAGTGCCTTTGTAGGAAATAGAATTTCAGATATTTTAGATAATGTAGGCAACGAAAATTGGAAGCACATAGATTCAGAAAGCAACCCAGCTGATGTAGCCAGTCGAGGATGTTCGCCAAATGATTTGCAGTCACATCATTTGTGGTGGACTGGACCCCAATGGCTGAAGTTTCCAAAAGACCGATGGCCTAGACACGACATTATGAGCGACACAGAGTTAGAAGCAAAGGCAGTTAAAGTTTTCGCGACCACAACAGTTGAAGATCCTTTGGATAGATTTTCTTCTCTATCTAGGGCATACAAAGTTTTAGCATTTGCGATTCGTTTTTGGCGAAATACCGGCGTCAATCGGACCCGACTTAGAATTTCTTCAGCAGAAATCACCCACGGTGAAATCCAAGATATCAAAGATCGTCTTATTGGTTTAACACAAAAACATTATTTCGCAGAGGAGTATTTAGCGTTAACCCAAAAGAAAAGACTCTCATCTAGTAGCAGTCTTTTATCTCTCAATCCATTCATTGATTCAAAAGGAATCATTAGGGCAAATGGCCGCCTTGTTCAGTCCCCAGCACTTACATATAACGAGCGCCATCCCATTCTTATCCCATACGAATCGAGATTAGCCCTTTTGTTAGTAGAATTTGTTCACAAAATTACGATGCATGGCGGAAATCAACTCATGACTCGAGTAATCAGGTCTGAATTCTGGATATTTAAATTGAAGCCCTTAATCAAGAAGGTAATTCATAATTGTCGAACTTGTGTTTTGTATAGACATCAGACTCAAACGCAAATTATGGCCTCACTTCCGCCCCAGAGAACTATGCTGACTCGGCCCTTTACCAACACAGGAGTAGATTTTGCAGGACCCTTCAACATAAAGAATTTTACAGGAAGAGCTTGTTTAATAACAAAGGGTTATGTTTGCGTCTTCGTTTGCTTTTCCACAAAAGCAATTCACTTAGAACCCACTAGTGATCTATCAACTCAATCTTTTTTAGCCGCTTTATCTCGCTTTATTGGGCGACGAGGAAGCCCAGCCAAGATCTACTCAGATAATGGGACTAATTTTGTAGGAGCAGCAGAATTAATAAGAAAAGATAGGCTAGAGTTTATGAAGAATCTGCAAAAGGACGCCACCCAGAACAATATTTATCAGAACTTAGAATGGAGCTTTATTCCTCCAGGTGCCCCTCATATGGGAGGATTATGGGAGGCGGGAGTTAAATCATTCAAAACACATCTACGAAAATTTATACCGCAAATGAATTTTACCTTTGAAGAATTCGCGACCATTTTAGCGAGAATTGAAGCCTGTCTTAATTCTCGACCCCTAAGTCCAGCCAGCGACGACCCTTCCGACTTAAATCCTCTCACCCCAGCTCATTTTCTGATTGGTACTTCAATTTTGACCCCAACTGAACCCGATGTTTCAGACGATAACATCACCCTTGCCAATAGATGGAAACGATTAAAAATTATTTCTCAATATTTTTGCCAAAGATGGAAAACTGAGTATTTGAATGAGCTACATCGTCGTGGAAGTACCAAACAGAAAATTTGAAAGAGGATGATTTGATTGTAATTAAAGATGAGAGATTGGCCCCGACTGAATGGAAAATGGGGCGTATAGAAAAAACTTACCGAGGAACTGATAACAACATTAGGGTCGTTGACATTCGGACAGCTAACGGTGTAATTAGTCGACCGATAACGAAAATCGTCAAACTATTTTCAGATTGACTTACAATTTATTTTTATGTAGAAGAACTTGGTACTCACATCTCTTCTATTCTAGATAAGGTTTCTCAGTTGCCTAGCCCAACCCAGCGTCGTGACTCATCCAACTCACGAAGTACCGTTATACGACACGAGGAGAGCCCATATACCCTGAAGACAGATGCTGTGGTATCCAGTACCCTACAACTTCGACCCTATTAAGACCCACCATCGCATTTCCGTCAACTTTTGTTATTCAAGCCTTGGATCCGGGACAGGCCCCAAAACTGGATGGGGTTTTCATCCACGGGAGCCAAATGAGCTGCAGTTTTAGATTAAGCTAGTTTAAGATAGAATAATCTACACTATATCACGGGGGGGGGGAGAATGTTCAAAGGTGACATCTCACTTTTGAACATCAGTGTGAAACGTCCACTATATGTGTAGGTGTATAAATGCATTTATATGCCCATACATGCATAACTTATGCACTCATCACTCTAAAGCACTCATCACTCTAAAGCACTCATTACTCTAATTTCTCTTTTGTTTATTTGTTTACTTGTCGCTTGCCATCTGTAGCTTAACGAAAGTCGTTGGGTGAGCTTAGAAGAGATGGATGGCAAGCACAAGTAATCAGTCTTTTACCGATCCTTAAACCAAACTCGTGCGCCTCTCCCCCGTGATTAGTTTTCCTGTGTTTAAATAAGTTTAATAATTCAAAGTGTTAGTTTTTTTATATATAAAACGATGTACATAGAGAACATCACAGTGAACTCAACCGACCCAAAGTTTAACAATTAAATTAAGAACAAATAGTTATTATAAGAACAACACAAGTTGAAACAAAGATAAACCATTGAAATTGCTAAAACATAAAAAACACTACATAATTTAAAATATTCACATACATTTGTACACTCTAACATACCCAAAACCAATGAATTGAAAGAAAAAACAAATAAAGATTGTGAAACTGAAAATTTTAAACAAATATCTCTTTTTTCGGAAGGCAAGTCCAGCTCAAATCCTGGACCCTTGAACAGTCAGTATTTGCTCTTGGTCAAACTAATACTTTAATTAAATATGTATCAAGGTTTTGTTGCCTAGAAGGATGGACAGTGGCAAAATGGAGCACAAATAAGTGATAAACTCGTCATTCATTGCTTGTTTATTTCAGACACTTCACTGCACATGGAGACACCCTTAAGAGTACAGAATAAATATAAAATATGTATGAAATGCTTTAGTAGTCGAAACAATTATTTACAACTGTTAAAAAATGTCACGTTTTGCTCTTGCCACTTTTGTATTTGCCACTGATGTCCTATGTGTGTGTATATGTGTGCGTCCCAAGTGGTTAATACTTATTTAAACACGTGTCTCCGGCAGAGGGTGGGAGAGCAACATTTGAACCATTTACTTGCAATAAACCATAAATCATTTGATAGCCAAAGAAATGGAAACTCAAGTAGCTCGAAGTGAGCTGGAAACTCAAGTACTCGGAGTGAATAGAGCTTAACCGAACTAACTGGGTGAACAGGCGTTAATGTCAACACAACAATTTTATTTCTAGCCTTAGTTATTTCTAGCCTTTTTCAATATTTATTTGGTTAAACACTAATACCACAACAAAAACAATAACAATGTAAACAAAACCAGGTTACAAGAATATTATCTGAATACAGTCTAAGAAACTTTTTATGGGCAATTCGACCGGAGGCGGTGTAAGCGTACTTGAAAGAGTGCGACAATCCAACGAAACATATTATTGATTTAAACGCACTGCTGAATGGCTGAGTTTTGCGTTTGCAACGCATTGTCATACAACAACTACCGATTGTATCCTGGAATGGCTGTGGGGTATTTGTGGGTCATTGGATATTGTTCGTTTGCATTTTAATAAACCTTTGTTTACAATTTGTCACTTGGTCTTGTGACACCCACTGGCCATTATTAATGTTAATAATTGATA